>CAOKZL010001596.1:0-1200000 GCA_948472985.1 Iguana delicatissima
CCGCAGCTCCGGAGGCTCTGCATGCACGGCAAGTGCACGCGGGGCCCTGGAGCAATGCGCAATCACGTACCATTTTCGTCTGAAAGCCGAAAATGAAAAAGTGCACGAGCGGCACCTACCCTACCCTGGAGCATTGTGCAATTGTGAATGCGTTGTGCACATCACTCCTCACAATCGTGCGATGCTCAAGGGGCCCTTTCGTAAGGCAAATGGCATGCAAAAAGGGCCAGAGAGAGCCTGGTGGGTCTGAGCTGAAGACACATGATGCAGCCACCTTGCTGAGGTAAAACAGGTTTCAGTGCTACATGAATAAATAAACCATGAACTTATGATCATTCCTCTCACAGATAAAGGGACAGAGCTGTGCCCATGCATTGTTGGACTGGGACAAATGGAGACTCGCTTGTGCAAAGGGGTATTGAGTGTCTCTTTTTGCCAGCATCTAAATAGTACAGCTCCCACCAAAATCAAGAATTACATTGTGTGGCACGGTAGCACAATTCCATCTGTGGTTAAGCATCCAGGAAAAGTTTACTAAAATCTACCGTGAATGTTCAGAGAAAGGCATCCTCTTTTTTTATATATGGAGCACAGATTTATTGGACAATATCAGAAAAAAAAGTCTATTTTTTCAGTAAAAATGTAACCAACATAATCTATCTCATAGGTTTCTTATACCCTAATAACAGCAATGTAAGTTTAATACTATTTTAATCCTAACCATTTATATATTTTTAGTTACCTGGGTTGTCTCTTCTATTTCCTTTTGTCTTGTAAGCCAACTTGAGCCTCAGTGTTGAGAAAAGGTGGGAGAGAACAGAGCCAACCTGGTGTAGTGGTTTCAACTTTGGACTAAGGATCCTGGAGTTTGATTCCCTGCTTGGCCACGGAAACCTACTAGGTGATCTTGGGTGTGTCACATACTCTGAGCCCCAGAAAACTCCATGATAGGTTCACTTTAAGGTTGCCATAAGTCAGAAACAACTTGAAGGCACACAACAACAACACAGAGGGAGAGGGAGGGAGAGAGAGAGAGAACCTGCCTCTGCAGGTTCTGAATAGCTGACAGCAAATCTATGGTGTTGACCAGTACTATTAGACCCAGGTGGGTGCTGGAGCAAAGATGCGGGAGTAAAGTATCCCTGGCCTCACCTCACATTTTTACCATGCTTCCCTCATTTGCTACTTGCACCCCAACACTTCCATCTGCCATTCTTCCTTGCCTCACCATGTGCTGCCCGTCTCTCTTCCCTTGCGCTCACCTGCCACAACTCCTTCCCTTACCCCTCCTCTTGCACCTACACTATGGCCATTTCCGCACTAGACTGTATAGCGCTATTATTCCACTTTCAACATCCTGTGGAATCCTGGGGTTTGCAGTTTAGGGAGGGGCCTTTAAGGCCCCTCCCTAAACTGCAAACCCCAGGATTCCACAGGATGTTGAAAGTGGAATAATAGCGCTGTAACAGACTAGTGTGGAAACGGCCTATGCCTCCCTCCCTTGCACCCACTATGGCACAGGCCAACTTCTCTTTCCTCTCCCCACCACTCCCCAACTTCAACTGACTGTCCCTCCACTCTAAAGACGCTGCTGCAGCAGCCGCACAAAGCAGCCGGTGCTGCTTTAAATGGAGGGCAGGTAGGCAGGCAGGCAGGTGAAGACAGTGCTGCCACTCTTGTTGCATGGCAATGGGCAGAGGAAGAAGGAAGCTCAGCAACATCGCAGGAGAAGCAGTGCTGGGGGAGAGGCACAGTGGAGTGAAGAGAAGGTGGCAACAAGGAGGGATGGCTCTTTTCCTCCCATGTCAGGTAGTAGCTGCCTCTCATAAAATGGATCTTTTTCCCCTGGAAGCCCACTATAAATATACTTACTACTATGCCAAGTCATGCAAGAGAAGTTAGCAAAAATGACAGACTGCACAGCATCCTTAAACAATAATATTGTGTGTTTTGATACTGTCAGCTTTTCCCCTATTCAGTTACATTTTCCCCCATTCTTCCCAATAACTCCATTGCTTTCTGTGCAATATCTGCAAGCAGCTCTGTAAAACAACCTGATTTCCCCCCCAAAAGGCTAGAAAGCACACGCGCACGCATGCATGCACGCGCACACACACACAGACCTGTTGTGTGGTAACATTAACCTAGCAAATTCTGAGAAGGCGGCTCACATCTGCAATTAAGAATCTGTAGAAAAAATCAGTCATAGGTTTGAGACTGCACTCATTGGCTAAGCACACTGGCAATGGCAGGTTTGCTTTACACAGAATAATTGGGCAGAATAGTAACCATACATTTAGGTCCATATCTTGGTTCCTACAAGGGCCAGAGACTTTTTTTTTATTGTAAGCTTAGAATCCAAACCAGCTAACAGTCCAGCCCAAAATCCAGAAAAACCCAGCCAGCTGGACAATAAGACAATCCAATAAGGCCCAGCCTTGAGCTTGAGGCAGCATGAGTTCAAGCTGCAGAGCCCAAGAAGCTGAGGACGGACCAAACTGCCTTTCTGTTGCCAGTTCAAAAACAACAATGCCCTCCAGTTAAAGCCCCTTGTTCAGATCTAAAAGTGATTTCCAGGAAATCTTGTATATCTTTAGTAATCTTCATTTCCAGACAGCCTTGTACAGTCATGTGGCAGATGGGTAAAAGCATGTTTGGAGGGCTCCTAGCTTCTGTGAAGTGGCCACTTAACTTGAATTGCTCTCATTACGGGAGCATTTTCTATCCTGAATAACTTGGGGAAAAAAGCCCAGGAGAAAGGTAATATGCCCTAATATTCTTTTTCATGGAACTAATCAGTACATAACCTTAATAAACCTTAATAAACAAGCTTGTAAAACAAGCATGATAGACTGGAAATTTCATTTAGAAAATAGTAGTGAGATGCTGTTCTCAAAATTGTTCTCTCGCTCTCTCTCTCTCTCTCTCTCCCTATATATATATATATATAAATGAGAGACATTTATTGAAAGACTCCTTTATTCCTTTATTCTAATGCATTAATGCATCAGTGCATTAGAGGAGAGCAAGGAGTCTGCTTCTGCTTCTGACAAAAAACTAAAGGAGACCTCTGAATGATACCCTCCAACATTTCACAGATGAAAGCCAGGACACATGTGGTCATGCACCATCAGACTGTCAAGATGGCAAAAGTTATTAATGAGGAAAAACAAACAAGCTCGGAGAGGCTGCAGCAGTTTGCTTTTGCCTGAACCTACTGGGAAAGGCAAGGTTCTAAGCATCCTCTCTGCTTCATCTTGCTGATATGAGTTCAGATTATGTTTGTACTTCAAAGCCAGTTTGCGACACTTGAAGTAAGCCAAGGATGAAAGAGAGAAAGTGGGAGGAGGAGAGTGAAACTGGAACATTTTCAAAACAGTTGAAAAAGTGGCATGACAGAGGATGAATTGAGCTTGTCCTTGCCAAATTGATATGGAGGGTATTGAATAGACATGTGCCCTATCTTACAGAGAGCAGTTCTCTGTCCAGTCTAAGGTTTTAAAAAATGCACTATATTATCCATGGAACTTAGGCTATTTCTGCAGTAGACACCATTAGCACATGGTAGAATTACAATCCCAGCATTGCCATTCGCGCGATGCCCTTGGGTTAGGAACGCTCTTTCTGCACCCTTCCATAGGTAGATGAATATCGGTATTGCCGCCAGTGTTCCTTCCACACTACAGCATCCTTGGCCACTCCCTTGCCCCGCCTTCACCTTGTCCCACTGCCCCCTACTGGGTTTCTTTCTTTTCCTTTGGAAGCTGTGCTAGCGAAGCAATGTTGTAAGGGCAGGATACGGCAGTACACAATTGCATTTTCACACTATGGTGCTTAGAAATGCATTTAAAAAGTAAAAAGTTTTAACTGAAAGGAGAAATTTAAATAAACACAGAGAAGTGATAGATTTTGAAGTTACCATGCCATGGGAGTCGTGGAGGGATGGACAACCTGGTCACGCCCACAGCCTGCCCACTCCTGGATCTGGGAGGATAGCACTATCAAGTGCTATTATGGTACCACACTAAGATGGCTGACAGGATTGAAGCGCTAATGGAGGCTCTTAACAGATTTTTTTCTGGAAATAGAATACGGCAGTTTTGCAAAGCTTGGGGATAGTGTAGCAGCTGGATAGTGACAACATTGTGTGGTAGTACAGCTCCTGAACCAGAAACAACCTGCTGCTGTTGTGCTATAACGACGTTGTGTGGGAATGGCCTTATTGTTATTGGCCATATAAAATGAATAATTAAATGAGAAGTGAGAGCAGCAGGGGCCTCAAAGTTTCCAGTCAACAGCAATTAGCATCTCTGGACAGCAGGCTAAGGAGGCACATGGGTCATTTGGTCCTAATCTATTCCCTATGATGGGATTTATTGCATTTATTTTCAAAGCAATTGTTTTTAAATTAGCATCTATACCTGTGTGGTACAACATGCAGAATTTTTTAAAATTGCCCTCCTTGTGTTGATACATTTCACCTTTTTTGTTTGTTTGCTTTTTGCCAAATTGACCCACCCTAATGCTGGAAGTTTGGTAAAATTAGTTTTCTTTATTTCATATAAATTGGATATTGGAAAAACAATTTAGATATCTCTTTATTGTCTGCATTATTTAAAATAATGGTTTGTGCACATCATGCACACTTGGGATGTTGGTTCTTCCTTATTCTGGTGTTGCCCTCTTTGCTTTTGCACATGAATTTTATTCAGCTTCCCTGTTGATGATTCTGAATTCCCCTTGGGCTTCTGTTCTTCCAGTTTAGTCACTTCTGTTCATAGAATTACCTGGTCTGTGTTGAAGTGTCAGGCCTCTTTCACACAACACAATTGTAGCACTATGATTTCACTTTAACAGCTATGGCTGCAGTCTATGGGATCCTGGAGTTTGTAGTTTGGTTGTGGCACTGGAGGAACTCTCTGGCTGAGAATTCTAAATACCCCTCCTTAAACTGCAAATCCCAGGATTCCGTAGGATGTTACCATGGCATTTAAATGGAGTATAGTGCTATAATTGTGAAGTAGAAAAGTCCTTCATTGACTCATTTCACCTAGTTAACTCTTACAGTTAGGTGACTGATGGGTAGCAGAGTGTCTGACCGGGGCATTTCATAGTGTATTTGACCATCATTAAATTGGAGGTGATGATGGTACATTGTTAGCTGCTGTAATGTCACAAAAGGCCCTGAGAACCTGATCTGATGGCTGAGAGGAGTGGAGAGATCTGAGTTCTGAAATCTACACCAATGGACAGCTTTGAGCTGACTTAAATAAGCCTAGTATATTTGCTCCATATGCAAAGAAACTAAACCATACCAGCTCCAGAACCACCATGGCTTTCCTCCTGTTCCAGGGACATGTTGGAAAGCTGGGGCATGTTTAGAATCCTGCGGAACCACAGCCTTAGCCAGCTTTCTTTTTGCCCTTTCTGATTTTGGAGTTCTGCTCCCAGCAGCATACTGTGCCACAGCAATGGCACAGCTACAGGTTAGAGATCTGGGGGGTTGGTTTTCCCTTTCTGAAACTGGACCTCTCTCTCTCTCTCTCTTCAGCCTCAGAAAAGACATCTGAAAAGCCCTGTGCCCCAAGGACACCCTCTTAAGGACTAGTGCAGTGGTTCTCTTAGGACCCCGAAGGGGAGTGCAATAGTTGCTCAAAAGGGGGGGGCACAAGAAATTTTTTGGACATTAATTTATTACAGTCAGCCCTTGCTAACTCATGGTGGGGATTGTTTGGTACAGCTAAGAGATGTTTGCCTTGGTCAGGAAGCAGGAAAAGGGAAATGAATAATGTTTCAAATCTAATAGCAAGGGCTGTTGTGACAATCTGGAATCAATATAAGAATATGCTTATTCCTGATCCTTTACCTTGGGATTTCTTTTTAATGAGATAGATCCTTCAGAGTTAAATAAAAGATAGGAGAGAGCTAGCGTGGCAAAGTTGAAAGGACTGATAAGGAAAAATAAGCTAATAAAATAGGAAGATATTGTTAATCAGAGTCAAAGCGGAGTGCTGAAATAGCAGTATATTAAAATAATTCACTTGGGAGAAAGAAGTTTACACAAAATCTGAAACCTGAATAAGGAAACATAATAAAGGGAAATTATCAAAATCTGATCAGATTGTAGTAGGAATTAAGAAAATGCAAAGAAACACACATGCTGCGAAAAGAAACCAAGAAAGTATAGATGAGGAGATATGGGCTTATTCTAGTGATGTGAGCTGAAATCTTCTTGCTAGCCCTCATTGAATCAGCTGCTGAATCAACATCATCAACACTTATCTAGGTCCCATTGATCCAGTGGGTCTCCTTAGCGGGGACTAGCAGTTGGATATGAATTAAGCTGCTGAATTACTCTGGTGGGAAATCATTTAAAGATAACTGTGAAATGGCACTTGATGCCTAAGTAACTGAAAATGTGTACATACCATGGAGGATACTCTCAATACTGATTTTTTGTTTTTCAGCAGACCTGCTCACCTGTGTCCTGTCTGCAAATACTGGAAGCTAACAAGAAAACTGTATGAGCTGTTACCAGTTGAGGGCATGTTAGACTAAACAGCTTTAACTTACCTCTAGGATGAGCTTCTCAAATGCTGTCATACCCGTTCTAGTGCTAACCATGTCAGGTTTTCATGCAAGGCACACAGTGTTTTCATACCAAAGATGGATAGGGTATTTTCCATCCCATTGCACCCAGGTTCGGTTAGAATTGAAAAGTTAAATTGCAAATTTGACAAAGCACCAGCACACTCAGGATACCAGTCATCACTCAGGATATGAGTATATGAACTATTGCATTTCAGATTCTCTCTACTTTACAAGGCTTCTGGGTACAGAATTTGCTTCTTCAAAATACCCAGGAATTTTCTGAGCTTAAGCATTCTGTTTCCTAGAGCAGCTGAGTTAGTGTTACTATACATCTTATTTTTCCTGGACATGTCCTCTTTTTCAGTTAGGATTACCATATGGCCTCTTTTTCCCAGACATGTCCTCTTTTTCAGAGCTAAAATTTCTGTCTCAGTGGATTTTTAAAATGTTTCAGTTTTCTTACAAGGTCTGCACAGGAGGAAGTGGGCATTCTAGGAGTAGAGCTGAGAGGAAGAAAAGAGACATGTCATGTTAAAGCAGGGTGAGGGAAGCCCCAAACGCAGCCAGTGTCAGCCCTGTGGGGTTACCAAGTGACTCACCAGCTTCCAGCTGAAGTGGCTGTTGGAAGAGGCAGGGAAGGAGGAAATAAAAGGCTTCAGCCCAGCCCAGCCCAGCCCAGCCTGCATGTGGGCCACACTGAGGGGTTTTGCTTCCTAATTCTCTGTAAAATGTACAGAGAAGTATGCTTGGGCAAGTCAGGAGGAAGAACAAGAAAGAACAGAAAGAAACCGACCATGAGATTGTTGTTTTTATTTATACAGATCTAAGTACATTTCACTCTATAATTAGTTAGGTATTGGAAGCTAAACTGTAACCAGATCAGTTGTTACTATTATTAAATGTTGCTAAACAATCAATTAAAATTGTTGTTATTTAAATACAGCAAGGGTTAGGAATATTTCTAGTAACAATTATCAAAGGTTATAGAGTAGGGGCATGTAAAGTGAGAGTCATCATAGCGATCAGTGATTTGAAGTAGTTAGTCAGTACCTGTGTCTACTCTTTTGCTTTTCGAAGTATGACAACCCTAAGCTAATTAGGAAAATTTTCGTTCATAATCTATTTCATTTCCTCCTGAAATCAAAGCTTCCGTCCATGGTAATACTTTAAACAGTTCAAATTTTCAATTCCACCCATTTAAAAATGGGTTCAAGAGACCAGCCAATTCAGGCAGCTTGTAATTTTCTACATACTATTGGACTGCAGTTTTCCTTACCCTCACCACTATCATTACCAGCTGGAGCTGATGGGAGCTACAGTAACTTCTGGAAAGCCATATGTTCCCCATCTTTTATCTAGTTCAGCCCATTGTTTGGGTATATTCAGCTTGGTGAAGAGAAGCTTGAGGGATGACATGATCACATTCTTTAAAGACTTCAAAGACTGCCACAGAGAGGAGGGTGCAGGCTTGTCCTCTGCTGCCTCAGAGGATAGAACTAGGTCTAAGGGTTTTAAGTTACAGGAGGGTAGATTTCGACTGAACGTTATGAGGAACTTTTTGACAGTGAGAACAGTTTGGTAATGGAACCTGTTTCCTAAAGATGTGATGGGGTCTCCTTCTATGGATGTTGGATTCAATGGCCCTTGTGGTCTCTTTCAACTCTATAGCTCTATGATTGTATGTCTTTAGAAAGAAGCCAGATAGCTACCTACTGGGGATGCTCTAGCTGGAGATCCTGCATTGAGGAAGCGTTTGGGCTGGATGGCCCATAGGGCCCCTTCCAACTGTATGATTCTGATTCTTTGATTGCATCTAAAAAGAAACAGCCTACTTAATCTACTCATAATAAGGGAAGTCATATAGTTTAAGAAAATTGTTATTGTTAAAAAGAACAGGAAGCAGAGTGCACTAATGCCAGAGCAATAGTCTTCTGGCAGTTTCAGCGTCTTCCCAAACCCTGTCACTGTGGAGGCCACTGTGATCTATCCCACATCTGGCTGGTAGGCCAAACAAGAGGGGCAGGCAACTCCCACCACCATTTCTGGTCCACAAGTTGCTACTGCTCTATTCTGTTTAAAGAGCTGTTATCTTCTATTACATTACAAAAATCCTTGTAAAATATTATTTTTAGTAGCAACTGTTGCCACTACATATAGAACTAATTCCCATTGATATTTTTCTCACCTTTCTTTTTCTTCTTATTCTTCTTTTGGCTTGTCTGTTATTCCCTTGCCCTCTTGCAGTGGCAGGCCATTTCTCTGACCGTCATTGAGAAGGTGCAGATAGCGGCAGCCATTTTGGGTTCCCTTTTTCTTATTGCGAGTATCTCGTGGCTCATCTGGTCAACGTTCAGTCCTTCTGCTAAATGGCAGCGCCAAGACCTGCTCTTCCAGATCTGCTATGGAATGTACGGCTTCATGGACATTGTCTGTATAGGTGGGTGAGTGTACCTGACCGCCGGCATGGGTTGTAGCCACCTCTGTTCTTTTGTATGAAGAAACTGTGTAGTGATATATTATGTATGCCTTTAGGTGAAATACACAGGGAATATTACTATGCTAAATGACAAACTGCTACAAGAGGGAACCAGTGTGGTGTAGTGGTCTGGGGGTTGGACTGTGAGTCTGGGTTGGAATCCCAGCTCAGCCAGACAAACCCACTGGGTGACCTTGGGCAAGCCACACTCTCTTAGCTTCAGAAGAAACACCCCCACCAAATCTTGCCAAGAAAATCCTGTTTTAGGATTGCTCTAAGTTGGAAATGACTTGAAGCCACATGACAGGAATAATTATTAATACTCTGGGCACAACAACACTGTGTCTGATTATTTCTTTGGAACCATCCAGATTTGCTCTGTCTTGTAGATTGCATGTTGGCTAATGTACACCAAATGAATTATCTAATCCAGTATGCTAGCTCTTGTCCTTCTAAAACAGGGACAGAAACCGTGCAGATCCCCAAATATTGTTAAACTGCAGTTTCCAGTATCCTTCAGTATTGGCTAGGCTGGATAGGACTGCTGAGACTTGCTATCCAGCAACATCTAGAGGGCTGCATGATTCTTACCCTGTTCTAAATAATCATGGGACATGTAAGAATCTTTCCTACAGAAAAACACAATAAAAGCTCTTCAATTTAGGTCCAGTGTGGAAATATATCCCTAGCAGTTAGTTATAAATATATGTTAGTAGCTAGATACAGGTGATCATTGCTATGCTAAATTCCAGAGGATGACATACAAAGATTATTGGGAATTACAAAGTGGTAGATTTTTCTGTCCTGTGTTTCCTGTGCGTATACCAAGGAGGCTTCGCATTTGAGTGATATTAACTGAATGAATTGAAAATATTTGACATCAGAATTCTGATTTAATTCTGCATTGCAAGTCTGAGGTTCATTTCAGCTCTGATTTTAATGCTTCAAGAATCAATATGTACCAGCCAAACTTTTTGTCTGTTAAAATCAAGGTACTGCTTCCTGTTCTGATTCCCACCTAATAAGCCCCAGCAAGCATACGCACACACACCAAACACAATACATGAAGACAGGAAATGGCTCAACTTGTGGGGAGGAATAACGTGAAGCCAGCCATGTGAAAGCCAGTCATATGATAGTAATTCTATCTGGCCTGTAACAATGCAAACAGTGCCAGGCTAAAACAAACAGGAAGAGCAAGATGATTTCTGGTTAAGATGGAAGAGACTGCGCTCTACAGCCTAAACATATTTTTGAAAGGAAATGGTATAAAATAAATAAATCTTGGGAGAATGGTATAAAATAAATGAATTTGGGGATGTATAAATAAATCTTGAGAGAGGAAGAGCTGATGAGAACTTCCAATCAGGTATTTCTCCTGTTCTCATTTTAAAGAGTGTTCTGAAAACTGCTTGTACACAGTCAGATGGAAAATGAATGAGCCAAGGAAGTTATAAATCATGATGAGCCTCTTGCCAATGGTGATTTTGAATCACCTCTGAGCACACAGGCAAGGATGCTTTTGTTAATTGGCAAAAAGTTAATCTTTTTTTTTTCATCTTTTAAAACTTTTTCTTTTCAGTGTGCCATACCTGTCTGTCTGTGGTATGGGATGGAGGGGCGAGTAAAACTGCTTGTAAAGCAAATGCAAAATGTGTCTATCTTCAGGACAGAAAAAAGAGAGGAGGTGGGGGTTTTAGAGTCAGACTATGATCTTAGAGACCAGGGTTCGATTCCCCATTCTGCCATGGAAATCCATTGGGTGACCTTGGATGTGTCACATTCTCTCAGCCCCAGAAAACTTCATGACAGGTTCACCTTAGGGTTGCCATAAACTGGAAATGACTTGAAGGCACTCAACAAGAACAAGTATGAGATTTGATGTAGCTCATATTCTCTGTAACCGTGTCCTTAATCTCGCTTACCATTTCTATGCTTCCCATCTCCCCCCAGTCTGCAGTTTTTCCTAGTGCCCTAAATTATATGCTCCTACTGAATAAGCATTCCCCTGTCAATCTATGGTGGTGGATTTTCACCAGAAGAGAGACTTAACTTTATTCATTGTAATACGGTATGTAATGTAATCAGTCTGTGGACACCCTGCTCTTTGGATCCTGAAACTTACAAAGAGAGCAAGACTTGAGGGTTGGGGAGGGAACACCCTCTTTTCCATACTTTTTACCTGGATATAGAAAGGACTGGGGGAGAAAAAGATAATTATAATTCTTTTGGATGCTAACGGAAATGGAGAGCAGGTGGGTGGCTGGTAGCTGCTAGTAACTAACATGATTAATGTGGCTTTGATAAAGCAGGAAAGGTTGGAAGCAGCTGTTTAGCTCATCTGTCAGTGGGAGATAAGTATTCTCCCATCTATGAGATGGATACAGAACCAAGCAAAATAAGCTTCTCCGTAGTGATGTGCACGGCAGGAAGGAAGCAGAAAACACCATGTTTTGATTACATTAGAAGATGAGAGTGTGATGTTTCAATTTCCCTTTCATATAATTTTTTTCCTCCTCCCTCTCAATCCCTTTTCCTTTTGTGCTGTGTCTGCGTACAGCAGGGGCTGTCACACTGTCTGTGAAAGGCTATGTGTGTGAGGCAGTAGGGTGCTCATCCTCTATCCAAATGGCTGTCAGTGAGCAGTCCTCTGTTTGCAAGTGTCTTGTATTTGACAGGCTGCCAAGTTGAAGTTTGCTACAAAGATAATGAGGGAAGGGAAGGGGGCACAAGGTAAAAAGGTTGAGCAGGGCAGGTTGTCCATATCTGTTTGCACTTGGAATGAATGGACATACAGCAGCTCTCTTAGGAAGTCTTGGGAATGCCAGTGTTCTCCCACTGGAGATAGTCTGGGGTTTCCGTGAGAGAGATCCCCAGGGAGTCCCCAGAGGAAGAGACAGTGAAACCACAACCACACATGCCCACTATGCTCCCTATATCATAACTAAGTAGAACAAGCCATTCGCACTCAAAGAGGTTACTACACCATAGTAAGATAGGGGTTCATTAATGGATTATTGCAAGCAGGAAAGTAATTGAGTTCCAAATGACCTAACAGTAATACCGCACAGTACAGCACTAAGAAAGCCATGACATCATGTGATAAGTGCTAGGCAAAGACGAAAATAACATAGTACAGTTGTGATATAACAGTGTCACGTGATTAGCTCGTAAGCAGACACACCACTCTCTTGGTCACAGTCTTAACCACCACACAATGAATATCTGTTTAAACCAGATCCTTCTAAATGTGCATCTGTGGATACGGGTTTGAAGATGCAAACTATCATGTGTCTTCTTTTAGCAACATGTGACTTGCTCATCCTTACAAGGAAGGCAGGTAGGGAGACAGAGGGAATATATTGCTGTTCCCAAGGTAACCAAGTCAACACTCCCTTTCTCTGGCGATGCACATCCCGTGGGGCTCCTTTAGTGGAAGACAGACAAAGGTAAAGGAACGTGGCAGGGGTTAGCAGCCTGAGTGGCAAATTCCCTCTTCTCCCATCCTGATGAGAGAGAAATGGCTGTCAACATAGTTGGAAGGAAGTGCACAGAAGAATTTCATATAAAGCCCATTCCTCACTCACTCACTTTTTTAAAAAAATTTCTGAAATGGAAGCTTTACAGCAAAAACAGAGCCTCTTAAAAATGTGGCATGCTGCCAGCTTGCATAAAAGAAAGCAAAAAGGTGAAACAGATTGTCTTGCTGTAGAGCAGAGCTTTCCAAACTGTGTGTCGCGACACGTTAGTGTGTCGGCTGCAGTGCGTAGGGTGTGTCACTGCTGCTGCCCTGGACCAAGAAAGACCCCAGTGAGGGTGGCAGAAGCGGGCCAAGCTTGGGTGGAGGGGCTGTCCCTCCTCCCACCCCAGGCCAAGAAAGACCCCAGCAAGGGTGGTGGCAGGCCCACCCCACCCTAGATACGCCTCTGGGTACTGTGCATGCGTAATCAGGTTAAAGCAGTGGAAGGGAATGTGAAAAGACGCGGCTGCTTGACAAAAAGCTGCCTATCAGTAGGTGTGTGCCAGGGGGGATTACTCTCTCACTTTATCACTGCAGGAGTGGAGTGCTTGGTGCTGTTATTTTCATGTTAAGTTACTTAAATTGCAGTTAAATTACCCTTAACATGGATAAGTTTCTAATTAAGAATTTCATTTCTTGTAATTTCATTATTACAATTTATGTATGTGTTTGTATCTCTTATAAGGGGTTACTTTAACTTCTGGTTTGCTAGTAAAACTGAATCACTGTGTCACGAAATGATGCATGTCTAAAAAGTGCATCACCAACATGAAAAGTTTGGAAAGCTGTGCTGTAGAGGTATGGCCTAGCCTTCCTTGAAGACCGTAAGCTACAGTGATGCTGTCTCCCTACCGCCACCCCATCCCTTCCTCCTTTCTCTGGTATAGCTCACCAGCAGAGAGTATGGAACAACCTCAGGTTGCTGGGGGAGTCCCCATGTACCATATTCTGCCAAGCAAGAGGCTCACATGTCCTACAAAAGAACGTAGAAGAAGGAGGGGCTACAGCCAGTCAGCCCTAGGAATAAGAAAGACACATTAGGAGTTTTTGCCTATTAACAGAAACTGACCTTGAAAAAACTAAGCTGGAAAGGATCTTGGCTTCCAACACTGTCAGTCACACACTATTCGACAGTTGCACAGTCAGATTCCAGGCAGTCATCATAATAAGCAATGTGGTTGTGGAGGGAGGTGGGGTTGTATTTGCCCTGCCCTGCCTTCTCCACACGAGCCATTTCTGCACTAGACTTTTGTAGCGCTATGATTCCACTTGAAACATCCTATGGAATCCTGGGGTTTGCAGTTTTGGGAGGGGTCAGCTGGCTCCTCCCGAAATTGCAAACCCCAGGATTCCATAGGATGTTTCAGGTGGAATCATAGCGCCACAAAAGTCTAGTGCGGAAATGGCCATAGATGGGAACCTTGTAAAGGTGAGCCCCCTAGTGCTTCTTCATAGGAAGCAAAACTCCAGCATAATAATACAAGTTACAAGCAATTTGGCTACTTGTAACCAGAAAACCCCATGATACAATTCCCTTAGGGTCACTATACAGAAATGACTTGAAGGCATGCGTACAACAACAATCATTACAGCTAACAATATTTCTTGTATCTTATTAGTTTCGAATGAGTTACTTTTCTCTCTGTCCGTCTCTCTCTCTCTGTGCAGCAAGGGCATAACAAAATTACATTTCAAAAGTGACACACCAAGCGGAGAGGAAGTTATTGCACTGGTGTAAGAAGTTACACTCCCTAATTACTTTTAAATTTTTATTTTTAAAGCGTGTCTTAAGCAATTGAAGAAGAATTTTTTTAAGTTTCATGCCACTCTCTCTTTTTTAAAAAAGTAAAGCCTTAAATGTTATAGATACAAAGGCCCTTTCCGCACGAGGCAGATAAAACAGGACAAGGCATCCTGGCACGGAGGTCATCCGCACCTTGGATCAGACTAGGTGTGGACTATTTAACTTTAGTTCCGCACCTCAGTCCGATCCAACCCGCCCCCAGGTGGTCCTCCCCCATGCTAAGTAAAGACCAGAGAAATCAGGTCTTTGCATTTTCTGGAACGCGCCATTGCGTTTCTGCTTACCTGAGCAGATGCGCAGGCTCGCACCAATGCGAGCCTGCGATCAGCGGAGGACAGGCTGTGGGCGTGGCCACCATCAACGGTTGGTCTGGACCCACGAAGAAACAGGAAGCTGCCACTTTGAGCCGGAGCAGTGCGGATCTACAGACCTCGCACTGCTCCGGTTCGCCCTGCACTACTGGAGGAGCCCTGCGGAAGGGCTCAAGGGAAAGTCTGCATTACTTCGGACCCAAGAAGAGCCGGTAAGTAACGGCATGGAGCAATTCACTCGCCTCCTGCGGAAAGGGCCAAAGACAAAGTGTTATATACAAAGATCATGACACAACCAGTGATAATAGCAATAATAACTGTATAAAAAGCATTTCAACAAATATGTAAAGAGGAAAGGTAAACAAAAACAGCAAGAAAAGAAGAAAGGATTAAAAAGTTTTACATGTCTTGAGTTTTGTTTACTGTACTGAAGGATTTATAAGAATGCAGACAATAATATAATCACCAGTTTATTCCTATCATCAAGTCAAGTCTTACATCTCTTTATCATTTCCAAGACTCATCCACCAATGAGGAAATTAAAAGTAATTATGAAGTAATAAACACTGTAACATGTGATGCCATGAGCTGATTGTTTAACACCCTACAGCAGTGGTTCTCAACCTGTGGGTCCCCAGATGTTTGTGGACTTCAGCTCCCAGAAGCCCCAGCCCCTATGGTCAATGCTCAGGGCTTCTAGGAGCTGAAGTCCAAAAACATCTGGGGACCCACAGGTTGAGAACCACTGCCCTACAGCAATGAACTATTTTGAAAATGCTACAGCAGTTAACGGGAAGCTTCCTAGACTCTTTTCCAAAGAGCACATTTTCAAAGCCCATATCTGCAATATTTATACTGCCCTCCCCTCCCATGTAGTACCTCATATCAGAAGAGATTATTTCTCCATTGAGCCCTTGGGTGGGCAGATAAGGACACATGGGCATTGTGTCACCTCTATGACTTTTTCTGACTAGTGAGACCCCGTAAAGCTCCCCCAATCTCAATTTTGGAAATTGTCCTAAATTGGCCAAAACTACTCCTGGGAGATGTAATGTTCACAGCAGATCCATTTCTTGGTCCAAGCCAGGTCTGTAAGAATGTCCTGAACAACATTAGATTTATCCACTTCAGGTTTTCTGTTGTGTGTCTGGGACGGTTGGCCTGTGACCTTGGATGGGGAAGAAACAACAAAGTACTTGGGGAGTTAACCTTCTTACTTGTGGGAGTTCTAGGCCTCTGAAAACAAGAGAAAAATAGGTGTCAAAATGAAAAGTACAGATTATTTCTCATTTTGTTTTTGGCTACCCATTGGCTGATTTTCTGGGGTGTGCAGCCTTCCAGGATGAGGGCATAGAAACAAATCCCAATCAACAGTTGTCCATACCTCATGTAATCCAGTACTATCTATCCTGGCCAGCATTTCAGCCACAGGTCCTGCCTGGTCCTTTTAACTCTAGATGAGTGTGGGTAACTGCATGGGAGTAAGGGACAATTCCCCGCCACCACCGCCATCACAAGCCCAAATACTTTTGTTTTCCTCTGCAGTTCCTCTCAAAATGATAACAAGAAGCCATTTTGAGAAGGGCTTCAAAACAAAACAGAGGTATTTGGGGGTAGCATGAGATTTTGGAATGTATATGGAGGCATTCGTGAATGTTTTCATTCATTTGGGGGGCAGGCTGCCTCTATTGTTTCGGAGTAAAAATTGTCCAAAAATTGTGCCATTTGTTTTAAATGTAGGGGGTTGGGAAGCTTTGGGGAACTGGTGGGGGTATTTGGAGCCACAAAAGTAGGGTCTAGGAGCAGCATGCAGCCCACAGGTCACACCATGCTCTAGTCCAGTGGTTCTCAACCTGTGGGTCCCCAGATGTTTCTAGACTTCAGCTCCCAGAAGCCCTGAGCATTGACCATAGTGGCTGGGGCTTCTGGGAACTGAAGTCCACAAACATCTGGGGACCCACAGGTTGAGAACCACTGCTCTAGTCTGTTGGGGCTGCATTAGTTTGATCTAATGGAACACCAGTACATTGCCTTATTCTGAGTCTGGCTATTGATCAGTCTTGGTTAATGGCAAGGAGCAGATCTCCAAGCTGTCAGACAGAAATCTCTTCCAAATAGTCCTGGAGGCTGCAAGGGGACTGAACACAATAGGTTGACTTTGGGACTTCCTGCGTACAAAGTATGTGTTCTGCCACTGAATTAGGCAGCATGAAAGTGTGAGGTAACTCTTCCAAGAAGGATGTTTGGACTCCTCTGTTCTTTGAAAGAAAAACGATTTTTGTATGTATCCTATGGAACTATATAGCTGGTAGAACTTTCTTCTGCTGAGTTGAGCTGAGTGGCGACAGTTTGGAAGTTCACCACTCGTCTCCACAAACACCTGGCCCTCTAATTAAATGACAGCTCAGATGTGGTTGCCTCGCACTGGATCTGTAGACGTGGCAATTAAGGAAGCTTGATGCTTGCAGATTCAAGTGGCATTCAGGGTCAGTAGGTCTGGAAACAATCTCCTGTTGAACGCTGAGAAGTGTCAGCAGCTAATGAGGGAGTAAGGCACTGATGAGAAAATGAGGTGAGAGGAATGGAAAGGCGGCCCAAAAGGGGCGCTGTGCATCACAGGGTTGATTAATAGATTGGTCTATGTGGCGTTGCCACAGGATTCACTGTTGCACCAGGAGATATGGTCTATAGAACAGGTTGTTTCTTTTTCACTCGCTGGTTGTGCCAGTTTGCCCTATATATACTGGATGACTAAAATGGCAAAAACAATTGTGTAAATGATGGCTGAGAAGATGGAGGCATATGTGCTGGTTTTCATCTGTGAGATGTTGGAGGGTATGGGTCCGTATAAGAGCCAGCATGGTGTAGTTGTTTGAGTGTTGGACTATGGCTATTCTGCACCACACTGTTATAGTATTATTATTCCACTTTCAACATCCTATGGAATCCTGGGAGTTGCACTTTAGGGAAGGGCATTTAGCATTCTCAGCCAGAGAGCTCTTTGGCCTCAGTAAGCTACAAATCCCAGGAGTCCACAGGATGTTGAAAGTGGAATAATAGCACTATAACAGTGTAGGGCAGAAATGGCCTATGAGTCTGGAGACCAGGATTCAAATCCTCAGTCAGCCATGGAGACCTACTGGGGGCCTTGGGCAAGTCATATTCTCTCAGCTCCAGGGGAAGGCAAAAGCAAATCCCCTTTGAACAAATCTTGACAAGAAAATCCTGTGATAGGATTGCCTTAGGGTCAACATAAGTTGGAAACAAATTGAAAGCACACAGCAATGAGTCTATATTACCAAAGCCCACACTGGGCACAGTGTGAGTCTCAACAGGATGTGCTGTCTGTTGGGGAAAAAATATTTTTCTAAAATACTATATAGAGCGTGCTGTTGTGTGTGTGCGTGTGTGTGTGTGTGCGCGCGTGTGCATGCACGCGCACATGTGTGTGTGTATATACATACATATAGCAAAGGAGGGGAGAAGGAGTATATAAATCTTTTAAATGAGGGCTGGGCAAAGTATGGTCTTGGGACTTCATACAGCATCCACCCCAGCTTTTTGTTCAAGACCATTTATCCTTCCATACATCCTGGAAACTTCCACAAAAAAAAAAAGCTTCTTGCAATGGCAGTTTACCTTTTAAACAGGTTATGGGGTGTAGCTGCAGGGGATGGAGCAAAATGAAGCTATTCCCCCTCCAAATGAGAACTACCCTCCCAACTTTTTTTTTTTTTGTCCCCAAATTTTTAGCATTGTATACCAGGTGCTGTAGGCGAAATTTCAAAGGAAGGAACTGGCAAAACACCAAGGATTCCTTGCCTAGCAAAATCCTATGAAATTCATGAGGTCTAGTTAACAGGTTACTAGAAAGCATACACACACAAAGAGGAAGACATGGCAAAAAAACCCTTTCATACTTAGAACTCTGCCATTTGCTACATTCTCATTCCTCAAGAACTTTGCCTACTCCTTTTATTTGCATGCCTAAGCTGTTATTTCCAAATGCTCTAATGAAATTTTTTGCAAAGTTATTGGGGACAAAAGGAAAATTTCAGGAGGAAGGCATTCTTTTTGGGAGGCAACACCCTAATTCCTTACTCCAAAGCCTGAAGAGGCATGGCAGTGTTTAACATCCCTGTTTTTCAAAACTGGCAATGAACTTGCACCCACTGCCAGTCTTGTGTTCACTGGGTTTCTGGCAATCCATACAACCCCCAGGGGGAACAAAATTGGCCCTGGGACTCAACACAATTGCCCATCTCTGTTTTAATGATAAATAAACAGATAAATGAAGAGGTGGATTTCTTCTCTGTGGCATTATCTGCTCAGTTTTCAGCTTTTGAGGAGGGTGATGTAGAAAAAATTGTCTCACTGTATGCTAAAATGTCTACCTTACCATGCAGGGTGGAGCAGTGTGACTACCGTTTTGCTGGGTGGCCAGTTGTATCATTGTCAGAATATGCTGCATGTGGCCACAAGAGCTGGTTTGCCACCTTTTAGATTTCTACAGTTTTCCATACATTATATGTATGCATGCTCTCTAATATCACAGATGAAAACCAGGATGCATGTGGACAAACAACATCAGAATGTGGTCACAATGGCAAAAATTATCAGTGAGGAAGAACACACAAGCTAAGGGAGGCTGCAATAGTCTGTTCTTGGTAGAGTCCACTAGGAAGGGCAAGACTCCAAAAATTCTCTCTTCTTCCCAGCCTGCTGAACTAGCTAAGTGAAAACTACTTTTAAATTTTTAACTCAGTTTGCAGCAATTGAGGTAAGATGAGGACAAAGGGACAAAGTGGGAGGAGGAGAAAGAAACTGGGACATTTTAAAAGCAGTTGAAAAAGTAGATTGACACAAGAGTAATCGATACAGTCCCTGCCAAATTAGGACAGATTTAAGATATGTCTGTGTACACACACACACACACATACAGAAAAAGAGAGAGAGAGAGAGAGATTTAACAGACACGTCTTCATTATCTGAACTATAGAATATTTAGTTGTTTCCAGAAGATGGACAAGTTGCTTTTTTTAAAATTCCCCAGCCAGTATGGCCCCAATTTCTCTGTAATGTGGGCACTGTAGTCCAAAAAAGTAACCTTCCTAAGCTCTGGCTGCTTCAAAAATCAAAGTTCATGTCAAAAATCAAATTTCAAATCAATTTCACATCGAAATAGCTGGTATATGCAAGGTCATTCCTCTTCCTGTCCATGATTTGTGTGGTTTTTGTTTTTAAAAAAGAAAGCCATAATTGTGCAATTAGGCAAATGCATAATTGTACAGTTAAATAATGAACAGACATCATGCCTCTTGCACCGTTGTTTTCTATCCTTTTTCACACAAACCAGTACCTGCCCAGTCCTACTTTTGTGTATTAATTCTTAAACTTTTGTGTATTTATTCTTCCTGAATACTCTGGTTTTTCTGCGCATTAGTTCATCGCATGCTTGGGAATGCTGGTATCCTCCCTCTTCAACCACTAGAAGTATTCTGAGATTTCCGTGCTGGAGATTCCCCAAGGGAGAAGCGATGAAACTACATCCATACCGTGCTCCAGTTATTGCAACAAATTGGAGTGAAGCATTTGTCCCAAAATGATTACTAAACCGTAACAGGACAGGGGTCATTAATGGATTATTTTAAGCAGGAAAAGAATTGATTTCCAAATGACCCACCAGCAATACAGCAACAATGGGACTAACACAGTGTAACTGTAGCATAACAGTATTGTGAGATAACCTCCTGGCTAAAAAAGCAGGTTGTGTTTTTATTTTACAGTAAAACTGGTTACATTGATGACAGCTGAACATAACAGTACATATATTTCAATGACCACAGGGGAACACAAAGCCCTCGTAAGCCCATTGATTTAAATAGACTTTCAGGACAGCTATCTCTGCTTTCAGGTTGTGGCCTTCAGATTTTCGTTACAATTTGTTTTGTTCTCCTCGTCAGAACATAAAATGTTTTCTGAAAATTCTTGTTTTTAACAGGGAGGCTATCAAACATTATCTGATTACAACTGTCGTCTGGTTGATGCTTTCCACTTGACATTTTGTACTCTGCTACAGGCGCTTGAATTCAACAAACAAATACCTTGTGCCAGTTCTTTCAGCCTTAAATCATTGCTTTTTTTGTAGCGAAATGAAAAAAATTAGGTCTCTGCGCTATCTCAATGGCTGCTTCTCTGTAGTTTACATAAACACACATACACACACACATTTATAAATGGGATGGGGTCCTACATCAGTAACAGTGTACTCATCTATATCTGAACATGTTTAATTGTTTACATCTCATGATCAAAAGACTGCAGGTAAAAAGGGCTTACCTAAGATCTGTGCTTGAAATGTTGCAAATAGAGTACAGTCCTCCCTACACATTTGTGGGCTGGCCTTCATGAATTTGATTATTTGTGAGGCACGCACGTGCCTTCCCCTCAATTCTCCTCCTCCCATTCCCTTGCTGTTTGCCCGGGCACAGAGAAGGAAGGCAAGTGTCATCAAGCAAAAGGCAAAGGAAATGCAGGGGAGGGAAGCATGCATACGCCTTCCTTCTCAACCTCCAATGCTCCCCCTCCCATTCCTTTGCCTTTGGCTGTGATGCAGAGAATGCGTGCTGAGGCAAAAGGCAAGGGAATGGGGGAGAACACAGATGCATGCCTTCTTTCTCTGTGCACAGTGCTCCATCCTTGCCTTTTGCCCAGTGCAGAGAAGGAAGGCTAACATGCCAGCGCAAAAGGCAAGGGAAAGGGAGGGGGAACACAGGGAGGAGTTATTCGCAGATTTTCCACTTTCATATGAGTTCTGTGCCCTGAACGCTCACAAAAATGGAGGGGTCATGGTACAAAGAGGGAATAATGCAGCCCTCCTGGCCTTCATAGACTGCAGCTGTTATCATCCCTAGCCAGCATAGCCAATGGTGTGGACTACTGGGATTTACAGTCTCACTCCTGAAGTGGACAGAACTGGTCTGAATGGACCACTGGCTTGACAGAATATGAAAGAGGTTCACTTTTTCTTTAACTCAGAGATGGTTAAATTGTGGCCCTCCATAGAATCATAGAGCTGGAAGAGACCTCAAGGGTCATCAAGCTCAACCACCCCCCACTGCAGGAATACACAATCAAAGCACTCCTGAAAGATCTCCATCCAACTTTTGTTTAAAAACCTCCAAAGGAGGAGACTCCATCACATTCTAAGGCGGTATATTCCACTATGGAACTGCTCTTACTCTCAGGAAGTTCTTCCTAATGTTTAGGTGGAATCTCTTTTCTCGTAGTTTGAGGCCATTGCTCCATGTCCTACTCTCTGGAGCAGCAGAAAACAGGCTTGTTCCATCCTCCAAATGACATCCCTTCAAATATTTAAAAAAAACTATTATGTCACCTCTTAAACCTTCTGTCCTCCAGGGTAAACATACCCAGCTCCCTAAGTAGCTCCTCATAGGACATGGTTTCCAGGTCTTCTACCATTTTGATTACCCAGCTTGTCAATACCGTTCCTGAACTGAACTGGACACAGTATTCCAGGTGAGGTCTGACCAAAGCAGAATAGAGTAGTACTATGACTTCCTTTGATATAAACACTATACTCCTATTTGTGCAGCCAGAATTGCATTGGATTTTTTAGCTGCTGTATCACACTGCTGATTCATGTTTAGCTTGTGGTCTACTAAGACTCCTAGATCCCTTTCACATGTACTGTGGTCAAGCCAAGTGTCACACGTCTTATATCTGTGCATTTCATTCTTTTCTGCCCAAGTATAGTACTTTACACTTCTCCCTGTTGAAATTAATTTCGTTAGTTTTCGCCCAGCTGCCTAATCTGTTAAGGTTGTTTTGAATTCTGATCCTGACCTCTGGGGTATTACCTACCCCACCTAATTTGGTATCACTGGCAATTTGATAAGAATATCCTCTATTCCTTCCTCCAAATCGCTGCTAAAGATGTTGAATAGCACTGGACTCAGGACAGAACCCTGTGGCACCCCACTAGTCAGTTCTCTCCAGGATGAAGAGGAACCATTAGGTTTGGTCGGTCAACCAATTATAAATCCATCTAACAGCAGCATTGTCTAGCCCAGATTTTACTAGCTTGTTTGGAAGAATATCATGGGAGACCTTGTCAAAGGCTTCACTGAAGTCACGATATGCTGTATCTAAGGCATTCCCTTCATCTACCAAGCTTGTAACTCTATCAAAAAATGAGATAAGATTAGTCTGGCATGAATTGTTTTTGAGAAAACCATGATGACTTTTAGTGATCACAGCATTGTTTTTTAAGGGCTTACATGCTGTCTGTTTAATGATCTGCTCTAGAATCTTTCTAGGTATTGATGTCAGGCTGACTGGGCAGTAATTGCTTGCTTCCTCTTTTCTTTTTTTTAACCTTTTTGAAGATGAGGGTAATATTTGCCATCCTCCAGTATGCTTCTCCTCTTCTCCAGGAATTCTCAAAGGTTATTGCCAGTGATTCTGACAGTTCTTTTAATATACTTGGATGCAGTTCATCTGGCCCTGAAGACTTGAATTCATTTAGAGTAGCCAGGTATTCCTGTACCAGCTCTTTATCTATACTGTACTGCATTTCCCCTAGTGCATCATCTTCTGCATTTTCCCCAGATAGAGCACTATTTTCCTTGTTGGAGAAGACCAAGGCAGAGAAGGTGTTTAGTAGTTCTGCCATTTGTCTGTCCTCTGTTAGCATTTTACCATCTTCTCCACACAGAAAGCCTACCATTTCCTTGTTCTTCCTTTTGCTACGGACATAATCAAAAAGGCCCTTCTCATTTTTAACCTCTCGAGTAAGCCTGAGCTTATTCTGCACTTTAGCTTTTCTGATTTTCTCCCTACACCTGCTGGCTATTTGTTTGACTTCCTCTTGATTTCCCCTTTTTTGATTTCTTGTACATGGCCCTTTTAAATCTTAGCTTCACTGAAAGTTCTTTAAACAACCATCCTTAGACATTTACCATATTTCCTCCTCATTGTACTTCTTTGCAAGTGTGCCTTCAGTATGTCACTTTTAAGAAATTCCCATCCATCATGAACTCCTTTCTCCTTCAGTATTCCTGACCATGGAATTACTCCTGGTATTTCTGTAAGTTTACTGAAATCAGCTTTCTTAAAGTCTAGCATGTGTGTCTAACTATGCTTGGCTTTTCCTTTCTGCTATATAATAAACTTCAAGAGAACATGGTCACTTCCACCTAAGGATCCTGTCACCTCCACCCCATTAACTAGGTCATCACTGTTGGTTAGGATCAGATCTAAAATGGTTGTTCCCCTTGTTCCTTCTTCCATCTTCTGGACTATGAAATTGCCTGCAAGGGAAGTGAGAAATTTATGGGACCTGATACTCTTGGCAAAGTTTGATTTCTAAAAAATATCAGTATAGTTGAAATCTCCTATTACTACTAACTATATTGCTCCTTTCTGAATGTTTGGTCATCTGTTCCATGAAGGCATCATCTAAGTCTTCAGTCTTGCTTGGCGACTGTAGCAAACCCTCACAACAACATCCCTATTGTTTCTCACCCCCTTAATTTTTACCCAGATTTTTACTCAGCCTGGATTCTAGGACTTAAGGCATGGATGTCTTCTTTACTTACAGGTGTAAATGTCCCTGTCATATAGTGCTACTTCTCCTCCTTTCTTGTTTGATCTATTTCTCTGAAATAGGTTATATCGCTCTACTGCTACATTTCAATCATGAGGCTCATTCCACCAGATTTCAGTGATGCCTTTCATAACATATCCATATGTTGTTGGACTATACCTCCATTCTGCCCTAACAAAGGTGCTAAGTGAATTAAAAAGTAATTCACTATGTACTTTTTTAAACCCTCCCCCCGCACACATACGTTATTTATTTTTGCTGTTAGCTGCCATCCAGCTGGCTTCAACCTTTGGTGACCTTATGAAAGAGAGGCCTTCAGTATATACTGTTATTAACAGCACTGCTAAGTTCTTGAAAATGTCGAGTTAATGGATTCCATGACTGAATGAACCCTCCTGTGTTGTGGTTTTCCTCTTTTCCTACTGCCTTCCTTTTTCTTCCTACTTTGTAAAGCCTTATTATCTTTTCTAGTAAGTGACGTGGCCTCATGATATGTCCAAAGCACAAGAGCCCCAGTTTAGTCATTTTGACTTCTACTGAGAGTTTAGGCTTGATTTGCTCTCTGACTCATTTATTTATCTTTCCAACAGTCCATAGTATTGATAGAATTTGCTTGCAGCATTATAGTTCAAATGAGTTGATTCTCTTCCTGTAACCTTGCTTCACTGTCCACGTTTTACAGCCTGGGAATAAAATGGCATGGATGATCCTGGCTTTGGAATTTAATGATACATCTTCATATTTGTGTAATTGTGTGGACTGTTGCATTGCTTATTACTTTTGCATTACTTTTGGGGTGGGAACCTTAGGATCTGATGAGAGAATGGCATAAACTTTGAAATGTTTCCTGTAAAATGATTTTTAAAGGTAACTCTAAAAGTAACTAGAAAAGATTGACCGTAACCAAACATCCCCTCATGTTCACCATGTATCCACATTTGGGCAATGGTTACAGCAGCAGTGACACTGCCGAAGGACCCTAGTGGATCTCAGCCCTGATGTCATCATTTTGCATCTAGGTATGGGAAGATAGCCAGACAGTTCTCCGATCCTGCCTGATTGCTGAAAAGCATGGAATGACCATGCGGGGCAGCCTCAAGAGTTTTACAGTAAGTTGGGGGAGGTGGCTTTGGACACTGCAGAGACAGGAAGGAAATACAACACTATAGCACCTGAAAAGGGATATCTATATGCCTGAGGGACACAGAATTCTGGCCAATATTTGTAATATTGATTTTTTAAAAAACTTTTTTCTTACTGATGTGGCTTTGAAAATGTAACTTTGTTTAACCCACACTGCAATAAAATGTAATGAGTTATAGTTAACTTCATACTTGTAACATGTTACATCCAAATGTTGGCCCTAGCCAGTGGTGTGGGATGATGGGAGTTGCAACTGTAGCATAACATCTGGAGGCCCACAAAAGCAGCCCATAACTGCTTTTACTAGTCAGAGATGTGAGGTAAGAGGTGGTTCTTACCAAGACTGCTACAAATAAGAAACCAAGGTTTTCCATTCCTTCCCGAGCCCCACGCTCCCTAAACTCTTCTCCTCCATACAATTAGAAACATTAGAGAAAAGATCACCCACTGATGCCTGTAGGAAATTCCTTCCCCTGCTTTTCACATTTCTAACTGAGCCATCCTGTCTGGTTTTCCTCTTGGTTTATCACACTTGAAAATCAAACTTGAAATGAGAATTGATCCTGAATTTTGGAACAAGCACCTTGTTCTATTCCTGAGTGAGTTTTTCTGTAGCTGCTTAAGGAATCCTCCTCTCTGCTTAACTCAAAACAACTCAAATTTATCTTGAGGCAATCTTGGAGCTTCTTGCAAATGGCCGTTAAGCTGATAGATCCCCTTCCTCACTTTTAAACTCTCACAGTTACCAATGCATTGGCATAATTATTTCCCTCTGCCCACCCACTCCTCTGCTTGGTTCCTTTTTAATTTTACAGCTTCCTGAGCTCAGTGCTAAGAAATCAATAAGTAATTTGGATCCTGGCAACTGCGAAGGGAAACGAAGTTATTTTTTGCAGTTTTAGTAAATATTTTGAAACCCAATTTATCTAGGGAAACAGGTGCTCAGTTGATGTGCTAGCCCATCCATCAACATCAAAGTATTAATTGTATGGGATCATACACACTTATAATTTGAAAGGCAAAACAAATATGATTTTTATAGGGGAGAAAAAACTTAAATCAGCCTGCTCATTAATGTTTGTGATAAGAATGGAATTAAACTTTCCATATGTGAGTCATGACCCCAAGAGGCAAGCTTTTGGATCATACACTTTAAATAACTGAAGTCAAAATTCCAAACATTTAACAAAAAAGTGAGAGTCCTTGCTTTAATTTTGCAGTAAGCATTTCACCCTCAGCATCAATATATGGCTCCTGAAATAGATTTTTGAACTTCACAAACTATGTGATCTACCAAAGTGCAGGCATTCTTTAATCTCCTAGGTGAAAGCGTATGGCTACTGGTCATCGCCTATATTCCTTCTCCTGAAGACACAAAACACAGTATATTTAGTAGTTTATATGCAGGAAACTGGAAAGTAGGTATTTTAGGTATGGAAAACATTTGATGCTAAAGATTTAGGCCTAGTTCTCAGTGAGTGACATATCTGCGAATGGAAAGGAACACTTCATAATATGATTGAGCTAATATGAGGTGGAATATCAGGGCCAGTATAAAGAAGAGGCATCATTGGGCAATTGCCAAGGTCCATAACCAAACTGGAAGTCCAGCAGATCCCTGTCGGCTGTTACAGCTGTGGTTGTTCCTCCTTTTCCTCACCTGTTTACCCTGACTCTCATGAGTAAAGGAAGAGAGGGAGCAACAGAACCAGTGCTTCACTCCTGTGCCCTATCCTTTTCTAGGCAGCAGTGCAGAGGGCAGAGTAAAAGAAGGGTGAGCAGTTGCTGGTGAATGTGAGAGACAGTAGTGTATTTCAGAAGCAGAATAATTAGTATAGTATTTGCAAGCAGAAGGTGAGCAACAGCCAGTGCCGCGCTATTGAAACACACATAGACTACCTAGGAGAGACATAAAGCAAGCTTAGTCTTCTTCATAAAAACATATAAAGCAGGTTTTCTTACTAAAAGTTTCATAACATCTCATGTTGAGAGACACTGTGATACGTGCTCTTCAGACATACAGGAGAGAGCTGCAACCTACAGAATGGAGGCTGAACAAATTCAGACTAACGGTTGCAGGAAGAGAAAGGCTGTAGCTCAGACCAGCAAACAGGTATTGATAGTCATATATGTTATGTCTAAACTCTTAGAGAGAAGGCAAACCACAAAGTTATACTGTACTCAGTGCATACATGCTGAGTTTGCAGCTTTTAACAACAGTGCCAGTATGGTGGGTTTGAGGCCACACTCAGCTGTGGAAAACCACTGAGCAAGTCACACTCTCTCAGCCTCAGAAGAAGACCACGACAAACCTTCTCTGAACAAATCTTGCCAGAAATAGCCCTCTGATAGGTCCACTGTAAATTGGAAATGACTTGAAGGCACAACAAACAAAAGTGACATAAAATGACCAAATAAATGGGATCAGCAGCTTCTCCTTCTCTTCTTCTGTATTGGCACAACTCATGTATGTGCCCTCTCAACAAACTGGAACATGAAGAAAAGACAACAATAAAAATTGTGAAGGGTCCTGGAGATCATGCCTCGTGGTGCAGAAGCGCTGAGGACATTCACTATACTCACCTGGGAACTGATTAAGACGTAATGTGGTGACTACCTTCAAATATCCAAGGGGACTCTCACATAGAAGATACATCAGTTTTGTTTACTGTTACAGCTGCATGGAGGTTCCAAAATTACAAGAAAAAGGATGTAGACCAGAATGAGGCAAGGCACTTACATATCACTAAAAATAAAAAAGGCAACAGAAATCACATTTGCTTAATATTTGTATATGCTAATTTAAAGTTATGGAAGCAAATTTAGGAATAATTACCATAATGTGAAAAGAAATACATCTTTCCAGCAACTAGAAAACCAAATGATTTAATACAGTGTCTCTCAAGCTATCTGACATGAGGGACCAGCGGCTTTTTTCTCAGTGGGCCAGGGGCTGGTACGATTTTTGAGTCCATTGCCCAAAAGTGTTTTTTTCTTGTGCACTTACCGGGGGCTAGCAGCCAACAGCTCACAGATTTACACCAGTCCATGGACCACCACTTTCAGTAGCACTAATTTAATATGCCCACTCAGTCTATTATCCATGTGCTAACTGTTAATGGGCAACTTCAGGACTCCTGTCCTGCTTTTCTGTGGCTCTTGAACCATAGACCAGACTTGCAATGGACAGTCTTTCAGACAGAAGATACTTTCCAATAGAATAATGCTCTTGCTCAGTGGGCACATGACAGGAAAACAGATTGCCATAGAAGATAATGGTTCACAGAAGGAGGTTACTGATTTTATCTTTAACTTACCTACATTTTAGATGGCAAAGCAAATAGTACATTTTGTAGAGACTAGGAACTGTTTAAGGAGTTCCTACAATCAAAAACCGACAAATTAAGCATTATTGGATCTGATAGTTAATGTATTTATAAGAGTTTGAGTTATCAGTTATTTATTTGGATTAAATACTACTCTAGTCACAATGATGGAAAGGATATTTGATAACCAAGTTACTTAACTGTGTTCTTGTAATATATTTCAATATAGTATGTATAATAGTATATATTTGAATATTTATATATGTGTGTGTGTGTATTATACACACACACACACACACACGCAGTTTATATTTAGAAGCCTTTTTCTATGCTGGTGTCTTTAGGAAGGGGGAAAATCCTTCCCCCCACTATTATCTGTTATTGTTGTTGAGGGTGATAATGTAAAAAAGAAGATGGAATACAATGTTTAATAACTTAATATTATATCTTTTTTTCCTTCTTCTCTTTTCAATTATGAAAGGTTTATATTGATATTAGTTAAGGCTGAAACCTCATCATGTGGGGAGTCAACTTTAAAAACTGTTTCATGTTTAGATGTTTTGCATTTGTAATAATTCTTGTATTTTTTATATGTATTTCTTTATTTACTAGGTTTCTACGTGTATTTTTATGTCTATATTCAGTATGCTTTTCTTCTCTTTTTTTGTATATACCTTGTTTTGATAAAAATAATAATTAAAAAAATTGACAGAGAGGGGCGACACATCTCCTGCTGTGAAGTGAAGAAAGCAAACTGTAATTGCTCACCCGCCACCCAAGCAAGTAGAAGAAGCCTCTTCTAGCCACACCAAAATGCCAAAACTGCAGTTTCTTCTTCTCCCTCATACTCCCTTCTAAGCAGGCAAAGGAAATTCCTTCTTCCAAATGATGACATCAAGATACTAAATTCTTCCTTCCCCTTTTTTCTTCCTTCTAAGCAAGGAAAGGATATCTCTCCCTTCCAGCAACACCAAGGCTGTTGCTGCTTTCTCCCTCTCCTACCTCCCCCAACCTATAAATCTGTTTTTAAAAAAACAAATCCTTTTCTTTCCACCCCACCACCACTCCAAACACCAAACAGATTTCTGTTTTACCCCAACCTTTTTGTTCTCTTGCCTCTCTGACCTTGCTCTCCTGACCCACTCAACTGTTCAGGCGTGCTGGGAAAGTTAGGCATTGTGGATGAGACGTTCATATATTTATTAATTTATGGAGAAACACTGTAAATTTGAAATGTTGTGAATTGGGGCAATACAAGGTTGAGAATCACCTGTACTGTCTATGTACTTTGCATGATTTTTATGAAACACTGAGCAAGACCGTTCGTAATATATGTATGCACACATATTTAAGAAAGCTGTCATGTTTTAATTTTTTTTTATTTTCAAGGGGAAGTTTTCTTTTTCTCTCTTAGTCTAGGCTAATAGTTCTAAACTTTGGGAAGTGGGTGTTATGGATTCCTTTGATAAATTTGGTGAAAGCTGTAGACTCTATATCCAGAAAAATGCACTGAAACACAATTTTCAAAGGAAAAGGGAAGGAAAGAGAAGAGGGGGAATAATTCTGGCAACCAGTTGATGGATCACAAGTTAGGAGTCCCTGCTTTAGGCTTGGGCAATATAAATATGCATGCAATTCCTGAGAAGTCAACCCTCCCTCTAGAAACAACTCTACTACATGCTAATGAATAGCATCCAAAATAGTGGCTACAGTAATGATAGACAAGTAAAATGGAAGAATCTCCATATGTAGCTATGCATCTCAATCCCTGGTGCTGCTAGGAGGTGGGAAATGCTAGTTTAAGGCCCTTTCCGCACAAGACAAGTGAATCGCTCCATGCCGTTACTTACTGGTTTTTCTGGGTTCGAAGTAACACGGACTTTCCCTTAAGCCCTTCTTCAGGGCTCCTCCATTAGTCCAGGGCGAATCGGAGCAGTGTGAGGTCTTTAGATCCTCACTGCTCCAGCTGAAAATGGCGGCTTCCTGTTTCTTCGTGGGTCCGGACCAACTGCTGATGGTGGCCATGCCCACAACCTGCCCTCCGCTGATCGCAGGCTCGCATTGGTGCGAGCCTGTGCATCTGCACAAGTCAGCAGGAACACAATGGCGTGCTCCAGAAGACTGAAAGACCAGATTTTTCCGGTCTTCACTTAGCACGCTGGAGGACCACTTCAGGGCATTTTGGATCGGACTAAGGTGCGGAACTAAGGTAAGTAGTCTGGACCTAGTCTGATCCAAGGTGCAGACAACATCTGTGCCAGGACGCCTTGGCCTGTTTTAACTTCCTCATGCGGAAAGGGCCTAAAGCAGGAGTAGGCCACTATGGCCCTCCAGACAATTTTGCCTCTAACTTCTGTAGTAAGGGACTATGGGAGTTGCTAGGCAAATCTGGGGAACCGCAGTTATCCAGCCCCAGTCTACAAGGATCTTGGCCTGTTTCAGTAACAAGCATGTGTTCTTAAGGCTTTATGGTGTGGTGTTTTAATACAAGGAGTTACGGAACTTAGAACAGACCCTCCTGCAAATCTTGTAGTATTATACAGCTGGCCCTCCACCGCTGGGGTTAGGGGCGCAGGACCCTTGGAAAAGTGGAGAAATCACAAATTTCAAAATGCCTGTCTGTGGGAAGGGAGGCAGGGCATGGTGGGGAGAACAAGCACTCCGGGTCCAAATCAGGTCAGGAAAAGCAATGGGAAAAGGGGTGGGTCAGCACACTTCCTCTCTCTATCTCCTGTCGCCTTCCTTGCTTGTTGGAGGGGGCATCAGGAGAAGGTTTGTGGTGCTGAGAAATTGGGCTGTGAGCCATCCTTAGCTGGCCAGGAAACAGTTGGTGGAGGAGGAGGAGGACCAGAGGTAAGTTTTTAAAGAACTGCGTGGCCTGATTGGAGCCACTGAGAGAGAAGATTTCCCTGGAAAAGAACTGCCTGAGGTGGGTGGGGAGGAGTTGGAGAAACTCACAAATAATCAAATCTGTGAAAGTCAGACCCAGAAATGTGAAGGGTGACTGTATTAAAATGGTGAGAATATCACTGAGCAGCAAAGGAAACACATGAAGGGAGCTGTGGGACTTGAAGCAAAGACCTCAGAGACTCAGGTCTGCACATGCAGTGGGAAGAGTCAGCAGTAAGTTCATAGATTCCCCCTAAATTCCTTCTCTATCATTCTCTCTCACCTCCTACCTATACACTCCTTTGTTTTACAGGTCTAATAATCCATGAAGGGCCCTCAGTGTACCGGATTTTTAAACGGTGGCAAGCAGTCAATCAACAGTGGAAAGTGCTGAACTATGACAAAACAAAGGACCTGGAGGATCAAAAAACAGGGACCAGGACCAACCAACGAACCTCCTCCCAAACCAACCATTCCTCCTCCACGAGCGGTGCAGCTAGCAACTCTGCCCCAGCCGAGGGCGTGGTCCGGGGGGCTAGTCACACCACAGGCACCTTGTCTGACCACCACTGTGCTTATACCATCTTGCATATACTCAGCCACCTGAGGCCTCATGAACAGAGAAACCACTCTAGCACAAACAGAGAGCTCGTCATGAGAGTCACCACAGTCTGAACAAAGGATTTCAGGCGGCCTTATTGCAACACGGAGTGGGAGAGGAACTCATCAAGTGGAGGGGGGCAGCGTGGTATGCCTTACACCCCCTGCCCTGTAACCCCACCCCACCCACCCCTGGTCCTCTGAAGCTGCACAAGAGGCCCCTGGCCAGCCAAGGATGGGCAGAGGCAGAGCTGCGCACACTCATGCTGAAAAGAGGTGTATAAGTTTGTGTAGTTACCAGAAAGTATGACAAAACAAGTGCAATACAGACTACAAAAGCTTGAACTAGGGCAAAAAGGCTTGCGGGGGGGGGGGGGCAGGGAAGTACAGCTGTTCCTATTTGAAGCATTTTACAGAAACACACACACACAAGCCTACACACAACACACATAGCAGAAAGGAAAAGAAAGACAGACAGACAGACAGACCAGTGTATTTTCCAAACTGTATTAACCAGGGGTTCAAGTATTTGAATGCATACATTTTTCTGTGGCCCTATGTTATTTTGTGCAGCCACGGGGTGTTTGAGCTGAAAAGGCAGTCAGTTTATTGCTAATGTTGTTTTATACAGGTAAAAAACCAGGGTTTTTTTTTACACATAAAACAGATTAAAACCTGCCTTCCTCAGACCTAACTATTTTAAGAGGTTTTTGAGGGAGTGCTATGGGGAAGGGGAGGGACCACTTTTGTTTGAGCTGCAAACATTTTTACCAATGTCCAAAGCACAAGTCACACTTGAAGTGGGGGGATGATTTATGCCATTCATCACTGAAAGGTACAGCCTTTTTATTTTTTTTCTCAGTAGACACTATTTGCTTCGCAAGTTTTTGGAAATGGGATTGTCTCCTGTTGAATTTCTTGCTGGGCCTTTCCTTTTCTTTCTGGATCAGTAATTAGTTACATACTCATGTGAGTTTATTAGGTTTTAAAGGTTGTTCATGTGTCTAACCTCTCCACAAATCAAAGGCAGCTGTATTTTGCTAAAGCAGGGGTAGGTATAGTCAAGTTCCTGAGAAGTTGTTGGACTGTACCTTCCAGCATTCTTCACCATTGGCTATGCTGGTCAGATTGCTAATGGGGGGCTGTAATACAACAGCTTTGCAACTCCCTTGCCTCCCATAGTAAATCACCTAGCTGAGGGCTTTTTACAAAAATTGGAAAGGAGCTTCTTGCACAATGGATTTCAGCTTCGGAGATGAGCAATTTATGGCCTTCCAGATGTTGGCTGCACACCCCATCATGTTTTGCCATCTTGCCAACTTGGACTGATGAAAATTCCAGTCCAGCTACCTCTGGACAACTACAGATGGCTCACCTCTGCTCTATCCTATGTGTACCTTCCAGGTAGTAACACACAGTGAGTGTAAGGGGGCTTTATAATGAGTAGACACTCATGGGAGTGCACAGTAAAATGGTTCCCCACCTTGCAAGGGACTCTAGGACTGGTTTTTGAGCTGGAGCAGAAATTGCTAAAAGTGCGTATCACTACACTGATATAAATGACATCAGTTTGTAGTGTGTGCCCTGTTTGATTGTTCCATAAATACATCCTCTTTTCTGCTGGTACTTTCACAAATACCACTAAAAATGACAGTATTCCCAAACCAAAATGCTTTACATTACAGTGGACTAATAATAATATGACATCAGGTGGACATGCCATATAATATATGACATGTTTACCAGATCAGCATGTGTTGAAGGAAATTGTGGATGCTTTGATGTGTTCCAGACTGGGACTCAGCCCATCCTAGACAATTCTGCAAAAAGCTCCTTGAACCGTGTTGTAATGATCACAACCTGGACATCAACATTTACTGAATAATCAATTTGATGATATGGAGCTAACACTGGCAAGTCCCTTGTGGCCCTGGCTTGCGTAGATTCCACACACTGGGGAAGATGCTCTTGAACAGCATCATTTCCACACTGAGTTCTTTTATGGGGAATACTACAGCATCATCCAAACCAGGTCCCAAGCTGTCAACTTGATCATAGAATCATATCAGGGGCTTGGAGAGTATCTTATCCAATCTCATGCATACCTTCCAGCGTTTCACAGATGAAATCTTGGACGCATATGACCATGCAACATCAGAATGTGGTTAGATGGCAAAACCTGTTAATGACACACAGGATGGGACAGGTTTCCTTTTTGCCTGAGCCAACAGAAGGGGTAAGATTCTATCTTTTCTTCTCCTCTTCTCCCTGCTGAGTTAATTGAGTGCAAACTACTTTTTCATTTTGACTTCAGTTTGCAGCAACTGAAGTAAGCTGAGGACAATGAGGGGAAGATGTGAGGACAAGAAAGAAACTGGGACATTATAAAAGCAGCTGAATAAATTGGATAACAGAGGATTAATCAAGACTGCCTGCCAAATTGGAACAGTTGGAAGGTTTGCTCCTGCTTAATGGGGGAAGTCAAGAGGCTGGGCAGCCATTTTCAGCAGATGGCTGTCCAGCCAGAAATTTAGCCAGAACCGTTGTGGTATCTCTGAAGTATATGCGTGGCATGTTTTTTGGAACATACAAGGGCCACAGTCCTTTGTAATTAGCAATATAATCAGCACCTCTCTTGACATGAGAAGGATATTGGGCAGTATTTTTTAAAATACTCTTCAAGGGCATCTGCCACCTACCATTGTTGAGACTATTTGTGAAAAATCAAAATGTATTTCCATGTTGACTGTGTCTTTTCCACTTGGCATTCAATCCTCACCCAGTTCACTATGCTGTGACAAATTGCTGCAAATCACAGCTCCTGCTAGAGTTGCCACTTCTCCCAGGAGGAAGAAAAGCCACCTCTTACAGACATTTTTAACTTATATATGTTTAATTGGCTAATTCATTAACGACACGGATAATGACCTTCCCCATTGCTTAGCTGCTAAGTCAAGTCCCTTCACACCACACAATTATAAGCACTATGGTTCCACTTTACTTCCATGGCTGCACCCTGTGGAATCCTGGGGTTTGATCAGAGGAACCAGAGGAACTCTCTTGCTGAGAATTCAAAATGCCCCACCCTCAACTGCCAATCTTAGGCCCTTTCCTCACCTTACCTTTTTCCGGCGCAGGGGTGTGGGGATCGTGCAAGCAGTCTCTGGCGAGAGGCTCTCACATCCCTGCTGCTTCAGCTCTGCACGAGCTGCCAGCACAGCTCCGGAGGCTCTGCATGACAGGTAAGTGCACACGGGGCCCCGGAGCAATGTGCGATCGTGTACCATTTTCGGCTTCCAGACAAAAATGAAAAGCACGATCAGCCCCTGCCAGCCCTGGAGCGTCGCACGATTGTGAGTGCGTCATGCAGATCGCTCCTCACAATCGCGCAACACTCCAGGTGCCCTTTCACATGGCAAATGCTGTGTGGAAAGGGCCTTAGTTTTCCATAGGATAGAACCATGGCAGTTAAAGTGGAATCATAGTGCAATAACTCCATAGTGTGAGGAACCCTCAAATCTTAGCAATTTAGATTGCCTGACAGTTCAATTCTAGCCATGTGGTTACTCATGTGCACTGCAAGTACAGTCCTAAAGGCGTGCATGCAGCTGTGTCAGTGGCCCAAATCCAGCACTTTTGAATCAGTGGAAACACGTTAAATCAATATGTAAGTCTCACTGATTCCATGAATCAGTCAGATTTAGACCTTCCTCCATAACAAAGGAGCAGCTAAGGGGATCCCATGTTATGGGTGCTACTGTGGGCTTAGCTCCCCCACTTTTTAAAAAAAAAAAATTAGCTGGATTATCATGTAAAGAAGTCCTACCCCTTCCTTTGCTTGCTGCATGGCCTAGTGCAGGATTGTACTGTGAATGGTGAACTGCTTGAATCCTACCATGCTTGGAAGAGCAAGCACAATTATTCTAAAACAAATAAGGCCCTCTCATACCAGAGTAGATGCCTAAAACTAACCTGCATAAGGCCTATCTTTTTGCTCATGTGCAAAGCAGAGCCAGCACCGTGGATGCAGAACTGTTGAGCTTGCTGGATGGATGATTCTATGAGTTGTAATCCCCACAAAAAGGAAACAGACCCCAGGTTTTATAAGCTCTGGGAATAACAGTACGATCAAACCTCAATTATTCATGGGGTTTGACTCCCCTAGAGTTTTCTCGCCATGTTCATTCTGTCTCTAAAGAATAGTATCAGCTGGGGTGTTCCTGCCCAAGTTTTCTTTGCCTTGCACTTTTGGGGTCTAGCTGGATGTGAGAGCATACCCTCCACTGTTTCACAGATGAAAACCAGGACGCATCTGGCTGAGCAATGTCAGAGTGTGGTTAAGATGGCAAAAGTTGTTAATGAGGAAGAACGCACAAGCTAGGCAAGGCTGCAACAGTTTGCTTTCGCCAGGGCTTGCTGGGAAGAGCAGGACTACCTGCTCCTCTGTTGAGTTAACTGAATGCAAAATTACTGTATTATTTGCCAGCATATAAGACACACTGGCATATAAGGCACACACCATTTTCAAACAGTATGTTTTGGGGAGGAAAAGTGAATCTTATATGTCAGCAAATACAGTATTTTGCACTTTAAACTCGGTTTTTAGTGACTGAAGTAAACCAGGGACAAAAGAGGGAAGTAGGAAGATAAGAGAAAAACGGGGACATTTTAAAAGTAGTATTGAAAAAAATTGGAATGACAGCGGATTCATCACGCTTGTTCCTGCCAAATTAGGACAATTGGAGGATATATGGGAATAAAAGTTCTTTGTCTTTAAAGCTATAGTGGCTACAGTCATTTAGAATCCAGTTTGAGGCCTGATTTTAACAGCAAAAGGGACAGGGAATAAACATTTTCCCCTCTGCCTCCTGATTACATCTCTGCTACCCTAGGTATAAAGGTTACAGGAAATAAGGAATGAAACAGCAGAATGAGCACCCTCATTCGCCTACTGTTTGCTGAAGAACCTGGGAAAAGTAACTTTTGGGACTACAGCTTCCAGAATCCCCCACCAGCCTTGCAGTGCTGGTGGAAGATTCTTGGGACTATAGTGCAAGATCATAAAGTTCTGGTTTGGTGTTACCGTCCTGCCCTACCTTGTTCCCATTAGATTGTGCTATTTTCTGTGGAGAAACAGCAATGATGGGAATTAGTGTGGGAGTGGGAGGCTTTAATCTTGTGACCCAGAAATCCTGTACAATGTGTATGTGTCCTGTACATATGTATATGTGCAGGTGCACCTATCTCTCATCCCATTACCACACACATCCTTGAGAGGGAGCTGGGTTCAAACACACAGCTCACCCACCACCCCATCTAAGTTGGCTTCCGTTGGAGGGAGGATTGAACAACACAGACGAGCAGGCAAGTCTGCTTTTATCTAAGAGCTGGGAAAGCTCAGATCTCCCTTAACTGAAGGAGGTACACAGTTAAACAGTTTTAGAACAACTGGCCTAAGGAAATGGGAGGCAGCCCACATTTCTTTTCTTGTACTTGGCAGTACTCCTTTGAAAAATCTAAACACAATCAGGGAAAAGGAATGTGAGGGGAGGCACATAGGTCAGATCATGGTGCTATGCAAATTCAGCTTTGTTGCATCTTGACATCTCTGAAATGACACATTCCAGAGACAGCTAATTGTAGTATCCAAGCAGCTTTTCGGCCCAGCCATTATTTATTTATCTGATCTATTGCACCACAGTCAACTGAAGAACAATTTACAGAGAATGTGAAAGAGACACTTCTTAAGCACCACAGTTCCTCACTGAAGCTTGATAAAATCATTGCCAGAGAAACAGGAGAGTGGTTCCTCTCAGCTCCACAATGTGTTTTGAAGGGCCAAACTAACACATTCTGCTTTTGAAGATAAAACAGTGATAAGAGGGGTCTAGCTGTGGGAAGCTAGTTGTGGTTAGTTTCTCCAAAGTGTTCCCACAGACAGAGAGAGAAAGAGAAACCTGAGGTGGATAAGAGGAGATCCTTGGGATACGAGGCCATGCAGCCTATTTTGTCACCAGCATTTTTAGCCACCCTGGTTTACAAGAACTCAATTTCTGTTTCCACCGTACAAGTACAAGAATTTTAAAGGAGAATATAACCACTTTCTGGCCAGCAGATGTAATAGCAAATGCAGTGCCTCACATTTCTATGAAAACAAGAAAAGACTTAAAACTTAACAGCTTAAAGCTTAAAGCTAGAGCATTTTACTTTAGAAGGGGGAAATGACAGGACAGGAGTTAACAGTGAACTCTTTTAAGTTTTTTTGCCTTCATTTGGACAACATCTTTTGTAACTTTGAGGAAGTTGTCTGTTCTGGGGGGGGGCAACTGATACTCTTAACTACCTCATGGGGCATTGTGAGAATCCATAGTGAAGCACATCATTTCCTGGCAATGACCAGCGCTCAGTGCCCCCTCGCCACTGAAAACAGAATTTGAGTTCTGCAACAAAGTGCTGTGCAATCTGGATATAACCAGCTGTGAGCAAAAGGAGGGGAGGGCCTTCATATTGATTCTTATCAAAAGTTCTTCCCTGATTACAGCTAGGCATGCTACCTAATGCATACCACAGTGTCTTTCTTGCCTATAAGGTTTGTTATACAATCATACATGCATGTTTTCCTTACAGCAGAAAAAGTGATCATCTCCCATTACAGCTACTATCACAAGAGAAGCTCTCTTGCTTTGTGCTTAGATTTTTTTTTAATTTATTTTTTTCCGGCTAAGATGACATATATCTAGTTTCATGGGTTTTAAAAAAAGAAAACAAAAATTGAGTCTTCAGGATGGTTCAGAGAGAAAGAACCAAATACATTTCTTTAAAATGTGCTAATACACTATTTTAAGCAAGCTTCTCAACTGGTTCCTCATTTGTATTCTCTGAAATGCTGTAAATTCTTGTGATCTTTCCCATATATTAGCTCTTCTATGTGATATGATGGTTGTCTCTGGCTAAAAATGTATCAGGATGCCATTTTCAGATTCCTCCACAAGATGTTTTTGAATTCATAGATTCCACAGGCTGAGAAAGTTTGCAAATTTTGTTTCCGTATGTTCATGATGGAATTACTGTGGTGCCACCTTACTCAGTCTTTTCCCTTCATATTCCTTTCCTTTTTTCTGTATACAGAATTCTGTTAAAAAAAATAGCTTTGTCTTTCCTCCATTAATGTAGCATAAAAATATCAAGTGCATAGTAGGAAACAAGCAAGAGATGATATCAGTTAGCCCACACAAAATCCAGTCTGGATGGTTCTCTTTTGCCCTTCTTGCTTTGCAAGCTTTTCTGTGCCACTTTTAATCTGATTCTTTAAAATAAATAAATAAAAGGAGTATTTGTTATTTTTAACTTTTGCAACTTTTTAGGAAGCCGTCAAACTTTCTTAATTCAACTGCCTCTGTCCAAGAACATAGTTCTGTGAAACAGGAGGCAGTATTTCTTTTTACAGAGCATTTCCCTGTTCTACCTAGTGATATTGAAGAAAAGATAGGGGCACAAGAGAGGGAAAATACCTGGTGACTAAAGTACATTATATGCCTAAATAACTCTAAAAGCACAAGATCTCACCTGATCTTGAAAGCTAAGCTGGGTCAGGTCTGGTTAGTTACTTGGAATGGAGACTGCCAATGAATACCAGGTGCTGTAGGCTGTACTCCAGAGGAAAGAAATGGCAAAACCACCTCCAAGTATTCCTTGCGTAAGAAAACTCTATGAAATTCACATGGTTGTCTTAAGTCAACAGGCAATATGAAGGCACATGCACACACAAAAGAGTGTGTTATGAGCAGAATCCTACTGGTATGTTCCCCATTGGAAATAGTTGTATATTTTTGTCTGATGCAGAATGACTGTGTTCAAGTTTGCAGAAGCAGAATTGTGCATATGATGCCACTGCACATGTAGATGTGCATGTGTGCAGACATCTGCATTCAGTTGTGTATTTGGTGGCATATATTTGGGTGCATTTTCAGTGGTGCAACATTAGCAATCAACACAAGGGTTGCATATCACATGCATAACTCCGTATGTGGGGATTTACAGTTTGCAACCCCAATGTAGGATTTTTGTCACCATTCACTGGAGTTCTTGCTCTTTTTCTCGCAAGTAAGCATGGGGTGGGAGGCCCAATCTGGATTGGGACTACTGCACACAAGTAGGGGAGGTGCAAATCTTTCCCCCAAACTCTTGTCTTCCTAAATTTGCCCCACCCTATGCAAGTTGAGAAAAATCTTTGTGGAATCCCTATATGGAATCTTGTTTCTAACATGACTATTTCATGTCACGACTCTCTCTAGAAATGGAAATCTAGGTGAATGACAGGGCCATCTTCAGAAAAGAGTCTAGATAAATCTTCTTATTTGCTCAAGCCATCTTTTCTGCCAGGAGGGCATGGACACTAGAGATCAAAGAAAGCACAAGAATGTTGAAAGCACATCTGAAATTACAAAGGCCTTGATTTTGTTACTGATGGTTGGTCTCTAAGTCTGACAACAAAGAGGAGATTTATTCCCATATCTTGTTACCTAGTGCTGAGATCCTATATTAATGGTTTTACAAGGATTTTTTAAAAAAAATTTAAACAATAAAGCACAATTTTTAAAAAAGCAGTAAAAGAAGGCAAATGGTTAAGCATATAACTAACAAAGCACAAACAATTGAGCAGGAGAAGCAGTAAATATTGACACTGCTGTTTTGGGAAGATGTCAGTGAACTGAAAAGTGAAAATTGTCAAATAATTATGACAGACATTTTTGGAAGCTCAGATAGCCATTGATTTACCAGAATGGCAGCCATCAGGAATTAGACTAATTAGAAAGAAAGCCAAAGTATTTGTCTATGTGTTTTTCCCCTGGCAATTGTGTTTCTGATACCTTGCTTTGAGTGAAAAAAAAAATCAGTCTTGGCTGCTTGGCCTGATGAAAAGAAACAGCATTTGTCAAACAGTTGCCTGAATGTTCCACTGTGAGGCCAGATTGGTTTCCAGACTGTGATGAAGTATATGAGAAAAACTTTTGTGAGAAGAATAGCTACAGATCATAACGTGATCAGTATCAGAGATGATACTATCACAAGAACATCATTCTGAGTGCCACCAAAGCAATGCTTCTTAGGGAACAACAATGAGAGAAGGCTGTTCCTCTCATATTCTCCTTGGGGCTTCCTGTAGGTATCTGGTTGACCAGTGTAGGGAGAGGATGTTGGGCTAGATAGCGCTTTGGTCTGACCAGCATGGCTCTTCCTACATTTACTGTAATGACATCATGCATTTTCTTAAATCAAGCAGCAACATGCCAATGCAGAGAGCAGGTGAGGGCAAAGAAAGATGTGTGAAGGTGCTTCACTGCTGGCAATATGACTAAGCTAGTAATATGTCTCTGCCTCTGTGATTTTGAGGCATCATTCACAAAGAATGGCTTACCTGACATGTCTGTCAGAGACAGTAACAGCAGCTAGTCACCCTACATACCTTCACATTTCTATTCGTTATTTTCTGTGGCTTACTTCTGTTAGACTCAGTACTCCAGACTTTTTCATGGGAGGAATGTCAATTTTCCTGAACCAACTTCAGAGAGTAACAGAGAGTTAAAGACATTTTTCATTCCACCCCCACCTTCCTGCTTTTGGCTTGTTACTCACCCTCATATATGTACATCTGCTCTCTCTTGCTCTGAGTCTCATTCATACACTGAATGGCATAACTGAACAATTGCTAACCGTGATGGAGGTGGAGATCTACGCTCCTGAGACGACACAGATGTAACTTTTACTTCTTTTACTTCTCTTTGACTGGAACCCTGTTGGTGTCCTATGCATGTGAAAGTTCTGCAGAAGCAGTTGGACATTTCTTCTGATCCTATGTTCAGTTCAATGCTACAGTAGCAGAGATGCGCATGCAGTCCCATTATGCATGGTTACACATGGAGCATCAATACATATGTGTGTTGTACATGGCTATGCATGTGCTGCTGGTTGTGCATTCCATCAGACAGTGTCCCAATTCACTAACAAGGCAGCATGGCACCAACATCACTTTAAGTCCAAGAACACAAAGTTACACTCTGCCTCCTCCATATAAGATCATGGCCTTTGATTATAACAGTTTGTGTGTATTCTAGCTTGCAGAACTTCATCCTCATGCTGTAACTTCAGTCAATGTTTTTCCAGTGTCCTGATTAAATTCAAACCATGTTTTGTACTGCTTTTTCTTGGTTTGTTTCTTACAAGCGACAGAAGCTAACAGATTCATAATGGCATTCATAGATAGACGTCTTTCCTTTTCAGGAAAGCAGTTGCATATGTCCTTGCCCTAGGTGTGTACAGGCCTTGTCTGTTTGTTCACCCATCTGTTTGCAAAGATTTTTTTTAAAACCCATCTCATAGACACTGATTCTGTATTTGTTACTATCCTAATATCGATTTTCTTGACTGCACTGCCATAGGTCATGCTAGGAGTTTGAACATAGTTTTACATGGGTGACTGGTTTTTATTCAAGGAAAAACTCTATCAGATCAGCATGGAGCATTCCAGGACTGCTGGTCGGAAAAAAGGAGGGGAGGATTGAGACAGAAAAGGCTGCAAGTGTTATGCTCAAAAATAACCAGTATAAGAGAAAAGGAGTTTTTATTTCAAGGTTTAATTTACCATGTGAATGTGTCACTTTCCTGTCATGCTCCTGAATCAAAAATGAAATAACACGTACTGTTGATGGGCAAACCATTTTTTGGTGTTTCTCTAAAATAATAAGCGGGGGGAGGGTGAAGGAAGAATTTGAAAAATTCTGTATTTTTTTCTCCTCCTGCAACTGTTAATCTATAACATGAGACTGTGAAATTTATTTCCTTCTTCCTTGTTTACTTCCACCCCAGTCTATGAAATCCCCTTTGGCTGTGCTCTGGGAGTCAAAGCGGACTGTGTACAAGTGACTTTGACTTCCATTTTTGCAGGCTTTGGTACCAATATATGAGGTGTGTGGAAGCCGACTGTGTTCAGTGGTCTGAAACAATATGAAACATCAGGATGTGGGGAAAACAAGCATGGAAAAGAAAACAAAACTGGTGCACATGGGATGATAATTCTGCATACATTGATGAAATAAAAAGCTGCCTCTTGTTGAGATTATGGATCTGCTGAGCCCTGTGCTGTCTTAATTTCTTGGTTTTTCTGCATCAGTTTATTTAACCATTGATACCAGGATTACCACTGTAAGGATGGGCAAGTGTTTCTCAGCACAGTCTGGAATAATACTAATAAAAACACTGGCATTATTTATAAACTTGATAGTATTTATATTCAGGGATTGGGGAGGGATTGGCTAGAATCCTCTCAGTGTGTTACACATATGTAAGTGCTGTATGGACATTTTATTCCATCATGCATTCAGTTCAAGTTGTAAAAAGGCCCTAGTTTTATTATTATTATTATATCTTTATTTCTATTCTGCCTTTTTCCTGGTGAGAAGTGGTAAGAACTCAAAGTGGCTTACAGTTCTTAAAAAAATAGTTAAAAATCATGAAATACAAAAGTTAAAACACAAATTAAACAATCAGATCATTTTTAAAAGTTAAAATACATAATTAAAACATAAACATTCACAAATGCTATGTAGATAAGAATAGCCAACAGTTTTCATCAGTCAGACCAAAATCACATATAGAATGCCTGCCAAAATAAAAATGTCTTTGCTTGCGTGAAAGATTCAAAGGGCAAATCAAATATCCTGCTAGTATTAGGAACATGCTCTTAATAATTGACAAGTCCATCTATATCAGTCAGCGACTTTTCCTACAAAGCACATCACACAGAAGATGAACAAGAAAAGTTGCTGGTTGATGCAGATGAAGCTGAAAGAACTTCCAGTGTTCCCAGAGGCAGGTCATCATGCAAAAGTTCAACTAATCAATATAGTTTATATTTTTGACGCTGCAGTGATATAGGAGAGAATGATGTGATGGCATAAAAATGAAGGATGCCCTTTAAGATGAGTCTTTGCGTAGCAAGACAGGATAATGAATGAGTTAATTACACCAGCATTTGAGGGCGACACAACCCATCTGTTGCTTTGATTAATTAAAATTCTGACTGATGAAAAAGGGACCTGCTCCAATCTGTAAACAACTAATTGCCAGAACCTTCAATAAATCTACCTGTGTTGCTCACTGAGCTGAATTCCTAGGGCTAAATGCAGGCCAGACAGGGTTGCAGTTCCATCATCAACAGAGTGTTTGATTGTACTGATATGACCCTAATGTGACAGGGTCTATGAACCGTAATATATTTCCAGGACACACATTTTGACTTCCAACACTAGATGGAAATCTGCTAAGATGACTTCTTTGGAGCATTACAGCCTAGGTGATATGAAGGACAGGAAGGCAGACAAAGATGACTTGGATTTCATATTCTAACTTCATACCATCCAGTGCTTCACAGATGAAAACTACATGGCCAACAACATCAGAGTGTGATCAAGTTGGTATAAGTTATTAATGAAACAGAACAGAACAACTGGGAAAGACCGCAGCAGTTTGCTTTGGCCTGAGTCTATAGCAAATAGCAGCTCTATGCCGCCCTCCAGTCCTTACCCCCTAACTGTGTTAAGGAAATGAAAACCATTTTTGCACTTAGATCTCAGTTTGCAGCAATTGAAGACAGTCCCAATTAATCGTCATCATCATTAGGAGAATACTAGGTATAATCCCATGGTCAGGAATACTAAAAGAGAAGGATGTTCATGATGGATGGGAGTTTCTTAAAAGTGAGATATTGAAGGCATACTTTCAAACAATTCCAGTGAAAAGGAAAAAGAGGAGGGGTCTAAAGAATCCAAGATGGATGTCTAAAGAACTTCCAACTGAGCTAATATTTAAAAGACACATGTACAGGAAATGAAAAAAAGGAGAAATCAACAAAGAGGAATTCAAATGAATGACCAGCAGGTGTAGGAAGAAAGAAAAGCTAAAGCGCAAAATGAGTTCAGACTTGCTAAAGAGATTAAAAACAATAAAAGGGCCTTTTTGGAGGGGTTACATCTGTGACAAAAGGAAGAACAGGGAAATGGTAGGGCCACTGTGTGGAAAAGATGGTGAAATGCAAACAGGACAGAAAAAAGACAGAACTGCTTAACACTTTCTTTGCCTCAGTATTCTCCCAAAAGTAAAACAGTGCTTGACCTGGGGAAAATAGATGCAGTAGGGGAAGTGCAGCACTGTATAGGTAAAAAGATAGTACAGGAATATCTGGTTTCTCTAAATGAATTCAAGTGTCTGGGGCCAGATGAACTACATCCAAGGATATTAAAAGAACTGAAAGAAGTAATCGCAGAACCACTGTCAATAAACTTTGAGAATTCCTGGAGAACAGGTGAAGTCCCAGAAGACTGGAGGAAGGTAAGTGTTGTCCCCATCTTCAAAAAGAGAAAAAATGAGGAACCAAACAATTACCACCCCGTCAGCCTGACATCAATAATGAAAAAGATTCTAGAGCAGAAAATTAAACAGACAGTCTTGTAAGCACTTAGTAATGCCGTGATCACTAAAGTCAACATAGGTTTCTCCAAAACAAGTCAGGCCAGACTAATCTTATCACTTATCAAAAAGAGTTACAAGCTTGATAGATGAAGAGAATGCTGTGAATGTAGCATATCTTGATTTCAGTAAGACTTTTGACAAGCTCCCCCATGATGTTCTTGCAAACAAGCTAGTGAAACGGGCTAGACAATGCTGCTGTTAGGTGGATTTGTAATTGGCCAACCAAAGCCAAAGGGTAATTGGCCAACGAAAACCAAAGGGTACTCACCGATGACTCCATTTTGGAGGGAAGTGACTAATGGGGTGCCACAGGGTTCTATCCTGGGTCCAGAGCTATTCCACAGCTTTATAAATGACTTGGAATAGACAGCATTCTTGTCAAATATACAGATGACACCAAATCAGGAGGGGTAGCTAACAACCCAGAGGTCAGGGTAAGAATTCAAAATGACCTTAACAGATTAGAGAGCTGGGCCAGAACTAACAAAATGAAGTTAAACAGGGAAAAATGTATGGCACTACACTTAAGCAGAAAGAAATGAAATGCACAGATATAGGATGGGGTGCTATCTGACTTGACCACAGTACATGTGAAAGGGATCTAGAAATCTTAGTCGACCACAAGTTAAACATAATTCACCAGTGTAGTGAAGCAGCTGAAAAAGCCAATACAATTCTAAACTGCATTAGTAGGATTATAGTGTTTTAAGTCAAGTGAAGTACTAGTAGTATTCTATTCTGCTTTAGTCAGTATTCCTCACCTGGAATATTGTCTCCAGTTCTGGGCACCAGAATTCAAGAAGAATATTGACAAGCTGGAACATGTCCAGAGGAAGGCAACCAAAACGGTAAAAGGTATGGAAACCTAGCCCTATAAGCAGTGGCTTAAGGAGCTAGGTATGTTTAGCCTGGAGAAGATAAGGTTAAGGGGTGGCATGATGGCCAAAACAAGATTGCTCCATCTCTTCATATGACATCCTTTTAAATGTTTAATTTAAATTGATGTCATATGAAGAGATGAAGCAATCTTGTTTTCTGCTGCTCCAGAGAGTAGGAGATGGAACAATGGCTTCAAACTACAAGAAAAGAGATTCCACCTAAATATTAGGAAGTAAGAGCAGTTCCATAATGGAATACACCGCCTCATAGTGTGATGGAGTTTCCTCCCTTGGAGGTTTTTAAACAAAAGTTGGTTGGAGAGCTTTCGGGAGTGCTTTGATTGTGTATTCCTGCATAGCAGGCAGTTGGACTCGATGACCCTTGAGGCCTCTTCCAGCTCTCTGATTCTATTATTCTATAACCCATTATCCCACTTATTCAGCTCCTTTTAATATGCCTCAGTTTCTATCTCATCCTCCCACTTTCTTCCTTCATCCTATTGTTGTTCTTATATGCCTTCACATCATTTCCAGCTTATGGTGACCCTAAGGCAAACTTATCACAGGGTTTTCTAGGGCTGAGAGTGTGTGATGCACCTAAGGTTACCCAGTGGGTTTCTATGGCTGAGTGAGGAATCAAACCCTGACCTCCAGGATTATAGTCCAATGTCTTGATTATCCACTGAGAAATTTTGATGGAGCCCCAAATTCCAAAAATTAAGATTTCTGAAGATTAACCAACATTAATAACAGGTTCCTAGGAATGTGAGGTCTGCCTTAGATTAGAAAGACAGAAAGGCAGCTGTGTTCCTCCACACAATAATTTATCTATGTTTTGCCCAGTATCTCAGGATGTCTCATCAACCTGTTTGGGTCGTGCAGCATTGAATGCAGCATTCTCAAACGACATGTCAGATTACTTCGCCAATCTTTCTGCCTGTGAGTGCAAACGACTGCCTTCTCCCCATACCGTGATGATGTTTTTACTGGGAAGTATAAATTTAATTAAAGTTTCTTGCACAAAAAGATCCAGAATATAATAAATTCCAGTTTCAACATTTAATTCAATTGCTAATACAGACCATGGAGGCTGAAAAGTCCATTGAATGTTGAACAAACACGGATAACTTGGTGCTATTAGACACTATCTCCTGATACTTGCCAATGTCTCTGGATTTGTCCAGTGATGAAGTTCACATACATTTGCATGAGCAAATATTCCTGTCAGTGAATTTATAATGGGGGGAGTTAAAAGAAATACTGGACAACACAGAAACTGTTTTTCTGGGAATTCATTTCATAAATCCTATACCAAGGCGTTCTTAAACCGACATTTTAAAATCAGTTTTTAAAGGGCACTTAAGTGCTTTGGATTATGTCACATCAAGTGATTCAGAAGAAGCCCAGTGTAGTAGACAGCTGGAAGGGAGGAATTACTTATCTGATAAGTTTAATAGTAAATAAATTAACAGGAAATGAAAAGCTGCACATGGAAATGTTTTAAAATCTCAAGGGACCAAATCGATCTGTTAAATTACAAACTTGTCACTGCCATCATTAAGGTTTTTTTATTAATGGTTACTGCAAGTGAAAAAATATTGGTTCCTATTAAACATTTCAAGTTTTTATATTAGCCAAATGCTATCCTTTTATTGACCCCTGCACAATATTTTCTTCAACCTGGTGTTCATTTATCAAAACAGAACAAAAGCAGAGGGAAGCAAGGGGATTAAACTGATAAGGCTATGGTGTCTGGGGAGGAGGATTTTTGCTCCTGACATGGCCCCACTGCAGAACTACCCTGTCCTTCAAAGCTGCTATTTCCATAGATTGGGAAGCTCCCAACAGTGGCTATAAGTGACAAACCCTCTAATAGGTAAGGTGTATCCCTCCAGATGCAGCTGGATTGCAACTCCCATTGTGCCATTGGTTATGCCATCCAGCGTTGATGAGAGCTGAGGTCCAACTGCATCCAGAGGACCATACTTCCCTCACCCTATCTTGAATAATCTATACCTCATTCTGGTTATAATCTGCAGTGAGTGAGCTCACTGTTAGAAAGATGTATGTGTATTTAACATTGCTCAGAGCTCCTTGCTGTATTTTAGCATCCTAGTTTTAGCTGAGGATAGGGCTCCTCCATGTAAACCGTAAATAACCTTACACTTAAGGCTGCTGCCTATTGATATCATTGTTTTACAATGCGGTGTGACGCCAAGGCCCCCAGTACAAACTGACACAATGCGAAAGAAGTGTCTCATCGAATTAGGGATTTGCCCAAGTCTTTTCTGTCGATGCCCCTTTTCCATCCACAAAGATAATGCAAGTGTGCTATTTTAAACCATGGTGCTAACATGCTTAAGGGCACAAAGCCTTCCTCAGCCAGCATATACTGCATCTCACATGACGTTAATGGCATAGTGAAGAAAGAGGAAGAGAAGCACTTGGCAAGGCAGGGTGTCAGGCACCAAGTAATTGTATTCACAAGGTCATAATACATTTGCCTTTCACTCCTGGAGAAAGGAAACCAGTGTCCCTTATCCCTTGGCAGTTAAGATATGCGTCCCTTGTCACTTGTCAGTTAAAGGAATTCACTGGTGGACTGGAACTAGCAGGAGCTGCTTGGCTCTCCCCATGGCAAGAGTTTATGTAAGAAATGATTGTACTCAGATTAAAATATCATTATTTATTTTGAAGCAAGACTGAAGAAACTGGCACTCCTTGTCAGATGGGATTTGGGCTCAACGGGTTGGATGGATTGCTAGACAGCTGTCAAAAATTGTATTGGGAAAACATTGGAGAAATCTTCACTTTTCGTTTCAGGATAATAATCCAGGTTTTGTATCAAGGGGTGACGTAGCTGGGCACTGCCGTATCATTCCGAGAACATTATAACACCAGAATCATTTGGGAGAGCCAGTGTGGTGGGACTTTCCCATAAGAGTCTAAGAGGTGATTTCCTACCATTGTACAAGTTCTTCCTGTATGAATATATTAACTATCAAAAGAATATGAAGAGGAAGCCACTAGAAAGCAGACTTCATGAAAAAGTCCTCTTAATCCTCAGTGGAATGGCTGACAGGCTTTTCTAACATAGACCAAGTTAGTTCAGATTAGTTCTCAGGAGGACAACAAACAGAAAAAAAAAATCATAATATTTTACATGGAGTACCCACTTTACCAAGATAGATCCAGACTAAACTGAGCACGCTTTAGTTCCATTGAAATCAATGGGACAAATTGGTCAAGGGATTTCAAATATAAATACATTTCTGGATCCAACCTAGTAGCTCAACTTTCATTTATAAGAAGGAAGTTTCAAAGCTTAGTGGGAAGTGAAACTTTCTGTGTGAACAATGCATGGTAAAAATTACCAATACATGGTAACATTTCCAGAACTGAAGAGGGAAGAGGGACTGATCAAAGGGTTTTCTATAATGGAGAAAGGTCCATAATACCCCATCCAAGACTAACAGAAATCTAATCAAATTTTTACACCTTCATACCTGAATTCCCCAAGCAGTGAAACCCATAAACATTTACTTTGCTTTGTCAGATGACATCACCAGAGACTTAACACGGTGTGCCTCTGTGTGAGCCCGTATGAGGCTCTGTGTGTATGAAAGAGGGGGGGTATTGACACCCATATATAGGCCCTTTCCACAGCACACCCCTCTCCTGCAATGGGGACAGGAAAAAGGATAGGACCATGACAACGTTTCTGTATGATGTCATTGCAATCCCGTCCTTCTCCCATCCCTAGGCAGCACAATCACAGATTAAATCATTGATGGATTTTCCCTGTCAGTGACCCATGATTGTGCCACCATCCTGGACTTATGTGTCCTGCAGAAGCTGCAAAAGCACAATGGTGTTGCCTGGGAAAGTACCCGCTGTGCTGAGGAAGGCAGAGGCGTGGCCATCACACTCCCTTTCAAAGGGAGCCAGCCGGTGAGGAGGGAAGAGCTCCTGTCACACTCCCCTGCTGGCAGAGCCACTGCTGAGATCTCCCACTGGACAACTTTGCTAAAAGGTAGGGTGCAGAAAGGACTATTGTCCTATCTCAGTCCCAGCACAGTTAATAAATAAAACAAAACAAAGTGAATATCTCCAGCTTGTTACTTATTTCCAGGCAGTAAGCACGGAGTCATAAATAAAGTCAAACAGAGTCCAGCAAGGTTTCACAGGAAGGGCATGTCCAAGGTCAATCCAAGCATTCATCAAGGCATCCAGCAAGGTAGCAGGTCAGATAAGCTCTGACAACTCCTGGAGGAGAAGGATCCCAGCTAAATAGGGCCCCAGCCTAGCGCAGCATAGACTTGTTTGATTGTTGTTGGTTATAAATCCTAAGAGAGCGACGTTGGCTCTCTCTTTGCTGCCTGTGAACTGTGAAACTGGGTCGAGGTAAGTGTTCCTCTATATCTGAAGAAGCAGGACTCTCTGTTGGAGCTGGCACCACCCCTGCTCTGTTTCCCGCACTGTAACCCTCTCTGTACAGCAGGCCCTGGCATGCCCTCTGTTTCAGACTCGGGGTCAGAGTCCATGCTCTGAAAGCAGGACATGACAGCTATAGACCAAGCATAGATGGAGATTCACAATAATGATTGTCTACTACACCTCTACTCCCATCAACTTTGTGGGAAATTGCAACCTAAAGATCTCCATCCAGGGTTCCATTTAGTTTCACAAGCTGGGTCAGTCTTCCAGTTGCAATTCCCAAAGCTGATCCCTTTATCCATACCCTATACAGATCAAATGAATACACTCCTTACCAGGGGAGGGGGTGGGCTGATAAGCCACAATCTCAAGAGGGGAAGAGTCCAGCACTTGGGCAGCATTTGATCTTCCAGATAGTTTGTCCTACAACTCCCTTCACCTCCACTCAGTGTATAGGTAAGTTGGTAGCAAGGGGGACCAAATGAATTTTAATCCACTGGAAATGTTGGCTGGCAAATTCTGAGAGATTCTAACAAGTAACTTTCCACGCTTTGAGCAAATGATCGCCACAACAAGACAAGTATCTAGCTGCTTTGCCAGATCCATCTAATGAAATGAGAGTCATCCAGTCTCCAATCAAGTAATGTCTTATAGTCCTACCAATTTCATTAATCACACACTTGCCACAGTCACAGAATTAGAAGTGTTGGAAGGGATCTTTAGGAAATCACTCAAGACCAATCTCAAATCTCATTATTTAATGCACATTTTCTGTAATATATACAGGCTGCAAAATTCTTTAAGTCTTTCTTAACACAGAAATTACTAACTTTGGGTGCACAATTGCAAACCATGAAATATAAAAGACAATGTTCATGATCAGAGGTGTTTGGTTTTATCAGTTAGAATAGCACCATTTACAAAATCAATTACTGCTTGCACCATCCATCCCTACAGTAATAATTTGTATGGGGAAACATGGCTATGGATAATGGAACTGGTACCTTTTATTCCTGTCTATCAGGTACAGAAATAAAACCCTCCTCACTTAATCTTTTGGAACAGGTCTGAAGAATTTACAAGCCATCAAGCTGAATGCATCCCGTCAGCCTTGTATGACAGCCTACCAGATGCTTCCCAAATGTCCATTTTTGTAATTGATTGATTGATTGGCTGCCTGTTTACCCAAAACTGCCCACAAAAGGAAGGAAGGAAGTTTTATTACCAAAACCAAGTCAGACACTGGAGTGAAATACACTGATGTCTTGCATTAGGGTAAAAAATGTACTATATGTAATGTAATGTAAATCCCTGGCCAGTACAGTCACTGGTCATGGTAGCTAGTGGATGCTGGGAACCGTCGACCAAAATAAAAAAGTAATTTTCTGAAGCTCTGCTTGTAGAATGTCTATGAATGTCTGGAGATATTCATTGTGATTCTCTGCAACCAGTTCATAAAATGGCCACTAATGTGATCAGTGCTGCAATCCATACACAACATACAAATGAACGTTGCAAATGCTTCATTGGTGGCCGGGTTTAAAAGATGGATTTTGTCTCTGACAATGCATATCTACTCAAAAGTTCAATTTTTTTCTCTGAGGGACTATTCCCTCCTGATAAGTCAGCACAGGATTGCAGCCTTAAAGTCTCAAATGGCCTGGGTTTACAGAAACATTAAAGACTGCCTCTTCATATTTAGACCATGATGTGTCACTCTATCTTACACTGAGGAGATACTTTGTGTGGCTCTGTGGTGTTTGGAGATGGGCAACAGAGTCTTCTTTGCTGTGACACTGCCTTCCACCACCACCATGACCCCATTTCCTTTTGTTTTGGCTTTTAGATGTAGGGTCAAAATGACCTTCTCCCAGATGCTTCTGTGGCAGCCCTGGTGAGCTTCATTTTTTGATAGAAAATGCCCATGGTGATCATCAGTGTTTCTGCTGATTGGAATTATACTAGATTGAGACTATGGTGTGTGGAGAGGGGACGTTAACACTTTGTCCCTCACCCCACCATTCCTATCTGACCCTCCAACCTGCTGGGAGCTTTTATCCCATTGGAAATAGCAGAGGGGGCTCAAAATTCAGATGAAGACCACAGCTGGAAGAAAAGTCAAAGCCTTCCCCCAGGCCATGGTTCTGACAAAGCCCACTCCATTCTTATGGGTTGAAAGGCAAACTAGCCAGCGGAAGCCATTTGGCTGCCTGAAGCAAAGGACAAGAAGGTAGCCCCTCTTGTATAAAAGCATAGTGGACAGGCAGTTGAATCTTTCTTCTGTGCTAATGATGGGGCAATTTCCTCCACCCCATCTGGAGGCAGCAGGCTAACACTGGGGGCACAGACCAAGACACAGTGCACAAAATCTGTCTTCTCCCTGACTCTGTTGTTTGAGGCAACAGGTTCAAGTATGCATCATGGTAGGCTTGGCCCTGCATATCACAAATTCTGCATCTCATTAAGTGATACCCTAAGAATGACTGATTCAAATAAGAGACCACTGCATTTTTAGCCCACAATTCCTCCAAGGAATTCAGAGTGATGTCCACAATTCTGCTCCTCTGTTTTATTGTCAGAACAAACCCAGAGAGGCAAAAGGTTGACTGACTAGGCCTGAATCTCCCAGTGAGCCCCGTGGCTGAGTAGACATATGTGTCCCTGTGGTGCTAATCCAACACACTAACCAATGTGACACAATAATTCTTAAAATGTCAATAAAAGTAGATGTCAGGGCAGGAGTATTATGAGATAGCTTTCAGACACTCTCAGATGAGGCATGCTACTCTCCTATCATCAATTCAGACCTTGGGCTAACTTTGAAGCATCTTTCCCCAATCTGATGAGCTGCATAAGTTCAGGCCTACAACTTTCAGCAGCCTGAGTGAGCAAAGCCAGTGGTCAGAAATGGGGTGGGGGATGTCAGAGTTCAACTCTCAGCCCGTGCTTATCAGCCAGCAAGGGAAGGAAAGCAATAGTACTTGCCCAAGAGGAGGCGGCAGTGAAGTGTGTCCAATGCTAATAATTAAGTAGAAACGCTGAGCCAAGCAAAAGTGAAGATCAATCCAAAAGTCCAGAATGCCGAAGATCCATCCAAAAGGTCAAGAGAGCCAGAACACAAGGGTCGTGGGAGCTTGAGTAGCGATTTGCTACAAGCAAACAGCAAGCCACGCTGATAGACTTATATAGCCAAGGAAAACAGGTGTTTCTCATCATTGTTCTGTATTTTCATGCTCACCAAAATGGCTTCGCTATAAGCTGCTCTTTTTTGTCTCTTCCATGACTGAGAGCTGGGGGGCAAAGGTGGATCTAATTCCTCTAAATCATTGCTGGCCCCTTCTTTCCCTGGCACTGGCTGCAGCAATTCTGTCTCAGCTTGTCCTTCAGCTGGTGGGGATGTTGGCAAGATAGTTTGGTCTATTACTGGCTCTGTTTCTGACACAATTGCTCATCAACCTCTGATATCACATGGGAGTACTAGCCTAGAGAAAGCAGCACCTAGCCCTTCTGGAACAATCTGGAAGGAAAAGATACCTATTGTGGTTCAGCTGACATCCCTGTAAATGATTCTTGGCTCCTCCACAAAAGAATCATCATCATCATCATCATCATCATCATCATCATCATCATCTAGTGATGGTAGTGGTGGTGGTGGTAGCAGTAATATTCTTCAATTCAGGAAGTGCAACAAGTGTGCTGCCGATAAATAAACCAATAAACAGAGTTGTAACAGCAAAGTATGAACAAACAAAACCAGAGGTGTATCTGAAATAATTTAGCAACCTTGCTTTCAGATGGGGGAGGCTAGACAACTTGTTAAAAAAACAACAACTCTGAATTCATCCATAACAGCCCAAGGCTGAAATGTTTGTCCCTGCCATGCACATTATAGCCTGAGATATTAGACATTAAAACCCTGAGTTGTTCACACACCAATTACTGACTCCACTGTTAACACAAATAACAAACGATCTTCCTTTTGAGAAACCCCATAAAAAAACAGAGAATCCAATTTAAGCATGATTCTCCCATTTGTCCTGAACAGAAGAGACAACATTCTCACAACCATATTCTCTGCCTAGCGGCCTGCTGAGCCTGAGATAAGCCAGACTATCTCCAATTTTATTAGTAAACATAAATTATGCATTTTCTCTCAGGGTGTTAGCAGCACAACTGCCCAGCCAACAACGCAATTCCAGTGCTTTAAGACACTAGTAAACAAAAATTCAAAGTCTATGGCAACTGGTACGCTTTTTGTGGTTTCTCAGGCCGCATTATAGCAGCAGGAAAAATAAGATAGTGGATCTATTTCCAGTCTCTAAAAACACCTTTTAAAAGCCATTAAGCGTATGTCCAAGCAGCTCCAGAGTAATCTATGGAAGGTCAAAGACATTTAGGTAATAGCACAAATGTTTTAAGTCACATCCATCTGTCTCTGCATGCATGTCTTCATAGAAATTCCTGAATGTTCTATTCTGTTGCTGGAATTTAAACCCACTGTATGCCATGAAAGACCTTCAACTCCCTCTGATAGTGACTAATTAAAGTCACTATGTTAATAGACTCAAGCAGATCCACACCAGTTCTTTCATTTTCAAAGCAATACTGTCAAGCAAGGGTAGCTAACCTGATCATTCTAGATCTTCTACACTCCAACTCCCATCATCTCTGATCCTTGGCCAGGATAGCCAGGGCTGTTTAGAGGTGGCTAATTATTTATTCCTCCCCACACACCTTTTTTTAACAGACATGTTAGCAAGCCTAGCAGCTTTTCCAATGCCATAAATGCGATGAAGCATGAACCCAAACCTCTAACCAATGTACTGGAATGACTTCCTGGTTTTGTCCATTCTGGAGTTGCTGGTAGAGTGAAGTCTTAGGCCCTTTTCGTACGCAGTTTCTTTTGCAAGAGGGCCCCTTGAGCATCGCGGAAATGGGAGCGGCAGTCCGTACGACGCACTCCCATTTACGCGACGCTCACGAGCCTAACGCGAACCGCGCACGCACCTTTTCATTTTCTGCTTCAAGCCGAAAATGGTGCGTGGTCGTGCAAGGTTCCGGGGGCCCGTGCGCACTTACCTGCGCTGTGGTACATCGTCCCGGGCGCGCCGCTCATGCTTCCTCCCCCAGCGCAGCCTAGAGCTCCCAGGCTGCACTGCGGAAGGAAGGGGCAGGGCGGTTGCGCAACAAGGAAGCCAGCTGCAGGACGAAGGAGCAGTGAAGAGAGCGCCTTGAGCAAGAACCTGCTTGCGCGAACACCACCCCTCACCTCCGCGATAAGGTAACGTGCAGAAAAGGCGTTAGAGATCAGCTGTGTGGGTCAGCTGCTACACAGTTCAACTTGTGTGACCAAAAGCTGCTTCTGATCAGTTGTGTATCTGGTTTGCATTATGCATTGTCAGGCATTATAGTTAAAGAGGAACTGGAACTGGAATTGTCTGGAACTCTAATCAATGCTGGAATTCCACAGCCCACATTGTCCCTCCTTTATAGCACTTGATGGCTCCTTCTTTCCTGCCATACCACAGCAGGAGGAGGAAGAGGTACAGACAAAAAATTATGTCAGTGGCCTCTGTCTATCCCACTGGGCACACATGGAACTCCACTATCAGTGAGTTTCTCCAGTTTATTTCAATGCAAGCTGCAGCTTTTTCCTACTTTCCAGCATTTCACAGGTGAAAACTGGCACTTGTGGCTAAGTAACATCAGAATATAGCTAAGATGGCAAAAGATATTAATGTAAAAGAACACACTAGCTAGGAGGCTTCAGGAGTCTGCTTTTGCCTGAGTCTACAGGGAAATACAACACTCCACCTCCTCCCTTTCTCTCCCCGCTGCTGAGTTAACCAGTCCAAACTACCTTTTCGCTTTGAACTTAGTTTGTAGCAACTGAACTTAGTCCTATTCCGCACCACCACTCTCCCAACCCGCCATGAGGACAGGAGAAGGACAGGACCACAGCAATGGTTCTGCATGATGTCATTGTGGTTCCATCCTTTTCCTGTCCCCAGGTAGCACAATCACAGATTAAATCATTGACAGGTTTTTCCCGTCAATGACCCATGATCGTGTCAGCATCCTACACTTACCTGTCCTGCAGAAGCCTGGGAAGCACCATGACTGCACTTCCTGCCGCCCCTCCCAGCAGAGCTGATGCTGGATCCCCACCGGAGGACTCTGTGGAAAGGTAGAGTGTGGAAAGGGCCTAAGATAAGGACAAATGGGAGAAGGGGAAGGAAGAGAGAGAAACTGGGACATTTTTATTTTTTATTTTTTTTTACACTTTATTTTTACATATACAAATATATAATAAAACCATAGCATACACATTATTCTATCAAAGTTATATTACAAATATCATTTTTATATCTATTTACATTTCCATGGAAACGTATTTTAAGTAATTTATACTACATTAATATCATTATTATCAAGTTGTCTTCACACATTTCCTGACTTCCATGTCTACTCGACCGGAATCAATTACTGACTAGAATATCTTCTTGAAGCTCCCTAAATACCTATTACAATTATCCAAAAACTTAACTTGATGAACTCAATTTCTAACAGCGTTTTGACTTCACCTTTCTCTCTAGTCTTCTCTCCTTTATACATTTACAATATACACAACTTCACGCAATACCCATTACTTCCTCCTAACTTCGGTCTAAATAACATTTTTGTACTAATTCCTTCATGCCCAATACCCTTTATCCAACATGTATTGTACCACTTGTTGCCACCCGTTTCCCTTTGTACCAGTTGTACCATTCACTTTTCTTTTTAAATATAACGAGAAAGTATCAAATTGTTTTAACTCAGCTACTTCTGGGCCCAATGTGATATTTCAGGGACAGTCTCTAACTTCCTTGTTCTAGCAAACACAAGTCTTGCTGCCGTCACTAAATAAAGTATAATTCTCTATTTCTCGATTGAAAATTCTTATTAAACATAAATGTCATGTTTAACAGATATAATTCGGGCATCATAGGAAAAGCTATGTTAAAAATTTCCTTTATCACCTCGTGTATTTTAACCCAGTACTTTTTAGTCATGGAACACGTCCACCAGGCATGGAAAAACGTACCCGTGTTCTCTTTACATTTCCAGCATTTGTTATTTCCGGTATTGTATATTTTACTTATCTTTTCTGGTGTTAAATAGCACCGATACATCATCTTTATAAAGTTCTTTTTTAAATCTTGTGAGCTGGTAAATTTCAATGTATCCTTCCACGCCAATTCCCAATTTTCTAAAGAAATTTCATGCTGAAAATTTTTAGCCCATGTTATCATGACGTCTTTTACTTTTTCATCCTCCATATTTCTGGCCAAAAAATATTTATAAAAAGAGAAATCTTCTGTCTGGTTTTCAAAAATATAATGGACTCTAAATCATTATAAGATTTTTGAGTAGAAATTCCTTTTTCTTGTAAGTCCTTTATAAATCTCTCTTTTAATTGTAAGTATGGAAACCAGTTTAATTTGTACCCCACTTCTTCTAACTCTTCCCATGACAGTAAATGACTCGCTCCAAACCTGTCAGTCTGTACAAGATCTTTATATCTAAACCAGTCTTGTTCTTTATCTGTCCAATCTGCGTAAAATGCTTCCTGGGGAAATATCCATAAGGGTATTTTTGTGTATGTTCGCTTTTTTATATTTTTCCATATTCTAATTAAAGATCTACGTACATAATGCTTATTAAATTCTTTATCAATCTTCTCTTTCTCATACCACAAATAGGCATGAAAACCAAATCTCATATTTGCCCCTTCAATTGTCAATGTTCTTCTATCTTTCAACTGGATCCAGTCACATATCCACATCATGGCGTTCACGTAGTAATATAATCTTAAATCCGGTAAGCCACAACCGCCTTGCTTGGGTAATTCAGTCATCAATTTCCTTTTAATTCGTGGTTTCTTATCTGCCCATATAAATTTAGATATTTCCTTTTCCCAGACTTTAAAAGGTTTCTCATTTGTAATAATAGGGAGGTTTTGAAATAAAAAATTAAATTTAGGGAGAACGCTCATTTTTATAGCCGCGATTCTTCCTAGTAATGACAAATTAAGGTTCTTCCATCTTTTTAAGTCCATCTCAATTTCCTTCCAAATTTTTTTGTAATTGTTATCGAATAAATCTTTATTGGACTCGGTGAACCAAAATCCTAAGTACTTCACTTTCTTCTCAGTTTTGAAGCCAGATATCTTTGTAATTTCTTCTTTCTCCTTTTGTCTCAAATTTTTAGTCATAATATAAGTTTTGTTTTTATTTATTTTAAATCCTGTGGCCTTTCCAAATTTATTTATTTCCGTCATTAATTCTTTGATTCCTGCAGTTGGTTCCTCCATGAAGAAAATCAAATCATCAGCAAAAGCTCGCAATTTATATTCTTGATCTTTAATCTTTATCCCTTTAATGGCCAGATTAGATCTTATACTTGTATTTAATATTTCCAGCGTTGCTATGAACAACAAAGGCGAAATTGGGCATCCTTGTCTTACTCTCCTGTCAGTTTGTATTTCCTGTGTTAGCTCTCCATTTACAACTAATTTTGCTCTTTGTATTTTATAAATAGCCTCAATCCATTCAACAAAATTGTTACCACATCCCGCTCTTTTCAATACTTCCAACATAAATGAAACTGACTTTGTCAAACGCTTTTTCAGCATCCAGGAACATTATCGCCAATTTTCTTTCATTTCTTTTCTCAAAATATTCTATTGCATTAAGTAAAATTCTGGTATTATTCCTAAGTTGTCTATTTGGTAAAAAACCATTTTGGTCTTTGTGAATTATTTGATTTAAAACTTTCCTAAATCTTTCTGAAAGTATCGTTGTAAATATTTTATAATCTATATTAAGCAGAGAAATTGGCCGATAGTTTTCTGGTAGAGTCGGATCTTTCCCTTCTTTTGGAATTAATACAATGTTTGCACCTTTCCAAGATTCTGGTATTCCTTTCCGTTTTATTTCATTTAAAGTTTCCGTTAATGGTGCCATGATATCCTCTTCAAAGGTTTTATAAAAAGAGGCTGTAAAGCCGTCTGGTCCTGGAGCTTTGGAAATTTTCAACCTCTTAATGGCATCCGATACTTCCTCTTTAGTAATTTCAGCATTCAAGAACTCCTTTTGTTCGTCAGGTACTGACCATACTTTGTGTTTGTCTAAATATTTCCTTATTTCTTCCTTCTCTTCCTCTAATGTCTTCTCTTTTTTGTACAGCTGTACATAATAGTTTTGAAAAATTCTCTTAATTTGTTCTTGATCTGTAATTTCTTTTTGTCCCATTTTTAATTTAAAAATTCTTCTCCTCTCTCTTTCCTTACGTAATCTATATGATAGCCATTTCCCCGGCTTATTTGAGTGTTCAAATTGATTTAGACGGCAATATTTCATTTTTCTCTCTATCTCTGACATATTTCTGGCAGCTATCTGATCCTGGATGGATCTTATTTCCAGTTTCAATTTTTGATTTGACCTATTATCTTGAAAATCTTTCTCTTTTGCTTTTAATAAATCCATAAGTTGTATCAGTTCTTGATTAGCTTTCTTTTTTTTATATGTTCCCATTTTTATCAAATGGCCTCTCATGACTGCCTTAAAAGCATCCCATACCATCTTCATAGCAATATTGTATTTTATGTTTTCCTTAAAGTAGTTTTGTAGTTCTTTTTTCATATCATTCACCAGTAATTCATCTTTCAAGAGATTTTCATTAAGTTTCCAATTATGTTGTTTAGTTGACCGCAAATTTAATGTAAGTAATATTGGATTATGATCCGATGTTATCCTTGGGAGTATTTCCATATCGTGTAGATAAGTATGTAATGTCCTTGATACCAGAAAGAGATCAATTCTTGACATTGTATTATGACTATCTGAGTAAAATGTATATCCTTTTTCTGCTCCATGTTTAAATGTCCATACATCCAATAGTGACAATTGGTCCATCATCTGAAAAAAAATTTGAGGGAGTTTACCTTGGTTTTTCTTTAATTTCTTACATTCCGATCTATCCTCTTGTGGATTAAACACACCATTAAAGTCGCCCAGAATTATTATATTATCAAAAGACATATCGTTTACACAATCTACAATTTGCTTCTTAACTTTGGAGTAAAATCTGGCTTTCTGGTCAATTGGAGCGTATACTCCTACTATCAATGCTTTAAGTTCCCGCATATGAACTTCCAACATCAAATAATGTCCATCTTGGTCAGAGCAAATCTCTTTCGCCACATAGTTATTTTTAACATATATCACCAGACCTCGTTTTTTCTTTACATGAGAAGAAACAAAACACTGTCCTAATTTCGGGTTTCTTAAATATTTAATATCTTTCTGAGCGATCTGAGTTTCTTGAAAAGAGATGATATCATAATTAGTCTTTTCTAAATAATGAAAGATGTTTCTATGTTTGTATTGTGAATTTATACCTTTTGTATTCCAAGAGAATATTTTAACTTTGTTCCGTGTCATTCTTGCATTAATTTTAAATTTACGGTTTTCCACCTCTAATTCTCTTCAGTATAATCTAATTCGCCCGCGTATTGTATCTCTTCCTCTAATTTGTTCCTTTCCCGTTCTGGTCCTTCTATGTCCTCTGTCGATTCCACTTCCCCTGCATCCGGAAACTGGGACATTTTTAGAACAGATTAAAAAGTGGGGTGATAGAAGATTAATTGAGACTGTCCTGCCTAATCTGTTGGAGGATATGCTTTTTGCATGGCAAGAACAAGAAATATTCCTCCATTAACAACTGCTCCTCCCTTAAATGACAGGGGAAACAGGTATAAATGACAGACACTGACCCTTTCTGCAACTTACCTGCATCCAGCACAGTCATGCTGGGATCACATGAGCAGCCTCTTCCGTGAGGCTGTCACATCTCCACTGCTTCTGCTCCGCAAGAGGGCTCCACCTCTTTCTTCCGCAGCGCAGTCGGTTATTTTCCCAGGCTGCACTGGGGGAGGAAGCACGAGGGCCGCAGCTCTGGAGGCTCCGCACACAAGGTAAGTGTGTGAGGGGCCCCGGAGCAATGTGCGATTGTGCACCATTTTTGGCTAAAAGCTGAAAATGATATAGAGCACTATCGGCGCCTGCTGGTCCTGGCAGCACTGCACAATTGCGAGGACGTCATCTGAAATGCTCCTCGCAATCATGCAATGCTCGAGGCCCTTTCGCATGATGAATGCCATGCAAAAAGGGCCACTTTGTATGTGCCTTCAAGTTACCTGTCAATTCATGGCCATTCCATTAATTTCATGGGGTTTTCTTATGCATACTTGGGGTGGTTTTTCAAGTGCCTGCCTCTGAAGTATAGCCTACAGCACCTGTTTTCTCTAGCCCTCCCCCACTGCTTTTTCTATCCAGATATACACTGTCTCTTCCCCTCCATCAATGTACCTCTCCACGAAGTACTCATTCTCCTTCTTTCATCATCAGGTGGTGGCACCTTTTCTTTCTCTATCTTTTAACTGGGTATCTCTGAAGGAAGCTGGGCTTGCTCCTTTCATCTTGATTTCCCCATTGTGTCTCAAACCTCATATAGGACCATTTAGACCAATTGTTCTCAGCCTGTGGTTTTCCAGAATCTGCCATCATTGGCTATGCTGGCAGAGGCTTTGGGAAGCTGAAGTACAAAGCAGCTGGAGAATCACAGGTTGAGGATGCCTAGTCTATACTAGATGGTCTGGAGGCTTTGGAGCAGATGGACTTCAGGAGCCACACTTTGTGCCCTGCAGGTTGCAATGTGCCCATGCCTGGTATAGAGATTCTTTGGAGAAATAAAGAACAGTGGGTGGGACTGCAACTGCCTCTGCATGCTTATTTATACATTTAAATAACAACAGAGGAAGAAAAGCATATCAAAAGCAATGAAGAATATCAATGTGAAAGAAGAGACTGAGAGTGAAAACAGAGCACACTGGTGTGTCTTTGTGTATGTGTGTGTCTTTGTCTAAACGCGTTAATATTAGAAAAATTTGGCAACTGTATTTGGGAGCCCTCTAGGCTACATGGTGGTCCAGCCATAGCATGTGTCATGCCCTGCCTTGAAGACCCTGACAGTGAGGAGGAGGGTTCTGAATCTGAGGCAGAGGTTTGCCCAGAAGTTTGCCCAGAAGAAACAAACAAACAACAGCAGGATCCTGAGCAAGGGGAACAAATATGAGAAAATGAAGCAACACAGACTCTCATCTTGTTGGAAAGATGACACTAGAAAGAAGGTCTCGGGCATTCAGCTTGTTTATGTAACAAACAAACTTTAATGAGGGAACACCTATGGGAACATCATTAGCCCCCATAAAAGGCAAAAGCTGGCTTATCTCTTCAGGGTCAACAACTAATCTTTCAGTGGTTGAAGCCCTGTGCTGTGTCTTCCTGAATCCTGCCTCTCTTGGACCTCTGCTTTCCTGACACTGATTTCTCTTTGTCTTTGTGGATTTGTCTGCTTTGGGATTTTGAATTCTTGACCTGAACTTGGTTTGAATGACTCCCTCTCTCTGCTGTGAGTAAAGCTAGTTGGCTGCCTGGTCCATCTGGGACACAAAAGCATGACCCCTGAGTGAATCTCTTTATACTTGGAAATACATAGTTCAACAACATCTGGGGGGCCACACATTTCCCAATTGTGTCACAGAAATATAATGTCCCCAACTCCTTTCTGCTCACTTTCCATTCAGCTTCAGGACTGAACCTCTCAGAAAATCACCTCTCATCTGTGTAGAAAGTTGTGTAATAAAGTAAATGATCTCTAGAAATAATCTATGCCCACAAACTCAGCACCAGTAATGCACAAATTGTGGAAGACTCTTAAAAAATGCTCATTCTGTGCCAACATTTATTGTCATTCTCCCTGCCTACCCACTCACATTTCAACACAGAAAAGGACAACACAGATGGGTTGAAGAAAAAGACAACTAACATGACCAAGCAGTTGCAGCAGCTCCCAAACAAGCAGAAGTTACCAAGTCTGAGATCATTTTCTATATGGAGAAAGATGAGTAAGGCTAAACATAAAATTCTAAAGATTTAGACATCAGGGTGCAAAACTTCTACACACCAATTGGAAGGTAGAAAATAAGAGCTCCTCCAGACTGGCTAAAATCTCTGGGATCTGTTGGGAGTAAACTACCTGTAGTTATTTGGGATGAGGGTGAAGGAAGGGGGTCTGATATCCTTGCAGTGTTTTTCCTATCCTGGTATTTTCCTTGTGAATTTTCATTATTAATAGTAACATTCTATTCCCACTGCAGGGGGTCTTTCCCCTCTGTTCCAGGAGTTACTGATACAGGCTAGGGAACTGAGACAAATGTGTCTCAGTTCCCCGTACTGTAAATTTTAGGCAGTCCCTCTGAGGACTGGTGTGTGACTTTGGTCAGAAAGGCTTTCAACCAACCTTGGTTTATTCATTATATTTCTGGTTAGCAGGTTGAATATTTCTTCTTCTTTGCCCCCATTTCATTTAGGGTTATAGTGCTAAAGTGGTACAGCACTATGACTATAGGAACAATTTTAAAAAATAAAATTACAATTAAAGACAGGGAATGTCGATACTGAGGAAGGAGCATGAAGGGAAGGCCTTGAGTTCTTTTATCAATAAATCACTCATTTATACCTTTCTCCCCAAAACTGGGACTATAAGCAACAAAAAACCAGGGCCAAAACCCCAGTATATAGAGAGCACAACTGGATGTGGGAGTAGAAACAGCCATTAGAAACCATGAAATCCTGAAAGAGAAAGCCTTGGCATATACCAGAACTACTGGGCAATCTGGAAGAGCTGTGAGACATGGAGAGGTTTTTTTCTCCTCCTCTCATAATACTAGGTTCTGGGATCATCCAGTGGTGCCCAAATGGTGGCAGATTCAAGACATATGAAAGGAAGTTTTTCTTCCCACAACACATAATTTAAATTTGCTATAACAACAGCTTGGACAGCTTTAAAAGAGGATTGTATGAATTCATGAGCAGTAATGCTACTGGACATAACAGCTTTACATGATCTTCCACATCAGAGGTGCTGTGGGATGGAACATGGGTGGTAGGGTGCTGTTACACTCAAGTCTGGATGGTTGGCTTTCCACAGGCATCCTATTGGCCACTGTGGGAACAGAATGGAAGGGCCCTGCTCTGCACAGCTCTTTCCATATTTTCAATCTCCCCCCATCTGTTGCCCCAGAACATGGGTGATTCAGGGTTCTACCCACAATGCCAGTGACTCCATGAGATGATGGGAGAATTAATCAGCTCAATTAGGAGGTCTGTGAGAGGGAGGTGAAATCTTCTACCAATGTTTACTGGGTCTTGCAAGAAAGAACCAGCCAGAGATTCCAAATGTAAACTATAATGTGTTTTATTGAAAGATCAGTCGTGCATGCAAACATCCAGACAATCACACACTCACACAAGAGCTGGCTGAATGATAAAGGGAGGAAAGTTATGGATAGATGAATTTTCAGGGAATGGGTGATAACTACCAATCCAGAGAGCAATGATTAAAAGCAGCAATGTGGCTTAGACTTGTATCTAAGGGCAGTAGATAAGGGCACTTCAACTGTTAGCAGCCATACACCCCCATGTTTTGATATGGTATAATTGGCAAATATTAATTTGGCATGAAATTAAGTTATATACAGTTATGGCTGAAAGGCCACGTGGAGAAGGGACGTGATTGAGAAGATGTGCAAAAGTAGGTCAGAAGTGACCTCAGCACGGCCAGGTTGTAAATTCACTGTGGATTAGCTGGGAAAGCCTGACTTAACAGCTCTAAGCTAATCCTCTCAATTGCCTGGCCTCAGAAGACAATAATCAAAAGAAACTGCCCAGGTGCAGCAGGCAAACACTCCTGCTGTGCACATTTCATACCAAAATCTTTCCCAGTCACCCACCAAGACATAGACAATCAGTCCATTCCAGACCCCTTTTGTTTACTCTGCCAGAAAGCAATTAACTCACACTCCTTCAAGGAGGGAAATAAGAGTATAAAAACATTCCATTCTGACCAGTTACTTCGCAGTTCACCAGTTGCTGAACATCACTCTGCCACTTTGATTCCTGGATCTGTACTGCCCTTAGACGCAAGTCTAAACCACATTGCTGCTGCTTCACTACTGTTTTGGATTGGTAAATATCATCCATTTTACCCTGAAATCTCGCTATCTTAAACTTTCCTTCAGTTAGCCTTGTGTGAGTGAATCACTGTTTGGATCTTGTGTGTGTGTGATTGAATTTCCCTCAATAAAACACATTTTAGTTTACTTTTGAATCTCTGGCTGGTTCTTCTCTGCAGTAGACCCCACAAACGTTGGTGTCAAAGATCTCGTTGGGGTTACCCCCCTCTTGCAGGCCTCCTGATTTATTAATTCCCCACCTTTGAATGGAGGTACTGGTATTGCAAGTGGACCCCTGAGTCACCCATGTTTTGGGGTAACACAACTGCCATTGTTCTACTCTATGGAATCTTGGGATTGGCAGTCGAGGGAGGAGCATTTAGAATTCTCAGCCAGAGAGCTAGAACCTCACGAAACTACAAACCCCAAGATTCTGAAGGATGGAACCATGGCAGCTGAAGTAGTAGTTAACATGGGATCATGGTGCTATCATTGTGGGATGTGAATGAGCCCCAGGCTGGATGCATTTATGCAGAAACAATGTAGCTCAGTTCCTAGAACCAGAAAGACCTGTGCTGGACCAAAGGCCAAGCCATTCATTTTGAACATTCATCAAGGAAAACTAACTCCTCAATGGGATATAAATATATTTTAGAGCATTTTCCTATTATTTTATACTTTACATTTATATTCTTAGCCTTTATGTTGAAGGTGCCACTGGTTATGTTGGCTTCTTTATAATTGAGTGCTTTTGGCTAGAGAATCTTCTTATCTAATATATCACTTGATGATTTGCTGACAGTTTATTGGAAAAGGAGTTATCCTTTGTGCTCAAGGTTTTGGCGCACATGAGCCCAGAGGCATGGGAGCTGTGAATTTTAGATGCATGAACAAAAACTCAATGGAATATCATATGATTTTAACCCTAGTATTTAATACGGTTGTGAGGTTTGGACAAATGATGTTACCAAATGAGTTTTTAAATCATGTCTTCAATTTGCCAGGGTTACAGTATATATATATATATTCATTCATATATATTCATATATGTGCAAGCACACAGAAACACATGATCAGTACTTAGGAAATGGTGTGTATGGCACATGTTACTGTAGAAGACATCCCCTCTTTTCTTCCTCACGGAAAGGAAAACATCTTCTAAAATGGATCCTGATTCGGTACCAATGGGTAAATTTAAAAAAACACACATATGAAATAGCCCTTTTAATTTAGAACTTTTGCTCTGAAGAATATGTAAATTTAATTGAGTAAAAGTCATACAGTTAATCAACTAACATTCCTCCAATGTGGTAACAGTCCTAATATCCCAAAGTAGCCAGCAGCATATGATGAAGTGATTTGGTATTATTCTGTCCTTAGGAGTACAACCATGAAGAAATAGAAAATGCCACTTTAGAACTTTTGAAGTTAGTTCCAAGTCCATGAGTCTTTAAGCAGCCACCTGAAGAGCCCCCTGCTTTTGCCAAGAGGTTCTTGGACATGAGCCTGCTGGCAGAAAACAGAAGAAAACTTTCAGGTACTTTCAGGCATCAGTTTGCCTGGAAGAAGCGAAAGAGGATGCTTTTACAGGGGGCCAATTTGCATGCAAATTGATTCTGCAGACTAGGCATTTCCAGGCTAGAAATAACACTGCCATGTCCTGTGCTGATTGCAGCTCTTCTCTTCTCCATCCACTTGCTGATCTATCAGTAACAATCATTACACCAGCAGTGAAGAAGTTACTTTTTGACTATGTAGCCACCATGGCCAGAGGCTGTCCAAAGCAGTAACTTCTCTGAGCTATGTTACACCGGAGGTGCACAATATTTTTGGCCCAGAGGACCACATGCAGTGATGGCTGAGGAATCAGAAGCTGGCACATGGCCACATACACCCCGCTCCCTCTTTGGACCTTCTATCACATCATTCTCATCATTCTCTCCCCCATCACAGAAAAAGTGAGCTGTAGGAGAATTTTGTGATGAAGAAAAGCATCTCAATTGCTTCCAGCAGAGTTCATACAGAACACGATTTCCACACTGAGAGCAACAGTGTGTACACAGTGAGTTCTCTGCATTCAGTCAAGCTTTTAGGACATTTTGGCGGTGGGGGCGGGGCAGTGGTGCTAACATTTAAGGCCATGCAGGGTACAGATTGTGCACCCCTGTGGTTGCACCATCTCCCTCCCGCCCTGGAATAAAAAGTACCTAAGCTACAGATAAGTCTTGATTTATGTCAGGGTGGTGTTCCTGGATTCACGATGTAAACCGATAGTAATGTAAATGTGGGGAGCCAGTTCTGTAAGGAATCACTGGAGACCGGGGGAGATGTATTCTGATGGCACTGAAGCAGCCACAAAGTTGGTGATTTTACTCAAACTGCCACTTATAATTAAGACTCCAGTTGTTGCTCAAGCAAGTCAAGATTCCTTCCAGCAATACCAAAACTCCAAGATTCCAATTTCTTCATCCCCCTCATGCCCACCTTCTAAGCAAGCAAAGGAAATCCCTTTCTTCCAGCAATGGCAAGACTGCAGTTGCTTTCTTTCCCTGTGCATTGTGGGTAAAACTTTCACTGATTTATTTATTTCTGGAGAAACATTGTAAATCTGATGCAAACTGAGGCTCATTTTTTTATCTTCTTGTAACTTTGGTTTTGGGCTGCCATCACTAGGAAATCAAGGATTGGAAGTGGCTAATTTCCCCTATTTTCTGATCAAGATGTATATGTGGGATCAAAAATACCAAGTCAAGATTCCTCTAAACTGTATTTTAGCTTTTATTTTGTTTTACCTCCTGTTTCTCATCTGTATTATATCAATATTACATTTAATTGAAAACATGTTTTCTACATGACTTAACAAATTATTCTCCTTCACCCCTTCTCTACAAACTCCATTGCTTTAACAATTAGCAGTACTAAAAACTAGTTGCATCTTGAGACCATCAAACTTTATTAGGAAAAATGAAGGTAACAAGAACACTTAAAGGTAATGACCCTGTTGAAAAAAGATACAAAAGTCAGTTTTCCAATTAACAACCTTTGGATATTAAGATACGAGGGCATAGGGGAAGAGGAAGGAAAAGGATAGTTAGTAACTAGTCTGAACATTTTATGGCCCCATCAGAAACAATGCTAGATCTGCTACTAGGTCTAGGGTTCATCTAGAAGGCACTGAACTAAACAATCAAAATCTCTCATGCATATAACAAGGGCTGACATATTGCAACAACTGCACGGGTATCAAAGAACATGGATTAATCATATTAACAGAAGTTTGATACTGTCATTTGTGTTGGTAATTCTTCTCAAGCCTTGCGGCAAACAGATAACGAAGACAGAAAGCATACTGGCAATACTGTAGCTCCCCATGCAGTTGAATTATGCACTTGTAGAGGACTTCCTGGCTCTCAGTTGTATTGTTCTGCCTTCTTCGTTGGTCTTCATTTTCAGGTCCAGCAGTCCTCTGATGCTGCTCACCCATTTAAATCATATCCAGCTGCAAAAAAGCACATAGTAGTAAGAAAACAGATCACAGATGCCAGAATAAAACCTACATAGGATGTATTGTGGGTTTTAAAAATGTACACACACATACGCACCTGTGCAGCCTTCTAAAACATGAGAAAGGTCTACTCATAGAAATATTATTCATCGGTAACATGGGTAGCAAATCTGCATCCTTATCAAAGCACTCAAGGCAACTTATATAGAGCTGCCCAGGTGGTCTTTGTTCAGATTGTGTGCAAAGCTTAGCTTGTCTAGCTTCAGAAATTTGGCTATATCATTTGACAGTATGTAATCTATCTATCTATCTATCTATCTATCTATCTATCTATCTATCTATCTATCTATCTATCTATCTATCTATCTATCCATCCTCTTCTGATTCAAAAGCCCAGCCCTCTAATCATACAAGCATGGGGGCCACTTGGAAAAAGTTTTATTTTAGGATTGCAACTCTCAGAATTCTCCAGCCAGCATGAAAGCATTGATTCTGGGAGCTGTAGTTCCAAAAAGGAAAATTTCCAAGTTTTGGGAGGCTGGCTGTAGATAGGAAAAACCTGCATTTCAGCATTACCTACTCTAGTGACCTTTAGACTTGATGGACAAAAGGGTCTATTTTTGTATACTAAATTATAGCAATTATATTTGCTATAAAGTGAAATTCCGTTTCTTGTGTGTGTCTTTCTTTCAAAGGAAAGGATTGTGTAAATAACCCACAAACTACACTACAGACCAGTATCATACAATCACATTTACAGTTGTGATAAAACTGAATTCATTTGTTATGAGCAGCAAAGCATCGCTGGCTTCACCCTGCAAAAAGGTCTCCAGGGAAAAGACGCCCATTCACTCAAACAGAATAGGGTGAGGTGGGGTGAGGCCAAGAATGAATGTATTTCTGGAAAGATCTTTTGAAGAAACAGGTTTTGCCTTTCTCCAGCACACATAAGACAGCAAAGCAATGACATTTATGTGAATATATACACTGTTTTTTCTTGTTTTCCTTTCCCTACCATACTGCCTCAAACTTTCAGACTTTAGATGGATCCCTTCTACTAAAACATTCACTCAGATTTCCTAACGCATGACAGCCCCCTCTCAGGCTAGGTAAACACAGGTTCGTTGCACATGTATGCTCCACACACACATGTATGTGCGTGTGTCCACCTAAGGATCTGTCGGCTACAAAACTATTCTAGTCTTCCCCAACTCCAAGCCATAATGTGGTGATGAGAAAAATATTTTACCACTCCTTCAGTAAAATTTGACAGGGCCACCAAGGTTCAGATGAAGGGGCTCTTAGGACTGGACCTACTTCACAGATCACCAGTGGCCATCCCAGCTACAGGGCACCGAGGCATGAGAAATGCTTGTGTGCATCATTTCATAACATTCTGCAATATGAACCCATTGTTTTAATAACTGTGTTGGAGTGTTTCTTTACAATACTTACAAGATCATCAACATCATCCCCTTCATCTGTCACTGGTGAAACTTCCATGGGTTTTTCTTTGGGAGCCAAGAACTACAAATAAAGTTGATTCGAATGTAATCAGTAATTTATTAAGATAATTCTTTCCCTGTGATCTATTACAAGAGACTAAATACCCTGAAGGTACTAGATCCCATCTGATCTTGGAAGCTTAAGCAAGGTCAGCTTAGTACTTAGTATTGGTTAATGCATGGATGGGAGACTACCAATGAATTCTAGGTACTGTAGGCTATATTTCAGGGGAAGGAACTGACAAAACCACCTCTGAGTATTTCTTGCCTAAGAAAACTCTATGAAATGCATAGTCACCATAAGTTGACGGGTGCCTTAAAGCACACACACACATGATCTACTACAGACATAAGAAAAAAAATCAGCCTTCTATAACCTGTTGCCCTCTGAACAGGCTGGACTAAAGACTGGAGAAGCTGCAATAATTAAAAATCCAAAGGGATAAAAATAATTAATTACATTAGAATAGAAACTTAAAAACTCTCAGGATACTAAGAATTCCAGTCATGCCAGGCAAATGGAGAGCAGAATTTCTAGGAATGTTAAGACCAACCACTGGACAACCAAGGCTGCACATTAAATTCAAACCAAATAAATTTTACTTACCATCCACTGGGTCAGACTGTAACCAAGGCCCAAGTTAACCAGCAGGAAGAAAAGCTCACAGACTGAGAATACCATGTGGTTGATTTTCTGTTTGACAACTTTCCTCAACCAGAAATTGCCTTACAATTCTATTATGTGCCCATAAGAGCAGCCTCATTTGGCTTTCGATTCAGTGTCATGTATGCTAATACCGTTAAGAGAACAGTCCTAAATTGAAAGGCACTCTTTCATCAAAGCTTTCCATGTATCCAAAGTCCTGCCAGGCTGAGTGGGTAGAAACGCAAAGAAACACTTCTATCCCCATCTCTCTATGGTGGTTTTATGGGAGGGAATTCATTCACCCCCAGTTGCAAGAATGGCTAAAAATTCCCTAGTGTTGTGGCTGAGGCTAGGGGAGTTTTGGTTCCAATGGATTCATGTGTTCTGTCTTCCTGTCCTCTGGAACCTCTCCAGAACCCCTCTCCAGCTCCCACCCAAGGTCAGAACTCCAACACTGTACAAGAAATTGCCACCTGAAAACCTTCAAGGGAAATCTAAGCTCGAATTTCATTTTATGAACTGTGTGTCTAACCTTGGAGGGGTACTTTTGCCCATTCCTATAGTCCCAAGAGCTGATAACTGCAGGCAACTCCTTCAATAAATGGTCTTTATTGATTATCCTGCAGGCCTAAGCTGCATGAGCACATGTCAAGGATAGAAAGGCAGGATAAGATAGTGGTCTACACAAAGTAAGGCTGGCAGTCTATCCAAATAACACTAATCTTACATGCAAACTATGTTGTGAAATTAACTACATTTGACTAAAACATACGTATTATTTCCTACTTTCCAACTTCCCACTTGAATATATTGTGGCTTTGAAGAATCAACAAATTGCCCATTCTAACCTGGAATGAAATTCTTTCAACTGCCTAATTCTGAATCTAACAATTTAGCTCTTGGTTAGAATGGGAAATTTATTGAGTATTCAAGGCCAAAATGAGAAGCAAAACACAGCTCCAGGTTAGTTCTGGGTTAGAATGGATAATTTTACTGAGCATTCAATACTACAAAGTGAAATAAGGAGCAATACAGCCGCAGAGCATAAGAATGTCTGTTTGAGACATAATTTTTTTAAAATGTAATGAAATTTATTCTGACCCAATGTTCCAACCAAGATGCAGACAGAAAATTAATTTATCAGGAAAGTACAACTTTTGGCTTCCAAAATGAGAAAAATTACATGGCACTTTCAGATTGCTATTTTGGAGTCTGTTTTCCTTGTGTATCTAAAGGCTACACCTTTCCAAAGCTATAAGCAAACACTACCCTAAAAGTAATGTTTATTTTAAGGCTGTCTGGATGTGTTGTGGTCTTTTGTAGCAAAAGATGGCACAGATTTGCAAAGGTTATGCAGCAGGGAAGACTGCACAGTCTCAACACATCATGCCCAAGTGCTTTTCTTTCTCTGACGTTATGGATGTAATACCATTATTGTACAGGCAATATTGAAGTAAAGGCAAGTTGTCAAATTTAAAAGCCTTTCTCCGCTGGAGCAAATCCCATTTTACATAGTTAATTAAGGTAAAACGCTATTTCTGAAAGTTACTTATTTGCTCTGAGGCCTCCAAAGTGGCGTCCTGGTGCTAAATTAGATGTAAACAACACATCAGAGTCTTGAAGACACTAAGGATGAGAAATTGCTTAGCAACAAAATTAAACCTTTTTTTTTTTGGTTGCTTCCCATCAAGAAAGCACCAAGTATCAGCAGTTTTTTCCATTTTTTTTTGCCTTTCCTGACAAGATCTGTTTTACATTTATGCAGAAGCCAAATTACACATAATAGTTGTGCTGAAATCCATTACCATCCTCAAGGTAACAATGGGATGTGCTTGGCAGGTCTGTTAACATCACATCTCTGTGTTCTGAAGAGGAGCACTTCCCACCTTCACTTTTGGAAGATGTAGGGATAACAATTCCTTCCATGACAGACATTAAGGCTCAGTTTATGCAGGGCTTGGATAAAGGGAAAGCCCTAACTGAACCATGCTTTTCACACTTGCTGGTCAGTTTTAATTGCATGTATCAATGCCCCATTCATATATCACCTTAGCAAGCCAGTGACAGCTAAGCTGGAAGGGTACCTGGTTGGCATGCAAAGATCATATGGGAAGAGCACCTTCATGAAACTGAGAATGCTTGACAGGTTCTCTTGGGTGGGATTTTCCATATGGCCTACGCCCTGCATAAATCAGCCCTAGGACCTGATTTGCAATCAGCAGAATCAGACAGAAACTGAGGTGGATGAGTACACTGTACCATTGCAGAATTCAGGGGCAGAATGCTTCCCTGATGTGCTAAAATACAGGAAGGGAAAATAAAACAGGGACTTTTTTTTTTCAATAGCATCCCATGACCTGAGGTCTGAAATGATAGAATCATCTACCAACTCAAGATGCCACCTCATCTGCTGCACAAAAAGAGCAGGAAAAAGAGGAAGGCACAGAAAGGACACACTTTTCCTCCATGGGACTGAATGTATCAAATGAGCCTTCAACTTCCAGATCCCGCACTGCAGTGCAGCTGCACTCAACAGCAATGGCCCTGTAATTCACAACTTGCCTGCTGTGGGCTAAGCGCTTGACATGCGATGGAAAGGCCACTTCAGGCAAAGCACTCTTTCTCTTGCAGTCTGGAAAAAAATGAAAACTCTCTAAAGCAGCCTCCCTGAACTTGATGCCCTCCAAATGTACTGGATTACAAAATCCATAATCCCACAGGCAGGATAATAGGAACTGTAATTCAACACCTCTAGAGGGCACTCAGTTGAGGAAGTCCCCTGTAAAGAGTAGCAGGGTACATATGGCTCACAGAGGTGGAGCTACATGCACGGTCAACAGGGGAGGGCGTGTGTTTGCACAACTGGCCCTTTACGGCTGAACACAGAGAACTGCCTGCACGGGCTAACTGGATGCTGCTGTGCTGTTCTTCATGTTGCTTCGTATTTGCTGCTGGGTCCAAGGTGATTCTCAGTAGCCTCTCTTTATCACCATGTGTATAAGGAGGAACAAAGAAATCAGTTCCTCATTGTCATCTGCTATGGCTATAGGAACCCAAGGGAAGCAGAGGCAGGAGGAGGATGGGAAAGAGAGGAAGGTACAAGGGACGAGCACCCATTTAATCTTGCCTGTCTCAGGGGACCCACAGAAAACACTAAACTAAATTACAGAAACAAATCCAAACATATAGCACTGTGTTCCACAGGCCTTGTAACAAAAAGAAGCAAAGTATCATATTAATACTTCAACAGTGAAAATCTAAAGCTAGAAGAGGCTACAAGAAGCTAGACGCAGCAAAAAGGCATAAAGGGTTTATCTTCTTCATGGGTGGGCGGGTTTGTATCAGAGCATCCTCACAGGAAGGAACTTTTTTAAAAAAAGAAGAATTAGGACACTGAAAGGACAAACTCCTTCTTTGATAAATGTAAGGTTGGAGTGGCACAATAGCTAGTAGATTCATGCAACAATTCTAGATAGAGACCTGCCACCACATCTCACAGGAATGCACATCTGTGCCTGGATGCAGAGAAACGGTAAATCATACTCTTTTGGCACAATCAAATCAACATCATTTGGCCTGAAGATGGGAATATTTCATACTTGCAACAGCTGACGGGATTTTCATATCTACCCCAAGCCTGCTGCATAACCTGTTAATAGACTGGACATATCTCACTTTTAAAAAGCCTTCTATACAAATACCTTTCTAGCATCTTCAGCTGTCACAGAGCTTCCTCCACATTCTTCTTTGGTAATCAAGGAAATTTCATCTAAAATAAACAGTTATCAGATTATAGAGTCTCTACACTTAATGTTACAAATAAAGCATTGCAGAACAAGGTTTTGTGGTCACAAAAATAACTTTTTTTTAGGATAATACAAACAAGCCAAGTGCCATGATCTACCAACTCAACTAATGAATATTCATATCAGAGTAAAAACAAGAGTTTCTTTTTGTCTGGACCACAGTACCAGAAAGAAGCAGTCCCGTCTGAGAATTTCTACAGTCTGAGAGGTTTAGCGAGATGGAAAAAGAAGAACAAAACAGGTGTTATGTGCCTAAGATGATGGTGGTTTTATCCAAGTGTGGATAACAAGAGTGAAGGTTGACAGTTGTATTGACTAATTTAAGGATGTGGTTGTATTGAAGGATTACACAGCATAATGGCTTTCATGAGTCAACTCAGTAATCGTATCTTTGAGAATACGGCAACCACAAAATATAAATAAAGGAGGAGGAGGAAGAAAAAGAATAACAACAAGTAGCAGTAGCAATGGTAGTGGAAGTACTAGTAGTGGTGATGGTGGTGTCTATTCCTGTTTCACTGAACCCTTGAAACTTTTCTCTTTTCTCTTCAACAACATTTCTCCAGTTACATAATTTCTTTAAATTTGCCAAATCAAACTTTTTTTCCAGCAAGGCACACACTCAAACACTATACATTCAATGTTTTGTGTACTGATTAAGATTCCCAGTGGGTTTTGCACATTAACCTACTAGGATGCTTTGTCATATGTCTGGGTTCAAGACACAGGATAGATTTCATCTGCTCACATGCTTTGTGGGCTTGGATTATGGAAATACACGCTGAGGAGCTTTCAGGTTCCTACCATTATTTGCACCGCTGAATTAACTACCATTTCCTGCATTTATTACCTAGCAAAGCTCCATATCACATTCCTTCTTGAAGAGTCAGGAAACTCTGCATACCAGCAAAAGTTTTCACTCCATGCCTTTAAGGTTTACAGCACCCCAGAGTGGATTAACAAATTTCCATAAACCATTAGTAAACTGCTGCTATTTCCTTCTTGAAAAGTCACATTTGCAAACAGCAACTAAGTTACTAGCTGAGCTACTATAACTCAGTATTTATTAACAGTCTAACTTTTCAGGTTGACAGGTTAGCCATATAAAGCTAACATGCTAGTTTATAGTGACGTGATCCTAGGGAAAAATGAGTTTAGCTGAAATAAAGACCTCACATAGGCTGGTGAAGAGGAAGGTCTGGTAAGAACAGTTCAGAGAAAGAACATTTCAGGTAAAGGGGATAAGAGGGTAGAAACCTCACACAGAAACCAGGACAGGACCAGCAGAGAAGAGTAGTTCTAATTTTATGTGTAAAAAGGGAGTGAGGGCATGAGTGCTTGAAGTGGCCAACACAGCAGATCAGGGATATCCAGTTACTGTCTAGACAAAAAGATGAAAACCCACTTAGCAATTATTTTGGTTCTCTCTAAACAACTCAGACACATGACACAATCACTAACTGTCCAGAAACATCCATTTACTATCATGTACATCCATTTAATATAGTGTATTGTTCTGCAGCAGTGTTCACATGCCATTATTTGGTGCACATATTTTATAATATTTTATTAATGGGTTGGATCTAGCAAAAGGCTTCCATGGACAGAAGGTCTCCTTCCATCCATTTCTGATTAAATGGAGCTTTTTTGCTAGCTGAATAGTGGAAGAAGGTGTTATTTGTTGATCTGTCTTAGTTCCTCCAGCCTCACTGATACATGCTATTATATAATATAAGAAGGTAACAGTTCCTCCTCTGAAAATCTGTGGAGGTTGGGGAAGCTTCTACAGCAGAGCTTTCCAAACTTTTCATGTTGATGACACACTTCGTGGACATGTATCATTTCGTGACACAGTAATTCAGTTTTACTAGCAAACCGGAGGTTAAACTAACCCCTTATAAGAGATATGGACAGATACATAGATTGTAACAACAAAATCTATGGGGACACAACATATCTCATGAAAACCTTTCATATATTTTTAAAAATATATGATTTATAAATAATAACATACATCTCCAAGATTGTAGGTGGCACACCTACACATTTCAGGCGGCACACTAATGTGCTACGGCACACCGTTTGGAACGCCCTGCTCCACTGCATTGTTGGAGACGTGCAGGGGTCTCTAGAGGGAGGTGGGAATCTGCAAAGACGGTCTCTCTTCCCCATTTCCACCAGCAGGAGGATTGTGAGTAGAACTCCACTCAGGAACACTCCTGCTACTGGAATAAAATTGTTGCTGCTATTGTTGCTGTTGCTTTTTTCTCCTCCTCCTCACCACCTTCACTACCACTGCTACTGCTGGACACCGCTCCCCTTGCCTGGTGCACAAAGGAAATCCAATGCTTTCCAGTCCCCACGTTACATATTGAATATTGTTTTAAAACAGATTCTTTGTAGAGGAGTAATGCAAGTCTGCATTCGTTCCACTAATTCTTCTAGACAGTAGTGCGATTTTCCTCATAAAATTTCCAATTTGCCTCTAAACTTCAGTACTCTTCTTTTCCCTTCACTTCACACTGTAAATAATATTTGACATACCTTGTACTATACTCTCCCAGAGATCGGTTAAGTTTTTATCTTCCACCCTTTTTTTCAGAGCTTCCAGAAAATCATTAAAGCATTGCACTTCTGACAGCTGAAACAACAACGACAACAAAGCGATAACAGAGAAAAATAAGAGTTAGCTTGACATTAAAATGACACCATATTCTTAATTCATCATAACACTCTGTCTGAAATGGGTGGGGGTGGGGAGAAGCGAATTGAAGCAAAGCTTTTCAATACACTGCACATTGAATTAATCTGGCCTTGCATAGAACCAAATGTCTAATGTATGGTGAGTCACTAAAGAAATGACAGTACATAAAGCAGCCCTGTCGCTTTTTGTGATTTGCTTTTTGGGATGGGATGGCTTCCTTTTCATGTAACAGGTTGCAGGCATTCTCTTTGCACATTTGAAAAACCTCAGTGGAACTGGGCCTAAACTTTGACAGGGGCCAAAGACCAAAATACATAGCACTGAGGTGCTTTTTATGCTTCTAGCACACCATATCAATTACATTCCTTGTGCCCTTTTTGAAGCTGCTCCTGTATTTTCAATATAAGGAAGGGAGGTATACTCCATCACTACAAAACTGAGTACCCTGAAGGTACCAGATCCCATCTGATCTTGGAAGCTACACAGGCTTAGCCCTGGTTGGTACTTGGATGGGGAACTGCCAAGGAATGCCAGGTGCTGCAGCCCAAATTTCAGAGGAAGGTAGCAGCAAACCATCTCTGAGCACTTCTTGCCTAAGAAAACCCTCATAGGGGAACAGACATAGGGCAACAGATAAACTGAACACACTTACACACACACACATCAAGATACCCAACACTGATTACAGTATGTTCAAACTCATGTTACCTTAATTGCTTCCTCTCTGAGAACTTTTATGCAGTCAATGCTCTTGGAATAGTATAAATGTCCCCTGTTTTCCAAAAACTGGTGAATGTGTTTTATTAGTTGCTGACTGACTAAAAGACAAAAACCAGAAAATTAGAGGAATTATTCAAACAACATGATCAATGAGACTCTCATGCCTTATGATTCTTACAATATGAGGGTGGGAGGTGGTGGACATAAAGCAATGGAACTAAAGGGAAGGGAAGGCAGGAATTCAAAAAGGGATACAACACTGCTGGAATCAAGCAAGGACTCCAGCAATACAACACTTTCCCTCCAGCAACACCATTACATGGAGTTTGTAACCAACAAACAAGATCTAGGTGAAAAGCAAGGCAGGGCCTGCTGGCACAACCCTCTGCCCTTCTCAAGGCACAATCCTGTCAGTGATAATTACACCAAAAAGGGCCAAGTGAAGCCAAGATTCTTGCTCCTCTTCCTCCAATGCTAAACTTCAACTTCTTTCTCTCCAGGCTACTAGCAGGCTTGTGTAAGTCTGCTTTGTTTTTTTCATTCTAAAACCATAAGACCCACCAAATGGAGCCTGATCCAAATGACATATACTTAAAATTAATGAATTCTCAGTTAAGTAATTTATTTTGAGAGGCAGAACTGCATGGAGCTCAAAGTTCTTCCACACACAAAAATCTATTCCTGATTACTCCATGTTTTTTTTTTTCCACCAGTAACATTTAAGACTGGGGAGTGGTTGATTTTGTTACTGCTATTATTAAACAATTCACTGTTAGAAATCCTTAAAAATCTAGTGGAAGTCAATTAGAGATCTACTAATTTGGGATGATGAAACCCATATCTTGTCTCACTTTCCTTGCATTTCTCAGAATCCAATTACCATTCTCATCCTGCCTGAGTTATATATGGGGTTGCAAGATATTTATGTTCTACATGAATGGAAATTCCTACGTCTTTCTGAAGAAATATATGCATTTTTACTAATGTAAGTATTTACATTATGCATTTTTTCAAACCGACTGCAGTGGGCCTTAGTGTGTTTTATGAATACATGCATTTAAAGAGGCTATCCAATGTGTGGAACCTGTTTTAGAGATAAGTATGTAATAAAATTCAGAGCAGACTCACCATCTGACATGAAACTCACTAGCTACCATTAGCACACTGGCATTCCACCAGCTTTAAAGGCATTTTGAGAAATATCATGGAGCTTAGGCAGCTTGGTGATATTTATCTGTAGTATGGGATCTAGTCCAGAGTCCAAACAGGGCTTAGCGGTCTGTACTATTTATAGTGCAGACTATTACATATAAGCCCTGTTTTAATTGACAGTGCTGTCCTCCCCATCCCAGCTCATCTGCAGACTACCAGTTAAGTACTGCCACAGCAAAACTGGTGTGTTATCATAAATTTGCCCATCATGAGACTAAGGAGTGAAGTTTAAATCTCCCTTGATTGAAGAAGGCTTACTAAGTCACACCGAGGAAATCACTGTCATTTGGAGTATACAGAAGAAAAAAAAAATCAGACAGGCAAAGCAGAGCAAACACAAAAATAAGAGGGAGTAATAGCTGGAATCAAAACAATGAATGCGTGTGCACACACATATACAGAGCATATCACAATTAACAGCAGTTGTAAAACCCTTTTTAAAAGTGGTTAAAATGTAAAAATTAACAGGCAAGCACCCACACAATGGCTATGTGTGTGATTTCCATCAACCTTGTATTCCATCTGCAGAAAATGAAAACATAAGCCACCTCATTTCCACAGGTCCCATAATCCCCAGGAGCAAACTAACAATATGTGCATGGGATAGATGGGAAGCAGGGAATTGCAGAAAGACGGGGGACATGGGAAAGATTTAGTCCACAAACATGATTTCTTTATTCATGAACAGAAAGTCAGGATCCAAGTCACTGGTTTCAATTTGATTTTGCTTCCTTTCATTAGATTAGTTAATAATCTAATAATAATCTAATGACCATTAATAAAAATAGCCCAGTTTTTACTTGTATATAAAGTAGTGGATGAGGTATGGGAACTAAGCAAGATAGCATCATACTCTCCAGAAGAAGGGAATAGGAAACACATGAGATATTCAACCAATGAAAATAGCACCTCCAAGATGAAATAGTTCCTTTCCAAACAAACAGCAAAGATTCAGATTCAGCAATGATATTTCTCCTTCAATTCTGACCAACGGTTACCGTGAGCTTTCTTACATATTACTGTCATACTATCTCACATCTATATTTGCCAGTAATAAACTCGCAGTCAAATGAAATGCCGGTTAAAATCAAGGACAGTTTATCCATCCTGCGACAGTTCGCACTCTTATAAATCTTATACAATAAGGGCAAAATGAAACAGCACATTTATGAGTAAAGCACAGAGCAGGTAAAGATCCATAGCTCATTTTGTTTCATTTTTTAAAAACTAGTTTCTTTAAACAGGTTGATATATTTAAATATCTTTTATTAACTTAAAACGGATGCAACACTTATTAATGCTTGTGCTCATTGGCCAAGACCATATACAGAAGGGGGTAATGTAATAGCTCTGCATACAGAACTATGGTACAGATATCTTTTCCGAGCTCCCATTGTAACTAGTTAACCACTGCAATGGCCATTTCATAGCTGGTGGAAAGCAGGAGGGATTGGTGAAGCGGCCAGCTCACAGCTGGACGTAGAATATTTACATCATCCACTGCTAGGGTGCTCTGGCATTCTCAGCAAAAGAGATAATCATTCCGCAACTGGCTACAGGGCATAGCCAGACACTCTCTACCATGTCTGGCTACAGTATGGCAAAGTATGGCCTGCAGGTCACATGCGGCCCCTGGGCTTTTATGTGGCCCCCATGGATCAATTTTTTTCTGCCCGTCCCAATGAACTACTAATACTAATTCCCCTTAGGCTGTCAAAGGGCACTTCCATCAGGTCTAGAGGTCCCCTGAGACCTGCAGGGGTAAAGAACAATTTTGCAATTTTTAAAAAAATATATATTTTGGCCCTCAAAGGTTCCAAAATGTCCATTTGGGGACAGGGAGTGTATTTCTACCACATTTTGCAGGCTCCCAGAACCAATTTAGGCTCAAGAGAGGCCTTTTTGAAAACCTGAACATGGTGAAAATGCCCTCAGCCATGCTAGTGGTTGAGGGCATTCTGGGGCACAACATTTATTTTATTATTTTAATTTAACTTAATTTAATTTTTGTGGGAGCAAATGAAGCACTCCAAGGTCTCCTGGGGGCTAATGTGGCCCCCTAGTCTTCTACAGTTGACCACCCTGGTCTATGGAACAGCTACAGTGGGGTGGGGCTGCAGTAGCAGAACAGTGAGGCTGGTGATAGGGGGCTTTGGTCATTGCAGAGGGTGAAGGAGAACCCCCACAATAACCAAAAAAGAACATACGCAGGAGTAAGGAGGACTTTATGTCTCTTACAGGAAGCCAACCACAATCTGTTAAAGAAGGAGACATGGTCCTCACTTAAGCAGACTGGAATTAAAAGTGTCTACTATGCATGGAAGAAAATAATTACAATAACAATGTGACTTTACAGGCCAAGCATTATTATGGCACTAAAGGCCACGAGGCATTCACTGGGATGGTAGTGGTGGAAAACTTCCTCTCAAAATCACCTCTGCCCCAACTTCCATAAACACTCTCCTGTAAACATGAAAGGAACAGAAGTCCATGCCAACCTGAACCATCCAAGACTCAACACACCTCAGTGTTGGTAGTACATTTCGAAAAGCACTACTGTTTTAACAACAAATTCCATTTACTGCCAACAAGGACTATGCTCACTGAAAGAATCACCACACAATGTTACCCAATGCCTTGCAGCAGGATGGGATCTCAATTCCTATGAAATGCCTGCAAAACATAATGGCTGACAAATATCAGCATAAAAACTGAACATTTGTTGGGTTAGTTGGATGAAGCCTAGTAGGGGTGACTTAGTATGGGCTGTATGTTTGAATGCAATTCCTCCTTGCTCTAGAAAAGCTGACCAATGAGTAGCAAGAGGTTCCTGTGATGATATGCAGATGGAAAATGGTACATATAGAGCATCTAGGTAAGTGTTTCAAACACTGAAGTCACAACTGCTTCTCTTCAGTCTGAAGAAGGTCAGCATACCATTTTTGTTGTAATGTGTCAGTTCTTAGAAAATCTTTGTGGGGAGGGATAATGACACAAATTGCTGGCTCCCTCAAAGAACCATCAAAGCCTTTGATATATATATACATTTTATATGCAGACATCCAACTGAAAGCTATAGCATTTCAGTTTTACAGGTTAATTCATTCTCCTTATCCACCCACCCACCCCATCCCATGGCTAATAATTTTCTCATAAAATATTCTAATTTCTTAGAAATTGCAGTAATAAAAAAGCCCTGCTGTCCCCCCACCCATCTAAAGCATTTCTTCTTCACTGATGTGTTAAATTAAAACCCCAGGCACCCAGACAGTGGAAGTCTTCACTGGGAAAAAGGCACTCCTCAGCTTCAACGCATCACTCAGATCATTTTAACACCTTAACCTTTATTCTTCCCTGCCCCTTCCCAATCAAAACAACAACTAGCTTTCTGTCTGAAGAGACCTCTGTCTTTGTGATGACATTTTTTGTTCATCACCCCCTGGGGACTCAAACCTGCTCAAATCATTCTGTAAGATAGTATAATTCAAGCCTGGGGGAAGACAACAAGTTGAAGACAGAACAGCTAGCACATCTGAACCCACTGTGAGATATGTTAACACAGCTCTAAAGAAACATCTCCTCCATGTACTTGCAGATTCCATGAGAGTGAAAGTGGCTGGGGAATTTTCCTAACATTTCTTCGAATGTCTGGCTCAGTGTCAGTCTGGTCCACTTAGAAAGGCTATAAATTAACCTGAATGGTCCACATCCTTGCTTGCCATCAGGTACTGAGTCTGTCCTTCATGCACTACACAATCAGAACTACATCTCTTTGGGACACATATGAGGTCATAAAGAAAGTAAGAACAAACTGGACGAATGTCCAATTTTTCCCACATCATGCATACATAAGGGTCAAGATTCTGGGTCAACAGAAAAAAAGGAGCAAAAATTATGAAGAAGCTGCTATGACCTCACAATCAGTATAACTCAATGTTGAGAATCATGAGCTGAATCCACATGGGCCACAGCAATCTTTGGCAAAAAAAGATTCTCTATTCAAAGAAATGAACTTGGCAGCTAACAGAGTCTATGACCTCTGATACATGAACTGCCAAATGTCAAAATTGAATTTGTCATCACTGATAAATTGCTCAACATGAGGGGAAAAAACTAATGGAGAATAATATTGATATGATGCCAACATAAGAAAAAGTCTTAGTAGGTACTGAAACCCTTAGACCTAAACAACAATGGGAGATTTGAAACTTCCACAGAATCCTGTAGTTTCCCCCCATGAAATGCCAGTGATTAAAACACCAATAATATTGTAAGACAAAGATTTACTTAATTATTTGAAACGTCATGGTAAATTCAAAATACTACACCACACTGGCCCTCATGACCACCCTGATCAAGCAGACTTTTGTTTGATGTGCATTTTCTCTATCTGGGTCAATCAATTCTCTAAATTATTAAAGATTTTAAGCAGTTGAGACTCTCCATTTAGATTTAAAACCCACAGTTTCTGTGGGTGTATTTGGGCAAAGAGAGACGCTACCGAATTTCTGAACATCTTTCTGCCACAGCTAGTGCTGTGGTATAGATGTAGAGCACGTGAAACTGAACTGTATTTGTGCTGCGGCAATAAGACGCTAATGTTTGCAAGCTGGGAGACAGCTCTAAAAAAAGCCCACTAAAGTTCTCCCACTAAAAAAAAACAAAAAAAAACAAACAAAAAATCTAGCAGGGAAAGCTCATAAATACCGATTTTGAATTGAATCTAGGAACATTCATCCATCACTGCTACTAACTATTCATAAGGCATTTCCCCTTATTTACTCAAATAAATGCAATACATTGTTTCCCCTTAGGCTGGCAAAGAATGCAACACATTCACTTGTTTCTAATCTTATTCCATGATACACATCCCAGAACACAGCCATTTTCTGTACAGTAACTTTTGTCTCATCCTAGACATTCCCCACTGCCACCTTCCATTTCCTTGCCTATGCCCTCATTCTGATCTCCTTGTCCCACCCGCACAGCTTTAAAGGCTAATCAACATCTTTCAGACTCAAAGAGATACGCCTGAGATTCTCAAACAGAGGAAAACCCTTCAACAAAATGGCAGTGTACTATTTTCTGCTTGACATGCAAGTAGCCTGCTTGCTAGAAGGCCGCTGAGCTACAGAAGCTGAAATGTGATGTTCTGCTTTTAGCTTTCTTTAAGAAGAAATACAAGATCTACATGAAACAAGTCAGAAATCATCCACAGTTTTTATTGATCTCCGTTCAGCTATCAAATTAATGTTATGCACATAAGCAATAATTAAGTGGATATTTTACACGCCGCTATATATAAAGCAAATGAGAAGTGTCACATCAAAGGGGGAAGGATTGCCTGCAACTGTTGTTAAAATGTCTGATGTATAGTACTCCCTTTTCCACAGCTCATGTTTCAGTCTTGTGCTTGTCAAGACTATGTTTTTTATGTTTTCCCAGCCTTTTCTCTATGGCTGATTGATTACCTTCTTCAAGTTAAGAATGCAGTTGCTGCCTGAGCCTCCTCCTTTCCTTCTGTATCATATCAACACCAGAGTGCTGTCAGCGAGAGTGTTCTGCGACAGCTAGCATGACTTTCCTCCCTTCTGCCCTGCGAACACCAGCAACCCCACCTATACCCTGGGAATCCCAGTTAAAGTGGGGAGCCAGGTACTCTGTGTCCTGCTGGCCATGCAGGAGAGCACTGTCTTTATTCCTAGCTGAAAGACCATTTCAACCTATACGAGCCAGCTCAAGTGTCAAGACCTCTGAGGGGGAATTTTCTCTTGGTCACACCATTTTGACAAGCACATTTGTTGGGGACACAGGGAAAAGCCTCGTCAGTACCTGCTCCCAGACCATGGAACTCCTTTTCAAGTAGGTCCAGTCAGATCCCTCTCTGTTCTCTTTCCTTTTTATTTAGGTCAGCCTTTGAGATTTAAATTATGTAGCAGTAGGGCATGTGGAGTGGAAAGCTCTATTTTTAATCTTTTATTTTGTAATTTTTGTAATTTTGTAATCTTTTATTTTAAATGTAGTTTTAGCCTGCTGTTAATGTCAGGGTAATATGAGGTATGCACCTCAGAGCATGTGCAGAGTGCTGATAAGGAAGCGGTGCCCAACTGCAACCAGTTGCTCCAGACAGGGGAAAAAAGCCTTGCAGACTCAAAGCAATAAGGCTTAGTGCTATTTATTCAGCAGAGCACATAACGTAAGCGCTAGGGCTTCTGTCAGCAAGCCTAGAAGCAAAAAAACATTCAGGCACAAGAAACAGAAGAACAGAAGACATACAGTATGGCCAGAGGCAGTACAAAAATAGCCTACAGCAGCATGACCAAGGGCAAATGACCTAAGGCAAACTACATTGTCGCACCTAAGCCTTATTATGGGCTTAACCACACCCCAGTCCATATGGGGTGACCCAACTGCACTCACAGCATGCAACCTCCTCATGTTGGGTAAGAACTTTCAAGGCAAGCTAGCCAAAACATTCCCTTGCAGCTGTGCTTCATCACCTCATCTCTCCGTCCACTTAGAAAAACCTTTCCTGGTCACACCACACTCACACTCTGAGTGCCCTGACAGTTTTAATCATTTTTTTAAAATAATGTTGCTGTTGAATCCTTTTTCAATTTTTATCAAATGAGATTATAATTGAAGTTTGTTTTAAATAATTTGTCACCCACCCTGGGTCTCACCTCAGGAGAAAATGGGGCATAAATTCAATAGATAGATAGACAGATAAAAAAATAAATAGCTGGGAGGTGCAGTGACTGCCCAGAGAATTTGTACCACTATCTAGTTTAACAGCACAGGCAGCAGTTGCATGGACTGATTGAGCTTGCATGTACAGGAAGGGTCTTGTGTTTAAGGATTATGCTATCGGGAATGACTCCAGGTCCAGCCAAATTTATACAAGAATGCATTTACACAATAATCCATAAAAAGTATTCTGGTGTCATGTTTACTGATGGTGCACGTGATGGTACTATATATGAATAAATAAATAAATAAATAAATAAAATAATGCTTTATACATTTATTTACACCGTTCTCCCTTTTTGCTGCTGTGTGTCTTCAAGTCATTTCCAATTTATGGTGACTCTAGGGTAAACCTGTCAGAGGGTTTTCTGGGGCTGAGATTGTGTGACACACCCAAGGTTACCTACTGGGTTTTCATGCCCAAGTGGAGAATCAAACCCTGGACTCCAGGGTCAAAGTCCAACACTCAAACCAGTAAACCACACTGGCTCACTTTTTATATTACCTTAAAAGCACCATATGGAGGATTACAGAGTGTTTTTCTGAAGCTCTCTTTTTTCTATTTACATCACCTAAATTCTTTCTCACAGTAACCAGAAAGGTATAAACATGCAGGAAACTACAATGAACAGTATCATTCCAATTAAAAAAGAAAAGGCGAGGAAAGGCCCTTAGGAAATTAAAATAATCTTTCAAATTAGTTTTATCTGTAGCTATTGTTGAAGCTTTTCTATTTTTAATGTAACATATGCTGAATAGGAACACTTAGGAGGGTCACCAATATCTTTTCCTTAAAGAATATGTGGACTGCACAATCTACCCCGTAATTATAAACCATTCTACAGACAGAAGACAAATGGGTATTAAGTCCCCAAGCTATTCAAGCACGGCCATGAGATATTTGAGAAACTGTTGTGGAGCAAGCAGTTCCCCATCTTCTGAATCTCTTTAAATATATGCACATGGAAGCCACATTCACTGTTGTCTTGAAGAACTAACTATCCAAATGTAGTATTTATTTCATTAGTAAAGGTATTTGTTTTGGGGTGAGCATGTTCAGCTAACACATATACTTATACTGCTATTTGGAAAATTGGATCAGCTATTATTTTTGAATGAGCAGAATTTCTGCCATGTGATTTAATTAAAACAGCAGCTCTTAAAAATAGCCCACTTACGCACTCTTGACGATCAGATCAAAAGACAAACATAATTATAAACAGCAACAGAGGAGACTATCAGATTGCACATAAAAATCTGAACAACCATTACTAACTTAATCACAACAATATAAAAGGAAATAATGGGATGAAATGCTACAATAAATGCTGTAAAAGGTGTGCACTCCTGAAATATATCTTTGCATGCCAGCAATAGAGAAAATACAAAGAACATAAATAAATGGAAAATAAAACTATGCCCAGTATATTAAGAGGAGTTTGCATCTATTATCCTACACGAACCTATTATCAAGTAAATTGCACTGAAAATAGGGGTGAGTAAACTTCTTTTGTATTGTGCTAGAGGTAAAATAGATTTTGCTGAATGTAAGAGTTACTACTCTAATATTAAAAGCCTTTCTAAGTGCATTTCCTTCAATTCTGCAAACTGATTAACATCAATAACTTTATTTTCAAAATGGAACATTAACAGCAGCAAAGAACCAATACCTCAACCTAGTCCTAGTGCTAAATGATTAACTTTTCATATGCTTGAAGGATAGTTCCATCAATCTAATTCACCTCTGAGGGACATTGGCCAGTGTTGTTTAGTGGAAAAAGTGCTGTGATTTTCGAACTCAGGTTACCTGAATCCTAGAGGAACTGGTCGAGGGCAACTGAAAAAAATGTAAACCAACATCCATTTACCTTCCTTAAAGTCAGCAGTCTTCTGCCGCACCAGCACTCTGAAATTTTCTACTGGATTAACACTTCCAACCTATAAAATAATACAACAAGGGTTACATCCTCAATCCTACACTCACTTCCTTCTTTCACATTCTTTTGAAAACCAAGCTGAAAATTGGCCTTCTTTACTCTCACCCATTTTGATTCCACAAAAGGAATCATTTTAGGTGTTCATTAAACTGAAATACACTGATCGAAACTGGACAGGGCAGGAATCGCTCCTGAACAGGTACTGTACTGCCCTTGTGTGATATGATTATTTTCTCCAAAGGCATGGGTCAGGGAGTCCAGAGCCCACGTTGCTTTCTTAGTACAGTGTGAAAACCTCCTCAGCAGCACAGACTGCATTTGCATTCTGACATATGCTTAATTGGAAGCCAACCCTCTTAGCCAAATGAGCAAAGAAGAGCTGAGCTGGCCTGGCCCTCCAGTGCAGCATTTGTAAGAAAAAGCAAATATTCCGCTGACGTTACAGGCCTTCTTAGCTTACTCAGGGATTCCAAAATGTGAACTATGATGGAACAGGCAAGAAAAGAGACCAAGACACACATAGTTTCTACAAAAACTAAAGAAGGTCAAAGGCAATTGTTATTTCAATCACAAAGAGATAGAACAATAAGAAATTAAGTACTCTCTTCACCCTGCTTTCCCCTCATGAATTTATTTGCAAAGGATGATATCCAATTAAGACTTTCTGCTGATAAAACAACTTCCATCTGCAGAATGCAGGGGTGGAGCAATTCCCTTTTGCTCCTAAAGTAACCCCCCAACCCCCCCCCAAAAAAAGGATTTGAGAATTTTCTGGATCATATTTTAGGGGCTGGAATGTTCAGGGAAGGAAAGAGAAAGTTATGTTGCACAAGCAGGCTTCCACCTCTCAACAAGCTTTAGTTAATATATTAGGGGGCTATAGCTACAGAGATGAAATAGGTATCCAGACACAGATTTGCACAGACACAGTTTTGCCAATTTCTGTCATTTTATTTTCATTTGAAGCTCCAGGTAGGACTAGGAAGCAATCCTGCTAAAAATCCTAGAGGGCTGCTGCCAATCAGAGTTGACAATACTGAGCTAAGTTGACAAATGCTTTAACCCAGGTTAAAGCCTCTTCTATTTTGCAGTGGTAGAGATCACCCAAACTAACACTGCAGCTAAAACCTAAAGTTCACAAAATACATTATTCCATGAGCAGACCATGGACAGCAGCTTAATCAGATGAGGACTAACAAATCCACACTGCCTTTCACCCACTGGGTTGGGTGATGATGTGGGGAAAAGTTCCCTATTACATCACAGGAAAGTTACTCTAAAAACTGCCAATAGGAGGTGTTGACCAAGTTCTCAATTCTTGATTTTGCCTCATTTCATCAAGGAGTGATACTCCATCACAGTATCCAGTCTCATCAATTCTATAAAAACAGCCTTTGCAAAAAAAATAATAAAAAATAATAATAATACTTACTGCAGTGACATTGCCTTCAGCAAGGTTTGCAATCCTAAAACCTACTTCATCATCTTCTACTTTTGCTTTTTTACTACTTGGCCCATCTTCAGTACTAGAAATAGACAAGACAAAAACTGCCAATCTGAAGAAATCGTTTGAAAGATCATGAACAGAAAAATGTATATAGGGAAAGCATATGCTGCTAGGAAAGTTTCAGGAGTTGCAGTTTTGCCATGCAGTCTTTTATATTCCTGAGAATTTGCACCCTGTCTCAAATCAGTAGGCAAAAGGACTAACCAGTTTAACACTAGAAGGACAGGACATCCACTAGGGCTATGATATTCACAGCAGGTTGTTTTTCTTGGGTATCAGAAAATCAACTACCAACAACCCTGTAGTTTCTAAATGTGACACTTGGTGCGCGTGTGTGCACATGTATATGAATGCCTCCATGATGTTATGAATTCACATCAGGTGCCTTTTAATGATTATACTGGCATGCAACATAATGGAAATTTAATGTTTAAGAAAGAAATCTATTTGCCCTTCTAATGTAATTTGCTGGCTCCTGTCCTAAAACTGACAGCTATTAAGTATGTGTGAACAAAGAAGACCTGCATGTCTGCTAATGCATATCCTTGGTCAACACACATAAGAGCTTGATAAACTTCAACTTGCAGCTGTCAGTACTCACTACGCAAGCCTCAATTAAATACAAGACAGCTCACTAAATGACCTTAAACTCCATCTGAAACTGCTTTCAAAAGACAAATGTCTAGTTTTTTACCAAGATGCAGATCCAAAGACATCAGCTACATCTTCTCCCTACGCCTAATATATCACAGAAGGAGGATTCCATTACGAGTTATGACTATCGTTTAATTTGCACATTACTGCAACAGCATAAAAGTTGCTTGCCGTTAATCTGTTTCCATGCCTTTCTAGTTTGGGACAACTACATTTTATATATATATATATATATATACACACACACACATACACACACACACACAAACACACACACATAAAAAGAAAACCACACCACTTATACAGAACCAGTGGATCCTATATTTGTGCTCTTCTGTATTGTTAATATTGTTAACAATAATATTGTTGGGTCAATTTGCCCTCCACCTTCTCACATTGCTTTTCACCTCTTCTTGCAATTTCCTATTTAAACAAACTTTTTTTTTCCAAATTAAAGGGGTAATGGTGGAGGGCTGATGGTGGGAGTGAAATGAACAGCTTCTTTTTTCTCCTATTACCTCTGTTCCAACCTTCTCACTGTCATCCCTTCCTTCCCTTCTCTTCCCCCTCTTAAATGCCTCATTTTAATGTTTTTAATTTTTAAAAACCTCTCGAGGGCTTTAGCACTAACGGAGGCCCCAATACTCAGAAAGATCCCAACTAGCTCCAATACATACAGCCTGATAAATGTGGGAAAACCTGAGAACTCAAGTGGAAGAAACTTTCAATTCTGCCCTTGTCACAATTTTGCACCTTCAACCAAAGTTGAAACTGGCTATTGTGCACACAGAATGCGGTTGATCTTTCCAACCACAGCTACCTGCTGCTTTACCAATACAGCCACTAAGGATTTTTTTAAAATAATAAGGACATTAAATGAGGCAGGATTGGGAAAGGGAAGAGAAGGGGGAATACTACTGGAAGCGTTCCCCCACTTAAGGACTGAATAAAGTCAGTATACAGTTTTCATTTCTGTCATTTCCCCAACCTAAAGATTAGTGTGTGAAACAACTATTTGATAGAGCAGGTAGGAAAATTTTGCTCTCCTAGATTGGATGGACTCCAGCTCCCAGAAGCTGCAGCCAGGCCACCACAAGTATGGGATTATGAGGGCATTACAGTCTAAAACATCTAGAATAACAAATGGTCTCCATCCATTATAAAAACATGAGATTAAAACCTGGCAACCATTAAAACAATTTTGCCTTAAACCAAAATGCATGTCCTCGTCAACTTTTTTTTTTCCCTTCCTCAAATTCAGAAAGGCAGTTTTACAAAACTATAATTGGACTTCTGGCCACTTCCAGTTTTATACAAGGGTGAGGCCAGTGCAGTCTGCAGTGACTCCTGGAGGCCAAACATTGTTACCCAGATTTCTGGAGTTTATCCACTCCAGCTCTATACAGATGAAGTTCCACAGCTATGAGACAGATATTAAAATCTCTCTTCTATATATCCTTGTTGTCTAAAATTAGAGGTGGGAATGATATAACTCACTTGTCTTTGAAGATATGTTGAGCAGTCTTCTGTTCTTTTATCTTGCCTGCATCCCTCAATGGAAAAAGCGATTTTACTTTTTCAAGAGGAGCCTGGCATTTCCCTTTCACTTCCTGAGGTGTCTCCAACATGTCTAAGAGATGTTTTTCAATAGGGGGCAAAGGTGCTTCAGGATGGAAAGCCTTATGCTGTAAGCACTGGTGGGAGAATACAAGAGAAAAAGGGATTTCAAGTTGATAACTTAGCGAATGTAAGATGTACATGAGTGTATGCTTTAGAACATGTTTGTTTCTAACATGCTTTTCATCAGTGCAGCCTCTATGGGATTTGCTGTGGAGGAGAAGTTCAAATATTTCTTGGCACGAGAGACAATATTCAGAGATTATATGAGGTTACAAGAAATATTTACAGTGAAAGGGATCATATACCACATGCATATGTAGTGCTCAGTGATTTCAGCACAAAAATCAGGCTTCTAGGGGTGAACACATGGTAGATTTGCCAAAAATGTGCAGTAATCATGACAGGTGACAATATAAACATTCAAAAATATTGCAATGATCAAATTCAACCTGAATTCTACTAGTTAACCCCTTTTATTTCAGTGCATAAAACCATACAATAGCTTACGTTAATCAGAAGCTACATGATGAAATTTCTTAAGTCAAATTTAAGTTTGCCAAAAAACCAGCTTTTTCACAACAGTTTCTAGGATATAGTATTGAAATACTGAGCTATCTTATGCTGCCCACACATTTTCCAGTGAGCTCAAAATAAATAAATGATGAGGGGCCATGTATAGGTTATTCTGCTCTGAACCAGGTAGATGAAGCAATTGTGGGAGAGATGCTACATAATTTAAGTGAACTGCTACATTTGATACCACAAAGATACCACAAAGGACACATGAATAGAGCATCCTGTACCCAGTGCATATAACTAATTTCCAAAAACTCTAGCTGAACTGACTGAAAATATCCTTCTATGAGGCAAGCAGAGAAACAGAAATTTTCACTTCAATTATCAAAGTCAAGTGGCAATATACCTGATCCGACATATATAGGTTTAGTTTCACCAGAACTTGGAGGAAAAAATTGGACTACAGCCAGTAGTGTAGCTATATTGGAGGGGATGAAGACACCATCTCCTAAAATAAGAATTCTGTACCCCCACCATGAAATTTTGCTTCAGCCCCCAAATTTTTAGCAATGTAGAAAGTGAGACACTGAAAGTCATCCACATCTATGACTGCATTCCCTTGGTAACTCTACCTACTTCTTTTCTCTAAATTCCTAAACATTGGCCAGAATACTGTGGGGGCACTGCATGCTTGCAAGTGGACTAGTGTCTGTGGGAAACACAATTGTGAAGATATGCAACGTCCATATCTGGTGGAGGGCTGCTGTTACGTAACAATGCGGGAAATCCAGCAAAGGGAGCTATAAGCAATGGGACAAATGCATGACAGTCCTCAATGAGCATCAGGCCCGCGGAGCACATCAGGCACCTCAGATGCGCATCAGGCACTCTTGCTGATATCCCGCTATGTAATGGGTTTCTTAGAGTCTCTGCCACTTAGTTAAGTGCACACAAATTTATGTTGAGTGTAAGGTCATACAGGATTCCAGCCTGGTGTTCTCACTTACTGCAATGCTAAAAAAATGGAGACTTAAAGCAAATTTCATGGGGTAGGCAGAATTCTTATTGGGAGAAAATGCCCTCAATCCTCTCTGCATAGGTCCCCAAATCCCTCTGTCAGCATGGTCACCAGATTCTGGGAATTACAGTGAAAAAAAACCCTAGCATTTCCAGGCTCTTGAGTTTTATCAGTTTATGTTTGCCACATATGTTTTTTTTTTAAACAGTTTTAAGATGCAGGGAGACAATTTGAAAAAAAAATGGGAATGTTTAACGATAATAGTAAGAAGACCATCATCTTACCTGATACAATCTTTGAAAATGAGGATTTGGAAATTTGCTGGTTTTAAATATATCCTCAACTGTCCCTTCACTCTCATCTTCATAAACCAAACTCATGGAATCAATCAGAGAGTCAACTGCAAGCAACTGATCCTCTGGGTTAGCAGATACAAATACATATACGTTAAACATACACTGAGGAGAGAAGTACAGCAAATTTCTCTTTTTCCAAGAAGGCATCAATCCCCTCACTATCGTTCCAACTGTCATCATTCTCACAAACCAGCCAAATGCATGCTCTAGAGAGGAGCACTTCAACTTTTGCCCAGAGAAATCATTTGAAAACATTTAGTTCTGAGAGGGTGTTATCAGCCATACACCCCTACACTTTGATATGGTCTAACTGGCAAATATTGATTGGCATGAAATTAAGTTATATACACTTATGGCTGAAAGGCCATGTGGAGATTGGATGCTGGCTGGGAAGATGTGCAAAGGTAGGTCAGAGGTGACCTCAGTATGGCCAGGTCATAAAGAAAAGCCTGACTTAATGGCTCTAAGCTAATCCTCTTAACTGTCCACAGAAAACAATAGTCAAATCCGGATGCAGCAGGCAAGCACCCTTGCTGTACCTATTTCCTACCAAAACCTTCCCCAGTCATATTAGCCAACCAAGACATTAAAACAATCAGTCCATTCCAGACCCCTTTTGTTTACTCTGCCAAAAAGCAATTAACTCACACCCTTTCAAGGAGTATAACCCACCCAACATTTCTGAGCAACTCATTTGCAGTACTTGAAGTGCTGGACACCACTAATATTGCTCTGAATCCTGAGTTGGTCTGCCCTTAGACACACGTCTAAGCCACTCCACTGCTCCTTCACTACTCTTCTGGACTGGTAATTATAACTCAAAAACTTCAGCTTCGCTATCCATAATTTTTCTACCCTTTAATCTTTTGGTTAGCTCTTGTGAGAATGTGTGACTGTATCTTGTGTGCATGCATGAGTGAATTCCCCTCAATAAAACACAGTCTTAGTTTATTTTGGAATTTCTGGCTGGTTCTTTCCTAAGATGACCCTGTAAACATTGGTGGAAGATCTTGTTAGGTCACCCCCTTCTGACAGGCCTCTTAATTGAATTAATTAATTCCCTATTGTCACAAGGAGGTACTGGCATTGCAGGTGGATCTCTCAGTTACTCAGGTTTTGAGGTAACATAATGAGAATGTGAAGCAGATGAAGTCAGAAAAAGAGGTGGGAGCTTCTTTCCCTCTGAGTTGGAAACAGGTTTTGCTTGCACCTAAACTCTGCCTTTAGAGGGTAGAAGTTTTAATCTTCTCCCACTGATTTCCATGAGAGAAATCACATACCATCCTTTATAATGAGATCATGGAATATCAGAATGGAACAGTGACTCTGCCAAGTTATCTATTAAATTCTGAAACTGATAAAGCTTCTCGTGGAACAGCAAGCAACAGGCCATGATAGATACTTTAAAGGAAAGTGGAGAGAATACATATGGTGAGCACAGGCACATAAAGGCAAAGACCAGACCAATCATGGGAATTATGTAGCCCTCCATGTGTTCAAAAGCAACTCCTCACCACAGGCAGTGCTGGCTAAAGCTTATGGGAAGTGCACTCCAAGAACATCCTAACACCCATATGATTCCTAGCCATGCACTAAATGCTCATAACAAACCACCCACTACTTGGCCTCTGGAGTGCCATTTGTCTGACATGCTACTCACAAATATTGTGTTGTCACACCACTCAATCAGAAATGTCATGACTATATGACCTGCAATATTTTTGAGCACAAATGGGTTTAATGTGGAATATTTCTAACAACCTGAACCCGCTATTCAGAGTCATCACAATACAATTGCTAAAGACAACTGCCTGCTTGCCCTTTTTTTTTTTTTTAACTTCAGGGTTTGTTTATTACAACAATTATATTAAGCACTCCTCTGTCCTCCTGACTTCCAGCAGCATTCCATCATGCTAAGGAACCACACACATGAAGAATCTGTGGCTAATCTTTCTTCTTTTTCTTTCCCCTCCTAATCCACTTTTCTTTCTTGTTGTGCCTTTTTGATTGCAAGCTTTGGCACAAGTCTTCAGTAAGCCTGTACAAGTATATGAGAAAGCAGCATCACACTTAGCAGAACTCCCAACTAAGAAGAAACGTAGAGGACCACTCCATTAAGGACAAGGATCAAAATAAAAGCTCACCTGTTGGTGTACATTTTTTATTATTTTTTAAGGAGGAAAACATGTACTGCCTCAAATCTTCCATATAAGGTAGCTGTACATATGCCAAGCACTAAAAATCAAAACAAAACAGATAAGCAGAGGTGTGTCAAAAAGGCTCAATAATAATGAACAAAATATTTTAGAGGTGATTTCCTCCCTTGACTCAGGAGTAAATGGGACCTTATTCTGGAACATTACCACCGGGAAAAAAAAGCTGCATAGTATCTTTGAATTGTTTGTGATAGGAGTTCTCTACCTTGAAGCATCCACCATATCAAATAGCAAAAGCACAGTCTGGAATACTACATGTTTTACAAGTTCTGTAAATATTTACAGAAGTATTAAAATAAATATTCAGCATGAAGGATGCTGAATTTATTGGACAGTGACCCACTGGTTTGCCATTTTCTTGATTTCCTCTCTGCCAAATAAAATATGCTTCCTGTCTAACAGTAATTTTCATTTTATAGGGTTTCCACAGCCTTCTGTCAAGCTGTGGCCACTGGCAATCATCTGCTCTCAGCATTTATAGCTTTTACGTACTTCTATTCACACATCTCCCACAACTCATCTTAAACAATTTCCTTTTCTCTAGGACAGTTTATGTCTATCAAAAGAACTTGAAAGGTTATGTCCACCCCCAAAACAACAAAGCTTGAGTTCCTCCTTAACCAAAACAATGCTTATTGAACACTGTCTGCCATATGCAGTTACTAAAAATGCAGATTGCAGAAATGACACAACCATCTGCAGACTTTCTTTGTGTAACTTCTTGGGTTTTATGTGTGGAGCACAAAACTTTGTGAAAAACAGTAAAGACATAAAGACTTTTTAAAAAATTATGCCAGATTTTAGGTGCCAGGGCTTAACAACTTAAACATGAAATAGTGCTGTCTAAAACCCTGAACAACAAATCTATATTTTCTAAGATTCTGCTGAAGATGTTCAATATTTTATTAACTTATTTATCTTAACTTAGTGTCTCACACTGTATCATGGGATCTCAGGATGACATACAACAAAATCACATTAACATATATACAACAAATTGAGTCATCACAAATAATTCAAACAAACTAATAGAGCCATTGTGGTCTAGTGGTTTGAGTGTCGGATTATAACTGTAGGGAACAGGGTTCAAATTCTGTTCACCCATGGAAACCCACTGGGTGATCCTGGCAGGTCACATTCTCTCAGCCTCAGAGGAAGGCAAGGTCAACCCTCCCTGAACAAATCTTGCCAAAAAAAAACCATGATAGTTCACCTTAGGATAGCCATAATTTGGAAATGATTTGAAGGCACACAACAACAACAACAACAACAACAATAACAGCATAATAAACAGTTTGATAATTAAAAAGCAACACAGTTTGAACACCAGTTAACATTAGTTAAATCAAATCTGGATAGAATCAATTAGATCCCAAAGGCTTTAATTTTTTTTAAAAAAGTTTCTACTTGATACCAGAATGACATCTATGTTGGAATGGCCTCAATATTACCCTCCTGGGAAAAGACAACTAAACATGGTTGAATGAACTCGATCATCATAAAAAGTGTTACCTCATATTCATTCTTGATCAGTGGAAAGGCGGCTCCAACCTGTGGGTGAGATCTTTTGTCATACACATAACGCACAATGGCCACCATATCCAACTCGTCCAAGGCATGAATAAGGGCAGAAAGAGCGACTGCTGCAGCCTGTAAAAGAGATACACAATTAAACAGAAATACAATGTACCCTCTTCTAGTGATCTCAGCATATAAGAACATGAGGTCACACAAAGTGTTGCTCCCATTATAGTTAATGGATGTGACGGGAGTGTGCTCACACAGGTATACGCATGTTGTACCCATTGACTACAATGGGATGCCATACTTGCATTTTTTGTTTTATGGGGGTGGGGGTGTCTTGGAACAGAATCTCCATGAGGCCAGGGACCACTTTTCAGGTTAGAGCAAGTGCTTTCCCATGGCCTCAGGGAAATGGGTGAAGCTTACTGGACCTTTCAGAAAATGTATATATATACACACACACACATATATACACACACATATACACTTTTTATATAAAAGATTACTTTTTCTTTGATAGTTTAATTGTATTTAAATTTTGTTAACACAAAAAATTCACCTACTCATTACTAAAATTTCCCCACATTTACTTGATTAAATAGCATCTGTGAAACCTTCTCCGCTGTCTTCATCCCAATTGAGGAACACCCAAGTGAAAACATGGTTGTTCATGAAAACTTTTGGGGCTTGATTGGTTTTACAAAAATCCTCTTATGTACATGATTTTAACTTATATAAGCTTTTAAATTCTTTAACTGTTTAACATGTTTTTATTTTTTGAAAATATTTTAATTTCTAAACACTTTTTAAAATATTTTAAAAATACTTTATTTACACTGTTTTAAATTTGTTAGATTGGTTTTACTGTATGCTCCCTTCAGATCTCTGTATAAAAGGAAAGATACACACATATAAATAAGTAATCTCAAAATATGATTTGTTCTGACATTTTATTCAGCCTGATCAGCATCCCTTCACCCCCAATCAAACATACCATGCCATTTGCAGGTCAGTTCTTTTTACTGGTTTTCTTAAAACACTTTTAAGGATGAGAGATTTCAGTGTGTTTCTGTACCTTCTCTTTATATTAGCTTTTCAACAATTCTTGTTAAAAAAGAAAAAAGAAAAGAAAAACTAGAAGCACTCCCCCCGATCTAAAGAATCTACTACCCACAGAAGAGATTAAAAAAAACATAAAGCAATGATCAAATATTACTTTTTATACCAGCCAACCAATTGATCGCTTGTCAAAAGGTGTATAATAGAACTCCTAATGTAACTGAATATTATAAGTATTTCTAACTTTTATCTATGTCCATTCCCGGGATCTTTAATCAAGACATTTCAACCAGATTGGCCTTCGTCAGCCTGTGTTTTTCCTTGAATGTATATGGTATGGATCCTCTTTTCTTATTCAGTCCCAAGGACTGCTTGTGCTGGCAGCTGGTACGTATACTAATGGATATAAGCCATATAATGAATGGAACTATGGAATCTAGTCAAAACGTCTCACTGAAAGATCCCCAAAATTGATGTAGATAAAGGTTAGAAATAGTACAGTAGGCCCTTCACTTTTGTGGGGGATAGGGAAAAGAACCCCTGCGAAAGTGAAAAAAACCCACACAATCATGATCACATGGATGGGGGTGGGAGCAGGAGAGACCCAGCGAGGAAAAAGCTTCCCCGCTTGGCTTTCTCCTCGCCCCCACCCACACAATGGGTGGGCACAGGAGACAGCAAGCAGGGAAAGATCTTCCCCGCTAGCTGTGTCTTTGCCCCCACTCTTGAGTGCACAGGTTGGAGTGGGCACAGGAGACAGTCAGCGGGCAAAGAGCTTCCCCGTGGGCTTTCTCCTGCCCCCCACCCCTGCAATAGGAATTGCACAGGTAGCAGCGAGGAGAAAGCCGATGGGGAAGATCCGGGCAGCGCACAGAAGGAATGCGAGGAACAGACAATCCCCCTCCCTGCACCCTCCTGCTGCTTGCCCAGGCCCATGGGTAGCAGTTTCTTTAGTTTTTTCTAAAAAAAAACAACATAAAAACTTCAGCTTTAGACTCCATTGACAGTCAGTTTGTCTCACCTCATCATCCTTTGCTGCAAACACTTTCAGAACCTGATTTCCCATGTAGCGATGTCTCAGGACCTACAAATGAATGTTTCCACAACTTGGAATGCCACTTTGAACTCTTTAAAATCACTGCCAGCAAAAAGCAAATTAAATTCCACACTGGAACGATGAAATATAGCACTGAATTTTATTCCACTATTCTTTCCTATAGCTGCTCATGTCTCTAGCTATTGTTCCAAGTTACTTTTAACAATACTCAGTTGTAAGAGTCTCCATTCTTTCTCATCACTCAGCTACCTATCTTATACATTCTCTTTCACACAGCAACTTTCACTGCTCCTCATTATTGCTCCCGTCAAGTGTTCTTCCACAAGTTAAAGAAAAAATCCCCCAATAGTTCATTGTGTCTGGCTTCTGAAAACTTCTCAAGATACTGTTCAAATTTAGATACTATTTTTTGTAACATGAGGGATGAAGAAGCAAAGAAAGAACGATGAAAGGGGAGAAAAGTGAAAAAGAAATAAAGAGAGATAAGGTGGAGTCACAAAGAATGAGAAAAGAGAAGGCTCCCTCCACTTTTAGGTCTGGCCCCACCACCAGCATGCTGCTCCTGACAGACTACAGAAGTGTTTTTTTTTTTACAATTCTTTTTATGACAACATCATACACTGCTTATCTCACAGCTCTAATTATTTGTGAATTTTGCAACAAAACACAAGTGAGGAGACTAAAATGTCTCATCTGTTTGGCTAAGAGTCTGGTGTCACAAGATTTTTGTTATGTCAGAACGCGACTTAATTCCCAATTGTTCATAGGACTGGAGCTTTAATTTTGTGGTCTATATAAAATATGATTCCCACTCTTGTACTATCATTCCATGGTACTTTGTTCAGATTGTTCTTCAGGGCCAGATCAAGTATACCCCAAACTTGGAGTATGACCCCAAACTTAGACTATGTGCAAGACAGTGAGTAGATCTGCATATCGCATGCTAAAAACAGAAACATGTGGCAATCTTACTCAAATTTTTGCAACAATATAGGCTGAATTTCCCAAGCCACAGAAATTTCTATGGTTTCTTATATGTTATAATTCATTTTGCATCCTTCTCCATGCTCTCCTATTCTTCTTTAGCCTGCTATACAAAAGAGCAAGGAACTATAAGGGACACTCAAACCCCAGGCTCAGACAACTGGCAACGTTACCCAGCAACTCCAGCCATGGAAAGCAGGCAAACCAAAGTTCTACAATTTTTTGGCCTGAGATAAATTTCAAGCAACATTTCACTATGCCTCAAATTCAACTAAGACTGCATTTCCAAATTTATGGGCCATACTGTCAGGACCCTGGAACTCCAGGACACAAGCTCTGAGTCTGAGCCAGAGTCCCTGGAGCCTGCTGCACCAGCACAGCTCACTCCCGAGGCTGCCCCAGGCACAGAGCCCTTGGCCCCAGTAGTCCCAGCAGCAGAGCCAGGGGCTGCCCCAGACCCAGCCCAGCCAGAGGAGTCGGATAGTGAGTTTCAAGAGGAGGTGCCTACTTACCAGCAGCATCGGGAGCAAGAGTGCTCTCAGGAGGTCAGAACGTTTAAATAGAAAACGCCAGGCAATCAGGGCCCAGCTGCGATAACACCTGGAGGAGTGATCTGCCTATAAAAGCAATCACTCAGCCTTGGGTCTTTTGTCGGCTCACAACTGACCATTCTGGGCGAAGTGCTTGTTGTGGATCTCAGCTTGGCCTCCTGAAACGCTGCCCGACCTGCTGGAACATCGCCACCTCTTGATCCCGGACCAGCTCTGGTAACTTTGTTTGTTCAAACAGACTTTGACTGTGTGCTCGCTTGGCTGTGACGTAACAGCCAGGGAGTCTCCCTGCTGCCGGTATTTACTGCTATTCGTTGAAGGAAAGCCCTTTAATTTAATTTATTAAGCCTTATCTGCAAGAGACCTGTAGCCGGCTCCCTTGGCTGCTTGCCAGGCCTGGGCGTTGACACATACCTGCGATGATTTGGTGAACCCCAGGACAGCAAAACATTTTCCATCCATTTTGTATTTCATCTGCTCCTCATCTACTTTAGAGAATGGAATTATGTCACTCCCATAGCGAAATCCTGCAGAACGAGAGAATTTTAAAGTAATATCTGGGGAACTCACATACAAACTTAAAGGGGTGTATTAGCTGTGAAGGAAAAGTGTCTTCAGAAAAAAAATATGGCCTTGGGTAGTTGGTAGGAAGTGACTAGACTGATACTTCCATGTCTCAGACTGGCAGAGTCAAATGCCGACTATATACAATGCCAGCAATCTCCAGCACCAGTAGGCAACAAAAGGGCAGAAATCTTCAGCCAACTATGGCTGTGAGTTAACCTTTGCTGCTTGCTTCCTTCCAGCCTATGGGCAGGAACCAAATTTGCAATGAAGTGCCATGATCACTAAAAGTCACTGTGGGTTTGTCATGACAGACTAATCTGATCTCTCTTTTTTTATATAGAGTTACAAGCTTGGTGGATATGGCATATCTTGATTTCAATAAGGCTTTTCACAAGGTCTACACAATACTACTGCTAGGTGGATTTGTAACTGGTTGACAGACCAAACCCAAAGGGTGCTTACCAATGGCTCCTCCTCATCTTAGAGAGAAGTCAATAGTGGTGTGTCACAGGTTTCTGTCCTGAGCTCAGTGCTATTCAACATCTTTATCGGTAATTTGGATGAGGGAATAGAGGGCACTCTTATCAAATTTGCAAATGACACCGATTTAGGAGGAGTAGGTAATATCCCAGATGATAGCATCAGAATTCAAAATGACCTTAACAGATTGAAGAGCTGGGCCAAAAAAACCCAAAATGAATTTCAAAAGTGGGAAATATAAGGTTCTACACTTGGGCAATAAAAACGAAATGTACAAATATAAGATGGCTGGCACATGGGTTTGACCATAGCACGTGTGAAAGGGATCCAGGAGTCTTAGTGGATCATAAGCTGAACATGAGTCAGCAGTGTGATGTAATTCTAGGCTCCGTCAACAGATGTAGTGTCTAGGTCAAGGGAAGTAAGACTACCACTCTCTTCTGCTTTGGTCGGACTCTACCTGGAATATTGTGTCCAATTCTGGGCATCATGGTTCAGGAAGGATATTGACAAGCTGGAATGTGTCTAGAGGATGGTGAACAAAATGGTAAAAGGTCTGGAAACCATACCCTATGATAAGTGGCTTAAGGAGTGGGTATGTTTAGCCTGAAGAAGAGAAGGCTAAGAGGTGATATGGTATCCATATTTAAATATTTGAAGGGATGCCACATGGAAGATGGAACAAGCCTGTTTTCTGCTGCTCCAGCGACTAGAATATGGAGTGATGACTTCAAACTTCAGGAAAAGAGATTCTAACTAAACATTAGGATGAACTTCCTGGTGGTATAATCAGTCTGACAGTGGAATACACTGCCTCAGAGTGTGGTAAAGTTTCCTTCTGTGGAGTTTTATAAACAGAGGCTGAGAGGCTATCTGTTGGGAATGCTTTGATTGTGTGTTTCTGGATGGCCGCAGGCTGGACTTGATGGCCCTTGTGGTCTCTTCCAGCTCTATGATTCTATGACAAACAGGTAGTTTCATGCCTCCTTCTCCTTCCCCTCCCTTAATCCCATCCCATCAAGGATCCTTCATTGGAAGAGAATTTGAAAGCAGAGAACTATTTTTCTAAAACCCTAAACGCAATTACTAATCCCAATTAGAGGAGACAAAAGGGAACTAAGTAAATCAACATGTATGTAAATTCTATTGATTCAACGGGCCTACTCTGGTTGGGACTAGTAATTGGATTTTGTCCCAAAACTATAACTCGCTGGCTGAAGGATCCTGGAGATCATCCTAAACCAACCAACCAATCAATCAATCAATCATTCTCGTCAAGGGAACACTCAACTATCTTGCAACCAATCAACCAACCAACCAACCAGCCACCCAACCACAATCTTTTAAGTTACAAGGTGGACACAGCTGCCCTACTACAGCTAAAAGAACTGGATGATGGGGAAATAAACCTCCGAGGACTTATAGATCATATCCAGAACCCTACTGAGGTAGGAGATGATATATGTATGTACGTATGTACGCACGTATGTACGTACGTACGTGTGTGTGTGTACACACGCACGCACCAATTATATAAATAAATAAATAAATAAATATTTCAAATAGAGTCCTGCACTTTGGGATTCTAACAATCATGCAGTTATCACAGGGCTTTTTTTCTTGCTTTGATAAGCTTTCCCCTACATTTAAGAAAGTATGCAGAGTCTAAAGCCATTTTCAATGCTCTACTGCTTGTGATGTGTATCAAGGTAACCCTCCCTCTTAGTTCCATTCCTCAAGTCTGATTGTATTTCATCTTGACGCTTGTGCCAATAAAGCAAATGCAAACCATTCTCACTAAAGTTGCCAGACTTTCCTTTCAATCTTTCTCATTCTCTGTGTGTGTGTGTGTGTGTGTGTGTGTGTGTGTGTGTGTGTGTGTTGTTTTATTATTTTTGCCAATCCAGAATCAGTGACATAACAAATCAGTAGGAGACTCGGAAAAGCACTCTCTGAGGAATTCATAGAACAAAATGTCTTGCTGAAGATGCACCAATGCCTCACGTAATGCCAACAATGCTTTTACAAAGAACCATTCTGTTGAGCAGACATATGTTTTCTGTATTTTGCCATCTTTTTTATTTACTTTCCTGAAAAACTATATGGTACAGACTTAATTTATTTGAAATATTTCTGCTCTACCATTTCACAAAAATATCCAAGGGAACTCAAAATTAAATTTTTAAAAAATCTGTTAACTGTTTAACTGTTACCAACAGTTACCAACAGTTAAAATATGAAGCTTCAAATTAAGTCACAGAAAGCTAGAATCAATGCAGCAGTTAAAATCATAAAGCAGTAAATAATTCAGCAGTAATGAAAGTCACTTTTAAATACCTAGGCAAATAACAAGTCTTGGTTTCTTTCCCCTTTGAAATGATGCATTTTCTTGGTCTTATCTCCCAACCTGAAGCAATTGTTGTCCCATGATTCCAAAACATAATGTAATATTCCTGACAATAGTGCTTTGACTGTATACTGCCACCTATAAACTTTACTGCCACTTGTGTTACTAGGTTGACAGCAAGTATCAGGAGTGGATGAAGAAGTCAGCTGTTAACACAAAAGCTATAAAACGACAAATTAAAAGAGCTATTCAAGCTCAACAAGAGAGCTGACCAAAGAAAAAGAAAATCTGAGAATCTGAGTTGCCTAATAAGACAAATCTGGAGAAAATAAAGATATATCAAAAACAGCAGCACCTGCTAGCCTCAAGCACCAATTAAACAGTGTATATGTCAGGGGTTGGAAGTTCTTATTTTATGGACTACAGTTCCCATAACTCCCCATCTAGCAATTCACTGGTTATGTTGCTGGGGGGATTCAAGGAGCTATAGCCAAAAAAACATAACTGTTCCAAGCTCCAGCAAATGAGTGCAATGGGACACAATAAAACTCACATAGGCTGCTTTATACTGATTGTGGGGTCAAACAGCAATCAGATTCTACAACTGATCAAAGACAATCAGAAAAAAAAATGGAGTGAACTAAATCTGGCTGAAACAAAGGGCAAAACACTGTGCAGGAAAACTTAACCAGACAAAACAGAAGCAGTTTGAAAAAGTAAGGGAGGATGCATCAGCATATACGTTGTTGTGTGCCTTCAAGTCATTTCTGGTTTATGGCAACCCTAAGATGAATCTATCATGGGATTTTCTGGGGCTGAGAGTGTGTAACATAGTCAAGGTCACCCAGTGGGGTTCCACTGCTGAACAGGGAACTGAACACTGGTCTCCAGGATTGCAATCCAACACTCAAACCACTACACCATGCTGCCCCTCTATAAGCACGTATACCCCCCTCCAATGCATACGATCGAAACAATACTAAGGTAAAAAAAGACTTTTCTGCATGAAAAATTGGTTTCCAACCTAAAAGAAATACAGGTAGCTTAATCTACATACAGACAAAAGCCGTTCTCTGATCCAGTGACAAACTATGGGTTGCTATTAGAGGAATGAAACAAAACATGATTCTTGAGTTTCATGTTCCCACTCTTCCCCCTTCACAGGCATGAAGAAAATCCTGAAAGAAGCTCTCATTTTTAAACTCAGCACAGTTTTTCAATAAGTCCTAGCTCAAGAGAACTGTGTTTTTTTTATTAAATGTTTTTATTACAAAATCATATAAACAGAACAAATCTGGTTGTGTCTTATATAAGTAAATACACAAAATAAATAAATAAATAATACAAGAAAGAGCTTACATTCAATTCTAATTATTATAAATGGAGGTAAGGTCTTCCCCTCAGAATAATCTAACCATCACTTAATTAAAATGTTACTATAATCTATTATTGTTATATGAATTCTCCATTTATAATTAACCTATATAGAGTATACTTCCAAAAGGGTTTGTGTTCAAGGGATTAAATAAAACCAGATATCTCTATTTCCACATAAACAACTATTTTAACCTTTTTTTGAAATTTTTTAACTACTGCCATCTGTAATCGGCTGATATATTAATGATTTCACATCACACTACATGATCATTCAATCTGTTCAATACATTCAACAAGACATATTGCCATATTCAAATACTGCGGCAGCCATAAATAGGTCACTTAACATACATTACTACATTATTATGTTCAATATAAGGAATCTTATTCTGGGCAGAAAATTTAAATGTTTAAATGTTAAGAGTATATCAAATACTCGTTTGCAAATATAACTGTACAGGACTCCATTCAGCCTCACAGTCATCTTTAGGGTGTTCTTTCAGTCAAGAGAACTGTGTTTTGATCTCGCACTAACAACTGAACAAACCTGGCTCTCAAATCATGATTTGACCTTTCTCACAGTAAGAAACACAGGAAACATGTGGTTAGTTCAAAAGCGAAAGCTTTCCACTTTGTTCTACTGCATGTAAAGGAGGCAGACAATGAAGATTCAAACAGAGACATTTTCACAGCCATAAACCATGGTTTGCTATTTTGTATGAATCGAGTCAAAGAAAAGACCCAAAAGAGGATAATAATACAAGAAGAAAGAAATTTCTAATGAAAATATACTAATACTTCAATGTACTCACAGGATCCCCTGGAAAATCTTAGTGCTGAAGGCAGAAAGATCATACCTTGAATAACATCCTCTTTCTGAATCTCGGTTTCATCGTCATCATTCAAGCAATAAACTGTTTCTTTCTGTACATCATCTTTTCTTAGAGTCTTGGCATCCACAGACAGCCAGGATTTTTTCACTTTCTCTTCAGTGAACTTCACATCAAAATTTAAGAGAGAATTTATTTAATTTTAACATGCACATTAATTGAAACTATCCTTTGGACCCACTTTCCTTTGCCAAGAGGGAGTAGAAACTAGTTTACATTGTGCCAGCAAAACTTTTGTGAACACCTGAAATCTCCTTTCTTGACCACTACTGTTACTGTCAATACTGACTTGACAAAAGCACTCAGAACATGACTAGAATTTTGGGACCATAGAGTTATGGAGTTATAGTATTCACCATTCTAATGGAAAATTATTTCCTTTAAAATGGTCTTAGGTAGGACATATAAAGTATTTTTACCCAGTGAGCATAAGAGAGCAAAGAAAATACTGGTTCTGTATGAATGTGATATTCAAAAGCCAGGCTGAATTTTAACTGGATATTTTATATTATGAGAAACAGCTGTAATTTCCCTATGCCATTATCTTTAATACTTTCACAAATTAGCTACTATGGTTAAACTCAGTGAGCACACCTGAGTTTTAAGCTGTTTGTGGGGGTTTTCTCTTGATCCCACCATAATCACAGGCACATGTCATAAGGGCATGGGAGAGAACCCTCTCAGTGCCTCCTCACAGGCTGTGGGACACCTTTCCATGAGAGGTTAGTTTGGCCCCGTCTGCTCTCTTTACATCAGAGTGCAAAGAGCTATTTCTTTAGGAAGGCTTCTGGCTGTTAATTGGTTTTGGCAGAAGGCCTTCTAATGGCGTGTGTTGTAGCTTTATCTTTTTACTATGTTTTAAACCATTTCAAAATGTTGCTTTTAATAGGCTTGCTATCTAGCAGTGCTTGGACATTTTTATTATCATATTTTTAGCTGTATTGTTTTAATCTATGTTGTAAGCTGCCCTGGGTCCCATGCTGAGAGAAAGACGGGATGCAAATTAAACAATTAAATCTAATATATTAAAATCAAAGTTTGTGTGTTTGTCTATATCAGGTGGAAATCTGACCTCATATGATTGGCTGTGTCAGGTGAAGACTTCATATGATTGGCTGCCTGTGAAGATTCTATGGAATCCTGGGGTTTGCAGTTGGGGGGGGGGCTTTAGAATTCTCAGCCAGAGAGCTCTTGGCCCTGGCTGGCTGCTATGGAGATGAGGCCTAGCAGCAAGGAGGAGAGCAGTGTATTGTCTCAGGAACCCAACCTCTGTATGTTAATAACTCTGAATACAGACTGGATTGGGGAATATAGGGAAAAGTTACAGGTACCGGACAAGACAGTTTGGGGAATTAGAGACACAGGATCTCAAATCTTTCTAACAAGTATTACCTATGAGAAAATAAAATCCTGGGCAACATTGGACAAATATGCTAGTAACAAATAAACAAACAAATTTGCATTTACAACTGATTAATCACTGAGTCAGTGCCTCCCCTTTTACTGGCACACATGTTGATACAGGTCCACTTATACTATCTGCTGAGCTAGAAAGGTGACTGCATACTTCTAATAAACTTACTGATTTATAAGCCACAATCCTTATAGATAGTTTAGAACCAATTGTGAGCTGGCATGGCCAAGGCATGGGCCACCGTTCAACCTTCTTGAACATTGAAAGCCGCTCCAGGCTCTCTCTAAATAAGCAGGGGAAAGAAACATAAGAGGAAAGTTATCCGGCAAGCCACAATAAAATGCTCCATAAATTATTGTAGTACAAATATAAACTCATTTTAACAAAATCACGGTATAGAAAATTATCTGTATTTTTTTTTCCTTTACATTTAGAAGGGATCACAGGATCAGCTGCTAGTGACTTCTCAGGACTGTAATCAATTAAAAAACTGTGCGCTGGTTCCCTCATAATCACCATAAATGATGACATAAAAGACAGAACTTCAGAATATGAAGATTTTCAACAAAGACTATGAACATACCCAGCTACCAGTCACCAAGCCAGGTGCATGAGTGTGTGAATCACCCCTGTGACATTTGGGCTTACAACAGCATGACTTTTATTTCCCGAGGATTTTAAAGATTGTGCTGAATTTTCATTTCATGTGCAGCTCAAGTCCTGTTGCACCAGACTTGTAATTAAGATGGAACATACTGGCAAAACCCTAGCAGAGTATTGGAAAACTAGTCATTAATGCCAATACCACAACAGTGTTGTATCAGCAACAAAAACTTGTATTTGGATCTTCACTGGTTGTTTCTGTCCCAGTCAAAATAACAGATGAATTGGGCAATTCCAACTTGGTAAAAGCAACTGGATCAGAGGATAACAAGAAATACCTCTATGTGCTACCCAAGTTAACACATGTTAAAGAGAGAACTTGTCTTTCTCCTATGATTTCCTAGAAATCATAGGAGGAGACCTGCTTGACTGTCTCTCCAACAGCACTGTAGTATCAGAAGAATTTGCTCCAATGAGCTTTCACCACTATTTGCAACAGAGGTAGCCAGCTGCAGAGAGTCTGAGAGAGCCTACGTTCCAGTAACCCTGAACCCCATAGGTTTCACTTCTCCATGTATTTCAAAACAAGACATGTGTGTCTAGATGGTCCCTTCTCTTTTGGGGGGAGGGGGAAATGCTAATTAAGGCTAAAGCAAGGTCCTCCCTACCACCACCAAAAACAGTGACGTATGTCCCTTGGAGGCTTCTGAGACTGTGACTCTCCATTTTGGATGTCAGGTAAAAAATTAGTAATGAGGGCACACTGGGCCTCTGTAGGCCATGTGGGTGCACAACTGTCACCCCTGACTGCAAAGAATTGATGATGCTAACCCAGAGATGGGCGAGAAGGGGCGGTTGCTGCTGAACAATATACCTCTTGAATTACTGCGGCAAGTATAAAAAAGAAGGGAAAAGGTAGTCTTGAGACACCTTTAAGCCTAGCCATTAATTTCAGCAGAGGTTTTTGAGACTACAGCCCCTTTCTTCAGATGCAAGAAGCAGTCTGTAATCCATGAAAGCCTGCGGCAAAACAAATTGCTTAAACATGCCACGAGACCACTTCTTAACGTCCCTTTTTTTCTGAACAGAGCTATCTTTTTCAAAACAGCAATAAATAGTATATCTTCCAACTATTTTGTACGATTGCTGATTTTACTTGTGAATTTATTTCACTAGGCTGTTGCTTTAACACTGTCTTTTAAACTCTTAAATATACAGTTAATTTTAGAATTATTCCTCTTGTAGTATTTTTGTGTACTACTGCTAATTGTTGATTATACTGTGAAGATTTTATACAGACATTAATTTTAACTTATTTTCATTATAACATTGTACCCTGTAACGAGACCAAGTCATATTTAAAGTTCTCCTCATTTCCTGTCTATACTGTTTTTCTTATCTGAATCATATCTGCCCCCATGGTTTTTAAAATACATAACAGATACCTGCCAAATATCTTCTGAACATCTGTCTTGTGATCTTACACATGTTTACACCGAAGTAAAGTTCCACCATAGAGATAACCTCTAAGCAAATAAAGATTTGTAGGGTTTATCTTTTCTTGTGAATGAAGTAAAAGCTTCTAACAAAAGAAGCAGAGGGACTTCAAGGTTACCTGAGAGTGTAAATGTCCTCCAGACCATCTTCTTTGTCTAACGAAAACATCAACTTCCTCACCATTTGGAGGCCTTCTTTCTGTTGCTCTGTTAGCCCTTTTCTTGGAAAAAAGTTTTGCTGCCTATTAGAATGGGCACGATCAGTCTTATCACCACTGCCACCTTCATCATTCATTGGAAATGGCAAGCTAAATAAGCAATTAAAAACAGCTTCAATGTATGTTCTTCATTCAAAAGACATAACTACAAATCAATTCAAACAGTAGCTTCTATTTATTTTTTTTAAAAAAGGGAAAGAATGTGAAATGATGCCTGAAATTCTCCTTTTGTTCAAATGTCATTCTCAAGCCTTAGTACGCAAACCCACACAGATGATGCTTATTTACTGCCACACTATTAGTCACTGGTGGCATGACTAGTTCTATATAAGAGTTTAAGAAGCTGCGACTTCTTTGAGAACTTATAAAGTTGATGTTCTGCTTCCTGAAGAAAAAGATTACATTAAAAGTTTAGCACAGTACATCAGAATCAAATCCTCCTTTGTTGCAACTTATGCAACAACAACCAAGGTCCAAGAAGACCTCGTAACAAGAAGTGCGCATCTTGAGGGGGGAAAGGGCAGCCAATGGAGAGGGTGTGTAAACAAGATGAGTGCTCTGGCATGTGCAGGAATAAAAGGGGGCTCTACTCTCTCCTTTAGCACTGCATTACCAATGCAAATTTACTCGCCCTGCTCAGAAGCTATTTAACTCAGAAATGATGAGGCCAACAGCTGCTTCTCCTTGGGAATGTAACTTCTCGAGCAGGAGATAATTATCATAAAGATTATATTGTAAGATAAAAGGGTCCTGATTCCACACAAACCAGTGATTACCAAGGAAATGTGGCAGGGAGGGAAGGAGAGAAAGAAAGAAATCCATTTCATATATAGTTTGAGCTTGATCTTACAGTAAGAATCTAGGGAATGAAAATACCCATTTGAAAAGTCAGGCCTCCTTGCTCCACATTGTTCAACATAATGTTAAGCCCAAGATCATGTACTGGTTTGCTTTCTTTGGATTTGTTGTCCCCCGAACTTTATCCATCACATCGTCCAATACGTGAGCTGAATGAATTCAGCTTTTCCTTTTTTTAAACATCTATTATTTGGGATGGAGTCCAAGGTTCCAGGGGTAGGCAAAATCTGGCCCTCCAGATGTTGCTGGATTGCAGCTCGCATCAGCTCTAGTCTACAGAGTCAACTGTGAAGAACACTGAGTGTTACAGTTCAGCAGCCTTTGGAGGGTCACCATTTGCCCAAACATTTTTATACACTTACCTGGAACTAATACCCACTGAAATCGATGGAGTTTGCTTCTGAGTACATCACGCAGTGCTAGATATGCAACCCATCAAAACTATCACAGTATGGAAAAGGAGATGGGAATGTGTGTAGGAGATCAAACTGTGTATTGATCCACCCCATTCTGAGAAACAGGAACCATCCTGTGGCATCTTAAAGACCAGCATTTTATTACAGCATGAGACCCGTGTCAGTCTTAGAAGCACCACTGGACTCTTTCTTGGTTTTACTGCAAAAGAAAAACCCAGGTGCTCCTCTAGATCCTATTTTCAGAGACTCTGTCAATTTCAATGTGTCTATTATCATTGTTCTTAATGGCAAATCACTGTCAACAAGCAAAACCAGCAAATCTGTCTTTTTTTTTTTTTTGCACAAATAAATTGGTTGGAGACTTTCGCCATCTTGGATATGGATTCTATTGTTTTTTCCCTGTACAGACTGCCCTATTTACAGCAAGAAGTAGTGCATATTCAAAAAATATTAAGAAATATCCCCCAAATTACACTGCTATAGACAGAGCAGAATCATCTCCTTTTTTGAGAACCTGGAGTGGAATTGAGATTGTGAACGTCTCCTCACACTCACAAAAACTGAAGTGAGATCCCTGTTTTCTTCAAGTTAGCTATAATAACATCCAGTTGATCCTCACTGAAGGGACTGCCAAGGTCAGTAAAAACTTCAATGTGTCGCTTGTCATACTTTTTCCCTCTTAAAAGAAGACAAAGAAAAATCAATATCAAGAATAACCAGCTGCAATACTAAAACTATATTTAAAAATATAGTCTTTAACTTCCAACCACATGTACTTAACAAAAATCCATAGTCAACATACACTAAATATTGTTGTACTAAAATATGTTGCATTTTTATTGCAGAATTGTTGGCAAATTTTCCTAACTGTCCAGATAAATCTACCAATAATAATATTAATATTAATAATAATAATATTATCTAACACCACTGAAGCTGCAAAAAGGTGGACGACAGTCATATGGACCAAGCATGGGCAGAGCCAGCTGATCATGGCCCTCGGAATGCTGGGAAGAGCAGCTGAAGCAAGAAAGAATACAAAACGGAAAGTCTGTCTGTTCAATCATCAGGGGAAGAGGGAGAATTTCACACTACACATTTATAGTGCTATTATGCAACTTCACCTATCCTGGATGCATCCCATGATTGCAATTTGGCCACAGACACTCCAAAAACCCTCTGGTTGAGAATTCTAAATACTCCTCCCTAACCAGCAAGCCCCAGGATTCTATAGGTTATTGCCAGGGCAATTAAAGTAGAATCACAGTGCTCTAATTCTGTAGCAAGGATGGGCCCAAGGACAAGACTGATGCAGAGACAGGACAGGTGGCACACTTTGTTTAGTTGGGAACTCTGTGTGAACCTGGTAAAAGAGAGAGGGGACAGTAGTAGTGAAGGAAAAGTTCAAGGAGAGTTCTTAAACCACATTTAAACCAAGCTGTTGTCCTGGAATAAGCATAGAGAGAGCTTACATGCTTGATGTCTGAACCTTCTGTAAATAAGTCCTCCTAAAAAAAAAACTGGCCCAAAATTGTTTAAATGGCTAACACTGAACAAAAGAGATAACCAAAAACAGAATCCAGTGAGAAGAAAAGGCCAGAATTTGTCTTTTATCAAAAGTCTTTTTATAAAAGTCTTTGTCACCTTTTAATAAGAGGAAAGCCTGTTGCTGATCCGATTATTTTCAGAATTTTGGTAGTTGAGAGTACCACCATAGTCCCCAGTTAACTAACAAACCTTCCCCACCAAAAACAAACAAACAAACAACATACCTGTTTGCTAACCTGTGTGGTATAAGACATGGGGAATTTTGATTTTCATTACAAGCATTTTGTTTCTTGTGGTGACTGGCCAGCATCTTTCAACACATATTTATTAACTTTCTTTTTCAAAGTGCTCCTATTACATAGAGTCACTGCAGAATAATATTTTAAAAGGTATCCTACCATAACATAACATTCCAGTGCCGAAATGCAAGTCAGATCTATTTTCAAAATTCAGAAAAGGCAGCCACGTGCTGAAGTACTTACATGGTCTCTCTCTGAAGCAAGTCCATACACACAATGAGAGCATCAAGAACTAGGCACATTAAGGACACACAATGAAATAACAAGAACATGATTGGGTACATCCTGCCCATCATTACATCATTATATCATTAGTGCAACAGTCCTACAGGCAGAGTAGAAATAATTATTAATTTGCTAAACATGCAAAGCATTTAACGTGTTTTCAGCCATTCTTACAACATCATGTAAGGTTGGTATAACTTCCCCTGTACCACAAGTTTGGAGTTATAAGACAAAGACAAGTACTTATCTTCTCAGAATTCTGAATATATCTAACCATTATTATTCAGGCATTCAAATCTAGGAAGGACAAGAGATTTCAAACCTTAGTCAATTCAGTATCAGAGGTGATTTGGGTCAGAATCCTGCTGGTACACTAGACTCGTTGTTATACTTCTTCCAAGCCTGCTCAGCAGTGGCAAGGGAAAACAGACAAAACCTACAAGATACTTGCCCAAGTATAGACAGACATCAAATTTCTGAATAAACACAAGCAACAAGATGTCATTCCTAAGGGGCTAAAGGTGCAAAGTCTGCTACAGACAACATATCACACAAACTATCATGGCAGATTGCAACATTGTCTCCAGGAAACAGCTAAATCATCTCATTGGCATTCCATACAACAAACAAGATAAAGAACAAAATTTCATTTCTGGAAACACACATACAAAACTAGCTCTCTACTTAACACTATTCCTCAACAACAACAACAAAACTACCTAAAAAATACAATGCGCTTTTTTGAAGAAAAAAGGAGTGGGCAAGAAACTATTTTTCCTACTACAGGTCTTTATGGACCATGAAAGAAACACCTCGAACGTAAACAGTAACATTGTTAATCCATCCAGGCACACACTAAAAGATGAAGAGACTTTGCTCTTTCACATAGTCTAGCCCTCTGCACTCCTACTCCACACAAGATGCAGATTTGGAGGCTTTCTTTTTCCAAGGAATATTTCAAGGACAGTGACAGGGTAGCAGCTCACAAGCATCATATGAATCTGTACAACATTACAATGTGCATTATGCTAACACACAGGAAGATGTTTCTTCGCACTACTCTATGCGAGAGAGGCAAACCCATGGGACACATGTGAACCCTGTATACCGCTTTTGTGGCCCCTGAAGGAACTGACAGTTCCCCAAAAGCCTCATCTCCAATTTTTTTTAAAAAAAACTCTTGCACAATTTTCAGGTAATTTTGCCCAAATCACACAGAAAGTCCCACAAACACATGAAAATATGCCGAAATGCCCCACCATGCCATCAGCACACCAGAACCCTGTACCTAAATCCCTGCATTTTCTTCTTCAGTGCCTTTCAGAATGGAAGTGATGTCATATCACTTCCTGTCACCTTTATGAGAGGGACTGCAGAGGAAAATGGAGGTAACTTGCTGCAGGGGAATGGTTCACGGAGTGTGTGATGGGATTTAGTCCCTAGCTATGATGCACTTCCTCACCTTGCTCTACATGGACTCCTCCTGAAGGCTGGAACAAGGAACTGGAATTGCACACAATGCTTCTGCTGTTGTGTCCAAACTGAGACAATCCACAAGGGACATAAAGTACCACACAATCCCACTCATATGAAATAAGATGTTATATCCACAGTCTCAGAAATATTGTAATTAAAGATGATGACAAAACAAGGGCTGTTGTCCTCATGAACAATTTAGACATAGAGCGGATGAGCCCGCCTCACCAACTACACCCCACGTGTTAAAGATGCATAGATCTGTAAGTTTTGCCAGCGAAACGGAAATTGTAAGAGTGGAAGCTGGTGAAAAACAGTCATTCCTGGATGCATTTTGGAGGAAGCCTTCAAGTTGTCTCTAGAACACAGCTTTCCAAACTGTGTGTCATGACACATTAGTGTGTTGGCCACAGTGTGGAGGTGTGTCGCGTGAATGTAATGGGTGGAGGGACTACCTCTTCCACTGCCACAGCGGGCCAAGCTTGACCAGAGGGGCTGCCTCTCCTGCCACCACCACAGCCATCCCCAGCTGAGGAAGACCCCAGCGAGGGCGGCAGCAGCGGTGGGGGGCGCAGCCTCAGGTGGAGGGACTGCCTCCACTTACTGAATTACTTACTGAATTACTGTGTCGCGAAATAATGCATGTCTAAAAGTGTGTCACCAACATGAAAAGTTTGGAAACCTCTGCTCTAGAAAGTTCAAAATGTTTTTGTTTACTTATGCAAAGCTCATCTGACCTGGTTGTTTCATTTCCTGTGTATATTGCTAATTCTGAAAAATATATTGTTAATTCTGAATAAAAAGTTTGCTGAAACATTCTGAACTGCTCTCCCTTTTTTGTCATTCATCACATGTTTTTTCTGCCGCAGTATCAAATTTTCTGTTAAAGTAATGTTCAGGAATACACCTACTTCATTAATTGAGATGTACCTGTACTAACTATTCTGCCAGGGACTAAAGCATGCTTAACCACCAACCACTGTCACTCTGTACTCCCTCATAGCTACTTCCCCTCTGGAAATAATATATATTTGCAAATGAATAGCACAGCTACGGGCAGTCACATGCTAGAACAGCATGTAAACATCTTTATGGCTGACATGGAAAAATGCTTCCTCAGCTCCTGCATTTGGAAATCTGTCTTCTACAATAAATACATCAACAACACCTGTACCATTTGTTCTCATGGGAAGAAACAAGTTGAGAAGTTCCACCAGAATTTCAGCAAATTTCACCCTATCATCAACCTAAGCCTGGCACAATCCACACAAGAAATTCATTTTCTTGACGCCACTGTTCTGCTATTCAATGAACAGCTAAGCACCATGCTATACCAAAAGCTCACTGACCACTAGACAGACTTACATGCCTCCAGCTGCCACCCAGAACATACTACTAGGAGGTCCATAAGTTCCTGTGAACTTGCATGGAAAATCATGAACCAAGAGTATACCAGCCAACCAATAAAAAAATTTACACATCTAGTAAACTGATACTTCTAATAGTTTGCTTAATCATGAGGTCAACAGGAATTTATTAACGGGACAGTTTAAAATAAAAACAAATTCTCATTCCTCCATACAACTGTTAACTGGCAAAAAGGCATTCAACATTCAGAAAAGATACTGTCGCCTTGTTCAGAGGCAGGCTGAATCACATTTTGTATGTCTTCCAACAAATCAAAATCCGGCAGCATCAGGTGTCTGTGCACAGCAATATGCTGATACTGATCCCCACTGGCAAGACTATTTGCTGTGTTCTCTGTGCCAAATAAAACCAAGGAAATTTCATCTTTACTTTCTGCAAACACCTGGAAATGGTAAAAAGATGACATAGTGAGCGGCATAAACTTTACAGCTAAGCCGCAATTATTTGCTAGCTTCATATGTAAAATTTCTTTAATTACATCTAGGCTTCAGGCTCAGCTATCAAACTTGAGTTATGAGGACTGCATAACACAATATTTGCAGGTCAATAGCTGGAAACACACCTTGAGGCTAGAAAATCCTGGGTCAAAGACCTGTGCCCCAAACAGTGTAAGAGGCATGCACCTTCTTTTCTTCATATGGCTTTAATCTATAATGAATGTGCCAAAATTGCCCTAACAAAATATAAGGTGTGTTCTAGGGTAGGAGTAGGAACTCTGCAGCCCTAACAGGAGGTTTGCAGCCCTTCTGGCTTGACAGGATCCCCTTCCATTCATTATACTTGTGAGGGAGCACTTCAAAATGGTACATCACCACTCCTGGAAACCACCAGAGGTTGTGGTTTACCTTTGTTGTTTGCTGCTATGTGCCTTCAAGTTGTCTCTGACTTATGGCAACCTGAAGGCAAACCTATTACAGGGCTTTCTTAGCGAGATTTGTTCAGAGGCGGATTGCCTTTGCTCTTCTCTGATGCTGAGAGCATGTGACTTGCCCAGTGTCACCCAGTGAGTTTCCATGGCTGAGCAGGGAGTTGAACTCTGTTCTCCAGAGTTGTAGTTAGTGCTCATATCACTACACAACACTAGTTCTCAATGGAAATGACTTCTGGTTCAGGTTTCTGGCTAAAAATTCCTCCCCCCACAATTGATGGTGGTGGGGTATCCCACCATAGGGGCAACAATTGGTCCCCACACCCACTATGGCTACACATGCCTGCTTGAGATCGAGGAAAGATGTCATTTTTTTTCTGGCTTCAGCTGCTGACAAATACTGTACTTCTCAGACACCTTGGCTAGCATGGTCAACAGGTAACTAAACGAGCTGTAGTCCAAACAAATGAGGAACTAAGGTTCCCTGGCACAAGGAAGGACAAGATAAGATCTGAACCCTATTCTATGTAGCTTGACAGTAAGTTACTGCTATTGATGCCAATTTTTCCACGCCTTTTCAATTATAACTTGGCAACTGAGGAAGGACCATGTGGCACCTCTCACAAGATGAGGTTTGTTCCAAAGCTACCTAGTGTCAAACCTGAGCGTATGTCATGCTGGGGAATCAAATGGAGAGTACCTCCAGGTTTCAGAGACATCATATGACCTGCCTTCCCCATTCCACCCCACCCCAAAAGATGAATCCCAAAATGGCAAATTGTGCCCCATAATCCCTGGAGGGCATTAGCTGCCCTCCAAATGCAATTCCCCACAGGATGTTTTTGGCTAAAAAGGCCCTTTTTCATAAAAGAAACAAATTTGATTAGCTGGTCAGTTAAAAGTTTAGCTGGTCTTAAAAAGTTTTTTTTGGCCAAAAAAAATAGAAGGGGATTGTATCTAGAGGACAGATTGCTTTCTCTTCCAGGTCTTCCAGGAATCTAAAAACAAACAAACAGAACTCTTTTTGTCTGAAGCATGAGAGAGATGCAGCCTTGGAAGGTCCTGGAGAGAACAAAAATAGCTACTGAATGTTCAGAGATACACTCATGCCCGAGCTAGTCATTACAACAGATAAGGAGCTAGTGCTAAAGATGATTACGCTGTCATGAATAAATCCCCATTCTGCACAGCATGCAGTTGATGTTTATCTAAACCCTGATAGCCCTACTATGTTTCCTTGCACTTTCTGCACAACAACTGATTGATTGCTCCTTCCAGGAACGGAAGAAAGTGCACAACATGATGATATCAGAAGACATACCAATTTCATTTTCTTACAGAAGCCGGAGGACTCAACATGGGGCTGCAAACTGCTGCACACTCTTGTAATGTTACCCACCACTATCACACCACAAAGTTTTTTTACCTGCCGTTGCACAAACATTGTCATCACTTTCTTGGCTTGTTCGAAAGGAGACTCCTCTCCAGATCCAGAATGGCTCATCGAAAAACCAACATCCATACAAAGCACCACTGCTGCCTTCCGAAAGGAAAATAAAAATACAAAGTAAATTAGACATACTTAAGAACGACAAGCTAAAATAATGTTTGCCGATATTTATAGCCCTAAACAGAATGTTCTGGGACTGCAACACTTGAGATCAAATTTTTCTCCACTGTAAAGGAAGTAATAGCATAAATAGAGCTGGTAGGCAACAATCCTATACTCATTTACTTGGAAATAAGCCTTATTAAATCAATGGGAGTTACCAAATATTCACAGAAATATTTTTCAGTTTACAATTTCTAAGCGTCCACCTGCTTTGGAAGAACACTGTAGAACAAAGGTAGGGAATCTATAGCTCCCTAGATGATTTGGACTTCACCTCCCATCAGCCAATGACAAGTGATGAAAGGAGTTATACTCAAGCAATATCCCGTTTCCAGTCTTTGATTTATATGTTTGTCACCTACCCTGAAATTATTATTTTGAAAGGCAGGATAAATACACTTTAAATAAACATTTACTTTGAAGTAAGTCCCCCTGTGTTCGATAAAGATTATTCCTAATCCAAATGTGCACAGAATTGTATTTAATGGCATTTCAAAAATCATAAAAAGCAAAGCCAGACCTATATTTCTTTTCCCTGGCAGGTCTCCTAAACCTTCAGCAGCTGCATACCAAGTAGCCATTCAGCAGGCAAAGCTTTTCCTAGTACAAATGAATAATGACAGTAAAAGTTAATTTCACTTTCTGGAATGTCTGCTTGGCATGCAGCTGGTAAGATGAGCCAAGAACTTTCCTTGGAAAATAAAAGAAAGGCAAACCAAAGTTAAGCAGACTGGGACTGCCTACACAAATGATTAGGTCCCCCCCACCTCTTTATACACTGGGGAACTTCAACTCCCAGAAGCAGAAACCAACATGGCTGACAGCAAGGCACTGTGGGATTTGTTGTCCAAAACATCTGGAAGGCCAACAATTCACCACTCTAATAAACACCAACACTCCTCCTGATTTTGAAAACGATATCTTATGTATTCTAAATTTTCAGACAAATCTTACTACTTATTGCCTATATAACCCACTATATCTTTAAAGCAGATTATTATTACATTTATTACTTTAACTTCTACTTGTAATAATTCTATGAAATTGCCATTTTTTTTGTTTTACTAATAAAGAACTAAGGTTAAGAAACAACTTGTCAGAGGCCTCTCAAAGTGCCAGTTACTCCAGAATAAATACTATTACATTGGAGCTATTTTGACATTGTGTTACTTACTTTAAATCCTTGCATGTCATTTTTAAACAAACACTCAAAATGGCTAATAACAAGAACTGGGGCAAAGAGTGATGTTATGTACGGGCATCACTAGTCAAAGGATTACTATTCCTGTTTTAATTTATGAATAAAAACTTGCGTCTGTACATTCAAATACTGTGTTAGAAAACCCTTGCTCATTCTGTTGCTGTCTAGATATTCCAGCGTTCTTGACCATTGTCCTTGCTGGCGAAGGTTGATAGCTTTTGATGTAAAAACAAACGAACAAACAAACAAACAAACAGAGGGCACCACATTGGTGAAGGCTACATTAAGAGTTATAACACTAATATCACATCTACACCACGCAATTATACTAGTTTTCTGCCGCCTTAGTTATCATGACTCCATTCTAGAGGATCCTTGGATCTGTAATTCAGCTAGGGATATTTACAGTTCTCTGCTAGAGAACTTTAGTGATGTAGGTAATAAATGCATCTCTACCAAGGAATTCTAAGTGTAAAGTCGAAGGTTTTCAAGGCCAGAATCTATAGGTTGTTGTGGGTTTTCTGGGCTTTGAGGCCATGTTCTATTAGTATTTTCTCCTGACGTTTCGCCTGCATCTGTGGCTGGCATCGTCAGAGGATGTGGTGGCATGGAAGTGAGACAGAGGATATATACTTGTGTAGTCCCCCCCCGTGGGAGGGAGCAACTTGCATGTGTTACAGTCGGCCTGGTGATGTCCTATTGTTAAATGGGATATCCCCCAGGATTGTATTGTTAGTCAGGGGATATGCATAACAGTGCATTAAGTACATTAGCAACCCATTGTATTCTTCCCTGTAGAGGGACCTCCAGAGTCTAAGTGGTGTTCATTGGCATATTTTTGAGTCTTGATTTTTGTATTCTTCAGTACTGGTAGCCAAATTCTGTTTACTTTCCGAGTTTCTTCTTTCTCTTGGTCATCCGCAAACCTAACCGACATTCGGGCCACACAGTTTATAGAAAACCTACACACACTGACAGATATCTACACAAGAACTCCGGGACAAAAAATGATCACAATAAAAACTGTGCAAAAAGAATCTGTGAACCCCACCTCCTAAAAAATGAACTGAACCATCTAAACTGGGCTCTACAGGCCAATGGTTACTCTGGTTCAGACATCAGAAGAACCTCAAAACCCAGAAAAAACCACAGCAGTGAAGATAAGCAGCCAACCAAACGGAATGTGTTTTTACCATACATCAAAGGGGTCACTGACCATATAGGGAAATTGATGAAGAAACATAACGCCCAAACAATCTACAGATCAACCAAGAAAATTCAACAAATGCTATGTTCAGCAAAGGACAAGAGGGATCCTCTAACTTCTGCTGGAGTTTACTACACACCTTGCAGCTGTGGGCACGTTTACATAGGGACTACAAAATGCAGCATCCAAACACGAATCAAAGAACATGAAAGACACTGCAGACTGATCCAGCCAGAAAAATCAGTGGTAGCAGAACATGTTATAAACCAACCTGGACACAGAATGTTTTTTGAAAGCACAGAAATTGTGGATCATTCTGACAACTACTATGTCAGACTGCACAGAGGGGTCACTGAAATCCATAAACACATGGACAATTTCAACAGGAAAGAAGAAACTGAGAAAGTAAACAAGATTTGGCTACCAGTACTGAAGAACAGTAAAATCAAAAATATGCCAATGAACACCATCTAGACTCTGGAGGTCCTTCTACACTCTACAGGGAAGAATACAATGGGTTGCTAATGTACTTAATGCACTGTTATGCATATCCCCTGACTAACAATACAATCCTGGAGGATATCCCATTTAACAATAGGCCATCACCAGGCCGACTGTAACACATGCAAATTGCTCCCTCTCACCCGGAGGACTACAGAAGTATATATCCTCTGTCTCACTTCCATGCCACCAGATCCTCTGAAGATGCCAGCCACAGATGCAGGCGAAATGTCAGGAGAAAATACTAATAGAATATGGCCTCAAAGCCCGGAAAACCTACAACCACCTATGAATTCTAAGTGCTTCACCAAACTACAAATCCCAAGATGCTGCAGGATAGAGATAAACTACATAAAATGCCATGAAACTGATATAATCATGTAGTGCTGATACATTCAATGTGTAAATCATCAATATGCATGTGTTTTGTGCCTTTAAGTCACCTGTTGATATATGGTAACCCCATGAATTTCATGGGGTTTTCTCAGGCAAAGAATACTTAGAGGTGGTTCTGCCAGTTCTTCCTCTGTAATATAGTCTAAAGCACTTGGTATTCACTGGAGTCTCCCATCCAAGTACTAACCAGAGCTGACTCTGCTTAGCTTCCAAGATCAAACAGGACCTGGTACTTTTATCTAGGCCCTGTGCACCAGTAAATCAGAATACCCTGAATTAATGAAAGGACACTCTCTGTTCCCTACAAGGCCCAGCATTTTTACTTTAAGTCCTCTTAAAATATTTTAGGATGAATTCTGAAACTAATGAAGAAAACTCCACCATACGCAATGGGACATTTCTGAAGGGGCAGTTAATACACCAGAGATCAGATCAATAGACTGGACAGTGGGGTCAAAATTAACAAAATGAATTTCACCAGGGATAAGTATAAATTACTATGTTTAGGCAGGAAAAACAAAATGCAAAAATATAGGATAGAAGGCACCTGGTCTGATATGACTGCATGTGAAAAGGATCTAGGAGTCTTAGCAGACAAGCTAAACATGAATTCAGTGTAATGCATCAGCCAAAAACGCCAATGTCTTACACCATCTCAACAAGGCTTTCACAAGTCACTCCAAGGGAAGTCACACTACCACTCTATTCTGCTTTGGTCAGATTTCATCTGGAATACTCTGTTCAGTTTTGGGGCACTGCAGTTCAAGCAGGATACTGGTAAGATGGAATACGTGACCAAGATTGTAAAAAGTCTGGAAACTAAGTTTTATGAGGAACATTTTAGCAAGCTGGGAATATTTACCTAGGAGATGAGAAAAGAAAGATAACATGAGTTATCCTAAAAAATTTTAAGTAGTGTCAAATGGGAAGAAAAAAGATTGCACCTCCACATTAGGAAGAACTGCATGACAGCAACAGCTGTTTGACAGTGGAAATAAACTGAATCAGAAGGGGATAGCCCCTCCTTTTTTGGAGGACTAAACAGAGTCTTGATTGCCAGCTCTGCAAAGTGTGCTTACAGCCATGCTTTCCTGAATGGCAGGGGACTGGAGTTGGTTCCCCTTGTTGGTTCTTCCAACTGTATGAGTCTATTAATGTTTTTTACAGTAATTCAATTAGCAATTGCTGTCCTCAGAAAAGAGCTCTACCAGTCAGTCCTCTGGGAGGAATTTACTGCAGCCAGCCAGAACTAGGTTGGCTGCAGTTACCCAGAGGACCTTCTCTTCTATCGCTCCCAGGTTATGGAATGGTCTGCTGGAGGAGACCCGGCATATTACCAGTCTTGACTGCTTTAAAAAAGCAGTCAAGACTGCTCTCTTCCCAGGCCTTCCCAGACTAGCACCTCCACCGCCTCCCACCAACTGTCTTGCTGTTCTTTAAATAGCCAGTTGATGTTGTTAATTGTTGTGTATTTTAGGGGGTTGGCTTTAGGTGGGTTGGTGGGTGGGGAGGATTGAGTATGTTTTTTAATGTTTTTTAATGTAATTAATGTATTATTGTTGTTCGCTGCCTCGATCCATGGGGAGAGGCGGGATAGAAATAATTTTTTTTATTATTATTATTATTGTTTTTGTAAGGCAGAAGCAGGCATTATGCAGTCCTCCACATATTGTTGAGCTGCAACTTCCAACATTCCTCACCACTAGTTACGCTGGTTCGGGCTGCAGTTCGGCAACATCTGAAGGGCCACATGGTTTCCACCCCAGTAAAGTCATCCTCTTAATTTCTGCTGTAGCTAAATTAGTATACAAGGCTGCCATCTGATTCCAGACTTACCACAGCTGACCAAGGTGAGGGCTACAGTCTATAGTCCTGTAGACAGTTACTTCGAAATTCTACTGAACTTCTAAGCACACAGGTGCTCCTTTGTTTAGAGGCCTGGAGATTTTGGGAGCAAGAAGGTGCCCTCTTCAGATACTTAAGATGCACCAACCATGCTAGCTCTCACTGCTAAGGCCTTTTCCGCACTACATTGTCATAGTGCTCTATTCCACTTTCAACATCCCAAGGAATCCTGGGGTTTGCACTTTAGGGAAGGGCATTTAGAATTCTCAGCCAAAGAGCATTTTGGCCTCAGTAAACTACAAACCCCGGAGTTCCACAGGATGTTGAAAGTGTAACAATAGCAGTATAACAGGGTAGTGTGAAAGTGGCTTAAGATAACACAAGTAACTTTTACTAACTTATTTTGGCCAACTGTTACTAACCCACAATCCTTTCAAGGAATATTAAAAAGTCCCAATTGCACTCTTGAAAAAAGAAACTTTTATAAAACGACGTGGGGAGAGGAGGGAGAATTCAATACTTAGGTGGCTTGAATAGATGCAACACAGGTTGAAACCTGTTCAGAGATCATTAATCAAGGGAGTGTATCCACATCTTCCGCACTAGAGTGTTATAGTGCTATTATTCCATTTTCAGCGTCCTATCGAATCCTGGGGTTTGCAGTTTAGAGAGGGTCCTCAAAGCCCCCCCAACTGCAAACCCCAGGATTCCATAGGACGCAGAAAGTGGAATAATAACACTATAACACTCTAGTGCGGAAATGGCCTCAGTCAGGGCAGTCTGAGACCATTTTAGCAGCCACGGCTCCACCCTGCGGAATGCTGGGATTGGCAGTCCGGTGAGGTTCTCCTGTGCCCGGAGTACAGGAGAGCGTGCACTAGGGCCCTCCAGTGGAAAAGTCTAAACACCTCACCAAACTACAACTCCCAGCCTTCTACAAGACGTAACCGAGGAGGCTAAGATTGCAGGACACTGTCCAAACCGTGTAGCGTGGACATAACGCGTGCTAAGCATCCCAGGGAGAAAGCGGGAAGAACTGGGATTCAGTTCCCGGCTCCCGAGTGCCGCCCCGGATCCGCGCCCGCCTCGCGGCCTTCAGCCGCGAGAAGCGGCGGGCGCGTGCGTCTCTTCTCTTCCGGCCGAAGGTCGGGCGGCCTCCCCGCTTCCCGCGTTACCTTCGTCCGCGACATGGTGCCGCCGAGGCTGCGCTGGTTCCGCCCCGCTTCGGCGCCTCTTCCTTCCGGAGCCTCGCCCGGGACTCATCCGGCAAGGGAAGCCGGCCCGCCTCCGGCGCAGCGGGGGAACGAAGCCGGCAGCGACACCTCATGGCCGCCTCTGAGGAGTCCGCTGGGGTTGCTGGCGCGGGACGAGCGCGCGGCAGGAAAGAAGAAAGAAGGGGGCTTCAGCGAGAACGGGGAAAACGTCTTCCTCTCTGGCCGTTTCCGCACTAGACTGTTACAGCGCTATGATTCCACTTTCAACATCCTATGGAATCCTGGGGTTTGCAGTTTCGGGAGGGGCCCGAAACTGCAAACCCCAGGATTCCATAGGATGTTGAAAGTGGAATCACAGCGCTGTAACACTCTAGTGCGGAAATGGCTTCTGGCATGGCCTCCCTCTCTGTTCCCCCTATGCTGATATCCGGGGGTGGGGGTTGCCACGTTTTCGAAACAGGGATAAGGGGCAGTGGAAATCAGGGTATAAAGGGCTGACAGTTCAGAAACAGCAATTCACAAGTTTGTGGGCTAGCTAAATACCAAAAGAAAAAATTGATTTCAGTTGTTAGCCCTCTGTTGCTCTGCAAGACTGACATTTCATCCGCGGTCATAAATCACATGATGCACACATTTCTGTCCTTGGGCATTTCTGCACTATGCTGTTATAGCACTATTATTCCACTTTCAACCTCTCATGGAATCCTGAGGTTTGCAGTTTTTAGCGAGGGGCCTTTAGAATCCTCAGCCAGAGAGCTCTTGGGCCTCAGTAAACTACAAACCCCAGAAGTCCACAGGATGTTGAAAGTGGAATAATAGCACTATAACACTAGGGCGGAAATGACCAAGTCCCGCATCCCAGAATAGAAGAATGTTTTGCCCCTTTGTTTCTGGCAGTGATGTATTTAAGTCTTTTACTCCAAGTCTCAAGTCAAGTCTCAAGTCTCTACCTTGAAGTCTCAAGTCCAGTCTCAAATCCTTGCAGGATATTTTCAAGTCCAGTCTTGAGTCAGCTTTATGTATTCTGGAATTTCTGGACAGAAAAGTCAGTTTGGTCCCCTACTTTTGTGATTTTGCCATCTGCAGCTTTGGAAATGGGGAATAGGATCCTTCTTTGTTCCTATTTGCAAAGCTGGAGGCTTTTTCAGAAGGGGAGAATAAGATCCTTCTTATTCCACATTATTGAAGCTTCAAGAGCTTTGGAAGAAAGGATCCGTCCTCCTCAAGACCACTGCCTAACACAGGGCTTTCCAAATATTGTGCCACGACACATGTGTCGCCTGAAGTGTGTAGATGTGTCACCTACAATCTTGGAAATGTATGTTACTATTTATAAATCATATATTTTAAAAAATATAGGAAAGGTTTTCATGAGCTACGTTGTGTCCCCATACATTTTGTTATTACAATTTATGCATGTGTTTGTATCTCTTATAAGGGGTTAGTTTAACCTCTGGTTTGCTAGTAAAACTGAATTACTGTGTCACAAAATGATGCATGTCTAAAAAAGTGTGTTTCCAATGATATAGGTATGAATTAGAAATAATAAAGTAGAAATAAAGTAGAAGCTGGGGGCTTAGGTCAGAGGAACGGAGAAAGATTTAAGAAGGGTAAAAACGTCATGAGAGCCAATGTATCACGTAGCTAGGATGTTGATCACGTAGCCAGGGTGTTCTTTGCTTATTGACTGGCTGCAGTAATTGCAGATTGTAGATAAGCACTTTCCGGGGTCTGAGTGCGGGGATAATTAGCTAGTAACAGCATGTGGTATTTGTGACCCCGGAGCGGCGGACCGAGACATGCCTGCGATCTTTGCTGTGATCTTTGTGTATGCTGTGAACTTTGTCTATAAAAGAGCTGTGCAACTTGAATTCAGGGCTTTTGGTCTTTTGGAGACATCCAGCCAAAAGCCCGCGCGTAATAAATTACTCTTTTTCTTGCTCTGTGGTCTCTGTGTTCTCTGGGCTCCTGCAACACCAACATGAAAAGTTTGGAAAGCTCTGGCCTAACACATTTGCTGTTCCCCTCTGAGAAATGTGCCCAGCATTCTGGGCATGAGTTTTGCCTTCTGCTTTTAGGAAAAGCTTCAGAAAGCTCCTCCTATATGTTGCAGGGACAGCTGCTGAGCAGACCTCAAGCCTAACCCATTTGCTGTTCCCTCTGAGAAATGTGTCCACACTTTAGGCTTGAGACAGATCATCATGTGACCAGTAAATTGTAAGGTTTCTGGATTAATGTGTTGTGTTACTGAACCAAGGGCAGCAAGTCAGTCACTAAAAATATGCAAGTCTCAAATTGAGTCAGTGTGTGATTTTTGTCAAGTCTGAGCTGAGTCACTAAAGTGACTTAAGTCTCACTTGAGTCCGAGACTATCAACTTGAGTCTACATCACTGCTTTCCAGTCTCTAAATAAGGGGCATCCCTTATAATGCAGGATGCCTGCCAATCCTATAAGGGACATATCTGGTCTTCAGATAATGGATATCCATTATAATAGGGCATACCTGACAACCCTAATATCTACTCATTTTTAAAAATTAAACAGGATGAGCAGGGGAATCATAGTTGAATAGGTTTCTTCTATTGATATGGTCCGAAATAATCTCCAGCTTTGTTATCATCAAATTAATTTGTTACTGAATTTATATCCCATCTTTTGGCTGCGATGGGATCCAAGGCGGCTTACAGAAATATAAAAGAAAATTATGATAAATACATAAATCAAATTATACAAAAGTTAAAAAAAAAGAATTAAATTCCTGTTGTTTTTACTGCAGGAAGTAGTTATTCAGTTTTTCTCTGCTTTTTGTTTTGCACCTTCAAGGGAACCTATGTTTTTCTCCTAAGGAAACCTGATTGGAGTTTATAATGTTAATATATTTTTGATGTTTAATATTTTAGTACATATTTTTCTCTATTCTAGCACCCTTTGGGAAGATCATAGGTGTAGCCTGAAACCATTCCATGCAAAATCTCCAGCCTCCCTTGTCTCTCTCTGCGTTAAAACTAACCAGGGGCCCTTTGACACCACACTATTAAAGTTCTGTCTCTCTTGAAGTGTAATGTGGGTAACATTTCTTAATGTTTTTTGAAAAAATACTGTTGCTTGCTATAACAGCCTAATCACAGTACATAGTTATAGCATTACTAGTGTATTTAGCCAGGGTTTTTATTTTCCTCTTAAGAACTTACCAAACTGTCTTCTCCATTTCCTGTAACTTTGCTCCATATTTCCCTATGCAGTCTGTATTCAGAGTTATTTACATACACAGTTTGGGTTCCTGAGGGAGTACACTGTCCTCCTTCTTGCTGCTGGGCCTCATATCCATAGCAACCGGCCCTATTCCTGTATCTATAATTTTTCCCCATATTCCCCAATCCAATCTGTATTTGTAGTTGTTAACATGCAGAAGTTGGGTTCCTGAGGGCGTACGCTGTCCTCCTCCTTGCTGCTAGGCCTCATCTCCATAGCAACAGGCCTATTGCAGTACCTGTAACTTATCCTCATATTCCCCAATCCAATCTGTATTCAGAGTTGTTAACATACAAGGTTGGGTTCCTGCGGGAATACTCTCCTCCTCCTTGCTGCTAGGCATTGTCTCCATAGCAAACGGCTTATTCCAGTACCTGTAACTTTTCCCCATAGTCTTCAATCCAATCTATGTTCTCTGGCGATGTTGATGTACTGGCTTTTGATTTTTTTGCTTTCTGTTGAATTTGTGCAATGGCTTTACGTTTTTCTGGAAGCATTTTTTTGTTTTGAACTTCAGCTTTAAGATTTCTCACGTATGGAACCCATACAATCTACTGTGTGAGGCAAGAAGACCTTGTAACTATGCTGTGTATGTCACTTTAGTTTTTCCCACATATGCCTCCTGAAAGTTTTCTGGCATCCTTATTGATGGTAGGCCCCATCTCCATAGCAACTGGCCCAAGGCCCAAGTGCTCTCTGGCTGAGAATTCTAAAGGCCCCTCAGGATTCCATGGAATCTTCACAGGCAGCCAATCGTATGAGGTCTTCTCGCCTCACACAGCCAATCATATGCTGACACAGACAAACATTCACTTTTAAATAGTAGATTATTCCACTTTAAATTACCGGAGTGTTCCTTACATCACAAATTTATAGCATGATGATCCCACTTTAACTGCCATGGCTGCATCTTATGTATTTGTTGAATTTGTAGTTTGAAGATGCCCTAGAGGAGCTCTCAGGCTGATAGTTCTAAATGTTCCTCCCTAAATTGCAGATCCCAGGATTCCATAGGATGCAGCCGTGATAGTTAAAGTGGGATCATAGTGCTGCATCTGTGTAGTGTTAAAGAACCAGTGGTTCCATTCAGTGGGAACCTGAGATATGGAGCTTTGGGAGAAGTATTTAGAAGTCTCAGCCAGAGACCTTTAGTGCCTTACCAAACTATAAAACCCAGGATTCAATAGGATGCAACCAGGCAAATTAAAGTGGGATCATATCACTAGTATTGTTCAGTGTTAAATGTCACCCATTTCCCATTTCCTTTGCTTTGTTCATGAGCTTGTCTGGAGAACTCAAACGATTGCACAATATTCTATGACCTTTCAGTTTGGCCTTATTAAAAAAGAACCAAAAACACCAATGTTACCCTAAATGTAAATTTTGACCTTTTTAAAACTTCCCCGCACCATCTTGAATCTTCTCAGTATCTGCACAATAAAAAGTTGTTTTTTAGAAGTGTGTGACAGGTTTGTTTTTTTATTACTAGTATTTTTTTTAAAACCATTTTGAATTTACTGTGAATCAACAAAATAGAATGTTTTGGATATACTGTACATTAGGACGAGGAATGAGTAGCCCCCAGATTTTGTTGGATTTCAACCTCCATCCTGTTTTACTATTAGGTCAGCTGACCAAGGCTGACAGGAGTTGCAAGCAGACAACAGTACTGCTATTTACACTGATCAGGAGTAAACCTTATTTAACTCAATAAGGCTTCCCTTTGAGTAGACATGTTGCACATTTGATACTAGGATATTGCACATTTGATACTAGTTTTTTTTTTAAAAAAAAATGGTCTTTAAGCAATGAGTGGTAGGTTGTTTTTTTTAAGTAACACCAGTTTTGTACATGGCATGACAAAAAGTCCAGATTTGCTACATGAGGTACCCTTAAGGCTGCAATCCTAGACCCACTTATCCGAGAGGAATGAACCCCATTAAACTACATGAGACTCAAGTGATCAGCCAAAGTATATTAAAAGCTGATAATAGGCTTCATTTTTCATTTCATAGAAGCAAATTTGCATCTCACGTAAGGTCTTCCATGTCACAGTGATTACACAAGTGTTTTCTCTGCCTCAAGTCAGCCAGTAAAATATTGTCAAGCCTGACTTAATTATATCTACATGGTACATGTGCTTGAAAGCTCTTATTTGTCTTCTACACAACTTTACATTAATAAATGTGTATCTTAACATCTTAGGAAGAGTCCTTAAAATAAAATGTGGATGAGGTCCTCGTATCAAAAGACTATTTAGCTGTTTGAAAATAATGCATATTTACATGGTTAATTAAATGAATGAAAATTTCTCAGTTGATCTGGGAGAATCAATTTTAATTATTGTTCCAGAAGATTAAGCTTTTGATATTTAGCTTTTGACCCAGAAAGCTTTGCAGATTTTTGATGCATGAATTTAAGATAAATTCAGCAAACAACAGACAATGATCAAATCCTCAGCACCACGGCTGTTACAGCGTTCTAAGTATAATACCAAATTCAGTGAAACATGCCAGATTTTTATTTTAATTCTCTTGATGAAATTATTTGCAAATAATTTCTTCTTAAACGGTATCACTATCCAAACATGTTTGTTTACATAGTATCATGGAGGTGCTGCCGTTAAATACGCATAGGCAATTAGCAACATCATTCCTTCTATACCCCCCTGGGTCTGTTTATCCATCTTGGAAATCCTTGCTCATAATTTCAAATTAAATGATTAGTATTGGTGCCCCCCCCCCCGGATGTGGTAAATTTACATGGAACGTCATCCTAGAAGACCTACCAAATTTTGATTAACGGGTTTCACTTGGGAGGACTTAGATAAAATCTTGGCCCATTTTTAAGTCTAGATATCTTTGCCTGTAACATCTGTGAGAAAGGAGGAACTAGGCTAAATGTCAATTTCCATTTTCCTGAGTATGCCGCCCTACAGACAGGAATAGATGGGCACAATCTTAAGAAAGAAAAACAAAGGGACTACAGCCATTGTTGCTGCTATTTGCTTTCAAGTCAGCTCCAATTCATGGCAACTCTATCATAGTTGTTGTTGTTGTTGTTGTTTTGGCAAGATTTATTCAGAGATGGTTTGCCATGACCTTCCTTTTAGGCTGAGAGGTTATGACTTGCCCCAGGTTACCCACTGGGTTTCCCTGATTAAATGAGGATTTGAACCCTGATCTCCCGAGTCTAGTCCAACACTCAGACCACTATGCCACTCTGGCCACAGTGATGGAGCTCTGATAATCTCAGGAGGAACCTTAACCATTTCCAACAATTGATAAAGAAAGGTGCCTTTGTTAACCTAAAACAAAGCCTTCCTGGAACAAGTACAGCCTTGGGCTGAAGCAACGACACAAGAAAGACTGCCCAAGCTTAATTGGCCATTTTACAGAGGAATAAAAATAACAGGCCTCCAGTTGTGTCCCAAGAAAGGCTGCATTATCTCAAGAGTCACAGCTGTGATGCTACAGGACTCTGTGGTTCACGGAAGCATGAATGGATCTTGTGTACAGTTAAATAGACCAATTTCTTTTTGTTGAAGCTTTGGGATCCTTATGCAGATTGTCCAGATCTCCCTAACTGAAGGGAAACAAGGCAGATGAAGACATGCATAATTCTGGATAGGAAGGATCCAGTCTGGACATTTCATGGAAATACATACCTGCAAGGCCATGAAAGAATTAAGCTGTCTGAGACCGGTGAAAGCTCTTTAGGAGAAAAGCAAGCTGCTAATAGGAACAGGGAAACAAAAAGAGAGCTTAAGTATAGATACTTCCAATTTGGAGAGTTGGTCATAGTAAATGATCATGCTAATTCTCACTGGTTCCTATTAATTCACACAAGAAGCTGACTCAGTTGTAGCAGAGACCAGCATGGATGGTGCAGTCCAAACAAAGAATTGACCAGGAATTTTGAGCAAAGGACTGGACGAGTTTGTTCCTGGTTCTGGCCCCAAATGTAATGCTTCCAGCAAGTCTTGTTAGGCACTAAGTGTGCTTGCCACTGGACATCTCCATGAACTGGAGTATGAGACACTACTGATCTCCATATTGTTTGCTAATTGTTCACGTGGATTACCTGCGTGTGCCCTGATGGACACTTTTTCAGTATCTCCAAAACTTAAATATTACCTCTTGAGGCAGGACGACTAAAAATGCCATACACTAGGAAAAGCTATATAGCACATAATTAGCACAAGACACACTCCACAAAGTTTTCTCTACTTGCACTCTTTGAAATGTAAGCAGACTGGTCCATTTCAAGAGGGCTGGAGCAGAACTTCCGAGGGGTCTGTAGATTTTCCTGTGAGCTATGAGCCTTTCTGCACTACACTGTTATAGTGCTTTTATTCCACTTTCAACATCCTGTGGAATTCTGGGGTTTGTAGTTTACAGCTGTCTGGCTGAGAATTCTTACTGCCCCTTCCTAAACTGCAAACCTCAGGATTCCATAGGATGTTGAAAGTGGAATAATAGCACTATAACAGTGTAGTGCAGAAAGGCCCTATGTCATTGGGAACATCAGGCTTTTTAGTGCACTTAAACCATGAGTTGCTCAGGTGCTTTTCTCCTGCTAAAAATCTTCTTTTTCTGCATTCTGGAATGGTGTTAACAAGGATAAGGCCAACCAAAGCTTCACTTTCAATAATTATTTATTCATTAACATCACAATTGATTTTTTCAGCACTATTGGACACAGTGAGAGCCTTTTGTATGTAAGCAGAGATTGAGAATGTGTCCCTGATGTGTCAAAATTTACTTTCTCTGGGATCCTGGAAACTGACTTTTGGTAAGCAGATTTATTAGTTTTACACATTAACACTAACTGACCACCGTAAAGATCTGAAAGATCTGTATCACTTTATTTAGCCCTTTGAAAATTTAGGGCAAGGGTCATGACTTAATATCTTTCTGGAAAAAGTTACACTCTATCACACTCTCACAACTATATAAATACGTTTCATGCCTGAGGCCTTAGTACCACTTGGTACTACATCGAAGGAATGGCTTTATATGCACAAGAGCTTATGAGAAAATAAAATCCAGTTAGTCTTAAAGGTGCTGCCACATCATTTTCTTTTTCTTCCCCTTCTTCCTCTATTTTATGCTGCAGGAGACAAAAAGCTACTTTGAAAACAAACGACAAGCGAGTGAAACTTCCAAGGGGAAGGATGTTGCCAAGAGAAAAAAAATTAAACCGCTATGCAAAAACCATACCTGGACACTTATTGAGCTACTCAAAACAAAAAAGGCTGTAGGGTGCAAGTAAGGTGTTAAGATGAAAGAGGACATTCTGTAACATGTCTCCCTCCCATCTTTTCTCTTTTAGATTAGTTTAGAAAGGATCAGGCTCTTTCTATTCAAGAATGCATTTCTTCACTAAATGCTCCTCCTGTTGAGGATTCTAAACTTATTTTCTACCTGCATTTTTGGTTCTTTAAACGCATCACCCTAAGCTCATCATTACTCCAACAATAATTTCTCAATCCATCCTCTCTCACAGTATCAGTCCCATTGATTTCAACAGATGTGTTCTAAGCATGACTAAATCTGGATGTAATCCATTGTCAATAATTGGAAATACCGATCACTTCAAGCATGTGTGTTATAAAAATGAGGTTTGTCAAAGCAATTTATTTATTTACATAATTGATATCCTTTGCCTGCAACATAAATGTATAAGAGGTTTAGGCATTTCTACAATTCATTGTTGTGTTCTAAATCCAAGGCTTAACAAAGGAATTTTATCAGAAACAAAAACCCTTTTATCCTAATTGTAATTCACTCAAATGTTCCTTCCATAAAAGTCAGCTAAGATGCTGACAACTGCTTCTGATACTGATACTGAAATGATCACAGACAGACTTTACAGCTAGAGCAACAATTCATAAATATTCCGTGCTTTGTTTCTTGTGCTTTCTGCTGTTGCTTAGCCTTAGTAAGAAAAGCTATTGACTTCAGTAGAATGACAATTGAATTGGGACTTAAAGGCAGGAAATCAAGATGGCCTGGATCTCTATACAGGAATATTTAAAGTATATAGCGGGGAGAGAGAAGAAAAGGATCTCAAGAAAAAAGCAGAGGGAAAACACGTGAAAGAATAAAGCAGTGATGCATACAAAGGTACTATCCACAGCACTTTAATACAAGTTGAGCAGAGAGAACTATAGTACACTTTGAGGCTGGAGATCAAGGATAGAGAGACAGAAATCAAATAAATATTAAGAAACACATCTTTACATTTTCCAGTACAAACAGAAGAATAACTATAAACATTCAACTAGTAAATCTCTTTGGGGAACTGCAAGATGACAATGGGTGCATACAGATGTAGCATTAACATTGAAGCCATGGTGGATTTTTTTCCAACTTCTTCCCACCAGGACTGTCACATTTTTCTGGATGAGATGGAGGGGCCAATCTCAACCCCACTGGTCAAGGTGCACAGTGCGCATGACTGGTCAAGTTACTTTGACATGCGAGGCATAAAAATCCCTGAACCACCTCTTCCTCCCCACCATAAAATTAATAAAGAATAACTGCTGATAAAAAAAAAAAATTACTGCTTTTTTGTGTCACTCTAGTCAGCTACCTGAAATGATTGCCTCAATCTGTCCTATTTATCTCATTCACAATATAAATGAGGGACAGGCAAACCAGTGAATCAAACACAGATTGTGTCCACACTACATAGCGGTGTGATCCCAGTTTAACTGCCATGGTTCCATCCTATGGAATCCTGCCATAGATCTCCTTAAAAACATTGTAAGTTTTCTCATAAGAAACTTGAAAGAAAAGTTGAGGCTGATGAAAGAAAAAGCTACCTCTCGAAATATTTTGGAAATCACCTTCAACTGACCTCTAGAAGGTTCAGAATCTGTTTACTTACACAAGGCTTACATGAAATGGTTGTTTTATTTCACATGTGTGTACTGCTAGTTTTAAATTAAAAGTTTGCTGAAACATGTTAAACTATCCTTCTTTCCATATTATTTCTGTGTCTGGTACCAGATTTTTTTATTAGAGGTATACCAGGGAACACATCAACTTTTTTAACTGAAGTATAGTTGTACTCTCCTAGAGAGCTCTAGTCCAGGTCTATGAATTAGGCAATTCCAAGTACTTCATCACACTACAAGTCCCAGGATTCCATAGGACAAAGCCAAGACAACTGAAGTGGGATCGAACTGTTTTAATTATGAGGTATAGAAATACTCACTGAATCATACACCTTGCACAGCCCACTCTACTCGCTATGCTTCAGGCAGGATATTCATCTCTCCAAGAAAAACTGTACTAGATCACCGTACAGACATCTATTCTTTTAAGTGTCCAGTTCATGAAGGTTCTGAATCGATCACTTCTGCTGCAGACTTGCGGTATTGTTTCTATCTTGCTCTGTCAGGTTGACCAGTAGAAAAAATGGTGAACGTACTTGCAGAGACACTTCACTTCTTAAATAATATTATGTTTGTACAATCAGCAACTGTTTGTGAACTGCAGAAAGAAGGAACATTGTGCTTTTCAACTACAGCATGGCTTTTAACAAAGTCAGTAGGCTTTACAAACACTTTGCAGTATTAGGCAACTAAAGCTGTGTCATAAGAGAAAAGAGTCTGTAGTATTTAGGAAGAAAGGCAAATACAATAGCACCAGAAGAAAGGCAAACACAACTAGCACCAATAATTGGGCTGAATCTTGTTCACCTCACAGAAGCCCATAGTCAGAAGAGTATGAAGTAAGAAGGCTCAATAATGTGTATCTCAGAAGAAAATGTATGATTTTTGTGGATGTCATGTTACTACCCACCTAAAAATACTTCAGTATTTGCCCCATACAAATGGTCACATAGGGCATTCTGTTGTACAATTTATGGCATCAACTACCTTCCCACCTCACTGTATATTCCATGAGAACAATAAGGCTTGTGCTAACAAACTACACAAATGCAAATTCATTTTCATTAGTGCATTTTCTGATTTTGTACAAGTTCTCGCCTCCACCCCCAGTTTCTGATTCATCTTAGCTTTCTGCCCACATATTAAACCAGATGATAGATCCAGCATCTTTTAACAAATGGTAGATATATTTAGAATTTGTTGTAACCATAGAGGGACCACAGAGAATGTAGATGAAGTGGCATGAAATGAACAGAGAGTTTAAGATGGTCCACAGCATTGTTCCCCCACTATTTTCCCAGACAAACACAGATGGTGCTCTTGTTTCTACAACAGTGCCTGTATTATGACAGGAAATTGCACTGAGAGGCCAGCCTTAATGGGATTTACAACCAGGTAAGCACATTCCAGGTTGCACCTGGCAGGCTCTGATTTTCAGCAAAGCTGAGAGGAGGGCATCAACTAGAAGAGTGCATCAGCAGATTTACAATGGAAGATTTATTTTGCAGAGCCTTTCTCTTTGCATTCCCCCCTCCATACCAAGCAACCCTCAATCAAACAATATTTTCATCACTCAACAATGTGCTTTAACAAACTTCAACAAAAACCACCAATCAGCTCAGTGGCATTATGAGCTGGTCTTGCATCTTTATGTAACAAGAGATGGGAGATTATTGCCCAGCACATGGGTACTTTCTGTTCATTTAAGAATCAAACAGTCTACTTTGTGCAGTCAGCAGAACTGAGTGGTAAAACTGCTCCTGGATTAAATCATGTTAGGCTATAGAGTAGGAAGCAGGGGTTGAATGTTTGGATTTCTTGAGAAAAAGGACACATCAAGAAAAAGATCTGCACATAGAAAATAAGTATGGCATGAAAAACAAGCTCCTGCCTAGCCTTCTTAGTTATGCGTTATTTTTTGTACGTGTGGAGAGATATTTGGTTCATGTAAACATATGCTTCTTCACCTGCATCCTGAAATGACAGGAAGACAAGCCCTACACTAGTTCATGTTGAATACCAGTAAGTATTTAAAAATATCATCAGCTGGAGTTCAACTCCTGCACATGCTTGTTAACATTGCTCTTACTGTGATTCATCTTCAAGTCATCTCCGACTTATAGCGACTCTATCACAGGTTTTTTTTTGGCAAGAATTATTTAGAGGAGGTTTGCCACAGTTTTCTTCTCAGGCTGAGAATGTCACCCAGTGGGTTTCCCAGGTTGAGTAGGGATTCAAACCGAGTTTTGTTCCAACACTGGCTCTCCTGGCACACTCTCACTTTCCACAAAAGGGTATTTTTTGACAAGGGGAAGAGTAGAGGGGCCACCCCCCTGCATTTTGAAAGTGGCTCCTTTCATGAAGAACTCTGTGGTTTTCCTGAACATTCTAGTTGCCTTGCAAGATTTTATTCCCAAAGACAATGTCAGTATTTGTTTCCTCAAGTCCCTCTACCTGTGAGCATGAATAGTCAAGTGTTACTCAAGAGAAAGGCTCAGACAGCGGAAATCTCTTCACCCTGGGCTGAACCTTTAGCTGACATGCTACCTGAGACATTGTCAGAATCTAGTAACTCAACAATGCTGTAGGGAGAACAGTCTTCCAAGCCCATCTTGCTGCAGAGCCAGCCACAGAATCCTTTCTCCATATCCCGCACAGCATGCCACCATTCCCCAAAGGCCCAAGAGACCTGAGTCAGTGCTGTGTAGAGGCCCAAGGAGAAGGAAACCACCATGATGATGATAGGGTAGAAGATAATTAGAAAGGGGCAGAAGGTTATCTTGTGCCAAAAGGTCCTCTCTTCATTGTATACCAGGAAGACATTGTACCAAGTGATGGTCCCATAGTAAAAAGAAACCACAAAGGACATCACAAAGATGACTGGGAGACAGGCAAGGCTCCAGAGGAGGACATGGGGGCCTTTATCCAGCCCAACTTGACAAGCCTTTTTTCCTTCAGGTGTTTCTGATTTTGGAGGTTCCTTTGACCTAGCTAGCTCCTGCAGCTCTTTGTCTGTGAGCGTAACATGGATGTCTACCATCTGGCCTTTCTTCTTGCCTCTTGTGATGGTCCCAGTTAAAGTGACATACCTGCTATCTAGAGGCATAGCCCAAGAACCTGGGAACAAAAAGAAACTTAATTTATTCAAGGGAAAAAGCAAACCAGAGTTTTCATTTGTGTGCAAATTTGTGTTCTTTTGTGTGTGTGTGCCCTAAATCTATCTTTAAAAAAAAGGAGACTGCCAAGTACTAACACAACCTTCATTTGGTTTGTTTTATCTATGGTTTTTATATCCTGCAAAAACCTGCACAGACAGTTTAAGAACACAATGAACACTTCTATGACAAACCATATATAAACTGTACTTTTAGGGTCTTTTCTAAACTTTTAGGGTCATGAGGATTTAAAGGAGCTTCTTTTAGCAGATAAAAGAATTAAACCATTTGGTCAAGGTACTCTACAATTATTTTATTTAGTTTCTCATTTGGAAAACTGACACAGAAATGCATTTCAAGCAACTGAACTATATCATGTGTGCTAGGGCATGGGTGGGCACACAAGGTCCACAGACTGTATGTCCTTACCCCTCTTCTGCCACTGCTAGTGCACTATTTACTGCTGTGCAAGTTACACTCCCTCCCTCCCCTGCCATTTTTCTTTAAAGTGTATGCTCTCCTGGCAAGTGGCACTGAGCTCTTGGAAGCCAGCCAGATGCACAACTCAGCATGTAAATAAGGTGGGCAGGGAGAACTGAAAGGGGCAATGAGGGTGGGCAGAGTTCTACCACTGTCACAGCAGCAGCAAATTTAGTGGTGGCAGCAGTAACAGTGATGATGGGAGTGCGCAGGCTCCGGTGATTAGCCATTCTTGAGTCACCCCTGCTTACCTTAACAAAAATGAAAGAAAACAAGACAAGGACAGGCAACAGATTGAAAACAATGTGTCTGTTCCAAGCAGTGAGTGAAAGCAAGTGACAAGTGAAAAGCACGATAAATATTATCACAATAACAGACATGCAACAGTGCACATATTCTAAAAAATACCTATTTTATAATTATTTGAAATACACAAATCAAAATCAAAATCATGAATGCTATTTTTTAAACCTGAGAATACTTCTCTAAGAATCTCTAAGTTCTCCGGCACAATTCTATGGTCCACTTCCAGTGGACCAGTGGACCATCATGCTGGAAGACCTAGAGATTTCCTAGAGAGAACATATTTTTCTGCAGCAGGGGCAAATAGAGTAATATTTTAAATAAATAAATAAAAGTAAAACAACGGGCGAATACTCAAATCTGGGAGTGCTGAACCCTCAAAAGTGGAGGGCCCATTGTATTCCTAATGGAGGATCAAGACGGAGGATCTGCCATGGCACTCTATTAGGAAAGATAATGTTCAGCCTTCATAAATTGTCAGAAGTAAACCAAGTGTGCAAATGATGCCAACTTTTCAGAACGATGAAACTGAGAACAAAGAGAAAAGCTGTAGACGGGTCTTCTGACATGGGGCATATGAGTAGGAGAATGGTACATTATATTTAAGTGCAAAATGATACAAATTGGCAGACTAAGTCATACAATTTCTGAAGTGGTTGTGTCTAGCAAAGAAAAATAAAGAGGGCTGTTGTGTACACTTTACTAAAATGTCAATTCAATATGACAGGGGAAAGGAAAGGAATGTCAGAAATTACTAGCAAAGGGACTGAAAATGAAAACTCAAGAATCACAATGTATTTAATTTTCATCTGAATAGAAATGGTTGATTGATTTTTTTAAAAAAGAATGAAGGTGATTTGGTAATACTAGGTTCTGAAACTTAAAATATATATTACTAGAAGAGAAGTGTAAACTAGATTTAGAAGATGCACTGTTGTTTTAAAATGTTATTTTTATATAGATGATTATTATCTTTTGATTGATCATTAAATAAATATGAGATAAAATGAATGATTCAATACTTAGGTGTAAATGCTTAAATAATATGAACTGTTTGCAACAAGGGTGGGAATGAATTTTTAGTTACGTTTTGTTAGTTCTTGTTTTACTCATGTGTAAGTTAGAATGTTTGTTGATGTTTGAATGTATTTTTTGTTGTTTTGTATGTTTGGTTTGTGTTTTTCCTTTTTTTTTCTGCTTAATAAAAAAAAATATCACAATGCACTTACATGCAATCACTTTAAGCGCAGCTACGAAGTATTACACTTTTGAAACAACAAAGGCAGAAAAATACTGGGGCAGATAGAACAGGTGCTAAATAAACCAGAAACATTAAGTCACCATTAAAGAACCATGTTCCAGCGTGAAAGAAAGAAGCCACACAAACCCTTTCCCTAACCCACTTTTAGGAGGAAGTGAAGCAGGCATTATTAACAGTAAACCATTTTCAGTGCAAGTTTGTTACCATCTCCTGTGGCATATCCCAGGAATTTGGAGCCTTCCTCAGAACTTTTCTCGCCCCCATCGTCATCCGCCTGTTCTTCTTCCACCTTGCTCTCATTCCCCGACCGATAAACTATAATAGACTCTGGGCGGGACTCTTTCTTTCTCTTTTCCGCCTCTCAGTGGTGGCTTCTCCATCAAAGGTCACTGCAGTGGCCACAGCCCTGCGTAAAGAGTTGCAGTGAGGGCTTTGTGTCCCGGTCTTGCTTTCCTTCAGTGCAGGCTCTTCCAGCCCACTGTTGCTCTGTACCTTCTCGCTAGGCATCTTGGTGAGGTTTTGCTTTTGATCAGCTTCTTCTTCTGCCCTTATGAACCATTAACACCGATTTGCCAGTCAACGCACTCCATGCAACAGGAGAGACCATTTCATAATGTTGAACTAACACATTCTATGCTTAACCCTGAGAAAGAGAGAGAAGGAAAAGTAAGCCGACAGTACAATTTGATTTCTATGTTTTATCCGAAAATAGGACTCAAAGCAGCTTATCATATAAGTTAAAAAAAAACTGAAACAAATAAATAACTAGGCAACACAAATAAAGACAACATCCTATCACATTAGATTTGGTGAGCAGAATTCTTTAAGGTTTAAATTTAGCAGGTTTGAGTGTAACTTTCTATTAAGCTAAAGGTGTGCATCTGTATCCCTCCAATGTTATGGACTGTGGCTCTCATTATCTTTCATGATTAGGTATGCTGGCAAGGGCTAATGGAAGTTGCAGGCCTAAAACACTTACAGGACCACGAACTCCCATGGCCATGTTAGGGCAAAATGAAACCGTTTAAAACTCTGTATTTCTACATTTCAATTTAAAGGAGAGAGGGTGGGAAAGAGATAGAAGTTTAAATACAGTTTAGACTGTCTGTTATTGTGGCCTTCTAAAAAGAATGTTTGACTTAGGAGAAATTATTTCGTATTTACACTTTACAAGCTTGTCAAATGCCCTAAGGTTTATTGTCCACATTCTGCCTAAGTCTTCTGTCTAATAGGTAGAGGGAAATCAAGGCTTATTTTGGGGTAACACCTGTACCAGTGCTACTCAAAATAGTAGTTCCTGGACCAGCGCTGGTCCCAAGGACATTTGACTGCTGGTTCCAGGTAAGTTTCCAAAAAAAGAAACAAACAAGTGTAGCCAATGGGTATAAATATGGTACCAGTCCCTTCCATATAGAAAAACAATAATTGCTAGTCCTGCTCATCAGGGAGAAACACTGGCTTTTGTAACTGCCCACAGAAATGAAACAGGAGTACCATAGAGTGAGGAACAAAGTTCACTCACAAGAAGTGCCAGAGGAAGGTGAGGGAGGCCGCCCCCTCTACTGCCCCCCCAAAAAACCTTGTTCCTTCCCTTGACTCTTGTGGCTACTTGAAGGATGCAAACAGTAACTGAATCATCAACTAGAAATCAACACAGAGATCGTCTTAAGCATGTGCACACAAAAAAATTAACTTTATGAAAATTATGACATATCTGAGAAAACAGAATGAGCATCATCACCATGATCACTGAAAACTATTTCTCCTTTTTGAAGTATGAGATACTTCTGTGCCTCCCTTTTCCCCTTGTTTTTTCCTGGTGCCATCACTTCATTCAGTGTGTGAAAGTCCATTTTAGGACCCCTTTGCGCTGGAAGAATTACTATGTAGGAAAATATGCATATATGGTGTTGTATACTATAGCATTGTAGGAAAATATGCATCTATGTCTGAGTATTGGACCAGGACACTGGGAGACCAGGGTTCGAATGCCTGCTCAAACATGGAAACCTGCTGGGTGGCCTTGGGCAAGTCGCACTCTCTCAGTCTCAGAGGAAGGCAAGGGCAAATCTCCTCCGAACAAAGTCTGCCAAGAAAGCCCCATTATAGGTTCACCTTAAGGTCTACATAAGTCAGAAATGACTTGAAAGCACACAGCAACAAAAATAACAACAGTGTGCTGTAAAAAGTACAATCCGAACATTACTGTTTTTCTGCCCTGCTTCTTGTAAATAGATCTAGAAACCTATAAATTGTGTTGCATTTTTATTTTATGATTAAATTTCTCCATGTCTTTGCACTGTTCCCTGCAATCCACCTGTAATATGAAAGGTGATCTAGAAATATCTTTAAATAGTTAAATAAAACACAAATACAAGGGGCTAAAATTCGAAACCAAGAGTATAAATTAAGTGCGTATGCTGATGATCTAGTTATTATATTGGAGGACCCAAAAACAAGTATGAAAGCATTAATGGATATATTAACAGATTTTGGAATATTATCAGGGTATAAAATAAATAAAGAAAAAACGAAAATGATTTTGAAAAACATAAGGAAACAAGAAGAGGAGGAGATAATAACATTAACAGGATTTCAGACAGATAAGAAAGTAAGATATCTTGGTATCAATATCTCAAAGAGTAATATAGATCTGTATGATAACAATTATAAAAAAATATGGGGAGAAATAAAAGAGGACTTAAAAAGATGGGGGAAATTGGATCTGTCGTTATTAGGTAGAATTTCAGTAATCAAAATGAATGTACTTCCCAAAATGAATTTTTTATTTCAGAATCTACCAATACTTGGGAATGATAAGCCCCTTAGAGAATGGAATAAAGACCTAGTGAAATTTATATGGAAAGGGAAAAAACCCAGGATAAAATCAAATGTGTTAGAAGACACAAAAGAGAAAGGAGGAATGGGTTTACCAAGCTTAAAATTACATTATTATGCAAACTGTTTAGAATGGATTACAGAGTGGATAAAATTAGAAAATAAAAGATTATTATATTTAGAACGAGAGGGTCTACATTTCGGATAGCATGCGTACATATGGTATGGAAAAGAAGCTATAGATAAACATTTTAAAAACCATTTTTTTAAGAAAAGTCCTTATTATAGCATGGCAAAAATATAAAAGACAGTTATATTTGAAAATACTACTCTGGGTATCAGCACATGAAGCTTTTTACAGTAAAGAAAAACCTAAGGTTGATGTGTGAATTAGATATAGAGATACTCTAAAAATACAAGGAGATTATATAGATTTCAAATTGGCAGAAGAATTAAAGAATGATGGATGGAAAACACACTGGTTATTATTTAGACAATTAAGGGAGAGATACAAAGAAGATAGGGAGAAAGAGGGGTTTGAGACTAAAGAAAAAGAATTTGATAAGCTGCTAAAATCAGAGATTGAACATAAAGTAAGCCAGGTATATAAGATTTTGGTGCTATTACAAAATGAGCCGGAAACAGTTAAACCAGTAATGATTAAATGGGCACAAGACATTAATCAAATTATAATGATGGAACAATGGGGAAAGGCATGGAAGACCACCTGGAAACTGATAAAGCCAGTAAGTCTAAGAGAAAATTATTATATTGCATAGATGGTACATAACGCTAATACAAATCACAAAGATATATAAGAATACTAAAGATACATGTTGGAAGTGCGATCAAAGAGGTACGTTCTATCACATATGGTGGTGCTGTAAGGTTGCAAAAAGTTTTTGGGGATTAGTACATGAAGAAATTCAGAAAGTGTTCAGAAGCAAATTTAAAATGTCACCACAAGTATATTTATTAAATATGATAGATGAATTGCAATTAGATAAATCACAAAAAAAGATATTTTTATATATGATTACAGCAGCTAGAATTTGTTATGCCCAGGTTTGGAAAACAAAATGCCCCCCTAGATTAGAAGACTGGTTGTTAAAATTATATGAGATGGCGAAGGCAGATATTGTGATAGAATCTTTGGAAGACAATATGAACAGTAAGGCGAGAGAAGAATGGAAAATAGTTGGTCCGATATGGGAAGCTTGTTGGGGAAAAAGGCTACTAGTTTTCTAGATATATGAGAAGTCCGGAACACTTACAGAAACTTGACTTGTCGAGAAAATGGAGGGAGAGGAAAATGTTCAAGAGATTAAATAAAAGGGGAATAAGGAAGCAAAAGAGGAAATAAGAAAGTGAAACAGTTTTTCTTTTTATTTCTCTGGTGTTGGAAAAGAATAGATAAAGAAGGATTGTTATAGATAAATGAACCAATGGAACCAGAGTTTCGGCAAGGGGGGGAAGGGGGGGTAGATGTTATATGTTAGTGTATTGTTTTATTATATTGTATGGTAGTATTGTAGTATATAGTTTTGTTTATAGTTTTTGTTTTTGTGTTTTTTGTGTATTATTTGTTATTAAATATATGTTTAAATAAAACTTAATAAAAAAATAGTTAAATAAAACTTAGCCAGTGAAGTGGAATAGCTGCAGTCACAGTGAGAAAAACTACCCTATTTTTGCCTACATACAATAAATCTACGTTTCATGCATTAATGAAGTATCCTTCACTTGTTACAATAAATAGGTTCCATCTGATCTGAGCATGCTTAGAGCAGACCCATCGAAATTAATGGCACTTACCTTAGTCAGGACTTTTATTTTATTTTATTTTAGTGGGAGTACTTAAAGCATGGCTAAGACAGGACACATAGCTACACTAGTAGCATGCACCTTCAAGTCGCCTGTTGACTCACAGTGACCCCAGGAACGTCATATGCACTTTGTTCCTGTGTGCCTTCAAGTCATTTCTGACTTATGGCAGCCCTAAGGCAAACCTACCACAGGGTTTCTTTGGCAGAATTTGTTCAGAGTGAGTTTGCCTTTGCCTTCATCTGAGGCTGAGAGTGTGTGACTGGCACTAGTTTACCTTGTGGGTTTCCATGGCTGAGCAGGGATTTGAACCCTGGTCTCCCAGTGTCCAACGCTCAAACCACTGCCCCATGCTGGCTCTGTTACACATATGCACTGCTATACCTATATATTTTTATATACTGAGATCTTTCCATATGTGTGTGTGGATGGATGTCATTATGGTGTGAAAGCGCCCACATACATTCCTGAGATCATCTGTTTATGCTTCTTGATATAAGAGTACGTGGGAAGCTAATTCAGCTAACAGGCTTTCCAACTATTCTAGCAATAAGTGTCACATCACACAGCCAAAGCTACATGACTTTTTATATATACTCTTTTATGCAAGCGTGAATCTGTGTCTTAGAAACTGAGGAGACTGGTACTCACTGGGACGGAAAGAAAATCAGAATGCAGAAAATATCTTTAGAAGTCTGCAAAAGTAGCAGCTGGTTAATAGTGGCCTATCTGCAGCAAAAACCCCAGGGAGTGGTTCAGGAGAATTTTTAGAACTAAGGAATTGACTGTTACTATGCAGAAATGCTACCGCTGTGTTTTTCAAAGATTCTCAGGGCTTCCTGCTGAAGCTCTGGAGTTCATTATAGTCCTCACAGTTTCTTTAAAGGAATTCCTATTGTACAAAGGAAAAGGGAAATGTGGACAGTTTTAGTCAACAGTAAAGGCTCAGTATATCACAGCAACAGAACAGCCCCTAATTAGTATACATTATTAGCAAAAACACTGACAAATTACGATAATGCATGAATAAACACAAGAGACATGCTGTTATTCCCCTCCATCTCATTGGGGATGTTTTTATGGTGGAAGTGGCAATTAACATGTTTTTACTGAGGAATGATCATCACTTAAACTAATGTCTCAATTTATACCAATTAAGACTAAAGCCTTTTTTAAAAAAACTGGAAGGGAGTGGCTCTTCAGAGAAACTTACGCTGCCAGCTGGAAAACACCTTACATCTAACGCATCTCTCTAAAAGCAGACTACCAATAATGTCTTAAAACAATTATTCCAAGAACAGCATTTCAGTGATCCCAAACCAGGATGCAGAAAAGCGATTTTTCTAGACCACAGCTTCTAAAGTCCCTCACCCAACTGCCATGCTGACTGGGAAATTCTGGGAGTAGTAGCCTCCAAAATTAACCCTTTCAACTAGCGCTGGTCTAAACTGAAATATTAATGAATTAGTGATAGATTGCCACAGGTAATCCTTGTCTGTGATTTGGAGGGTGAAAGAACATCTTTATGAGGGGTTATATGAAGTCTTCAGCCAACCAGGTCAGGACAATCAAAGGACACCGTGCTATACACCTTCCACTATACTCCTGTCCACCAGTGCTACCCTCTTTCTGAAGGTCAAAACACCTGAAGAATTACTGACGCCTCAGCCTCCATACCTCACCCTGAGAACAGAATCCTCCCAAATGCTTCCCAGATAGGAGACTTCTGTAGTACTCCTTTGAAAATGAATGCAAGTAGGGGTCTTTTTTAAAAAAAATTTTAAAGCAAGAAAGGTATATTTTGTAAATGATTGCCTGAGAATAACTAAACTCCCTTTTTGGTCTTTTTCTTTTGGCGGATGAACATTTGGGCACTTTTTGCCTGTTACCTTTCTCCCGGAGCCACCACGTGGCGATCTCAGGAAAGCCTCTCCCGGGAGGGAATCGCATTGGCTGCACTCTCCCCCCGCACCAGCTGCCTGCTGGATGGGAGGAACCGCGATGGCTCAGCTTCTCCCTTCTGCAGCACAGCCCAGCAGTTTCCCAGGCTGTGCTGGGGGAGGAAGCGCAGCCATTGTGCTTCCTGACATTCCACACAACAGGTAAGTGAGGGAGGGACACAGGAGGACTCTGCAATCGCAGGTCATGTTCGGGAAAAACCCAAACATGATTTAATCTGCAATTGTGACGGGATGGCCATGCGATTGCAACAACATCATGCAGAACCATCATCGCAATCCCATGGCAATCCCGTGGCCATTTCACGTTGGAGGTGGTGTGCGAAAAGGGCCATAAATTAAGAACAGATTGTGAAGGGAAGTTGGTGCAGGTGAAGTAGAAAAATCTAGACTGGATTTACTTCAGAAAGAAGAGATGTCATATTCATCTTGCAATAGTAAATCATGAGTTAGTACAGAGGACGTGGTATTCTGGCAGTGCCACAGGCCCCTTTTCGAGTTAAAAAAAATGAGGGCTACATGCTGCCCACAGGCAACACATTCCTCCCAATTTAATGATACATGCACAAACCAAAAGGAGTGTACAGGCATAAGCTTGCAGGATGTTCCCTCCTCTTTTTTCTTCCGTGTGACCAAGAAGAAGAAAAAAAACGGAATTCAGTGTCATCTCAGCAGATTCCATGTTTCTTGTATTGTCTACAGTCAGCCTTCCACATCCGCTAGGGATTAGGGGCACAGGAATCCTGCAAAAGTGGAAGAATTGCAAATATCAAAATGTGTGCATCTGTCAGTGGGCAGGGGGCAAGGTATGATGGGGAGAGAACATGCACCCAGCATCCAAATGAGGTCAGGGAAAGGGCTGGGCCATCATGGTTGGCCTATGCTTCCTCTTTCTTGCTCATCTCCTTCCTTGGGTGTGGTGGAGGGGCACTGAGAGAGGGTTTGGAGTGCTGAGAAATCAGGCTGTAAGACAACCTTAGCTGGCCAAGCAGCAGCTGGTGGAGGAAGACCAGAGGTGAGTTTTTAAAGGATTGCACAGCCTGGTTGGAAATGCTGAGAGGGAAGGTTAAAGGAATGCCTCAGGTTGCGGGGGGGGCAGGGGTTGGAGAAACTCACAAATAATCAAATCCAGGAAAGTCAAATCCGTAAACACAGAGGGCTGACTGTAATAATAAACAGTACGGTTTCCTATTTAAACCTTTCTAACTCAGAACACTTTACTGTTTTGATTTTTTTAAAAATTGGGCCTTTGTTTTCTACTACATTTTACCAATTCCAGTTATGTAAAGCAGATTGATCGGGAAACAACATTATACACATTGCATAGTACAGAGCTTTGAATGTTGGACTAGGACTTTGCAAGATCATGATCTGAATCCCCACTCAGCTGCTGAAAATCCACTAGGAGACCTTAAGTAAGTCACTCTTTCTCAGCCTCAGAGGAAGGCCATATCTAACCTCCTCTAAACAAACCTTGCCGAGAAAACCATAAGCTGGACTCAATGTGAAGGAACATAACAATGTTAAATACATGAGGGGAGGGGCTTAGTCATTTTCAGTTTTTTTTTCCAATTTTTGTAGGGCTGAGTATGCCTTTGAGAACCTCCAAAACAATGCTGGGAGGCCACATTTTCCACACCTCCAATCTATTCCTACCCATTTACAATATACTGCAGTTTGTGCCAAAAAATGTTAGTTTAGCTGACAGAAAGAGCAGGACATGTTTGAAACAGGGACGGTGTCTGCTTAAGCCAGCACCAAACAATGTGCCCCCAGGGAAGAAGCTGGAAGAGCAGAGTGAGAGTAGTTAAAAAGTATGAGAAAAACATTTTCATTTCTCTCTTGTGAAAAAATACCCCCAAACCTCAGACAAAATACAAAGTGCAATTGCTAAGTGCCCTTAGTAACCACACTTGGGAGCAAGTACTAGAGCAGGGTTAAAGAAGGCTTGTTTTTGGCAAGGAAGTCAGGGACTACAGCAAGCCCCAGACAGAGGAGAAAAGAGAAATAGGTATATTAATGTAATATTGGGGAAAGCAAGCAATCGATGCATATTTATTGTATTAGTGGAGTTTTTCATCATCAGTGAAGAAGAGCTGTTTTGTAACCAAGTCTTTGGATTATTTCGCTGAATGAAAGGAACTACATAATTTCTGCACAGATGATTTGGTAAATTTGGGTACCCGTGTAATAGTGGCTTTCCAAGTTAAACAAAGCACCAAGTTAAAGTTACTTGCAACATTTTCTCCAGGAAGTGATGCAGTGATGCAGGGGTGTAGCTATGGGAGAGGGGCAAAATGAAGGCACAGCCCCTCCAAATAAGAATTCTAAAAAATTTTCTTTCAGTTTCTAAATTTCTAGCATTGCAGAGGATGACAAAAATAATTACTACCTAAAACTCTTCTATTTGTTGTATTCTCATTCAATTGATAATTTTGCCTGTCCTTTTTCTTTGGATGCCTAAACTGTATTTATAGATGCTCAACTGAAGTTTTAAGTTATTGGAATGATAGACATTTGGGGACTGATGGCAAAATTCATGGGGGGAGGTCAGAATTCTTATTTAATGGGCAATGCCCTCAATTTGCCCCTTGCAGCTATAACCCTGAGTGATCCTAATCCCTTTCACTTAGGCCATTTCCGCACTAGACTGTTATAGCGCTATTATTCCACTTCCAACATCCTATGGAATCTTGGGGTTTGCAATTTAGGGAGGGGCCTTTGAGGGCCCCTCCCTAAACTGCAATCCTCAGGATTCCATAAGATGTTGAAAGTGGAATAATGGCGCTATATAACAGTCTTGTGTGGAAATGGCTTTACTCTTTTAAATACACACTTAAGCATTTATGCCTCATCTTAATCTTCCTCCCTACCGAACTTAATAACTTCATACAGATCTGGGTGGGACAGGTCTTCCTTAAAATTTAAACAGAGAAGTTGAAAGGTTTCAAGTTCACTTTGAGAAAATGTTCTTCAGTGTATTGGGCCTTACCACCAGCAGGATTCATCTCACCATGACATCACATCAACTGGTGATACACATGTGTCAATGAACTCATACAGATCATGTACCGCAGACAGAGCTTCGATATCACCTCCCATCACCTCAAACACAATTTTCAGTTGAGACAGTTCACACTTGTCTTCTTCAAGCTGTTGACATCCAGATGTGATGGACTACAATTCCCTTGACCTCTGCCAAGGCTACAACTCCTAGAATCTCCCAATCATGAGAGTGGGGAGTTCTGGAAGTTATGGCCCAAACACATTAGGAGGACATCAGGTTAAAGGCAGCTAGTTTTCACGTTCACCTAGGAGTCATCCAGCATTGAACAATTTGTCACAGGCTTCCAGAACCTGAACTTAGAGTCTGAGACAGCAGAACCTGCTCTAAGCCCTGGCATGGAGACTGCTACAGCAGAACCTGCAGAACAGACAGTACCACCACCTGCCCCAGGGACAGAAGTGTCAGCCCCAGCAGGAAGCCTTGCTCATTCTGACACAGAGAATCATCTATCCATACCTACCTTTGTCTAGCATAGACACCAAAAGGGGTTCCTACATTGCTCCCAGCACCAATTAATCAGGCACCAGCTGTGCTGATCCTGGAACCTATAAGAACTGAGCTTTTCTCCTCTAGCTTTTGTCAGCAATCCACTGATCGTTTCTCCCATGCATGCTTCTGTTTGCTTCCCTTGCCTGTGTTTCTGCCGTTTGACCTGTGTTTATATTGCCTGCCACTGACTTATGGGCATTGCTGGGATCGTTATTTGCTTCTCATTTGTAAGGTTGTTTTCTTCCTGAAGTAAACTGACTAATTGTTTAACTACTTGAGCTTCTTGACCTGTATTATCAGCTTCTCCTGGCTGCCAGCCCAGACCAGGCATGGACACAATCAAACTATGTACACATATATGAAGTGGCTCACAAGGGAACTATAGAAGAAAACTGGCAATTCATCAGAGGAGGGTGAATAAGAAGGTCTGGAAACCAAGTCCCTGTGAGCAATAGCTGAGGCGTCTTTATCATGGAAAAGAGAAGACTGAGAGGTGGCATGATAGCTATCTTCAGATATTTGAAGGGAAGTAATGCAGAAGATAGAGCAAGCTTGTCTTGTGCTTTCCCAGAGACTAAGATATAAACCAACTGATTCAAAGTACACAAAAGAGATTCCACATAAACATTAGGAATATTTTTTTTTTTTACTATAAGAATAGTCTGACAATGGAGTAAACTGTCCTTCTTCAGAGATTTTTAAACAGAGGCTGGTTGCCATCTCTCAGCAACTTTTTAGTTCTGTACTCCAGCGTGGCAGAGGAGTGAACTAAATGGTCGTTGTGATCCCTTCCAACTCTGTGATTCTACGCACAAACTGCCAAAAATTGACAAGTTCAGTTGATAAAATCGGTAGGTTTTGAAATAAGAAGTTCATTTTGGGTAATATATTCATTTTTACTGCTGCAATTCTGCCTAATAATGATAACTCTAACTTATCCCATTTCTCTAATTCTATCTTTATCTCTTTCCACTTTTTTCCATAATTGTTATCAAAAAGTTCTCTATTATTGTTCGAAATAACTATTCCAAGATATCTTGCCTTTTTTATTATACTAAAATTAGTTTTCTTCTCTAATTCTTGTTCTTCTGTCTTTGACATATTTTTAGTAATTATGTACGTCTTATCATTATTGATTTTAAATCCAGATATTTCTCCATATTGATATAAAACATCATTTAGAGTACTAACTTCTTGTAACGGCTCCTCCAATGTTATAGCCAAATCATCAGCAAAAGCTCTAATTTTGTATGTTTGATTTCTAATTTTAATCCCTCGAATTCGTTTCTCTTCTCGAATTTTTCTATTTAAAATCTCTAATACCATTATAAATAACAAGGGCGACAATGGGCACCCTTGCCTTGTTCCTTTTCTTATAGATATAGCTTCCGTTCTCTCCCTGTTTATTATTATATGTGCTTTTTGATTCTTATATATTAGATCAATCCAGTTTATAAAATTATTTCCTATGTTTATCTTTACTAATATTTCTTTCATAAAAATCCAATTAACATTGTCAAATGCCTTTTCCGCATCTAACAAAATTAACGCTAATTTTTTCTCATTATGTTTATGGAAGTACTCTAATATATTTATTATAATTCTAGTATTATTTTTAAGTTGCCTTTTAGGAATAAATCCGTTCTGATCCTCATGTATCCATTCTTGAAGAATTATTTTTAATCTTTCCTCTAATATTGAGACAAAGATTTTATAATCTACATTTAATAAAGATATTGGTCTATAGTTTTTCATTTCCAGACAATCTCTCCCTTCTTTAGGTAGCAGGGTAACATTCGCTTCTCTCCAAGTTTGGGGTATATCTTCTTTTTCCAATTCTTGAATTAATTTATATAATGGGTCTGATATTTGTTCCATAAACGTTTTATAATATAAAGCCGTAAAACCATCTGGGCCTGGGGCTTTGTGTAATTTTAATCTTTTTATGGTTTCCATAATCTCTTCTTTGGTTATTGGCTTATTCACTACACTTCTTTGTGCCTCTGTAAACTCTGGAATATCACTGTCTCTTAGATATTGTTTCATTTTATCTAACCTTTCTTGTGTAATCTCCTCTTCAGAATAAAGTTCTTTATAATAATTTACGAATGCTCCTTTAATTTTTTCTTGATCAATTTGTACCTCTCCCTCTACTTTTATTTCTTGAATAATCCCTTTTTCTCTCTCTTTTTCAGCTTATACGCCAACCACTTATTTGGTTTATTGACATTAAAAAAAAAAATCTGCTTTGTAAATTTTATTTTATTTGCTATTTTCTCTGTTATCTCTATATCCAATTGTTTTTGTAATATTTTAATTTCTTTCTTAATATATTCATTTTTTGGTTTTTCCTTAAGTTCTTCTTCTAGTTTTTGAATTTCATTTATAATTTTATTTTCTCTTCTAGTTCTGTCCTTTTTCCAAAAAGCATCTTGTTGAATGAAAAATCCTCTCATAAATGCTTTCCCGGCCTCCCAAACTGTTTTTATTGATGTACCTTTATCTAAATTATCCTTAAAATAATTTTCTAATTCAGATTTTGCTCTTTGTACTATTTTTTCATTTTTTAATAAATTATCTTTTAATCTCCATGTAAATTCTTGTCTTCTATCTTCCAGTGTTAATATTATCAGATTATGGTCCGAGATACTCCTTGGGCTTATTTCCATCTTCCTTACTTTTGAAATCAATGTCTTAGATGTTAAGAACATATCGATTCTTGACCAAGAATTATGGTACTGGGAGTAATAAGTATAATCATTAGTGTTTTTTTTTAACATTCTCCATACATCTGTCAATGAAAGTATATCCATCATCTGAAAAAACGCTTTAGGTAATTTACCTCTTTTTTTATTTCTTTTCACTTCTCCTGTTCTATCCTGTTGAGGATTTATTACCTCATTAAAATCACCCATCATTATTATTTCATGATAATCCAATCCTGAAATTTTTTGTAATTTTTTTTATAAAATTCTCCTTTATTTTCTAGTGGCCCATAAAGTCCTAATATCAAAATTTTTTTGTTTAGTATTTGTAACTCTATTCCTACATATCTTCCATTAGCGTCATTCAAAACTTCTTCTGCTTTATATTTTTTATTTACATATATTACTACCCCTCTTTTTTCTTCTTATTTACTGTCCTAAATAAATCTCCTAATTTTGGATTTATTAATAGCTTTGAATCACCATCTCTAATATGGGTTTCTTGTAGACAAATGATTCCACATTTTTGTTTCTCTAATAGATGGAAAAAAAATTTCCGTTTAGGTAAATAATTGAGTCCTCTAACATTCCAAGAGATTATCTTAATCTGCATTCTGTATTTCTACTTGTAAGTTTCTTCTTTAGGTATTACTTGACTCCTCCAATACTCCCTCTTCTAGTTCTAAGTCCTTCTTCTTGTTCCAAATTATTTTCCTCTCCTGATTGAGCTGAATCTTCTGATATATTTGATGCTTCCTCCTTTTTATTTGTTACTTGACCTTTTATTCCTTTTTCTTTTTGTTCTGTCTTTTCTCCACTCTTATCACTTTCTTTTTCTACCTCTCTTCTCTCTGTTTTCTCCAAATCCTCCTTATTTCTTCTTAGAAATTCTTTAGCTTTCATAACCGAATCCAATGTGTATCTTCTTTGTTTATATGTTAAGATTATTCCTTCAAATCTTCCCCATCTATACACAATTCCTCTCCTTTTCAGCACTTGAGTTAAAAAACTGTAGTCTTTCCTTTTTTTCAATATTTGTGAAGGCACATCTTTGAAAATCTTCAACTCCACTCCATCCAGAATTAAGCAATTATTATAACTTTGTTGAATAATCAAGTCCTTCACCCTTTCTCTTACAAAATATACAACGATGTCGCGTGGAAGTTTTCTTTTTCTGGCAATTAGAGAACTGATTCTGAAGATCCTATCCACTTTGATATATTTTAAGAGTTGGAATAAAGATTTGATGAATTTTATATGGAAAAAGAAAAAACCAAGAATTAAACAAAAAATATTAATGGATACAAAAGAAAGAGCAGGGTGGGGATTGCCAAATTTAAAATTATATTATGAAGCAAATTGTTTAGAGTGGATATCGGAATGGGTAAAATTAAGAAATCAAAGATTGCTACAATTAGAGGGAGAGGATATTTACTTTGGGTGGCATGCCTATTTATGGTATGGGAAGGATAGAATAGATAAAAATTTCACTAATCATCTTATAAGAAAAGGGTTGCTAAGGGTGTGGTTGAAATATAAAAGGAAAATCTATTTAAAAACCCCACTATGGATCTCGACTCATGAAGCTTTTTATAAAAGAGAGAAACCTAAAATAGATAAGTGGCTTACCTATAAGGACCTTTTAAAAAATCAGGAGGGAGATTTACAATTCAAATCGAGAGAGGAATTAAAAGAGGATGGTTTAAATACCCACTGGTTACTTATAAGACAGTTAAAAGAAAGGTTCAAGATTGACAGGAAACAAGATGGAGTTGAAATGAAGGAAAATAAAATAGATGAAATAATGAATAAAGAGGTGGAGCATAAAGTGGGAAAGATTTATAAGATATTGTTAGAATTAGATATGGAACAGGAGACAGTAAAAGAATGTATGATAAAATGGGCTAGGAATATAGGGCATACTATTTCACTGGAAACTTGGTCTAGGTCATGGACAAGGACATGGAAATTACTACAAGCAACATGCTTAAAAGAAAACCTTTACAAAATGATCTACAGGTGGCATTTAACACCGGTGCGTTTAGCAAGGATGTATAGGGGAGAGAAGGAGAAATGTTGGAAATGTGAGGCTAAAGGCACGTTCTACCATTTATGGTGGACGTGCAAAAGAGCTAGAGAGTACTGGGAAGAGATACACGAGATAATTAAGGATATATTTAAAATTGATTTCCCTCTGAACCCAGAATTGTATTTATTAAACATATTGGATTTAACACCTAAATTAGATGAAGCACACCAGAGGATATTACTTTATATGATTACAGCAGCTAGAATAGTCTATGCACAACAATGGAAACAAAAGGAACCCCCAAAGATAGAGGATTGGATAATGAGGTTATACGAAATGGTGGAATATGATAGGATTCGAATTTGGACGACTGAAAGATCCACGACTCAGTGTGAAGATAGATGGAATTTGGTATTACCTCTATGGGAAAAGTTATGGGGGAAAAAGCGGTCTGGGGGATGGAAAAATAAGAGTAAGACAAATACGAATTATGGAATATGTAATATTGGAACGATTAGAGTTGAATGTTATTATTGATATTAAATAAAAATGTGTTGTAAATATGGATGATTAGATTAAGTAGGAACTTATTGAAAAGATAGAGTATTGAAGTGGCAAAAGAGAGGATATGGGGGGAAAGACTTAAACAGATATAGGAGAACTTAGGGAAAATAATGGTTTCGCGTATTTATTCATTTATTTAAAACAGATATAATATAACTATATATGTATAAGTATATATTTATTGAAATTTAGAGAAAGAATTGTATATATATGTGAGCACTCACTTCCTGAAGAATGGGGAGGGGAGGGTAAGGGGGTAAGGGTAAGGGGGGAGTAAAGGAGAAGTTATTTGAAAACTAGGGGTAATTAGAAATGTGAAATGTGAAATTAAGAACTAATGGCACATGTATGACATTAAATATGTATATTTAGATATAATTAAATTATAATATATATAATTAAGTTAATTTCTTATAAATTAAGTATGAAGAATGATTAGGATAATACAAAAGATATGTCAATGTTTGCCTATTTTCGGGAGGAATATTGTAAAAGGTTACCTGGGTGAGAGAAATTACTGTAAAAGGATTATGATAAAGAGTTTACCTTTTATCATAATATGATGGTATATCATTATATGATATACATGATATATGATATATGATATATATTATATCATTATATGATTGTATAATTAAGCTCTCCTTTCTCTTTTAATAATGGAACTGAATTACTTAATAAAATATATTAATAAAAAAAATTGACAAGTTCAGAATTAAATATAGGCAAAAGTGAACAGCACACAGTAAGGCAATGAATTTTTAAAAACAGTTATTTTCCTAATAGATAGGCAACATAACAATTACTCTTGCCTAAATGCTTCTAACCTATAAAAGCATCTTTAAATCATTTATATCCAAGCTGGTTTACCAGCAGAACTAGCACACTGAATGATGGAGACCTAGTTTTTCTAGCTCAGATTAGTGCTTTTCCTGGGATTAAAGAACTGTATTTATATAGCCCATTTGTGATATGTAGGGCATCCTAAGGAAACAAATGGGGCTTTATATCGCTCTGTCATGGCAATATGACAGACAAGGAATCAACAAATCCTAATGGAACATGGTGTTTAGAAAAATAAGCAGAGAAGAAAGAATAATGGTTGCTGCCTGTAAAAAATATGAGAGCAATCAACTTAGGAAAAAAGCCTGGTGAGTTAAGTGCCATCTCTGCTCTTTCCTATGTATTTGTTTGTGCCGTGACATGTCTAACATACTTCACCCCATGCAGTCCTTGTTTCTGCATAGGCATAAGCCATACCTAATGCACAGCTATGTTTTAATAACAAAGTGAGCATACCCTTTTAAGCTATCCCAAATTAAGGGTGCCATGACTTTTCTGTGTTAGTGTGTAATGGGAGGTTATAAACCCTGCCAATTGTAAAGCATCTTTTATTGTTCCAGAAGAGGGGTGATCATAACCAACATCACTCACATGCATTTTCCAGTTATTTCTATTATACTATCCCTATTCTAGTTTTATGTCTACTAGAAACACACCCATATCAAAAGGTCATAAAAATGAGAATCAGTACCTAAAGAGAGATAAACTATTGCCTTTCAAGGCAAGGACTGATGCCAAACAAAAAGGAAGCATAAGCTAAATGAAAGCACTGTTTTCTGCTGCAGTTCTACAGCCCTCTTCCCTGGCATTGAACACTACTGATTCTGAATAGACATGTATAGGACGTGTGCTGTCAGAAAGCATTTTATGTTAGATGATTTATGGATGATTCAGACTGGTGGTTAACTCAACTGGGTTCCATTATGGTGATGCTTCTGGGAATGAGATCGAAGATAGGAGGCTGCAGTCTACAAATCACTTTGGATGGCAAACTGTGTATTTAAATCTGCTCCATTTCATTGATTCCAGGGGGACTAGCAGCACTTTGTAAAGCGTGTTTATTCAAAAGATACTTCCATTGTACCCAGCAAGACTGTTTCCATCCCAGTCTATCTAAAACTGAGAGAGCCAGTGTGGTGCAGTTGCCAGACTATGAATCTGGAGAACAAGGTTCAACCCCCTGCTTGGCCATTGAAAACCACTTGGTGACCTTGAGCACGTCATACTCTCACAGCCTCAGAGGAAAGCAAAGACAAACCTCCTCTGAATAAATCTTGAGAAGAAAACCCTGGGATAGGGTCATCTTAGGTTTGCCAAAATTTGGAAATGACTTGAAGGCATATAATAACAACACCTAAAACTGCAATGTGAAAGGTTTTTCATACTGCCGTTGATACAGGGGCTACAGCTGACCTACTGTTACCCTTAAAATATTCATGATGACTTGTGGAAAATCTTGTGCAAACTTTTAGAAGGAATATACACATGTGCAGATGCACACACATACATACACGTATATAGAAAATATATCATTTTATTTTTCAGGTCTTCTAAAGGCTGTGGCTATGAAAAGGAATTGTGGCTATAAAAAGGAAATACTGCATGAAGAGCAGGAATATGACCACAAAGATTTGTCTCACTGCTCCAGAATTGCAGTTTGGGCTGGGGTTGGGACTGATTTGTATAGCACCAGCCTGAACAAGTGACGTGCCTGAGAGTACAATTGAGATAAAATATAACTTTTTAAAATTCCTGTTTGTAAAAGGAGTAATTATTTGAGCACAGTGCTGGATTATTTTTTCTGTATCATGTAGGAATCTAATTTCCTTGAACAGCTGCTACAAATCTGAGGAGCACTGGACTCCAAACAGACATAGAATCATAGAGCAGCAATGGACTACAAGGACCATCTACCCCAATCATCTCCATTTCCCATGCAGGAATTCACAGCTAGAACAGTCCTGAAATATGCCCATCCAATCTCCATTTAAAGATCTTCCAAGAAAGAGAATTCACCACCTTCTGTTCCACTGCCAAGCATTCTTGCCATCAGAGGTTCTTCTTAATGTTTAGGCTGATTTTTTTTTTTTTGCCATTTGAATACATTGTTTCATGTTCTAACCTTTGAAGCAGCAGAAAACAAGCTTGCTCCATCTTCTATATGACATTGCTTCAGATATTTAAAAACGGCTATCATATGGTACAGCATGGTGTAGTGGTCTGAGCATTGGATCACCACCCTGTAGACTAGAATTCAATTGCTCACTTGGCCATGGAAACCCAAACCCACTGGGTGACTCTTGGGTGTGTTACACACACACTCAGCGCCAGAAAACCTTGTGATAGGTTTGCCTTAGGGTCACCACAAGTTGGAAATGTCTTGAAGTCACACAACAACAACAATCATATTGCTTCTCAATTTTCTCTTCCCCAAGCTTAACATACCCAGCTCCCTAAGCCATTCTCATAGGACTCAGTTTTCCAGGCTATTTATTATCTTGGTTGTCATCCCGTGGATACTAGATTCTAGATTGGCAACATCCTTCTTGAACTGTGGTGCCCAGAATTCTGCCGTGTTCTTGGTGATATCTGACCAAAATACAATAGAATGGTATTACCATTTCCCTCTATCTGAACACAAAGCTCTTTTGATGTAGTTCAGAATTGCACTTTTTTTTTCTTTTGGCTGCTGCCTCACATTTTTGACTCATGTTTAGTTTACTACGCGCCCTAGCAACTTCTCACATTCACTGTTGTCAAGCCAGGTGACAATTTTTGTACATTTTAACTTTTCTGCCTAAATATAGTAGCTGTTGTCATGTGCTTTCAAGTCATTTCCAACTTACGGCAACTGTATGGTGAACCTATCACAGGACTTTCTGGGGCTAAGAGTATGTGATTTGCCCAAGGTCACCCAGTGGGTTTCCATGGCTGAGCTGGGAATCAAACCCTGGTCTCCAGGGTCATAGTCCAATGTTCAAACCACTATACCACCCTGGCTGTAGCTTATGTTTATTCCTGTTGAAATTTGTTAGTTTAGGGTCCAGCTCTCTGACTGTCAAGAATCCTGATTCTGCCCTATGGCATATTAGCTACCCAGCCTAATTTGGTGTCATCTGCAAATTTTTGATAAGTATGCCATCTATATTCCATCATCCACATCATTTATAAAGATATTGAACAACACTGGACCCTAGATAGGACCCTGAGACATTCCTCTAGTTCCTTTTCTCCATGATGGAGAGGCCAAGATAAAGCAACTTACCCACTGAAGTGTCCTGCGCAGGTTCCATTACCCAAACAACATTACCTGCTGGTAGCTATTTGGGATTTAGAGTTGGCATGACATTTAATCAATGACCTGGGCCAGTGTACCCTGGAACATTAGGGGCTGACTCATGCTAGGTGCATCCAATTCAGTGGCAGTATATCACGGGGAACACTCACACCACAACTTATTTTCTACTTGAGGCTGCCAGCCTCTCCTTTTTGATGTTTCAACAGCATACTCCTGAATTGATGCATTTGAGTTAGATCCCACTTTTCTCACAGGTTTGGAAGGCAGCCTGGCTTAAGAAGTTTCAATAAAAACACAAGAAACACAATACAAATTAAGTTAACTACACTGTTAAACTAACACCACATCACCACAACACATAAGCTGTAAAATATTTAAAGAATTAAAGTCATATTCCAGTGACTCACATGTAAGATACATTATTTTCTACGTGGCTTACTCTCAGATTAAAAGTGCAGTCTTAGAAATTACTACGGAGATGTGATTCCCACAGAAGTCAAGATAAGGACTTCTCTTCAGCTAGACATATATAAGACTATGACCTCATAGGCTGATCCTAATATGAGGCAGACATATTAGGGAACAAAGGTTGGTGGGCACAGAATAGATAAAGAATGGACAGAATATATATGGAATAAATACAGCTGCATGTGCCATGTGATTGGCTCTGTACTTTCCTAAGCTGCCCATAGATTTCACGGAAGATGCTGTTCTGTCACCAGTGCTGAGACAAGATTCAGCTGCCAATCTGAAAGGAAAGGGGAAGATGCTATCTTGCCTTTTGCTTCAGACAGCAATATATCTTGGATGAGCCTTCAACACCCCCCCCCATCTCTTTTCCATAAAAATGAGTTTTTCTCCACTCTTGATGCTGACCTACTCAAAAGCAGGACTCAACATACAGGGCAGTTCAAAACCCAGAAGGGCATTACAGGCTATTGTCAATTTCCTCTTACAAAATGATCTAACCTAATTGTGGAGTGAGTAAATTCCATTTACTTAATTGACAACAATTGACTTAAGGAGGAGCTTCACAGCTCAAGCGCAGGAGGACATTCATGGTTCAAACTGCACCTGCAGTTACACCCAGTCCTCCCCGCTCCCCTTACAACCCATCTGGGCCCCCACATCATGCAGCTCTGCTTGCCAAGTAAAGGCTGGATAGTCTTTCCCTCTCTCAACCTTTGTCTCCCCGCTTGCAACAAAGGAGACTGGTAGAATCATAGGCTGGAAGGCCTGCAAGAGACATCCAGTCCCTGTCACTGCAAGAATACACAACTAATGCGTTCCTTCCAACTTCTGTTTAAAGAACTCCAAAGATGGGGAGCTCTTCACTCCCATGTTGAAGTACACCTTTGGGCAAGAAATCTTCCTACAGTACAGCCAGAAATACTGTACACCCTCAGCAAACTGCTGACATGCATCTATGGCATCCTAAAGATTCCTTCAAGGTATTGCTAGAGTACCACGGAGCACCTCTTTCTTTAGGATATCAGCGGTCAGAAGCGGGGGAGAGGGTGAATTCATTCGGCCAGAGGAGTTCGACTTGACGGGATAGAGACCCTTCCTCTCCACTGCTGCTGCATAGAACTAGCGTTTGGAAACCAGAGCTCCATTTATAAAGGGGGGGTAAAGGAGAGGGATACATCTGGTTTCCATCCGCTTTGATATACAAAGGGGAAAAAGGAGGGAGCGAAGAGCTAGGCCATTTCCACACTGCACTCTTACAGCGCGATGATTCCACTTTCAACATCCTATGGAATCCTGGGGTTTGCAGTTTCGGGAGGGTCCGGCTGGCCCCTCCCGAAACTGCAAACCCCAGGATTCCATAGGATGTTGAAAGTGGAATCATCGCGCTATAAGAGCGTAGTGCAGAAATGGCCCTAGAGACGACGGTCTCCCAAAGGCGACCGAAAATGGAAAATCCCCGTGGAAGGGCCCCCGTGCTTACCTGCTCCTGCAAGATCACTGGGGCCCGGAGGTAACCCTGCGAGAGCCCAGCGCACACCTCGGGGCCGACGACGCCCAGCCCGATCGCCTCCCCGCAGCCGGCGAACGGGGTGGCGGGATCGCGCCCGGCTAGGTGAGCGCGGCAGTCGGGGAAGGGGCCTCTCCTCCCACCTCATCAGGCCGACCCTTCGCCGGGGAGGCGGCGGACGAAGACGTGAGCATCGGGCGCATGGGCTTCAGCTAGACGGGCCGGGGGCTCTCGACCGACGGGGCTGCGCATCGCGGCGGAAGCCCGTCGCCCCTTAGCCTGCAGCGCTTGGGCTGATGATCTTTCGGTGCCACCCGCCGCTCCCTTCCTCCTCGCGAGGAAGGAGGAGGCGGTGAAGCAAGCCGCAGCTGGAAAAGGGAGGATTTCCCCCACTCGCCTCTCTTTGACGCGGAGGTGGGAGAGAGGGAGCCAAGCGAGGACAGATCTTTTGTGTTTCGGAATAAAGAGCGTCACGGGGGGGGGCACACTGCCTCTCTCGCGAGCCCCCCTCCCCCGGTGCAAAAACAGGGGAAGAACTTTGCATCCCATTGGGTGGCAGCTGCGTGGGGACACCCGCCCACCTGCCCTCCCCCTCGGCCCTCCATTGCAATTACGGGGTGGGCGCGCTACGGCAGAACGCTCCGCGGTTGCAATCCCCCGCCTTTTTTTCCCTGGGCGAAGTCGGAGGGCGAGGGAACGGGGGCGGGGCTGAGAGGTCGGGCCGTCCGTCCGCCCGTCCGTCACGTGGCTCCAAGGGCTGGGCATAAAAGCCGCCGCTTTCTTCGCCAGCAGCGGTTTCGTTCTTTCGAGGGCGGGGGGGGGCGCAAGATGGCGGCTTCGCTGGCCCGGGGCGGAGGTCTCGTCTTGGCTGCTGGGTTGTTTCGCAGTCGTGTGGCTATCGTGACCGGCGGGGGCACCGGCATCGGGAAGGCCATCGCCGCTGACCTCTTACAACTCGGTGCGGGAAGAAGGCGGGCCAAAACGGGGACGGGGGAAGGCGTGGGCGTGGAGTGCTGGGGCAGAACAAAATGGAGGGTGCCCTACCTCCACTCGTGGGAATGACGGAGGCCGGGTAGGGCTGAGGTGAAGTAGTCGCCGTCCCTGCTTAAAAGTAGAGCTGAGGCTTTTAGGACTCCGGTTCCGATGGTGCTCGAGCTTTAAACGGGCTGGCAGGAGTTCAACAGGTACAGCTTCCCCTTTGAAGTACCGTTTCCTTGTCTGAATTTCTCTTGGTAGATTTTTTTTTTTTTTGGCAGACACAGGAGCCCTGCCTGGAAGGAGGTGAATCGAAGAAGTGTCACTCCTAATTTATTATTTATTTATAGTTAATGAGTAGTTCCCAACCTGGGTACATATTGAGATGGGGTGTCACAAGGAATCCTTATGAGAAAATGTTCCTTATAGAATGAAGACCTGGGATGAGGCGCTCGCTAGTACTCCAGCAATCCCTTGAAGAAATCTTTAGGATGCCATAGATGCGCATGGGTGTGCATGTAGAGAGAAGAGGATGTTTTAGCAATATTGCTGTGTGATTCAGAGAGAGGCTGAAGGTGTGGGTGTAAATGAACGGGGTGAGAAGAAGGCCCACCATGGATTCCTTCGAGGCATCAGAGCCACCTCCACTGCTTCCTCACACCATTTTTAATAGGGACTTACAAGCCTCATTCACAGTTTCCCAGTCTTACAAGGCTTGAAGTCCCTATTAAAAATAGCATGGGGAGGTAGCAGAGGTGACAGCAAATAATCCGTGAATAATCAAATCCGGAAACCTGAAACCCACAAATGTGGAAGGCTGACTGTACAACTAATTGTTCCTCTTTATTGAGTCCTCCCTCTATGCCAGGCAAACCCCACATTACAAACAGTTGCAAATCTATCTGTTGGTTCTAGCAGTATCACAGATATTACACAGCAAGTGCTCACAATACTAAAATCATTGCATTTCAGATTAGAGGAAGATCTGAGATTTCCCCACGTTTACTTTGAATTACAGCAAAAATCTGTAGTCTCAGCTTAATCAGACACTTCAGAGAACGGAGGGGTATTATGTAGATTTGCAATATGAGCAGTGGTGCCTCATCACTCATAAAAAGTTGCATCTGCCTACAGACTAAACAGTGTTGCAGGTGTTCTACATTATAGAGACAAGTCTTGACTGAATTACAGTGCCCCAGAACTGAGCAAATGAATAATAGTCAACCAACACAGTAGATTAAAAAAATTATTTCAGTGCACAGTGTTCATTTACCAAAATACCACTATGTAGGTGAGAATGTATACAATATTTGAAGAAGTGTTATGTGCAGTGTTCAGACAAGAGCACCATTTAGCACTCAATATGGAGTAATCATTTCCAGAATGCCTGTCTTTCGCAATTATCATGCTCTACATTAACTTTCCCTATGCCATGCTGGGTAGGGATTAAGAGAGCTATAGGTCACTAGAACTGGAGTACCATATGCACGAATGGTCAAAGTTCAAGATTCAAACACTGCTGAAAGTTCAGTGGATTTTGCATTTAAGTAGGAAGCAGGTTCCTTAGAAATTGCAGGACAAGCCAGATAATTTTCTTCTCAGTTTCTTTGAGGATCATTACTAAAGTCCAGCTAGATCAAGGTGGGCAACTGCAGAAGGCTAGGTTAATTCTCAAGGAGGTCTTTGAGGGTTATACCAGATCCTGTTAAAAAAAAAAAAATTGAGGGTTTCCTAAGTGTCTTCAGGCACCCTCTAGGGACATTCTCACCAAGTTTTGTGACCTTCTTGCCCCCCCCAGATGGTATTTTAGGTCATTTTATGCAAAGAAGAAAACATTCTGAAAAATTTTGCAAAATTTATTTTGAACCCTGCAGGGGTCTAGGGTATTTTGGGATATTTTAGACCATTTTTTTTACTCTTGGGGACCCCTTGATGTCACAGATAGCCTTGGGGAGGCACATGTGGGTGACAGGCCACACTTTGCTCACCCCTGAGCTAGATATAGCACAAGGAGGAAACGACCTGTGCAGACATAAAGAACAGGAACTTCTTTGTCAGAGGCTTTGTTTAGTGAGGTATTTCTGTATAGAATTAGTTCCTACAAAGCAGATTTTAAAAAAAGCTATACTCATAGTTGATGAATAACTGGCATCTTGCAAATTTTTGTATTGCATGTTTGAACTATATAACAGTTCTCAAAGCCTACAACATCAATAGGTCAAATCAGAGACAGGAGTCCATTTTGCTTGTGTGTTGATTAGGCAGGTGGTAAAAGACTAAAGCATTCACATTTTACTGAAGATTTGGTGTGCACTTTGCAGAATGAATGACAGGTGAAATCCTAAATTAAGGATGGACAGTGTCTTTGCCAGTGAGTGTTGTGTGAGTTCACTTTAACTTGTGCACAAATTTTGGATGCCAAGGCACAAAATTGATGGGTGTCTCATGGTGATTCCACTATGCAGATTTTGGGTTGAGGTAGGATTTCCTAGCATCTGTTTGAAATGGGAATTTCTATGCAGTTCCTTGAAAGCAGGATAATATGGGGCTTTTTCCTATATTTCTTCAAATTGGCTAAATCTAGGTGACAAAATGCCCTGCTCAGCTGAGAAGTAATGATGGCAAGAGGATCTAGTCACTTTTGCTGCCGGCACTTAAATCAGTTTCATGTCCTATCAGATTCCACCATTGGCTCACAAAATCGTTGTCAGGTAATTCCTTCTATGAGCTAAGAGTGTAAAATTTGCAAACTAAATAGAAGGTTTTTGATCTTATCTAGCAGTGTATGTAGATTTCCAGAGCTTCTGAAAGTATTTGATGGCTTGGAAAATGATGATGGAGGAGGTTTATCTCAGGAAGTAGGCAGTGCAAATTCTTGAGGAAGATACCCCACTTATCCCACCCAAAACATAGTGTAGCTACTATTAATATCCAGTATTAATCCAGTTTTGTCTTGACAGGTTGCAATGTAGTCATAGCCTCTCGCAAATTTGACAGATTAAAAGCTGCGGCAAAAGAACTAGCTGCCAAAATTCCATCCTCAAATCCTGCCCAGGTGACTCCTGTACAGTGCAACATTCGCAAAGAAGAAGAGGTAAAAAATAGTTTACTTTTGTGCAAGTCTAGAGTTAATAATGGCATATTGGCCACTGGAGTGTATTTACTTTGAGTGTTTTCCATTTCAGTGAAGTAAACAGTACTTCCCAAACTCAAATTTAAAAAAAAAACCTGAAAAGGATAAAATGCAGCGCTGTCCCCGAAACCTCTGTCCTTGAAGGAAATGCTATTTCTTAGTTGTTTTCACAGAGGTGTTGCTAGTATGTTAAGTGTTTTGTCAACTCTTGGGGGGGGGGTTCAGACAAATGTATTGTGTTGTTGTTTTTCATCCTGTGTCCTACTAACAACAACTTCCCTGGTTCATGGTGAAGAAACTCCCCATCAGTTGTTACTAGCTATATATCATCTGCAGGCCCTGAGAAATGTACCTGTTATCCCTTGCATTTGGGAGTCTAGAAGTGATTTTGTTGACCGAGCTACACATCTTGATCTTTCTAAAGGGAAAAAAAGGCTGTGATGGAGAGTGTATGCGATTAAAGAAAATCATTTTATGTGATTTTTCTTTTAGTGGGAAGGGAAATATAATTGGGCCGTTCTCATTGAGACAGACATTTGACACTTTCTCTAAATGTTACAGGTTTAATTTACAGGGTCTGATAATCTAGTCTGGCTGATAATGAAAAAGTTACCTATTTATTTATATTAATATACATATTCTACAGACCCTACTATTTATTGTTTGGGAGACTGCCAACAAATGCCAGGTGCTGCAGGCTGTATTTCAGAGGAAAAAACTGGCAAAACCATTTCTGAATACTCCTTGCGTATGAAAACCTTACAATTCATGGGGTTGGCACAAGTTGACCAGATAACCTGAAGTCATAAACAGTCCTCCCTCTACATTTTTGGGTTTGACTTTTGCGAATTTGATTATTTGTGAGGTGTGTGTGTGCCTTCCCCTCATTCTTCCCCTCCCATTCCTGTGCCTTTTGCCTGCGTGCACATGCCTTCCTTCTCCATGCCTGGACAAAAGGCAAGAGAATGGGAAGGAGGAGCACTGCATGTGGAGAAGGAAGGTGCACACATGCCTTCCCCACATTCCCTTGCCTTTTCCCAGGTGCAGAGAAGGAAGGCATATGCACCCAGGCAAAAGGCAAGGGAGTGTGAGGGAGGTGGATATGCCTTTTGTCCGGGTGAACGTGCCTTTCTTCCCCATACCTGAGTAAAAGGCAAGGGATTGAGAGGGTTGGGCCACAAGGGAATGGGAAGGAGAGCACAGGGGGGAGTTATTCGTGGTTTTTCCACTTTCATGAGGATTGTGTGCCCCAAATCCTTGTGAAAGTGAAGAGGGCAGTGTATCAACACATGTGTATTAGCTCATCTCTTTTTTATTATTTAAAAACTCTTATAAGGCCATGTAAAAGACCAGTTACAAAAAACAAATTTGATTTTAAAAATATTTGCTAATCAGTATATATGTGTTTGGTTTTGTTTCAACCATCATGTGTCAGTGCGAACTGTGTTAATTAGGCAAAAGTGCTCTGTATTAACTAGCTCTTCCTGAAGCCTGAAATGCATTGCTGTTTCATCATTAATAAATTTTTAAAAGATGAAGTCTCAGTCTTTTTTTCCTTTTCTTTTGTATTTACATTTGATTTTTCTAATCTAAGGTGGTAGTTTGACAATTTACCTGCTTACCTTTTAAGGCTCTGACCAATAGTATCTACTCTTATGAAACTAAGTCAGGCGTTTGTTGTTTTTAACAGATGAAGACAGGCAGTGGACTGAGTTGCATAATGCTCAACCGTAGCTTAGTGCTATGTGGGCAAAGCCGAATGAACCAGCAGACTTCATGCTTTTCTCCCCTAATGCCATGTGGCCAGAGAACTCTGAGAGGCTTCAACTTCATTTTTCAGAAGAGCTGGATTACTGCTACATATGAACCAGAAATCCTAGTTAAAAAACCGTAATTGGCAAAAGAAGCAAGATAACAACACATTGTTTCAAGTTGATTGGTTTAAACTGACCAGGTTGCTTTAAAGCAAAATGGAAGAGAGAAAACTAAGATTTCCCTCAAAATACTATCAAGCAGCAAACACAAGGAAGTCATAAATAACACTGATCTATATTTTAGTATCAATAAGATAAATCTACATAAATTCAATCAACCAAAAAAAAATCAATGGTCTGTTATATATAAATGATCCATGTGATTGTTATTAATGCATAAATATTTGATACAAGAATCTTGTATAGATGATGGTCAACTAGGCAGAAATCTCAACAATAACAAAAGACTGATAACAAAACCTATCAGTAAGCCAATACTTAAGAAAGATGTGGCTTTTCTTTTCCTGTTTTCTTCAGTAGCCAATATAGAAATCTCTTATTTAATAAACTCTTCTCATTTTTAACTAGCAATCAGAATTAATCCATTCTTTATACAATAAGAAAGGCCTCTCTCTCTCACTAATCTAGTCCGTAACGATGTTACTGTACAAGAAATGTCAGACTGATGGTTTAATTGTGACTTTATGAAATCTGTGGTCTTCACTATTTATACTAAAATAAATGTATTAGTGACATTTCATTCATAAAGCAAGCCAGCAAGTTGTCCTCCCAGCTGTATATTGCTCATGGTTTTTTCAGGTATGCCCACATAGTGCTAAACCATGCTTTAGCATTAGATTGGAACTGGTGCAGTGTAAGACAGTCATGTTTGCTCATGAGTTACATACTGGCTTCTTCTGTCACTCTGTTAACTTCTGTGCAAGCAGTTTTTGCTTGTTACAGAAAATTGTCAGCTGTGTTCAGGGGAAGAGTCCTTTGCAAAGGGTCCCAGCTTCAGTCTCTGGTTTTCCAGATGAAAATTTTGAATGAAATGGAGAACAATTACCAGTCAGGGTGTACTGGATGGAACTGGATGGGCCAGTGGTCTGATTTGGGATAAGGCTGTAATATTCTGCCTTTAATTAGAGAGTACAGAGTTGTCATGACACTTTCTAGTCTGTCTGTGTCAGAGTGGGTCTCTAAATAGTCTGTCTAAAGCCGAATAGTGGCCTTCTTTTAATCCATTCCAATAAAGAATTACTTCTTTGAAAAATATCTTGAGGAATGTTCCACACAGCATGGTTAGTAACTTTCCCAAGCTCTGGTTTAAGGTTATGTTGCCTAGATACTTATTTTCTAGAGTTCTTCTGCAATTCCCCCAAGTGATCTGCAACAGGAGGCTCATGTAATGCATCTAGAGAATAACTTATTGGATGCAAGTTGCAAAGTTTTCATCTGTACACCCAGGGGCCTCCTTGCCTTCTAACAAAGCATTCTTTTACACTATTGTGCCATAAATAATTCTACTTATTTGGCACAGGGCTCCCAGACTCTGCACAGCCTGCCAGTTTCCTTTGTTCAGAAGACACTGATGCTGTATTATAGTATCTGTAGTTCTCAACTGTGCTCTGTCCATTAGCATGTGCATTTGGCCAGTCCAAGTAGGTTTCTCTGTCTTTCCTAAGAAAGAGAAGCATGGGTCTGTTGAAAGCTGTCATGCATGAAGATGACCTCAATTTTGTTTGCTCCTCCCCCTACTCCATAAGTTTTATTTGACATGCAGTTGTAACAGAATGAGCTCTCCATGATTATTGAAGAGCTGGCATTGGTCTGCCTTCAGTGCTGTGTTTTTAAAGGAGTGATTAGAATGATAGGACAGTTCAACAAAATTTGTACCGTGTTGCCAAATACAGATGAATAAGCAGTGGTTTTCATAAGGCGGCAGTCTCCAATCTGATGACTTCCTGGTTTCAGGTAAATACATGAGGAGAGCTTGCTAGTACCTTAGTTCTGTCTCTTTGCTAATGTGAAAAAGTAGCAGGTCTGAAGGTAACAGAGCTCATATATGCATAGAGGTTCCTTGTGTGATTTTGAATGTTGACTGGCCAGTGTTCTCACAGAGAATCTTCTAAGCCAACTCTGTGTAGCTCCACCATCCAACAGGCTTTCTGTTGTCACCTGTATTCTAGTAATGATCCTTATCATTCTAGAAGTACTGTTGGTGATACTAGTGATGGTTGCTGTTTGTAAGCCACCCTGAAAGGATTGGTATCCTGAAAAATGGGATATAAATAAATTGGGACCACTACCTTGTGCCAATGGGAGTCATAGTCTGGAAGATCTGGAGGGCATTGTGCTGGGGAAAGCTCTCCTAATCACAATCCTGCTGAATTGACTCAAGTTCAGTTGTGGTCTCTAGAATTCTGCTTCCAACCATGGACATGCAAGATATTTCTGACAAGGAAACTATGAATTCAACAGTCCAGTCCTTGCTCCCAGAGTTTTCACTCTATTATTGTATAAAGTAGGGGAGGAACAAAGTCTGGCCCCTGGAGTTGTTTTTGGAGCCCTTTGCCCATCAAGACTCCCTGGACTGCAGCTTTTCTGCCCCAAAATGGAGTGAACGGCCTGTCTTAGGATCATTTGTGAGCAGGAATTAATCTTTTAAATAAACTACAGAGCCTCCAGCTTAAAGACCCTGTCTATCAAAAGCAAAAGTTGAACCTCTAGCTATTTGGTCTCCAAAGAAGATTTTTTTAAAAAAAACAACAACATGTAGCTTCCTGAGGATCCCAAGGGCTGAAAATTGGCCTCTGAATGTTCCACAATTGCCCACCCCAATAAGAAAGGTAATAGACCTGGAAGATAAGCAGAAGGAAACTGTCTGCTTTTCTCATGGTGTTTATATACTAAGTGTGATGCAGGTAATGCCCTGCTTCTGACTAGAGAATGTGTTCTGGTTGTCCTGCATTAGATGCAGGATATTGAAGTACAGGAACCCTATCCTTCTACTGTTAGAAGAAAGAGTCCTAGTGAGATGGATAGGAATAAACTTTAATATTTTTAAAGTATGTTATAGTGAACAAGTCCTAAGCAAATCAAGCCTGGACTGTCCCTAAAAGACAAGATGACTTAACAGACTGTTGTACTTTGGATACATCATGAGAAGGTATGATTTACTACAAAACACAATAATGCTTGGGAAGCTGGAAGGCAGTAGGACAACAGGAAGACTGCATTATAGATGGATAGACTCAATCAGGGATGCCATGGCAAGTTTGCAAGACATGAACAGAGTTGTTGATGATAGTGTGACTTGGACTCTCATTCTTAAGGTTGCCGTCAAAGCTAACTTGACAGCAATTAACAAGAATAGTGTTGTGCTGATAAGGAAATACGGAATTACATGCTTCAGTTCTTCCTGTTCTGTATGCTTTACAGGACTGGAACTCCCAGCATTCCTTGCTATTGACTGTTCAGGCTCTTTATTTGTCAGAATATTTACAGGCATATCTCACTTAGCAAAGCCTCTGAAAAAGATCTTTTTTGCAAAGTGTTTTTATGACACCCCAGCCCCCTCTTTTTCTTTTCCTCCTCTGTCTAGTCAGGAGATTTTTGGAGGCACCAGCATTGTAAGAATGGTGAAGGAGGGCTGAAGAAACACAGCCTTTCAGTGTCAGGTTGCAGCAGTGTGTTTGCAATAAACAATATAATAAAAAGCTTGAGCTGAGAAAAAGATATCTGATCCTACTGTAGGTGTGTGCGCCTGCCTACAATAGACAAGGTAAAAAGCAGCTGCCTTAGAATCTCTTACTGAGCATGCACAATAAAAAAAATAGGAAAGAAGGCATCTAAGCCTGCCTCACCAGCTATGCCCAGCATGTTAAAAAGAAAAATAGATTTTTAAGTTTGGTCATCAAAGTGGAAATCAGACTAGAAGTTGGGGAAGGAAAAAAAATCCCTGGATGGATTTTGGAAGAAACCTTTAAATGGTCTCTAGAAGGTTCAAAATGTTTTTGTATACTTGTACAAAGTTTACCTGACCTGCTTGTTTCACTTCACATGTGCACATCGTTAGTTTTGAATAAAAGTTTTCTGGAAGATGTTTACCTGCTCTTCTTTTTTTGTGATGTAGAAACTATCTCTGTTCCTTCCATGCTATTTCTGCCTCTGGTATTTCCTGTTAAAGAAGTAATGCCTACTGCATTAAAATATACCTGTATATTCCACCTTATTACCAAGGACTGAAGGGCTGTGTGCAATAAAATAAGGTAGAAAACTTTAAAACAATGACAAAAATTTTAGAAGACAAAAGTATATGAAACTTTGTATCACTTAAAACAAGGCAATTTCAAACTAGTTTAAACAATTGATAATGTAAACAATAACATATACACAAACCGGATAAAATGAGTGAGGTTTCGAAAATGTTACTAAAAAGTTATGTTTTGACTTGATACTTGAATGACACCTGCATTGGTGCAAATTGGGTCTCTGAGGGTGTCACAGCAGAGAAAAGTCTCTTCTATGTCCTCTCACAATGTATTGCTTTGACTGATGGGGTACAAAGAAGGGACCCTCCAACAAACCTCAATTCTCAAGTGGGTGTATACATAGGTGCTCCTTAAAATATTGAAGTCCTGAGCTGTTTAGGGCTTTAAATATCATCAGCACCTTGAATTCAGACTGGGAGCATATTGTCATGCAGTACAATTCCTTTAAAAACAGTGTTAAATGGTTTCCATATAGTGTTTCCACCAGGATACTAGCTGTTACATTTTGCCCTAGCTGCAACATCTGAGTCATTTTCAATGACAGTCTCAATTAGTGTATATTACAGCAGTCTAATCGGGAAGTTATCAGTGCATGGATTATAGTACTTAAATTATCCCGGGTGTTGCTGGGTGTAGCATCCACCAACATCTAGGGTTCCACCATTTCCCTCCATGTTTTATAGTGTGGGATCTAAGTCTGTATTTTAGTTAGCTTCATAGTCCTTATAGCAGGATCAACATGTGGGATGACATGCAAAGTCTGACAAAAGAAAAAGGAAACTAGTATGGTCTGTATATATTTGAGGAAAAATATCAAGGCCGCCCTTCTTTCCCTATGCACCCTTGACTTGCCATTGTCCCAGCTGAGAAAACCATTTCTATAACTGCTCTTGCAGCAGCTTTGCTGTGAAACCCAAGAGCAAAATCAGAATCTGAAATCTTGTTGATAGTGACTTATTCAGAGGAAAACTTGGAAAACAGCGCCATGGGAATGCCAGACCATTCTTGCTTGACAAAAGGATTCTTGCCCCCCACCACATCTTTTTCTTTTTTTTCCAGCAGTGAGGTAATCTTGCACAGGAAGAAAATTTTAAAAGGCCAGGGAAATTGAGTTGTTAACACTAAATGGTTTAATGGTTGAAATGCTAGTGGTTTTTAAATAAACTAAAACTGGTAGTTCAAAGGTTGTTAAAATAAATGGCTCACTTGGCAATTATCTTCTTCATTTCTTTCCTTTCAAATATTAACCTTTGGGGATTTAGATACAGCTCTGCACTGTTTCTGCCTTGATCAAAGTGAATTATTCAGGACCATATCAGCTTTCTGCAGACCCTTTCTGCCCTGCATTACAAAGCTGGAAACATCTTGCTTTCTTTTGGGTAAATAACATTTGAGAGCAAACTTGCAATAAGCTGGTACAAATCCCTTTGCAAACACACTTAATTCTGAGACAAAAATCCATAAAAGTGACTGTGTTAATCTACTATCCCCAGAACAAGGACTATTAAACACTATCCAGTGCTACTCAAAGTGATGGTCCATGGACCAGTGCCAGTCTGGGAACTATTGGCTGCCAGTCTGTGGTGAGTTTCCAGGAAAGAAACAGTTGTTGTCAGGAGCATGGTGCCAATTCCTGGTACACTCGGGAGAAATGCTGCCAGTCCCAACAGTTCACAGATGAAAACCATAACACATATGGCAAGTGTGGTCAAGATGTCAAAAACTGTTCATAAGAAAAACACACAAGCTAGGAGAGGTTGCAGCAACTTGCTCTTACCTGTGCCTACTAGGAAGGGTGACATTCTGTTTCTTTTCTCCTTCGTCTTCTCCAGGTTAGCCAAATGCAGACTACTTTGCACATTGAACTCATTTTATAGCAACTGAAGCAAGCTGAGAACAAAAAGAGAAAGCAGGAGGGCGAGAGAGAAACTGGGATATTTTAAAAGCTGCTGAAAAAGTGGGAGGACAGAGAATTAATCAAGACTATCTCTGCCAACTCCATACAGTTGGAGGGTGTGCAGTTGGATAGATTAAGGAGCATCACTATACATAAGCTTTTGCAGGCAAGAATCTTTAAATGATGTAAGAAAATGGTGGCAGAGTCAGCCTTTCCATGAGTTGATTCCAGTAAATGATGCAAACTTCTAAATCCCCATGTAGTACAAATCGTTGTAGCTTAATTCAGTTCTCCTGTAATTCATTTGAATAACTTGGAATGGAAGCACAATCTTCAACTCAAGAGAATGAGACTAATCTGAAATCTGATGCATATTCCTAAATTGTAGAGGAATACAAGGATGTGTAGTAGGGTACAGGTTTGCAGTTCATAACCCTGTGTCAAATCCTGATTTTGGGAGGCTTTTTCTTTAAAGCTAATCTCATTCTCTGGCTAGTAAAAGTTTCTTCCTGAACAAAACAATTGAGGTTTTTATGTGCTTATGGGACAACAAATCCCATGGCACTGGGTAGAGTTCTGAGTAGTCATGCATAGAATTGTACTTTTAGTAGAACCTTTTTTCCTCCTGCGGGTTGCCACACCATTAATGTGTTTAGCTCTCCTTAGCACGCAGTGCTCACATAACATCTTAATAATTATTCTGTATAAACAAGCACACTATTTTTGTCTGTACCTCTGATAATGTGTGAACTAAATACTTTGGGTAGTCTTACAGTGTTGTATAATTGGACTATGCTTCTGGGGATGGGCCAGATAGTGATGGATTTTATGGTCTTCAGTGACACATCCCCAAAAAAGGCTGGCCTCTGTTCTAAATACACTGTTAAACAAGGTTTTCATAACACTAATTATCCAAACCCATGTTGCAGAATGTATTGAGTCAGAAGCTGCAGCTAATCTTATATACTCAGGGGGTTGTTTATATATGTATTCTGTCAATCTTGGAGTATTTTCAGATGGAGGGTCTCTCATCCTATCAACCAGAAGGAAAAAAGCAGCTCTTTTGTCAGCCCCAAGCTCTTTAGGAGAGCTTTCTGAACCCTTAAGAGACCACTTCAAAACAATGTTTTATTTCAGCAAAACTCCTTACATGTGGAAACGACTGATGCTAAAGGTTACTACATGTAGTATTGTCAACCCAGCTTCTTTCTTTCAGGTAGAAGAATTGGTGAAATCAACACTGGATCTTCATGGCAGGATAGATTTCTTGGTCAATAATGGAGGAGGCCAATTTTTTAGTCCAGCAGAATCAATCAGTTCAAAAGGTTGGCATGCAGTGATTGAAACCAACTTGACTGGGACGTTCTACTGCTGTAAAGCAGGTAATCAGTAATGTAAACTCTAAATTGAGCAGATAAGCCTTGGAAGAACTTCCCCTCTGTTTCCTTTATGTAGTAGTTTGACTTCTTCTCTCTTGCAAATGGTCTAGAGACCATTTACTTCAGGGTGCCAGAGCCAAATAATTTTTAACTGAAGAGCCTAGCTGGTGTAGACATAGTATGACAAGGTGAAACGAAAGCAAATCCCTCAATCCAAAGATAAAATAGCCTGTTTCCTTAATTTTTGGCTCCCATACTGAAATTCCATCTTTGCGCCCCTGAGAACTAAAGAGCGAAGCTAACCCAGATGTCCTTAGATCCTGAAAGCTCACTGGTAGTTTCTTCCAGAAGGTAATCAGATGAGAGGCACAAGGCTAAATGTAGCTTCTCCCTGCCCTTTGATATTTGTCTGTGGTGTAAATCTGCGCTTTAACTACTGTACTTTTTTTTATTATTGTTAATTCATTTATATCCTGCTTTTTCCCCAATACTTGTTTCCAAGACAGCTTACAAAATTTAAAACACTTTAAAAGTTTAAGTACTGTAACAGTCATAAATAAAAACAATCAAACTATCTATAGAAATTAAAACGAATTAAAACAAAGAAACATTAAGAACAATTAAAGTGGGTGAAACAACACACTGTTGTTTGACATATGAAAATAATGCTTGATTGCTGTTGCCTTACTTACTTTAGAATAATGACTCTTAAGTTGATGGGATTTAGGAGAGGGACCAAAGAGACCTAGAGAAAATAGCTTATTTCGTTTTGATTTTCCAAAGCTGATAAGGGAGTTGTTTTTGTTGTGGTTCCTCATTCTTGATTTGAGCAGTGAGGCTTAGGCCTGCAGACTTAACTACTAGCAGGGATGCCATAGATTTTTTTCCCCTGAATCCACTGGACAAGAAGGCAGCAAGTTATATTTGTATCGGTTGAATATCTGTATTCAACACCATTGTTACTGAATTTATAATTACATGAGAAACCTACAGACATGTTGATTAGACTTGTTTCCATAGCCTTAACCATTGATTTTGTTGAATTTCTTAAACCCAGTACTAGACCAAGATTTTATTCAATGCACCTGCTTGTGTTACCCATTGCTGAATATAAAAATATTAATTACTACTTTTTTTTCCTGTTTCCATACAGTGTACAATGCTTGGATGCGAGACCATGGAGGAGCAATTGTCAACATTGTGGCTGATATGTGGAAAGGGTTTCCTGGCATGTCGTAAGGCTGTTGCTGTTGATATCCAAATTTCTTTTTCATTAAGACACACCAATTGTTTCTTTTACTTAAGCTGCAATCTTTACAAATAGATATGTATATATTAAGAGCAACGAAATGAGCTGGAACGCTGAATAAGTGAGTTTGCAAATGATTGGCTTGGATAAGTAGTATTCTTTCTGAGATAGTAAATACTCCTAACTTGATTGCTCTGTTCTGATACTTTACCAGGGAAAACTGTAAGATGATGCCTGCTTGTCACGGTTTCATTATAGTGGTCTCAAGATTACATAACATCCAATCTTAATGAAGCTGCCATATTCCCATTACAATCCTAAAATATTCTGTTGACAGAAGCTGATGCTGCCTTTTTATCTTCTTTCTTCACAGGCACACTGGTGCAGCAAGAGCTGCAGTTGATAACCTGACCAAAAGTTTAGCCATCGAATGGGCCTCTAGTGGAGTGAGAGTTAATGCAGTTTCTCCAGTAGGTGATAAAAATGTGATAAACTTTGGTGTTTGGGAGGATAGAGCCAAACACATAGGTTGATTGTCAAACTATTTGACAATAACTTATTTTTGCTGAGAAAGAACCGAGGTGTGTGTTCTGTTTTTTTGTTTTTGCATAGTAGAACTGCAGGGGGTGATAATTACTGGAACGTGTGAAGTGCTCCTTAGCTAAATCCAGAAACATCATTAATTTCAGACAGGGAACCTATGCTGTGAACATAATACTTATTTGGGAATAAATCCTACTGAATGCTTATCTGGACATTTTCAAAAAGAGGCTTGACAGATACCTACTATGGATTCCTTAGCTGAGCTACACTGAGCAGGGCGTTGCACTCAACGGCCCATCAGGCTCCTTCCAACTCTTTAATAACGCAATGAACTCAAATCACTAAATTGCCAAAAGCAACTCTGTTTAACAGCACCAGAAGCATATATCTGAAATGAGTGAATGTTAATGAGTATGTAAAGATTGTACAAGTTGTCATTAAAATGTTTAAAAGTAATGATGTTGACTCTTGTCACATAGCAAAAGGTAGTATTGTTACCTTTAACTTTGATTTATATCCTGCCTTTCTCCCAAACTTGGAACTCAAGACAACTTTCAAGCTGTGGCAGACATCTAGTGGTTTTTAAAATAGTATTAATTATTTAGTGCCCTCAAATAAATGAAAGAGCAGTTTAAAGTCTAAATAAAATAATTGTTTTGTGGTGAATGGGTAGCATTTATTGGCATAATCAGGAGTGCTAAAAATATGATCTGTGCTCTGGGAATGTCATGGGAGGAAGCAAGAAGCTATTTAATATATTGAGCCTTTCCCTGTCTTCCACCTTTGCTGAGTCTTCTGAGATTTTTCATGAGAATATGCTTGCACATCTGAAACTGATACTCATAGCTGACAGACTAGATCCATGATGTATATTATGGGATGTTCATGTTTTTTACGTGTTCTTCAGATGAATCCTGTACTGCATAAATATATAGTGTCCCATTGGGAACTGGTATAGGCAGAGCCCTGCTTACTGAGAGATTATAAGCAAATTAATTCAAGTCAGGATTCAGGCAAGTGTGAACGCTTGTAGATAATAGCAGACGTTACTACTTAGATTCAGCATTGAAGGGTTTGCTTTGAGTGTGTAATCTTTTAGTTGTTAGGTAAATCCATGTTTGGTCTCCTAGACTATTTGTGCATTATAGTATTCCAATATATGATCTTTAGTTCCAAAAAGTTACAGGCATTATATTGTTGTAAAACACAATAACAGAATCCTACTGTGGGTCTGTCCGTTCTACAGGGAGTGATATTTTCTGAAACTGCTGTTGCAAATTACAGAGGTGGTGAAGAAATGTTCAAACAAAACATTGAGAAGATCCCTGCAAAGAGATTAGGACTTCCCGAAGAGGTACAGTGGTATTAATGTTAATGTGAGCTTTTGACACTGAGGGACGTTCTAGGTAGTTTTAGAAATCTTCACAAGACTTGGCTTGTCTCCAGTTGAACACAAACAATGCTTGTAGTGGGGGATACTTATTGAAGCATGATATTGGCTAAGTGCATAGGGGATTGTGTCTGCTTGGAATGTGTCTTTCAACAGTAAGTCATTATGGTCTCATTGGAGGCTGAAATTTAAAGTATTTATTATTATTATCCTGGCTACCAAAGCAGCATGTTAATGTCACTTGCTGTTTGGGATGTCGCATTGCATGTCACTACTTACGTTCCTTAGGTAAGGTAGCCCAGGTGGGGGTTCCATTGTATTTTTTACCTTTAATGTAATGATCCTACATGGGTCAGAGCAGTGGGGAAACAAAAGCTGCTCCAACAACAAGCTTTCTTTTTCACAGGTCAGAGAATAAGAAAGGCAGGTGTGTACTACTTCATGTAGTACTAGAACATCCCATTAGTCTGTTAAGAGAACACTCTAGATGTTATAGGAAATATGGGCCACTGCCTACCATACTTCTTGATTTATGATAAAGAAGGTTGTTGGAGTAGCATTTTACATGGGAAGGGTACATTTAAAAGATTAAGTAGTAACAAATAATGTTGTCTGAAAATTACTCATTGTATTTAAAAAAGGGTATGCCACTTTATCATTACATTTCTGTCAAAAAAAGAAGTTTTGCCCAATAGTAATGTTACTTTCAAATGTATTACTTCCAAGCACTGGTTATGTGCTTGTATGTGGAATATATATATATTATTGTGGCAAACCTGTGCTACAGCCCTGAAAAAATGAAACTCTATAGCATTTTTTAAAAATACACTATACTTATGGGGGAAGACACTCAGAAAGTGCTCGGGAGTTTTCTGAGGGTAGAAATACCCTATGTAGTCTATAACGTATGTTTAATGTTACCCTTTGCTTTTGAGTAGTACATCACAAATGGGTGAACCATGACCCGCCCAAAACTCTTTGTGCTGTGTGGGTCTGCTCATATCCCCCTTCCCCACAATGTTGCTCCATAGTGCTAAGGAGGAGAATAAGGTACAAGGATAATGATCCTCATCATGATGAAACTTGTAACAGCTCCTGGTCACGCTTATTCTGAAGCTGTTGGTCTGATAGTGAATAAATGTTCTTTCAAGGTATCTCCCTTGGTGTGTTTCCTGCTTTCTCCAGCTGCCTCCTTTATAACTGGTGAAACAGTGAAGATTGATGGTGGACAGAGCTTATATAGTTCTCCTTGGAAAGTTCCAGGTAAAACCACACACACATACACATTTTTCTTAAAGAAAGAAGCCACTGAAACATTCAAAGGATTTCATTAAAAGAATGAAGGAATATTATTTCAAAAGAGGAAGCCTTTATATAGTGTGATATATAGAAACTGGCACAGAAACCTGAGTCTTTCTCTTTCTACTTTCCTTCTCTGAGAATTACCTTTCTAGTGCAATGTATCACAAGTCTGTGGCCAGCTTAATCAAATGTCATTTCATTTAAAAGAGTGGCCCAGAAAATATCTTTCTGTATTTTCCAGTTGTACATGCTTTCTTTTTTTAAAGGGGCTGACTCAAAAATTTCATTTTGTTCTACTAAATGATGGATTTGCTTGAGAACATCCATAGTTCTTCAGTTAGTTTTAAGTATGTGTGACGTTCCAGTGGAATAGCATGTCAGGATTTTGGAGAACACTGGCTTACTGTGAAAAAGATGTATTCTGGTGCACACCGCCTAGCTGCCCTCACTTTTCTTGCTGGCACGACCACCTAAACTAGAATCACAGATCAGTATTTTTTCTTGATTATGAATCCTAACTTGTTGAAGAGCAACAAGCCAAGATCTCCAGTTAAGATAGCATACTAAACAAACCATTTGATTGGTTAGGGAAGGGAATGGCAGCATGTGGTTTACGTGTGACACCTGACCCCACCAACAAATTCCCACTGTGCTATTCAGTAATCCACATCAGCAAAGGGCCTTTGACAGACTTGTTTTCAGGATCAACAACATGCCTAGAAACATTATTAACTTTGAAAACAAAATATTTTAAAGGCAACTGCCTTATTTGGCCAATGCACTGCTCAGTTTCAGCAATGTGAACATAGAGCTTGAGAGTTCAGGGGCAGTTTGGTCCTCTCACCCTGGAAGTTGTCCACCCTTGGTTTATGTAGTAGAGTAAAAAGCCATTTTGTTTTTCAATAAAATGCAGAGCTATTAAAGTTGATAGGATTCTTGGGTGTTGATGTAAAATTAATGTTATATCTAGATAAATGAGGATATAGATGCAATGGCACAAAAATCACCTAAAAATTACCTTCCCCAAATATGTTTGAACTTGTGCTGCTTAAATGAGAAATGTGACTTTGATAACAAAACCCTAGGAAATGGAGCTCAACTGGCGATGGATCATGGGATTCATAATAGATGCCTTCCTCATGTGAGTTAACAGTAGACAATGCAGGAAAAAAAACCCTGCTGATGTAGCCACAGCCTGAGCTGCCTGAACCCTCCTTGTGTCTTTTATTGTAGTATATTAATAGGACTATTGTGGATACTGAAGAGATAACTAGTTCAGAGACATCTCAGAAAGCACAAATGCTTCTGCGCCCTCTTCAGCTTTTTGACTGTTTTTGTTACCACTGGTTCCTATCTCCCCCCGCCCCCCCCCGCCATGACTACTCAACTCAGTCCTCCCATTCGTATCACTTGTGTTGGCCTAATCTCCATTCTGGAAAAGTCCATATACTGCAGTCATTCTATGAACGTTAAATATACATTTTTCTGACACTTGATAAAATATTTGAGCCTATTGACACTTTTCCTTAATCTTGGTTAAAGGCAGACTTTTCTTGCTTTAATGAAGCTGTTACATGGGTTTAGTTACAACAACAAAGCAGTGATTTGTTTTCCAAGTTAACAAAGTGTGCTTTATTCTTTTTCACAGATCATAACAGGTGGCCACCTGCTCCAGACAGTGACAATTTGAAAGCACTCAAAATGATGCTTTCAGGAAAATCTTTGTCAAAGCTATAAATCAATGAACTGGGGTTCGTCCTTTTCCATTCTTGTCAATAGAGAATTTCTGCCATTTAATAACTGACTACAATCTTTCCTGAGAAACTCTGCTCATTGAGATACAAATCTGTAGTTTTGTTTTGTAATAAATGTCTTGTAGAAACTGTCTCAGGACAGTTGTCCAAGGAGCCACCATTTGTTAACACGTGTTATTATTGGCTTTGATCTGAAAGAATAAATGTGTCCCTTGTGATCTTTCTGTTTGCAGTTAGAACTCTGAACTCTTCCTGCCATAACAACAGAGTTGTTTAGAATATATTCTATTGGCAAAGAATTAAAAAGAGAATAAGACCAAAGGTTTACAGTCTGTTGTCCTATACACTTATTATTCCAGTGCATGCCAGAACTTCTAAAGATGACAGCTGTAGTGTACAATAAATTGATAATTTACATCTGTGTTCAAATTTGTCTTCTGTGTTCAATGAGAATACGTAACATGAAGCTTGAGAACATCTTGTCTGCGTCGTACATTGGCTGGGGATAATGGCAACTGTAAGCCCAGAATTTCTGGGAAATGCCAGGTCAAGGAACTCTATAAAGTTCAGAGAAGGTGAAATACTTTCATCTTGTACCCACAAAGGAAATTGTGGCTAAGTTTCTCTATCTCAGATGCATATTATCAGAGTTTCTTTCTGCATATTGACCAGGGCACCAGCACTGCTGAAAATACTGTTCACTTTACTAACCTTGCAAACTGATATATGGCATAACCTGTTACACTGATTGAATGCAACTGACTTAGGGGAAAAAAGCTTTCCCAAAATGTGCAGAAAGCTTAAAATAAAATTTCCATTATCTCTTAAAATATATTTGTTAAATATGATAGAGACCTTACAAGTAAATAAACCTAAAAAGAAAATAGTTCTCTACATGATTACGGCCGCTAGATTGTGCTATGCACAGTTATGGAAGGAGACACAGTCCCCAAGACTTGAAGATTGGTTAATAAAATTATTTGATATCGCCGAGGCCGATATTGTAATAGGGTCCTTGGAAAGTAAAGGGAAAAGGGAAGTTATTGACGGATGGAAATTAGTTTCTCCTATCTGGGAAAATAACTGGGGGGAAATGCGGTAACTTTTCTCGAATAAACATGAAACATGGACCATAAGGGTCATAATGTTATGTTAAAGATCTTCTACTTGATGTGAAGGGGTATGTCCCAAAAATGAAAAGGTAGTAGGAAACATTAATGGCTGCATAATCTATGGAAGGAAAAGTTAGGTGTACATAAGAAACAAATGTGATTTATTGGTGAAGAGACAGATCGACTAGATTATTTGGTGAAATTTGGTAAAATTGTAAATTTAGATATAGGGTTTATGCAAGACTTATATTTGAATGTGTGATATACTAAATTTTTTTAGATAATTGGAATAATTAGAAATGCTACAAAAATATTTTATGCTCGTATATTGTATATTCTCATATATTGTATATTCTGTTCGTTAAAGTTATTGGTAAATTATCTGGTTAAATATACAGGCAGATTTTTATCACGTTTGGCAGATTCAGAAGGAATTTACAGATAAGGAAATGTATGTTAAATTGAGTTTCAGCAAAGAGGGGAGGGTATAAAAAGGGGGGAATTAATTTTGTATTCTTATATTTATTGTATTGTGTTTTGTATGGTTAAGTGGTTTGGGTTTGGGATTGTTAGGTTAATAGATTGTTCGGGTTGTGGGTTAGTTACTGAGTTGGGTGGAGTTATATATGTATATTAGAATTGTTTTTGTGTGTATGGAGATGCCTTTGTGTTCTGTGTCTGTTTGATTATGTCAGTAAAATTTAAAAAAAAATGTGCAGAAAGGGGAGAAAATGTAGCATTTGCATTTTTGTACATTTTGCCAAATTAAAAGAGAATTAGCAAAGTTTTTTGCTGTGATTTAACCCTTGCCCTGTACTTTGAAATATATGTTGATTTCACTGGGAAACTTCGAGATACTTGATTCTTTTATTTGAACCAATGGTGTGGATCATAATTTGCTCCCATTTGATTTTTTTTTAATGTTTTGTGGAAGTTCCTAGAGCTGTTTGGAGAGTGTATCTAAACAAATAGCATAATAAAGACAAAAGCAAGCTATCAGAAGAAGTCTAGGATCAAGTTGTGCCAAAGCACTATTTTTTTTTAAAAAAAATCCAAACTACGAACATCCTCCAGAGCTCCATTAAATCCATTACAATAAAAACGGAAAGCAAATGGTTCTACATGACTCTGCCTAGAAAAGGCTGTCCCCCAAAACTCCATGTCTGGCTATTTTCAAAGAAGCAACCAAGAGGTCAGTAATAACTCTGAACGGGCTGAAGAAATCTGTAGCTGAGATGGGAGACAGGATCTGTGGAACGATCAACCAGACACTCCACAAAGCTGGGCTTTATGGAAGAGTAGTTAGAAGAAAGTCATTGCTGAAACAAACCCATAATGAAACATGGTTATAGCTTGCCAAAAAGCATATGGAGACACGAGAAACATGTGGAAGTAAACTCTGGTCTGATCAGAAAACATTGTATTTTTTAACTTTAATACAAAATGCTGTGTGTGACACAAAACCAATAGTGTTTATTACCTAACACACACACACACACACACACACACACACACACACACACACACCCCAGTGAAGCATGGTGTCATGTAGAGATGCTTTTCTTTAGCAAACAGTGGGAAACTTGTTGAGATTGAGACAAGATGGGTGGAGCCAAATACAGGGGACTTCTAAAGGAAAACAAGTTTCGGACTGAAAGGGCATAGGGGAGACAAAATCTCAGGATGTTGAAAAAAGAGATGATTTCATTCTTAGAAACAGCACAGCATGTTTCAGCCTGGAAATATCCTTATGGCTTTCTTCAGGTGAATAAAACACAGGGAAATTTAAAGAAGCATCTCTAGAGTTTATGGCTGACAACTGATCGACATGTTTGGCTGTTTTAAAGAATAAAATCTCTTTTTCAAAAACCTGAGACACTGTTTGTTTTCTACACCTCATCTATTAAGTGTTACCAGTCCACTTTGCATTCAGACTGGAAGGGACCAGGGATGGGATTGAAGTTCACATTCCAACAGGATAATGACAATAAACATACAGCCTGAGTAACCCAAATGATTTAAAAACAAGAACTTGAATGCCTTAGCACAGGCCCAGTTAAAGCCCACCACCTAATTAAGAAACTGGTGTGACTTGAAAACGACTGTTTGCCAGTGCTACCCATCCAACTTGAGAGAGTTGAAGCACTTTTCCAAGAATGCCAAAACAGTGGGATCTGGATGTGCCAAGGCTGTTTTACCAAGTTGTTGGCTCCGGAGTGAATATGCAGGCAATCTACAAGTGCCAGTTTGTTTTTCTTTACCTTTGTGCCATAATAAAAATATTTTCCATCTTCATAGTCTTGAACATATTGTGTACAACAAGTAGTAAAAATACTGAATCCATTCTAATTCCACTTTGGAGCACAACAAAATGTGGACAAATTAAAGAGGGGGGTGGTTCTATAAGGAGCTGTAATACATGGTAACCCCAGCTTCTTTGTGGTCTTCAAGATGAATTCCCTATCTATCTTGCTATAGAAGATAATGACTAAGTGTGGTAAACTGGATAAACATAGACTAGAAAACAAAAGCAACGGCCAAGAGGAGGAACTTCAATAAGTAAAGGACCATCAGCTACATTTTTATTAACTTGATGAGTTTGCACATTAATCTAGTTAATAGTTTATGTTGAGGCTCACCTACCTGTTCAGTTAAAAATTCTGAAAGTGACAGTATATTTTGGAATTTAATCCTGGCATTTTGTGCTTCCATAATTTGACATAAAATATCATGAGGTGGTTCTTCGTGGTCTCTGTGCCTCATACATTAGGAGCTTTCGCGCCTGCACGGTAGCGTTCGCAAGATTCTAGAGCTCGTTAGCTTTGGCGGGAACCCCTCCCCCACGCCGGTGCTGCGCATGCTCCTCCCGCTGACTAACGGTCTCTCCTCAGTTCTTTCTTGTCCGCCTCAGCGTACAGAAGGTTCTGCTTGTTGGCTTGCTTTTCGATTCTGCTTTTTGGTGTTTTTGACTTCGGATTTGGCTTTTGACTACCCCTCACGGATTTCGGACTTGGCTTGGTATTTTCTCGATCGGTTTTGACCCTTTTCTGGCTTTGACTTCGATTTCGGATCTCGGACTGTGTTTGGCGTTCTCGGACTCTTGTTTCTTCTTTCCTGCCTTGCGCCCGGTTTATGTCGGCTCTCTTCAAACGCTGCGCCTCCTGTGGAAGGAAGGTCGCCCTCTCTGACCGACATTCTAAGTGCCTGATTTGTTTGGGTGAGGGGCACAACGTTCAGGCCTGCCCCATTTGCAGAGAGTTCACGCATCAAACTCTCCGCAACAGGGCAGCAAGGCTTAAATCCCACTGCTGGGAGTAGTCTCTTTGTGCAGAGGGACCCGAAACGATAGCCGAGAAACGCCCGTCTTCTTCTTCTTCGTCGGCAGCAGCGGCGGCTGCCATGCCCTCGACCTCGTCGGTATCGGTACCGGGCTCAGTACCGATAATGAAGTTGCCGAGGATACCAAAGATCTCGGCAACTCGGGCACGTGAGGACCCTGCGGGCTCGCAGGCCTCAACCTCCTCCTCCAGGCTGCTGACCGCGGCCCAGAAGAAACGCCCCGCCGCCGAGGGCCTGGGGGAGAAGAAGAAGAAGAAAAGGAAGGAGAAGCGGCACTCTTCACCGACGGTGGTGCGACCCCCAACTCCACCAGCCACCCAGCCCGCCGAGGAACCTCAACTGATGGAGCTCCCTGTGGAAGAGGAGCCTCTGGAGGAAGAGGAAGTCCTCGAGGTGTCAGACAAGGAACAGGCCGTGCAGGCCTCGCCTCCTCAACCGCCCGAGCTGATCACGGAGATCACTCCGCCGAGTCGCCGTCCACCCTCGGCAGAACGCCGAGAGGAGGCTGTGGTTAGGCAGCGCCCAGCCTCTCGACGTGACCAGTCCTGCTCGCCGGAGCAGCGGGCCAGGCCTCCATCCCCGCAATATCGGGAGATGCGCCTGGAGAGGTGTCGCTCGGGCGAGAGCGCCTACTCTCCTGCCTACCTAGGAAGGTACGCCCAGGAGCAGGTGTGGCACGAGCCGGCCGGCTCATACTCTTCGTATTCACCGTCTTACAGGGACTGGTACCATCCAGATCCAAGGTACTGGTCACCTCGTCGCCGGTCTTGCTCACCACCGCAGGAGGCTCACTACCCCCGCTATGAGAGGTCACCGCTGCGTTGTTCGCCGAGTCGCCGTCGGTCCCCAGAGCCCTCACCCCACTACAGGGCTGTTTCTCCACCACCGCGGACGACGGCCACAGCTACCCGCCTGACGCCACTGCCCAGCGTGGCTCAACCGGCGGTAGCCGCGACTTCTACCACGCAGGCGGCACACCGACCTAGGCCCGCGGTCGTGCCCCTGCAGGTGACTCCGATACCGGTCACGATATCGGCCGTATCGGTACCGATGCAGCCTGCAGCTCCAGCTGTCACCCTGGCACCCCCGGCCCGCAGGCCGGCCGAGGAGAAGGAGGAGGAGAGGTCGCCATCACCATCTGGCGACTCGTATGACTCGGACTCTGACTCTGCTGAGTCCACTCCTTCTTCTCATGAATCCCCCCTGCTGGGGTTCGGAGAGCCAGGCGCGGAGTCTGCACCGGAGGACGTCCGCCAGTTTTCTGCGATCCTCCTCCGGATGGCCACAGCCCTTGGCCTGAAGGTGACCGAATCTGCTCCCCAAGCCCAGGACCCGGTCTTCCAGTACTTGGAAGCTCGCCCACCATCGACCGCGCCGCTGCCGTTCCTGCCAACCCTGGTGGAAGCGATGAAGCAGCCGTGGGCGAAACTGGCGTCAGCACAGCCTATCCCGCATAGGCTAGAGCATCTGTACAGGACACAGAAGGAGAACGCGGAGTTCCTCTTCAACCACCCTGTACCGAACTCTATTGTGGTCGAGTCGGCTCAGACGAAAGGAGGCAACCAAGCGCATACCACCCCTCCGGACCGTGAAGGACAGAAGCTCGATGCCTTCGGCCGAAGGTTCTATCTACACGATGGCATGCCTCGCGGCGTACCATCGGAACCTGTTTGACCGACTCGCTCCGCTCCTTGCTGACTTGCCGGAGGAGTCACGCGCCTCAGCCACACAGATCTTTGGCAAGGCCGTTGTGGTGGCTACACAGCAGATCGCCACCTCGAGGCATGCCGTGGAGGCTACCTCGAGGGTGATGGTCGGTGCCGTAGCTCGTCCTCTGGGCTTCAGGAGGACAGCCGTCGGCGGACTGAAGACCTACCGTTCGACGGCGAAGGGCTCTTCCGCACCTCCACCAACAAGGCTATGGATCACCTCGTCAAGGCCCGGCTGACAGCGAAGAAGATGGGCATAAACCAGCCTGCCCCGTCTCGCTGCTCTTTCCAGCCGAGGCCTATGTGGAGAAGGTCCTCCTCTTCATCGGCGTACCAGCCGCGGTCCCGCAGTCGACCGCGTCGAGGCCGTCGACCTCTTCGGCTTCCAGGAGGCTTCCCAGACGACGCCCATCTTCGTCGTCCAAGAAGTCGTCCTCCGGAGCGAAGTCCCGGTTTTGACGGCCTTCGCAGGACTCCACCCGTGCCATCCTTCACCCTTCCAGTAGAACTGTTCCACCACCCGAGCCTGGCCAGGCACCTCGACTGCTGGCGGGAGATCACTGCGGACTCCTGGGTACTTACCATCGTCTGCCTGGGTACGCCATCGAGTTCCAGGCTATTCCGCCACGGGGTGTCTACTCTCCACCCCGGCCAGCTCGGCTCTACTGGAAGAGGTCCAGTCCTCCTCGAGAAGGGAGCGATCGAGAGGCTCCCGCCTTCAGCCAAGACCACCGGCTTCTACTCGAGGTACTTCACGGTGCCGAAGGCGGACGGATCCCTGCGGCCCATCCTAGACCTCCGAGGGGTGAACGAATACATCCGCCCCAAGAGGTTCAGATGGTCACGCTGCCGTCGATCCTCCCCTTCCTCCGCCGAGGGGACTGGTTTGCGTCCATAGACCTCAAAGACGCCTATTTCCACATCTCGATCCGCCCGCAGCACAGGAGATACCTTCGGTTCGCGATCGACGGCACCAGCTACCAGTACCGGGTGCTGCCGTTCGGGCTTTCCACCGCACCGAGGGTGTTCACCAAGTGCATGGCTCCGGTCGTGTCCTTCCTGCGGACGAAGGGCGTCTCCGTCTACCCTTACCTGGACGATTGGCTATTGGTGGCGTCCTGCAGACAGAAACTGTACAGGGACATTCATTGGACTTTGTCCCTTCTCACTCGGCTTGGACTCAGGGTCAACCCCAAGAAGTCCCATCTCGAGCCCACTCGGGTTCTCGACTTCATCGGGGCGACCCTCGACTCGGTATTGGAGAGGGCCTTCCTCCCAGACGAGTGGGCGCGGATGCTTCGTTGGGCAGCGTCCGCTGCCTTCGAGGCCTCGACGGTGTCAGCGAGGAGGATCCAACAACTCCTCGGCTACGTGGCCTCGACCACCGCCGTAACCTACCTCTCCAGGTTACGCGCCCGGCCGCTCCAGCACTGGTTCGTCAGGGCCTTCGATCCACTCTGGGACGACCAGCGCCGCCGATACCGTCTGCCCCAACAGGTACGCCGATCGCTCCTGTGGTGGCAGTCGTACAGGAACCTCCTGTCAGGCATGCCGTTCCGCGAACCCAGGCCGTCGGTCACGATAACGACGGATGCCTCGGTCTTCGGCTGGGGAGCGCACACCGGGGACCTCCGGGTCCAAGGCCGGTGGATGGACGACGAGTTGTTCCTCCACATCAACTCTCTCAAACTGTTGGCGATCCACAAGGCCCTGAGAGCGTTCCGACACCTGGTCACCGGCCGCACAGTGTTGATCCTCACCGACAACACGACGGCGGTCTGCTACGTGAACAGGCAAGGAAGGATGCACTCCACCACGCTGCTGGGCATCGCACTCAAACTTTGGAACTGGTGCGTCCCGCTCCGGATACATCCTGTGGCGGTTCACCTGGCGGGGCAGGAGAACACCACAGCGGACGCCCTCAGCAGGGACACCACTTCCCACCACGAGTGGTCCCTGTCCGACGAGGCTTTCCGGATGCTTCGGGACCGATGGGGCGAGCCGACTATCGGCCTCTTCGCGACCAGCCAGAACGCGAAGTGCCGCCTGTTCTGCTCGAGGGCTGGCCACGATCACCGCTCCATCGGCGACGCGTTCCAGTTTCCATGGGACGAAGGGCTGATCTACGCCTTCCCTCCGTTCCCGCTCCTGGGCTGCATGATCGCGAAGATCATCGCGGACTGGGCGGACGCGATCCTCATGGCGCCATACTGGCCGAGGCAGCACTGGTTCGGACCCCTGATCGAGGCCACCCGGGGCAGGACTCTCAGGTTTCCAACGGTACCGGACCCGCTGTCCCACTCCGACGGACTGGTGTTGCACCCAGACCTGCCGGTGTTGGCCCTCCATGCCTGGAGGATATCGCCCTAGACGACCCGGCCATCGGGAATGTCTTGACCACGGCCAGGAAGGAGTCCACGCGAAGGAACTACCACTACAAGTGGCAGCGCTTCGTGGCCTTCGCCGAGGAACGTCGAGAGCCGGTATCGCCTGTCACCCTGCGTACCGTGCTCCACTTCCTCCTCCATCTCCGGCAACAGGGCCTGGCCTTCCCGTCGCTCAAGGTCTACCTCGCCGCGATCGTGGCATACCAACCGCCACGATCCCCGTCGGCCGTGCTCTTCAGGGACGGTACCGTCAAGCAATTCCTGAAGGGCTTGCAGCACCTCTACCCGCCGGTATTGCCGCCGCTACCGCCGTGGTCGCTGTCATTGGTGCTGTCCCAGCTGACGAGGCTGCCCTTCGAGCCTATGGCCACAACGGACGACAGGCTGCTCGCGATGAAGACCGCGTTCCTAGTGGCCGTCACCTCTGCCAGGCGAGCGGGAGAGTTGACGGCGCTATGGTCCGATGAACCATACTTGGTCTTTCATCGGGACAAGGTGGTCCTCCGGCCTGACATCTCCTTCCTGCCGAAGGTGGTGTCCAGCTTCCACATGAGCCAGGACATCATCCTGCCGGCCTTCTACCCAGACCCGACGACACCTCTGGAGCGGTCCCTCCACTCCCTGGACGTGCGTCGGGCGCTGACCTTCTACAAAGACAGGACTGCAGCCTACAGACAGACACCCCACCTGTTTGTCTGTTATGGCAGGCACCGGAGAGGCCACAAGGTATCCACCCAGCGCTTCTCTAAGTGGGTGGTACAGACTATTCAACTGGCGTACGAGCTTGCCAGGAAGCCTCCGCCAGACCTTCTTCGGGCCCACTCCACTAGGGCTGTGGCGACATCTGCTGCCCTCCTGCAAGGCGTCGACCTGTCAGAACTCTGCCGTGTGGCGACCTGGTTCCAGCCGTCGACCTTCGTGCGCCACTACAGCCTCGACTGCCGTTCCAGGAGAGATGCCCGGTTTGGACGTGCTGTGCTGTCTTCTGTGCTCTAGGATCTGGGACCTGACCCACCACCCTACTGGTAAGCTACACAGTCTCCTAATGTATGAGGCACAGAGACCACGAAGAAGAAGAACAGGTTGCTTACCTGTAACTGTGGTTCTTCGACTGGTCATCTGTGCCCTCATACATCCCCGCCCTGCCTTCCCCTCTTTTTCAGGTCCCATCTGCTTCGGCGGACCAGAACTGAGGAGAGACCGTTAGTCGGCGGGAGGAGCATGCGCAGCACCGGCGTGGGGGAGGGGTTCCCGCCAAAGCTAACGAGCTCTAGAATCTTCCGAACGCTACCGCGCAGGCGCGAAAGCTCCTAATGTATGAGGGCGCAGATGACTACTCGAAGAACCACAGTTACAGGTAAGCAACCTGTTCTTTTATCGGGCTGGCTAAAACGCTTTTATTCACTACAGCCATTTCCGCACTACACTCTTATAGCGCGATTATTCCACTTTCAACATCCTATGGAATCCTGGGGTTTGCCGGCCGGCCCCTCCCGAAACTGCAAACCCCAGGATTCCATAGGATGTTGAAAGTGGAATCATAGTGCTATAAGAGTGTAGTGCGGAAATGGTCTAAGAATAGCGAAGGCTTGAAACGCTAACTACAAAACATGCTTCTCCCTGCCATACCCAAGTGGGCGAGATATGTTGGATAAAAAGTCATTTTTTTTGCTGGACGTTTTGCTATACTCTTGTGGAGGGAAAAAACGGATCAACTTCCTCCCTTCCTCATCTGAGAGGGAGAAAAAACGTTCTTCCCTCCGAGGCCCTGTGCCCCATTTGCTTTAGTTCTCCCTTTTTAGGAAGCTGTTCTCCAGAGACTACATGCCTGAACAACTGATGTAGGCGCACAGAGAGGAGTGTAATGAGCGGCGGGTTCACAATGTATTCCTTTTCCTTCTCTGTCGATAGGCCGCCAACTGATTTTCTTCCCAAGTTTCATTCTAAGGAATTAGCCATGTTATCTCGGCATGGAGGAAGTAATTATTGGAAGAGGTAAGTCCAGGGACATTTAAAAAAACAAAGGGGGACATGAGACTCTCAAATACACCAAAATGAAGACAACTTCATGTAGGGAACAATGCGCAGGGTCTGATACCTGAATTGAAGTTGTTCTGCTTGCATTACCACGAATATATACATATGCCTTCAAGTCACCTGTCCATTTTTGGGCAATTTCCTCACTACTCTCTTATAGCGCTATTATTCCACTTTCAACATCCTGTGGAATTCTGGGGTTTGTAGTTTGCTGAGGCCAAAGAGCTCTCTGGCTGAGATGTCTAAAGGCCCCTCCCTAAACTGCAAAGCCTGATTCCATAGGACGTTGAAAGTGGAATAATAGCGCTATAACAGGCTAGCGCAGCAACGGCCTATGTCAACCTCAGCGTGGCCGGACGCCGGCGTCCCGCCTGAAATAGAAGCGGGGAACGGCTTGAGGAAGGGGCAAGGGGACGGTTCTCTACGTCGTACCACGGGGGTAGCACATCTGGGGAGGTGAGGGGGGCCCAAAACGAAGCCATTGCCTCCCACAAAATTCTCCTCCTCCGCGAGGTTTCCCTTCAGCCCCCGTAGTTCCAGCGCCGCACATTACAGTAAGCTAAAGCTTCGGCTGAACGTTTAGACCAGTGGTTCTCAACCTGTGGGTCCCCAGATGTTCGTGAACTTCAGCTCCCAGAAGCCCTGAGCATTGACCATAGTGGCTGGGGCTTCTGGGAGCTGAAGTTCACGAACATCTAGGGACCCACAGGTTGAGAACCACTGGTTTAGACTGAGGTATGAGTGAAGGAGCCAAAGAAAAAGGGGGCAGGCAAAGCCAACCCAGGAAACGCAACACAGCAAATAAAAGAGCTTTAGGGGTCCGTGACTTTCATCTCGCCGCGATGCTAGAAATCTGGGGACTGAAGAAAAAATTCAGAGGGAAAGTATTTTTATTTGGAAGGCAAGGCAGTGACTTTTCTCCCCTTCCGCCCCGCAGCTACACCTCCGTATTACGCCGGGTATCTAACTAAGCCCTCCCTGGAGCAGGTGCGCACGCGCGGAATCTCTAGGATTCGAAGGGACCGCCTTGAACTCGCCACGAAGCGCTCGGCCAGCAGGAGCGGGGAAAAAACGGACGCGCCTAAATTACCTCGGGGAAACTGAGCATGCGCACTCTGAGCCTGTGGGCTTTTGGTTGTTTACCGCTTCTTTCAACCGCCAGTTAAGTCCTTATTCGTTAAGAACTAAATAATCGTACCGAGGGTCGTCGACCGTATTAAGTACTGGACTTTCTTTGGCATCCTCTTTCCTCCCACCCCAATACCTGTCATGTTACGAAAAAGCGGCGAAAGAGGAAAAACACTAGATAAAAGCTGCGCATGCGCCCGCACTCATCGATGGTTACGGCTGGCTCGGCCATCTCTATGGTCAGCGTCGCTCTTATAATGCGGAAAAGCGCTGCTTGCGGACAGCCGATCGAGAACTAGTAAAACTAGAGTGACACGCATTGCTGAATATAGCGAATCTCCTGGTTCGTTTAAGGATATTAAAATAATCCTCGGGAGCGGAAGTGAAAGGTTCCCATAGACGTAGGAAAAACCACAGGGACCCGCCCTGTTTTGGCCCAACCAAAGATAACCGCAGAGAGGGGGAATCAACCGATTGCATATTCTGCGTGATAAACGTGATTTTGAGCTATTTAAAACTGTCAAGTCCATGGAAATACAGTCCATTAGCCCAATTTTTACATCTTTTTGCTATCAATGATTGTTGCTATTGTATGCCTTCATGACATTTCTGATTTATGGCGGGCCTAGGCCATAACCCAGGCCGATAATTGTTGGTCTCGTCGGCAACCTAACCTATTGCAGTCTAATTTAGGCCATTTCCGCACTAGCCTATCATAGCGCTATTATTCCACTTTCAACATCCTATGGAATCCTGGGGTTTGCAGTTTAGGCTAAACTGCAAACCCCAGGATTCCATAGGATGTTGAAAGTGGAATAATAGCGCTATGACAGCCTAGTGTGGAAATGGCCCTAGAAGTGAGGCTCGTTGGGCTTTCAGTCACTACTTCTCCATACAAAATGCTGCACAGACCAAAATTGCCGCCTCCAATCCCTTCCATCCCCAAATCAGACCTTAAAAGGCTTTTACTGTGTTGTTTTTCAGATATGTTAACACTTTTAAGTAAATAAATAAATATTTGCGTATCGTCTTTTGAGGTCAAATGAGTTTTAACACAACGAACGTAGAAGCTCCTCCTTGTTAGTGTATTTACTCTGACTAAAACAGAAAAGGATCAAGTGGAACCTTAAAAGCTGAAAAAGTCTTAGGGGTTGTCAGCCTTTGCGTTTTGCTCACCAGTTCATCTGGTGCAGGAAGGTCACGAAAGTTCCTTAAGCGGCTGCAAGACGCTTCTGTTTTTACTTCCAACAGATTAACACAGCTACTGCACCCCCGTTAGTTTTACAAAGCAATGATTCAGACCAATTTTAGAGCGCAGGGGTGTCAGGACTGTTGTCTTCCAGACGGTGTCCGACTGGAACACCCATTATCCCTCACTACTGGCTATGCTGGGTGCTATGGTTGATGGGAGCTGCAGGCCAGCAACATCCGGAAGGCTAACATTTCCACCTTCACCTTGATTATTGTTATTGTGAAGGATCTGTCACAGCATAGAAAAGGAGATGTTGCGGGTAAAAGAGAAGGAATTTGAAAGATTGCAAACAGTGTGTTCATAGCCTCACAAGTATTACACTCTGCCCATTACAATCCCACAAATGTTTACACAGCAGAAAGTCCCACTGGGTTCAAGGGCCGACTCCTAGGTAAATCCACACAGGACTGCAGCCCAAAGGAACCCATAAAACTATTTCTGTCCAGAAGATAGATTTTTGTAGACCATCTCCTCCCTGCACTGCTTTAGTGCTGTTATTCCCCTTTCAACATCCTGTGGAATCCTGGGGTTTGCAGTTTAGGGAGGGGCATTTAGAATTCTCAGCTAGAAAGCTCTTGGGCCTCAGTAAACTACAAATCCCAGAATTCCACAGGACATTGAAAGTGTATCATAGCGCTATAACAGTGTAGTGCAGAAATGGCCTTAATCTCCACATTTATCGGTCTCCCTTTTTAGCTCTACGAGCCAACATATTTAGGAATTGCCCCATGGTGGTGTTAAATGTGAGAGCGCTGCTGCAGAAAAAAGACAGAAGCCGCATTTCTTTTTCAAAGGAAGTTTAAGCTGAGAACCTTTCTAACATCCCCCCCCTCCAATTTCTATATCTGCGTGGGGCAAAAATGCCCCCCCTTCGAAACCATAAAGATATATCCCCTTCCTCTCTACAGAGTTCAAGTGCGTCGGTATTACTTTAGCAGTCAAGGTCACACGCTGCGGAATCCTGGGGTTCACCGCTTCGTAGTAAAGGTTTCTAAACTGTCTCTGCCAGCGCGCGAAACTACAAATCCCAGGATGCCACGGGAAGCATCGTGAGAACTTAAGGCGGGGAAGCTACCTCACCCTCTACGACGTCGTACGCCGTGACGTCGCCCCTCCGTGCGTCATGGGTTCTGCGTGAGGTGGGAGGTGGAGCCTGAGCAGCGCTTGGGAAGGAAAAAGAGCAGGGGGAGGAGAGGGAAAAGCTGGGGCTGGCGAGGGGACGGCCCGCAGGGTCCGAGAGGGGGGTCCTCCGCGCGCTCCTAATTTCGGCCTCCCCCTCCGCGTGGCGCGAGATTCAGGGAGGACGAGGCCGCCCCTCCCTCCTCCCCCCTCGGCCGCCCCCCCGCCCTCCCTCTCTCCCTCTCCCCTCAGCCTCGTTCGGCTGGGAGCCGGAGGGGGTCTCCTTCCTTTCCTTTCGCTCCCGCCCGCCCGCCCGCCCGCCCGCCCACTCCCCGCGTGGAGCTCGCGCCCTCTTCTTGCCCACGGGCCTGCCCTGGCCGGCTGCCCGTCCCCTCGCCCGCTCCCCACTCCCCTCCCCCCGCCCCCATCGGAGCCCGTCACGGTCGTGGGTGGCGGGGCCTCCGTGGAACGCCGGGATCCTGGACCCCTCCGGGGTTGCGGCCCTGGAGGCGCCGGCTTGGGGGATCGCCCGCCTCCTCCCCCTCTCTCCGCTTGCCCCTGCCCGACAGGTACGGCCCGTGTGGGGGGGGCGGGTGTGTGTGTGTGTGTGTGTGTGTTGGGTAGGGGGTGGCTCCGCGATTCTGGTGGGCCAGAGGCGTCTCAGAGTCTCCCGAGGAAGTCTGTTTGTTTATTGCGATGGAGGAGAAGGATCTGCTGTGGCTGATGCTTTTTAATATGTGGTGCTGTTGAGCCTCATGGTAGAGGATTTTCCTACTCCCTCCCCGTATCTTTAGTCTGCGGGTTGCAGTCCGTTCTTCCTACTTGGGTTTTATATTGGGGGGGGGGGGAACAGAGTTAAAAAAAAAGACCCCGTGTGTGTGTTTTGTCAAGTGTCTGGAGAGGCCCTTCACTTGTCATTGTGAAATATGAAGGACCCAGATGGTAAAGCTGGCGGCCGCCTTAGGAAGAAAGAGGAGGGATAAATAAGATTTTCTTTCCCTGCAGATCTGCATGTGTGTGTGTTCAGAATTCCCGGTGTGCTGGATTCCTTTATCTCCGTGTGGATACTCTTTAAAAAAACCCAGTATTTTAGCCTTGGTTGTGCCTTGCAAAGCAAGTGAGGCTGAGCCTTCTGGTTCAGTCAGATGGACGACACAATCCTACGTGTGTGGAGTTGGGAGCTGGTGCTCTGTGAAGAAATAGGGAAAATCTGTGGGCCTAGGCTGTGCCGTTTTCACTGCAGATAATAGTACTTGCGTGTGTGTTAATTTATCCAAGTACTGAATATATGAAATGTGGCCTTGTGTCTGTCCCTGTCCCCATCACTGCACTGCCACACGTGTGAACCAGGGACTGTAAACAATGTGGTCAAAGGATCCGATATGGAATAGAAATAAAGGGAAAAAAAGACCTGCGGATATTTATTGTAGAATAGGGTAGGGTAAGAAGTAGCAGATGATTTTGTGTGACGTATAAAAATAGATTAGACTTAGTATTGAAAATCCGAGTTTAAGAAGAGGAGAAGGAGCCAGAGAAGTTATAAAAAAAGAGCTACAAGAAATGTCTTTAACTGCAACCTCCCTTTTTGGGTAGCAAACGTGTAATGAATATGTCTTTCAAAAGCAATACAGAAAACAAGCAAGATAACAGTGTTACTCCAAAAACAACAATTTATTGTTACTGGAGGATTTATATGATCTGAAGAAAAATCAGTTAATTTAAAGCTATTCCATTTAAAAGCATTTTTAGAAGCACTTTGTCAGGAATTTTTCAACTTTTATGAATTCTTGCGTCACTCTAAGGTTTTTCCATATAAATAAGATCTCGGTGACTGATTCTGGGGAGCGAAGCATAAGCAGAGAAGGTAATAATGATCAAGTAATTTGTACTGGTACAGTAGTGGACCTATAGTTTGAGGGACACACTCTCTCTCTCTCTCTGGTGATAACTGTTCACTTGTGAGGTTATGAGAGTTGGATATCATTGGATACCACAAGGGAAAAAGTGAACACTGGGTTCCTTTTGCTCAGCGTTGTGAAGTGTGGAAATACATGCAAGGAATGTCTCTGGCTTCCGCTCTCACTTGGCAAGCAAATTCCTTGGAGTTGCCACAACATTGTTGGTTGGAAGATCAAAGCCTAGAGATGCTGACCGCATCTCAGGGATGTTTATATTTCAGGAATGCTTCAGGAGAAGGAGTGAAAAGGCTAGTGGAAGTGCACTTCTAGAATAATGAGCTTTTACAGCATGTGCAGGAAATTATAGATTGAAAAAGATCTCTAGCACATTAACTGTGTCTAGAAAAATGTGTGATTTACCTTTATTTTCTTCAATAAGTAAAGGTCACAATTACAGCCAAGTAACTCCACTGTAACTGTATTCATAAATGCTTTAGTAGGTGACAGTATAACCATTCTGGCTTTACTGTAACTTTTGTTCTTTTCGTGAAAAGTCACAGTAATAGTTTATATTTTAAGAGTTACATAGTATGGTCATAGATGGCCATCTGACCTCTAATGTTTCATTGCTGTTTAGCCTTATGCGCCCCCCCCATCCTCTGTATGTTTGTGCACATACCAGCTTCATGCGTCTTGATGATGAAGTGGGCATACATCCGTAAAAGTGGACTTGCATCCATGTGCTACAATAATTCTATTAGTTCTTAAGGTGCCACCAGATTCTTGATGATTTTTGCATTATAACTGACAAGTGGAACTTGCAACAAAATGTTGTAGTGTGTCATTCTTCTGTCCACTTTTCCAGTCAGTCAGACATGGCTTGTCTACAGCACTTCATTCCTTCTCCACCCCAATTTTCCATTCCTCCCAGCAGTCTGCATTCCATATTCACTGAGTGCCCTAATTCATCATTAGGTGATTTGCTGGTATGTGCAGGTCCTACCTGTGAGGTTTATATATATATTTGTTAAAACATTTATATCCCAACCTATCTCATAAACCACCTGGGTGGAATACAGACAAAAAGCAATTTAAAATAGTGAAGAGCAACGTAAAACGATATGAAACATACAAAACAACTTAAGCAGTATAAAAAAGTTTAAAACATATATTTACACAGATTTAAACAGAAGACTTTGGTAAGAGCCATATTTTAGTTTGTCATTGGCATGAAGTCACTATTGGCACCAAGCAGACTTTCAAGGGAAGGTGATTTCACAACCAGGAGGCGCAGCAAAGAAGCCCCTCTCCTATATCACTGCATAGTCTTTTGCTTCAGCTTGTGGGACAGAGAGGAGTTACTCACCAGCAGATAGCCATCTCCAGGAAGGGATATAAAGAGAGAGATTCCTTGGACTATGGAAATGTCAGTCTATTTAGAGCTTTAAATATCATTACCTGCACTTTGAGTTCACACCAGATGTTTATTGGCGGCCAGTGCAGTTACAGTGCTAGAAGGATGTTTGTCAGCAATCTGGCTGAGCTGCTGCGTATTGCACTAGGCAGCCCCAAACAGAGAACACTACTGTAGTCTGAGCAGGATATTGTCAGTTCATGAACTACTACCTTATCCAAGGCTGTAGCTGGCAGGTTAGTCAGAACTGGCTCCAGGTGCTAGAAGCCATTCAGTCTGTCTAGGCCCCCAGTGACAGAGATGGGTCCACAAAGTCTCTGAATTTTCACACCAACTCCTTAAAGTGTAGTGCATGCTGGTTTCCTAACCAATTCCTCCATGTCAGAGCCACCAGTTCCCAGAGCCTCCATCCTTAAAAGATTCAGCTTCAGTTTATTGGTCCTTATATAGTCCACTATATTATCCAGACATTTTAGATGTTTCTCTAAACCTTGGTGTTTCCCCCAACTAATTTACTGTTCACTTTTGTGTGTAGATGGTGCTATTCTGGCTGTGTAAAGGCCATTGAATTGCAGTCAGTGTTTGATACCATTTGGAATTGTAACCCATGAAGTTATCTTTTTTGGTCAGACATGTGTGTTTTCTTGTGTTGCCTTACATTTGTGGACCAGAATAACTGTTCTTGAGTCAACAAATATTTTTTACACTGTCAGCCTTCACAAACAGTTACCTTAAAATTATGAAGGTGAAAAAGGTAAAATTATGAAGATTTTTTTTAAGTATCACTTTCTCCTTCTAAGTACCTTCTTGTTATTTTTCCTCCATTTTTTTTTTCTGGTCTGGTCTTCAGATTCTCAACAGGTAAAGATGTTTGATCTGGATAATAGATTCATGTGCATGTTGAGTTGGACTTGAGTGCTCAGGATTGCATCTTTACAGGCTGATCCTATGTGTTTGTATATGTGGAAATTAAATGGAGTTTAGGATTTACTCTCCAGTCAATATGCACATTATTATTAATCTCAGATTATCCATCTTTTTAAAATAAATCTTCTAACACCATTGAAGTGCTTAAAAGCTGAGATTGCAGGCTCCTACATAGGGTGAATGTCACTATAGTATCAAGGGATTTGGCCTAAATATGGCATACATCTGTGTGAAGAAGCGCTATTATTGTCACACTGGTATACAGTGTGGTATTGCAGCTTATTTAACGCACAGTAGCCAAGGTAAATAATGATTCAGGGTGACCCAGATGAATTGGAGTGAGCCTTGAACTTGCCTACTCCTCATCTCATTCCCCTCCTTGTGTGCGGGCTGAGTTTCGTTTGGCCATACTGTATGCCGTTGGATGTACCAACAAACTGGAATTGCTACCAACTATTTGGTTCCAAAAAGGACAACTAAATATCATTATTTATGAAGCTGGCTGGCTTGAACTAACTGTATTTAAGCATAAAAACAGTCGTAATCCAGATAACTTGGCAAAATGGATTAAGAAGCTCCCAAAACCATCCTCCTGCCATGTTGGTGGCAGGGGGAGTGGAAGCATTCAAGCTGAAAGGTTTTTGTTTAGCTTTTTAAAGTACTCACGGAAGTGCAAAAAAGGAACTATTATCATTGTATTTGGAGTGTGATACATAGGTTTTCGGGAAGGATAAGGTATAAATTCTGGGTGGACAAATGTAAGGGGTCCAGAGGCCAATTCTCTCTCCCGTCTCCATTGGCCACCTACCCCCAGGCAGCTGCAAGTGTCACTTTTGTCACTTCCTGTTGTCATGTTGAGAGAAAACCTGATGATAAGGGAATGTTTAAGAGGGATGGTGTGTTCCAGAGTGTATGGGCATGGTTTTGTGCATGTCAGGGGCTTTATGTATGGCTTTGGAGTGGAAATCACCTGAAAATCATGCCACATTTTTCAGAAATATTTTGGGAGTTGAGGAGCTTTGAAGAACAGGTGGGGGGGTTCAAGGGCTGCAAAAGTGGGGGAGATGGGCCACATGTAACTGCCTGCATGCTACACTTTCCCCACCCTGCTATAAATCATGTGATACAGAACAAAGTTCTCAATTGTGCATTCACACCAGTAAAAGAGAGGGAGGAAGAAAAATGAGAAATCCAATATGTAGTGGTGGAAATACATTTCTGCTTGCACAGAATAATAGTAAGCCATTATATGGAGGGATGTTCTGATCATAGGAGAAGGATGTAGGGAAACTACGTAGCAGTACTTTGGAGAGAAGAGAAACAGCAGTTTGATAAATTCTTGCAAGTCCTTGCTTTTTAAAGATACAGTGTTAAAACACTGCAAAAAGGGTTATATTCAGAGTATTCTCAGCTGTAGTGCTATTTCTGACTTGTTCTGAAAACTGTAAAATCATAACATGATTCAGTTACCACTTTGGCAGAAAACAGCACTTATAAAACTCAGTTAGTTCAATGCCAGAAGATGCGAAAAAGGTCAGTAAGGCAGTTGTGTTTCTTTTTAAATTACAATGGGATAAAAAACTGTAGCCCACCAGGTGGTGGTGGACTGCAACTGCTGTCTGTCCTAGTCAACATAGCTAGTTCCAAAAAATGCTGAACTGTGATCCAATAGCACCTGAAGAACCACAGTCATCTGTCCTTAATGCAGATTAATAAGTCTGTATAACCAAGCCCATTAAGTTGTTTATGATCTGTTGCTGATGTGTAAGACTTCATCTCATTGAATTCAGTGGCAAAGCTCCCACTAGTGTTTAACATTGAATTGTGCACTTAAGGGACATAAAGATTAAGTATGGTCATGAATTAGAAGTGAGTAGTTTCTTTCTCTCCCCCTTAGGTCTGCCTCCTAAACAAGAGATATGTGGTATCAGTTTTAATTGAATTAAATACACATATCTTATGGCATCTTTATTTGAACAGGCCTTGGATGATCAGCTGTTTGTATAAAAGGGTTTTTGGTGGGGTGTGCATTGTGTATTTTTGTTCTCGTTATTCTGTTCATGTTACATGTTCTACATAGCATAGGTACACATTGGGAGTTCTTCCCGAGTTGTGGAAAACTCTGTTTTATTAACTTTCCATTGTATCACAGCATTATAAATGTCTTTAAGTCATGGTGCATACGTCTTACTAATTTTTTCCTTAATGGAGTTCTTTTGTATTTGGTGGGACTCTATTGGATTTCTTTGGACTTAACTGATACTAGTAAGTGTTTAATGACTATGCAATTAATAAAATCTTATTCAGCTCTGGTACATGGCTGTACATATATTCCCAGCACTTCATTAAGGTATTCACACCTTCTTCCACTTCTGTGTTTTTATAAATAGCCACTGTAATTTCCATCTCCTTCTAAACAGGGAAAGCTGGCGTAAAATAATTGCCATTAAGCAGCTCCTTCACAGTCACCTTTTTCCTTACCTGTACTAAGGACAGCATGCAGTGAGGCTACTCACAAGTCTGCTTTTCTGAAAAATTGTACTGCAGGTCTGAGAATACCAGGCTTGCAAAGCAAATGGTAACACTGTAAAATAAGATGGTTTCAATTTGGTATATGGTGCCAATGATTAAGCAAAGCGCACTAAATTTTATTCTTATCTACAGTCTGCCCCCCCAAGGTAGTTGGCTGGTTTCAAAAGCGCTAGGAATGTAAGATTTTGTAATTTTGATTTTGTAATTCCAAATGTATGCTGCTTAACTGTACTTACTCAGATGTTTCTGTATTTGGTTGAGCTCAGCATCTTGAGCTTTCTGGATGTGTTTTCTGTGGAAAGAGATGGAGGTAGGCATCTGAGCATGGACATGAAGATAAAGAATGGGAAGCAAATTGTCCCTCTTACCTCTTTGGGATATCTTAATATATTTTCTCTAGCAAAAGGACAGTTAACTGGGATGTCATTCTTTGAAGCCTTGTCTGCTTGTAAGTAATAAAGCATTGAATCCTTGACAGATTGAGCCCTGGTGCGTCATGAGGCTAGCCTCTGTGTAATTGCCCTTGTTTTGTTATTGTGTACTTTATGTTTTTAATGTATCATACTCTGCAGAGAAAAGCTATTTATTTCATTTTAAAAATATTAAAATATTTCAATCCCACCCTGTATCACAGCATGTCAGAATATCATTCAATTAAAATCAATCCAAACAGCTTGAAACAGTTTAACACAATAAAAAGAATTTAGATAGACCATAAAAATTATAAATTTTTAAATATTAAACCAGGATTTAACAGTTAATACTGTTTAAAATCATGTACCTAAGCATTTGGAAGTAAATCTGCTGGTACGAAGATACAGCCTTGTTTTTACTTGGTGCCAAAATGAGAAGCTAAGTTATTGTTTGGCCCCCCAAAAATGTAATGAATTGCAGAAGAAAAGAACCTTAAAACAATATAAAACAGTAAACATTATACTAAATCACATGCTTAGAAGTGTCAGTGCTCATAATAAGTAAGTACAGCAAAGACAGCCAAAAAGAAGTTCTCAGTAAAAACACATACCACTTTTCAAAAGCTAGTATCTTCCCAGAAATGGAAAAAGAGAGGGAAGGATCCCAGAGAATCTCCTCTAGCGTGGAGTTCTGTGTTGGTCACAAGCTGTATCATTTGTGCCCCCACATCACACATAATGGAATGCTGATCAGGGCTGTTAAATTTATACCTGGACAGGTCCATTTGGGGGCAGGCAGTGTGGTATAGTGGTTTGAGTGTTGTACTATGCTCCTGGAGACCAGGGTTTGATTTCCTGCTCAGTCATGGAAACCCACTGCTGATCTTAAGCACATCACACACACTCAGCCACAGAAAATGCTGCAATAGGTTTGTGTTGTTGTTATTGTGTGCCTTCAGGTTGTTCCAGGCTTATGGTGACCCTAAGGCAAACCTATCACAGGATTTTCTGGGGCTTTAAGTTTTCATGGCCGAGCAAGGAACTGGCCTCTAGTTTCCAGGGTCATAGTCGAGTGCTCAAACCACTCTGCCATACTCGCTCTCAGGTTTGCCTTAGGGTCGCTGTGAGTTGGAAACGAAGGCACACAACAACAAAAACGTTCCTAAAGTTAACTCCTAAATTGTTTGGGGCTTTTAACTGTAAGAAACAGCACTTCAGATTGAGCCTGCAAGCATGTAGGTAGGTAAGGTGATGATGTAGGATCAGAAAAATATGCTGTGATCTCCTGACACCAGACAGTAGCTGGCAGCCACACTTTTTTTAACAAATTGAAATTTCCAGCTTGACCGTAAAGGCAGCCCCGTGTAGAGTGCATTATGCAATTACAGTAATTCAGTCTGGAAATAACAAGGACATGAACAGTTGATGCCAAGTCCATCTCCTTTGTAGAAAGGTCCTTATTCAAAGATTTGTGAGTTTCCTTCTCTAAGTCTAAATTAGCTTTTTATATGTGGCCCCAGGATGTTTAGCTGATACACTTGTTACTGCAGCTGGTGTTTAGAAGGAAGATTGGGTGCTGGCTTGCCTAGACAAATCTGTGCTGTCCTTCTATTCGTTTTAATTAATTGGTGGGAACTGGTGCATGGAGGTCCTGTTCTTCCTGAAGCACCAGCTGCCATGTTGACTACGTTAGTTTGAAGAAACATGTAAATACTTAGATTCTTAAGTCTCCAATGTGAGAATGGTCAAAGATCTTTTATCCTGTGGCACTGCTGCCCATCTTTCTCAAGACACAAAGGTGGCAATGTAGAAAGGATGCATGTTTAATCTCTTTCTAGTTATCCCAGTTCCCCCGCCCCCCCCTTAAAAGGAGGTAGCACAGATAAAAACAAGGGTCAAGGTTGTAAAGAAACTGAATTTGCTCAGAGTACAGTGGGCCCTCCACTTTTGTGGGTTCAGCACTCATGGATTTGATTATTTGTCGATTATTTTATTTTATTATTTTAAAAAATTCTTACCCTATTTGCCCCTGCTATAGGAAAAAAAAATATTCTCTCTAGGAATCTCTTGGTTCTCCATGATTCTGTGGTCCATTTCCAGGTGAAAGAATCAGAGTGGACCATAGAATCCTGCTGGAGGACCTAGAGATTCCTAGAAAGAAAACTTGTCTAGGCATTGCTAGGTCCTCCAGTGTGACTCTGTGGCCCACTTCTGCTGCAAGTTGACCATAACATTACACTGGAGGACCTAGATATTCCTAGAGAAGCGTTCTCAGGTTAAAAAGAAATAGCTTTTGTGATTTTTATTTTTATTTGCACTTTTTCTTTTGCAGGGGTTTTGTACCTCAGCCCACACAAAAGTGTAGGGCTCACTGTACATTGAGTAAAGCTCCCTCCCTGCTTCCCAAGCTCTGAGAAGATTAGAAGCTTTGAATTCTACACTATGATCTTTGATCCAAAGAATTAATTATACTTAGTTGCACTTCTGGTGACATACTTTGACACTATTCTTATCTGCTTTATTATGGGTAGTATCACACCGAAGAAAATATTCCTACAAGGGTACCCACATCATACCGGCATGAATGTACATGATGTTATCTGCTGTTGTAAACTAAATAGAGTTGGGCCTGCTTAGAAGGTGATTATAAGGGGACACCAGGGATCTCTAGGTGGTTGTGGGGAAGAGTCCTGCCTGAAACCCTGGAGAGCTGCATCTGCCAGTCAGTTGACATTGCTATTCTAAACGATGCAAAGATCAGATTTGATCTGAGTCAGCTTCCTGTGTTTCGTACACAGAACTGAATGTTAATTCATATCACAGCTATTTACGATTGTGGGGAGGGGGAGCTAAAATGCTATTACTACATGCATTTTCCATATTTTGTGTAGTCTTCCTGACTGCATTTCAGCAAACCCACTGGCTCAAATGATAATGGAGCTCATTTTTAATGGGAGAATTTTTATGGGCCATTCAGGAAAAGACACACAGTGGGAAGGGTCTTCCTATTAAGATGTAAACATTATACATCCATCAGATAGTTTAACACTGAACATACATAGGGATAGGCCTTACCAAGAACATTAAAGGGCGTGGAGCTTAAAATGTTCATTTTTAAAAGCAATTTGTTCCCATTACTTATTATATTGCTTAAAAATAATTGCTGTTAACTCCTGGTATTTTCAAGGAAGCAATTCATTTTGTTAATCATTGGATTGTTTCTTGCCTTTTTGTTTTGTTTGTAAAAAGGCCTTCTGATAAGGGCATGGCTTAAAACTTGAAAAATTCATGTCAAAAATTCCTGCACTTCAAAAGTATTTTTAGCAAAGGCTCTCTTTACACTCGTAAAGAAGCTCCTCCCCCCTTGCTGATTTTCTTTTGCTTATGTTCTTGCTGTGAAAAAAGTAAAAAGAAAAAAAAACTTGTAAAACATAACTACTTTGCATGTTGCTCCATGCTTCCAGGCTCTGACAGTGTGTTTGTAAAAGTAGCCTGCATGTGGAAGCTGTTTTAAATTTCTCTCCATAGCAGATAGAATCAGAGAATCTTAAGAGGTGGAAAGGACCACAAGAGCAATCAGGTCCAACCCTCTGCCATGCAGAAATGCACAAGTAAATTGCTCCTGAAGGAAGGCTATCCAACCCGTTTAAAGACCTCCATAGAAAGAGAGTCCAAACACCTCCAAGGCAGTGTATTCTACTGTTACATTTCTTACTATGAACAAATTCTTCCTAGTGTTTAGATGGATTCTCTTTTCTTGCAATTTGGATCAGTTAGTTGTCTGTACGTTGCAAAGTGTGCCCTTCATATACGTGGTAGTTCTGTTTGAGGAATCCCTGTGTAAAACAAAAAAGCGAGCGTTGGATCCTGTTGTAGTCAATGGACACAATGTGCATGTGCGTGCTTGCCAGAAGAGGGTGCACCGTATACACAATACCTTTCTGTGCAAGTCAGGAAAATTTTCCCACACCATTTGTACATCTTCGTTTGCAGTTATATGAGAGGATGCTTGTAGTGGGCTTGAAGCATACAGATGCCTTTCTGTGTTTTAAGGAATCATTGTAGAGAATTCCCTGTACTGGACAATTGTTTTGTGTGCACTGGCCCTTCCAAACAAATATATGCCCAGGTTTTCCCCCAACTCAATGGAGTGTACCAATTCATGTCGGGGGGGGGATATTGTTATAAAATTGTTCCTTTTAGAAAATATGGTGACATGGGTACATATGATAGAGGCATATAAAATTCATGTTGTGACTCTTAAATATTTGAGTTTCTTAAGGCACAGCTGCTCTAGTGCCAGGTATACTGTGTGTAATGATAGCTAGGAGCTTAGTGGAAATACTTGTACAAAAGATTCCCATGCAAGAGCTGGATCTCTGTGAGAAACATGCATATCTTGCTTGTTTCATGTTGGGTTATGTTTTGAAAACTGCTAAGTTAGATGTAGAATTTCAGCTATTGGCAGGTTGGGACAACTAAGGCCATGGGATGTGTGGTTTGAGGGGGGAAGTTGGCTGGAAAATAAGTTAAAAGTGGGGCTCCTGCTAGCTGAATCAGTTTTACCATAGAGAAATGTTAAATTGACCTACTCACATAATCAGTGCTAGAGTTTAGTAAATCCATTGATTGTATTTCTGACCACAGTCACAGCATGGTTATACTTGTCAAAGATGTAGTTGTATGAGTCTGTATTAGAGTAAAGCAACATAGAGTCATGTTGCTTTTTTAAGAGTAACCAGTTTTTTATTTCATGCTTGTTAACAAATAGTAATAACACAAACATTTATGGCAAAAAGTAAGACAGTCAACATGTGATAAGCATCTGTTATTTGAAAGAAACATCTGCTCAGCAGTTTGTTTGCTTCTAAATGGCCCTTTTTTCTGACTTCCTGGAAGGAGTTGAACTGGTATTTATTTCCCCTAAAGATTCACACTCAGATGACTGGCTTCTTCTTAGCTTTAGCTTTAGCTTCTTGGGCTGTCAACCTATTCTGTAATAGTCTGTTACCAGATTCTGTTTTTTTTTTTAAGTCATTGTATACTTCAAGATACAAAGGACTCTAAAAAGTCAACCAAACCTGCATGACGTCGTTGCAGTCCACAAAATGCTTTTATGTTCCTTGATCATTTAGACTTCTCTGAATGGGACTGTGGCTTTCAGAAATGTGGTTATCCAACAGAAGCTTGAGCTGAGTTGAGAGCATTATGATTTGAGCCATTCTGTGACATTATATAAAATGAACATGGTATAACTGTGTAAGCGGTTTTTACCCATACTGTGTTATGATGAAGCTTGTTGGGCTGAGGTGCAGCTGATTCTAAGCATCCATGTCATCTCCATCTTCCTTCACTAGTGGCTCATTATATTTAGTGTCTGGGCAATGTCTTTTTTTTAAAAAAAAAATGTTTGTCATTATGGTCCTTTCTGAACGCACTATTCTCTTCAGTGTTGTCATTTTCACCCCCCTTTTGTTGTTTGTTTAGGCAGTAAAAGGATTCTAATGGGAGAGCCATTCTTCTGAAATTCGGGTTGGCTGGCTGACAGGCTGCCATTATGGGTAAGTTCTTGAATTTACTAAAGCACTTCAACAGCTGTCTTTTGTTGTTCACAGTGTGGAAGTTACTGAATACAGAAAAGACTGAGAATGTTCAAGTGTATGCATTAAAATTTGGAAATAAACTTCAGTGTGCCTTAGTCCTGGAACGGTGAACTTGGGAGAAGTTGTGAGAATCTTTTATATATAGTCAGTCTTCCACATTTGCCAAGATTAGGGGCATAGAACCCCTACAAAAGTGGAAAAATCACAAATACCAGTGTGCGTGCATGCATACGTGTGTGTTTGTGAAGGTGGCTGAGGCATGATGGGGAGAGTAGGCACCAAGAGTCCAAACCAGGTCAGAGAAAAGGAGTGAGTTGGCATGGTGGCCCTATACTTTCTGTCTCTTGCCCATGTCCTTCCTTGGAATGGGGAGGCAGCAGGAGAGGGTTTATGGTTCTGAGAAATTGGGCTGTGAGCCATCTGTAGCTGGCCAGGCAGCTTGCTGGTGGAGGAGGAAGAGAATCAGAGATGGCTGCTGAGAGGGAAGTTTCCTGCAGTAAAGAAGCAGGGCGGGGGAGGCTGGAGAAACTCACAAATAATCAAACCCATGAAAGTTAAACCTGCAAGTGTGGAGGGCTGATTGTAGTCCTTGTGAACAGTCAGTTTTACTTGAGAAGTTACGTATTGGCATCACAAGTCCTGACTTCCTTGCTTGTATGAAATGGCTTGCTGGCAACCCTGACATCTACCAACTCTCTCTTTTTGTCTCAGGGAAAACAAAATTTAAAAAAAAAATATAATGAAGGGGAGGGCATAGCCAGTTTCCTCTGGCTTCAGTTGCCAGTTTGTTTTAATCAGCCTCTGTACATATGATTTTATCCTTGCCTTGGTATGCAGACACCCTTCGAGAATTAATGGTTATCTCCAGCTTGTGAGATGCCTCACCTGTTAATTCATACAAATTGAACTGCTTTTATAAAGGCATAAGAGCAAGATAAACTTTTTTCTTCCAATGGGTTAGGTTACCCTACCTCTAAGGAACCACCCTCACTCTGGTTGTTGACTCCCCAAATACTTTACCATTAGGTATGTTTGGATCATCTGCAGTTTTATAGAACCTGCTACCATGTTTTTACCTATGTATCTTGTCTGAGGCTGCTGGGTATACTATTGATCTTTGATCATTTGATTGAGTATGTGTGAATGGGAATAACTGTTTGAAACATCCTATTGAATGTTCCAGAGAGGAGGCAGACCACAGTTGATGGACATTGTCCTTTTCCCTTCTTTGTTGTTCAGTGAGGAGGCTTTTCTGTCCAACTATATACTACCTTAAGCTTACTATCTGCTAACAATAATTTGGGACTCTGGGCAAGATGGCCAATGGTTAGTAACATGATTTGCTTTTCAAGATTAACTATTATCAGTAAGTGTACAAAGATATGGAAGGATTCCGTATGGGCCGAAGCACGGTCTCCCAGAGTAGCCCCCTCCCCTCCCCTCCCCTCCCCCTGCCGGTAGCTCAGGAACAGACTGGAGAGTTGTATGGAAGAGACTCGGGCCCTGGAAATGACCAAATTTCCCACTACAAAGCTGAAGAATCACAAAGATTTATTAAGGTTGACTAGACAGAAGTTTCTGCAAAGGAAGATTTGCACAATTATCAAAAGACCTTTGATGGCTCGTGCTGGACAGGAGTGGAGAAACCTCCTGCTCCATTGGTGATTTATTACACTTGAGTGAGCACAAACAATTTGTATTGTAAACATTGGAAATGCAGCCTCCCTTGACAAACTACTTGAAAATGAAACTAAGTGTCAAGAGAGATGGATAGCACAGCGCTCAAAAATTGAAGATTAAACTGAGTGGCAATGTGGACTGGAAATAAATAGATCTGGCATCTCCAAGATTCAAGCAATTAAAAGGTCTATATGGAAGCCATATTTCAGACAAAGGGAAATAAATATTGTCTCTGACGCCAGAATTCAAGCAGAGACTGATTAATATAACATCATAAACATGGCTGCCAGAGAAATGTTCAAAGCTGGGCTAGATAAAACTGACCCTGTGCTTATTAAAATCTGAGCCTCAATATCCAAGATGTCTAACTAGCAGAAATTGGACTTGTTAAAATTAGAGATTTCCTAGGACAAGGAAACCGTTTTAAAGAGCTTGTTGAAGAAACCTTTAAGGAGATCACAGAGTCAGTTCAGAATCTCACAGTTACAGACAAACATGAACAAGATCTCTGATAATTCAAAAGGAATGGACATTTCATGGCAGGATTTGGAAAAGGCACAGGATGATGGAAGACACAGATTATGTTAGCTGTTTCAGAAGAGCCTACTGACTTAAAACAGACTGTGTTAACAGCTTTGATGAGTCTTACTAACAGCTCTGGTGAATAATGTGACACTAAGAAGCAATATAGACCAAACTCTGCTTATGCACAGAGAGATCTGTTCAAAATGTTGAAGGAAGAGTCCTCAGAAGAAGATATTTAAATAGTTGAGAAGAACAACTAAAATAAAACAACTAAAATTAATCTGAAATAATTTAGTGGAATGTAAATGGACTGAATTTGCCTCAGAAAAGCGGGGGGGGGGGTTGAAAAAAAATCCCAGTTATGAAATTGTTCTTCAAGAGACTCATATAAGAAAAACAGACTGTAGACTTTTGCAGAGTAGAAGTGTAGAGCTAGAGTTTGTGTCTGCAAACAAGAACAAAAGAAATTGAGTAGTCTTTTACATAAATCATATATTACAACCTAAATTGATTTTTGAAGATGGACAAGCAGATGTGTAATTGTCAACTGGAAATCAAGTGGAATGGCAAGGTTATACTTTTAATTGATAAGTATGGTCCCAAATGAGCAGCCAGTATTTTATGAAAATTTAAAAACAATGATATCTGAATTAGACCTACAAAATCTGATTTACATGGATAGTTGGACCAGCTAATGAAAATAAATGCTCCATTAACGGTATTAATGACAATCAAGGAAGACTATCAAGGAAGATGGTGAGAGATATTTACAGTCAGACTCTAGTGATTACTTTTTTTCAGACCATCATGAATCTTTTTCTAGAAGAGATTTGTTCTGGATTTCTAAGAATATGGTTAATTTAATAAAAAGTAGGGGCATTTTACTAAAAAAAAAGAAATTCAGATCATAACCCTACCGCAACATGCCTGAAACCAGAGCAAATGCAAAGGGAAAAAAAGCTAAAAAGAGTGAGTTGATGGATGAAATACAGAAGTTGGAAGAAAAGAAAAACTTTGATTAAGAGACTCAAAAATTAAGTTAGTCCAACAACAGTTCTCATTGTTTACAGTCCAAGAAATGGATGCCAACTGCTATATCTTAAGCAAAAGAATTCTGAATTTGCAAATAAACATAGGAAGTGGCTTTTCTATGAGACAAGAAAGGATAAATAAAAAATGTCACAAAGATCAGAAAGGTATATCAGTTTGTAATAGATAATTTGAAAATATTAAAAGCTTTTGAGAAATATTACTGAGACTTACATGCAAGGGACAATAAGAAGGTCTTAAATATGAACGACTACTTGGATAATCCTCAATTGGACAAATTATTTTTGGAACAAAAGCAAAGTTTGAATGGGCCTGTGACAACTGTGGCATTTATTGAAGCAATTAAAAAGATTAAATCTGGAAAAGTGCCAGGCCCAGATGGACAACCAGCAGAATATGGTAAGAAATTTGCAAATGAGCTACTTCAGCCATTAAAAATGGTGTATGATGAATTATTGGAAAAAAGGTGGATGTCAGATTCTTGAAGAAATGCCCATATTATAGTGATTCATGAAGAAAATACAGATGAGACGTTAGCAAAGAATTATAGACATGTTTCTCTACTAAGTAATGACTGTAATATATTCACTGGCATCTTGGCAAGAAGATTGAGGAAACATATCTCTCAGAATATCCAAGAAGATCAGATTATTATTTTTCCCCCCAAAAAGACAATTAGAGAATAATGTGAGAACTGTTCTTAATATTGTTGAATTTTTGGAACATCATAATGACAAGGCTGTTTTGATTTTTTTCAGATGCAGAGAAAATGTGTGATGAATAATTAGAATAATTTACTTCAAATACAGTCCTCTCTCCACATTTGTGGGTTTGACCTTCATGAATTTGCCCTCTCTCATTTACTTGCCTTTTGCCTGGGTGCCTGAAAGGAAGGCACAGACACCCAGGCAAAAGGCAACAGGGGAGCCCAGGAAGGGGAGAGGGGAATGAGAGGTGGAGTGCTCACTTGGGCAGGGGGAGTTATTTGCAGTTTTTTGACTTTTGCTCAAGTTCTCTACTCCAAATGTGGCATTGCTGCTATGTTGGAGAGAATGGACTTTGTCTTTATTGTGAAGTTGAAAGGTTTCACGGCCAGAGTCCATAGGTTGTTGTGGGTTTTCTGGGCTTTGAGGCCATGTTCTATTAGTATTTTCTCCTGACGTTTCACCTGCATCTGTGGCTGGCATCTTCAGAGGATCTGAAGAGCAAAAAGCACCTTAAAATCCACACAGGTTAACCTCATTTACAACCAAATAGAACATGCACTATTACGTGAGAGAATCCGCACCACCCGCAAAGAACTGGCAAACATAGACAAAGAGCTGCTATTGTTCCATACCAGCATTAGTCAAAAAATGAGCATCCAAGACTGAGATAAGATTGACAACCTTACCTACAGAAAATAGAGAGAGACATGGCGAACCACATGGAAAGACAGAAACAAAAATTCAGCAAATGCCAAAAGCACCAGCTGAAACCCTCAGTAGACGCATCACAGACCACCATCAATCTGACAGAGCGGCAACTTTCTGATGAAGAAACATCCATCCTAGCCAAGGGAGGCAACTTTGCTGTGACCACCACCAGAATCCCAGTAGAAGACATCATCATTAATGTTGAATCTGCCATTCACCATCTCCCTGAGGAAGAAGCGGAGGAGATAAGAAGGGAAACAGCAAGGATCCTACACAAGGCAAAACCACCACCTAGCAACATAACAAAGAAAGAAAGAAAAGCCATTAATAGACTCCATTAAGGAGTCCATTAAGGACTCAGAAATCATTCTCCCAGCAGACAAAGGCAATGCCACAGTAATCATGAAAACAGAACAATACAAACAGAAAATTAGGGAAATCCTGAATCCCGCAACTTACAAAAAACTGAAACTCGACCAATAAAATCACTGGGAAAACCAACGCCTTGATCAAAAATTCCTCAATTCATCCAAACACACGCCAATATCTATGTAAATCTGTGGCTCTCCCACCTGGACTTTATGGACTTCCAAAAATCCACAAGGACTCCATTCCGCTCCGACCCATTGTAAGTGCCATTGGATCCCCCACACAGTACTTGGCCAAGTTCCTGGCCACACAATTACAAACCCATATTAGGTGAACGTCCCACCATATCAAGGACTCAGCTCACTTTATAGAAAAGATCAGCAATCTTGAACTCAAATCTGGAGACAAACTGATCAGCTTTGATGTGGTCTCCCTGTTCACCAACATTCCCATAGCAGACACCATTGCATTCATTAACCAAATTTTTCCCAAAGACATCATAGCTCTGTTTCAACTTGCCTCACCACAGGCTACTTCCAGTGGGACAATGAGTTCTATGAGCGGAGAGATGGGGTTGCCATGAGAAGCCCGCTTAACCCAGTGATAGCTAATTTTTATATGGAACACTTTGAAAAGCAAGCCTTGGAAACCACACAAAAAAAGCCCACTATATAGTTCCATTATGTGGGTGACACTTTCACCGTTTGGAGCCACGGAGAAGAAGAACTGACCTTGTTTCTGGACCATCTGAACAACATCCACCCGAACATCCAATTTACCATGGAAAAAGAAAATAAAGGAAGACTACCATTTCTGGATGTCCTGGTCATCTGCAAACCTAACCAACAGTTGGGCCACACAGTTTACAGAAAACCTACACACACTGACAGTTATCTGCACAAAAACTCCAACCATCACCCAGGACACAAAAGGAGCACAATAAAAACTCTGGTAGACCGTGCAAAAAGAGTCTGTGAACCCCACCTCCTGAAAGATGAACTGAACCATCTAAATTGGGCTCTACAGGCCAATGGTTACTCTGGTTCAGAGATCAGAAGAACCTCAAGACCTGGAAAAAACCACAGCAGTGAAGACATGCAGCCAAGGAAAGGGAATGTGTTTTTACCATACGTCAAAGGGGTCACTGACTGTCTAGGGAAACTGATGAAGAACCATAACTTCTAAACAATCTACAGACCGACCAAAAAAATTCAACAAATGTATGTTCAGCAAAGGACAAGAGGGATCCTCTAACTTCTGCTGGAGCTTACCGCATACCTTGCAGCTGTGTGCAGGTCTACATAGGGACTACAAAATGCAGCATCCAAACACGAATCAAAGAACACGAAAGATACTGCAGACTGATCCACCCAGAAAAATCAGCAGTAGCAGAACATGTTATAAACCAACCTGGACACAGAATGCTTTTTGAAAGCACAGAAATTCTGGACCATTCTGACAACTACTATGTCATACTACACAGAGCGGCCATTGAAATCCATAAATATATGGACAATTTCAACAGGAAAGAAGAAACTCAGAAAATAAACAAGATTCGGCTACCAGTACTTAAGAGCACTAAAATCAAGATTCGAAAGTATACCAAGGAACACCACCCAGACTCTGGAGGTCCCTGTACAGGGAACAATACAATGAATTGCTAATGTACTTAATGCACTGTTATGCATATCCCCTGACTAACAATACACCTTGGGGGATATCCCATTTAACAATAGGCCATCACACAGGCCAATTCTAACACACGTAAATTGCTCCCTCCCACCTGGGGACTACACAAGTATATATCCTCTGTCTCACTTCCATGCCACCAGATCCTCTGAAGATGCCAGCCGCAGATGTAGGCAAAACATCAGGAGAAAATGCTAATAGAACACAGCCTGAAAGCCCGGAAAATCCACAACAACCTTTGTCTTTATTGCCTGACTAATATTTTCACCAATCTACTCAGTTCAAAAAGCCCAAATCTTAGTAAATAGCAATGCATCAAGATTAATTGAAATACAAAAGAGGACCAGATAAGGCTGTCTCCTCTCACCTTTACTGTTTGTTTTTGTATTGGAGATCCTACTTGATATGTCAGACAAGACAACAGAAGCTATGGGTTGAGGGTAAAAAGAGTACAATCTGAGAGCTTATGTGGTTGATCTTGTGGTAATGACATTATCACAGAGTTCTGGGTGTGTAGCTATCCTGAGTGCTCGAGCAACCTAGCAACAGGTTGCCAGGGACCAGAATTGCAACTCAGGAGAGAAAGCTGGCCCCACAGTGTGAGAGAGGGGCTGGGGGCTGAGAGAAAAAGATATATAAGGCAAACACTGATTGTCATTGGGAGTCCTTCAATGAGAAAGAACTCGGGAGTAAAGTCCCACAGTGAGCCAAGGTGGCTGTCTGTGTGCAAAGGGTTTAAGTCTGAGAGGGAGAAGAGTAATTAAGCCATTATAGAATCTTGTTGGAAAGTGTGGCCTACATTGGGGGTTCATCCTTTGGTGAGAGTTTAGCCAAGGGGCTGTTCATGATATTTGTGATTGTCTGAGAGTTTCAAGACATAAGGAAACTGATTAAAAGTACTCTGAAGAACTGTGCTAACTTTGACCTGCATAGAAACTCTAATGTGTTATTCTGTATTACATTTTATTTTTTCCCCTCTCCATTCATAGTTTTTCCACTGGAGAAAAACTGAATTGAAAAAGTAGAAATTTATCTTTGGGTGGAAGAGGAGGAACACAACTGGTTATATTTTTTTTCCATTTTTTTCCCTTGTGTGTTCATTCACATCTTCAATTCCAGATAATATTGAACTCCTGTCGTTGTTGATAATTGCACAGACTAGCTGGGACCAATTGGAGCTATAGGGCTAAATCCAATGGTAAACCTATAAAGTGTGGACTGGGATGGACAACTGTTTGAGCTAAGGGGGAATATTGGGAGTTGCATACCTCTGCAACCCCCCCTCTAAAACAAAATGACTCAGAATGACTCAAATCCCTCCCAAGAGGCTTTGGGGACAATTTTGCCACATTTGTTGCTATTTTGGGGCTCAGGTGAGGCCTTATGTTCATCAAGAAGCAACTGGAAGGTTGATTTCTAGGTAACTTCCTGTTTGAAAAGAGGCCTCCTGGGCATAAATAACTCCGAAGAGGTCCTAGCTGTGTCATTATTCCCCTTGTGCCCCCTAGAGTGCATTGAGGGTACAGGTTGGCATCAGTTAACAAAGTAGATATTTTCCTGGGCATTCGTTCTTTAGCAGAACATCTGGTACCAAAAGGAAAAATAACATGGAAAAAAATAGGGATGGTTTCCTGCACCATAGAAAAGAACAATTCAACATGTGAAATGAAACAACCAGGTCAGATAAGCATTGCAGAAGTACATAAAAACATTTTGAACCTTCTACAGACCACATCCAAGAATTATTTTTTTTATTTCACAGCCTGTACTTTACTTTGGATTTTTGTTTTGGGGGCCATACTTACTGGTCTATACTTTTTCACATGCTAGAGATAGCTGGTGAGGCAGGATAATCTCTCTCCTTTTCTTTCTGCTTTATTGTTCATATGTGTTTAGTAAGGGATTCTGGAGGCAGCTGCTATTTATCTTGCAGCCCACACAGCTATAGTAGGTTCAGCTAGAGTAGAATCCCATTCTTTCCCAGCTCAAACTTTAATGTATTGTTTACTACAGACATGCTGCAGCCTGACACTCAGAGTCTGTGTCTTTCCAGCCCTCCTTCAGCACTCCTCTAATTTCAAGGCTGCTTAAAAAAAAATCTGGATAGAGAGAGGACAAGGAGAAGAAGAGGGAAAGACTAGGCAGGCATGAAAAGGAACTTCTTTATCAGAGGCTTTGTTAATTGAGGTATGCTTATATTTTCAAGCCAAAAAAATCATTTTGGGGGGATGTCAGGAGGACTCAGGGGCCACAAAAACAGTTTTGAGGGGTTCATGAATGCTGTGGGCTGCATATTCTTCTTTCCTGGTGCAGACCCATTGAAATTGACAGAACTTTAAACACAACTATCTTTGGTCCCACTGATTACAGGGGAGCTTTTCTAGGTAGGACTAACATTGGATTTAGTTGTAGGTTCCCCTCCCTTGTTTCACATTGAGGATGGCTGCTGCTTTGCTTCTAGAAATAGGCAAATGATCTAGTAGCTTTTTACTAGACAACTGTATTAGTAGAGCCCAATGCTTTATGTAGCACATAGCTCTTATGCAGCAAAGATTTGTGATATTCAAAACCTTGTTATCCTAACAGTGCAAGTTAGAATTCAAAGTATCGGCCATTATGTAGTCGACCTTCTACATTTGTAGGTTTGACTTTCATGGATTTGATTATTTGCTAGTGTCTCTAACCTCCACTTCCTCACCTCAGGTGCTTCTTTTCTGTAGGAACCTTCCCTCTTGGCAGCTCCCTTTAAAAACCTGCCTCAGCTCCTCCTCCACCAGCAGCTGCCTGACCAGCTTAGGATGGCTTGCACCCTGATTTCTCAACAGCACAAGCCCTCTCCCTAGTGTCCCCACACACAGCCAGGGAAGGAGATGGGCAAGAGAGAGGAAATAAAGGGCCACCATACTGACCCACTCCTTTCCCTGACCTGGGTGTCCATTCTCTGCACCCTGCCTTGCCCCCTTCTCACAGACACACACATTTTGATGTTTGCAATTTTTCCACTTTTGCAGGGGTTCTGCACCCCTATTCCTAGCAGGTGTAGAGAGCTGACTGTAAATGTTCTTAAAAACTACCATTTGAGCCATTTTTTACCTGTTTGTTTAATTAGAAATATTCCTTAATATGATAATTTGATCATTTAATTATGATAATCAAAATGTTTTGTTTTCAAATGCCATTTTTCCATTGAGTGAGTAGAGATTACTTTCTTTCTTTCTATACAGATGAGCAGCAGGCTTTGAATTCAATCATGCAGGATTTGGCTGTCCTTCATAGGGCAAGTCGTCCTGCTTTACCTCTACAAGAAACGGGGAAAGCAAAATCTTCATCGCCAAAAAAACAGGTAAACCTGTGATGTATTTGCCTTACACAAAGAAGAATCTGTGTCTGCGTTTGATGTGAATGATTCTCACTTCCTAGGAATGTTCCACCTTGTGGTGTACATATTTTTGAAATTAGGAGGGAAATGAAAGGAGTATAGTGTTGCAGAACAGATCTCAAACAGATGTGTGCTATGTACTAGAGGAAGGCATTTCCCGAATTCCTACTTCCTAATTGTTTTTTCCACTATAAGAGGATTTTGTTTTGAGTTTGTTAGTCTTTAGTCTAGAAAAGTGTACTCCCAAATTCTTCACAAATGGTTTTTTTATTTGTTTTGTGGTTTTGCTAAGCATTCCCTTCTCTTACAGAATGACATTCGTGTCAAATTTGAACATCGAGGAGAAAAAAGGTAAAATGATAATCCATTTTACCACATTGCTTTTGCTTGTTGATGATTTCAGCTGAACACTTCTTTAAAGTCTCCAGAATTTATTTCACGTTATTTTTTTTAGCATTTTAGATAATTGATTTAGTTTGATATGCTCAACCAACACTGATGTTCAAAAACATGAGAAATCTACAGAAATGTCTGCAAATGTATGGAGGAATATACTGTAATGCCATCTTTTTAATTTTGACTTGTTGTTATGTGACTTCAAGTTGTCTCTGACTTATGGTAATCCTAAGATGAACCTGTCACTGTTTTTTCTGGGGCTGATGGTGTGTGACACACCCATGGTCACCCAGTGGGTATCCATGGCTGAGTGGGGAATCAAGCCCTGGTCTCCAGGGTTATATTCCAGGACTCAAGGCACTACATAATGCTGGCTGTCTTGTTGTGCCTCCCCCATTTAAATGTTACCTCAGGATGGTGAAGTCATGCAAAATGATATCATAGAATCATAGAAATGTAGAGTTGGAAGAGACCACACGGGCCATCCAGTCCAACCCCCTGCTATGCGGGAACACCCTCAAAGCACTCCTGACAGATGGCCATCTAGCCTCTGCTTAAAAACCTCCAAGGAAGGAGACTCCACTACACTCCGAGGCAGCAGATTCCACTGCCGGACAGCCCTGACTGTCAGGAAGTTCTTCCTGAGGTTCAGGTGGAATCTCCTTTCCTGCAGCTTGAATCCATTGCTCCTTGCCCTGGTCTCTGGAGCAGCAGAAAACAAGCCCTCTCCTTCCTCTACATGGCATCCCTTCAAATATTTAAACATGGCTATTATGTCCCCTCTTAACCTTCTCTTCTGCAGACTAAACATACCCAGCTCTCTAAGTCTATCCTCATAGGGGATGTCTTCCAGACCTCTCACCATTTTGGTCGCCCTTCTCTGGACTTGCTCCAGCTTGACCATGTCCTTCTTGAATTGGGGTGCCCAGAACTGGACACAGTATTCAAGATGAGGTCTAACCAAAGCAGAGTAGAGTGGTACCAGTACCTCCCTCGATCTAGACACCATACTCCTGTTGATGCAGCTGAGAATTGCATTGGCTTTCTTGGCTGCCGCATCCCACTGCTGACTCATGTTCAGCTTGTGGTCTATGAAGACTCCTAAATCCCTTTCACATGTACTACTATCCAGCCACTTGTACCCCATCCTATATTTCTGTATTCCATTTTATCAGAGAAGAATCTGTGCAACATCATGAACATGATGGTGGCTGGATTCCACATTGTCTGAGTAAATTATTAGCCCTTAGAGAGAACAGCTCTTGAAGTAGCTAGTTTCTTCTGTTTTTCTTCCAAAGAGTAACTTTGAAGGTATTTTGTGAAACCGCTTAACAAATGGCAGTATTCTGTGTTTCACTTGAAATGATTGAAGAGCATATCTTTAAGACAGAGCTTCAGAACTTCAAGTTCCTTGAGTTCAAATGTCTTAAGACAGTTTCACTTAATAAGGCATTGACTCACTCAGTTTAAGATCAAAGTCTTAGTAGACAGCTTCTGAGTATAGTTTTCTAATGCCAGAAGATCTTTATATTTTTCATGAACTCTTTGGCAGTAGATTAGGTCATCAGTCTTTTGAAAGACTGATTGTGCGAACTGTCTTCTGTTCACCCAACCAGTTATTAAGAAAAAATTCCAAATTTTATGAAAGTTTGCTTCTTTAGATGTTGCTGTTCAATGAACAAAAGTTGAAGTGCCATAATTTTAGGTAATAGCCACTTGTTTTCATGTTAGTGGATTTCCCCCCCTACATCAAACCATATTTTGTGTTACAGAATTCTGCAGTTTCACAGACCTATCAAGCTAGAAGATCTTGCATCAAAAGCTAAAGTTGCCTTTGGACAGCCCATGAACTTGCATTACAGCAATAATGAGGTAAGGTAATGGCTCCTGAACTGCTGTTCATAGTAGCATAGCAATAGCAGTTACATGCCTATACTGCTTATCAGTACAAAGCACTCCCTAAGCGGTTCACAATGTGTTTTAGCTAATTGCCCCCAACAAGCTGGGTACTCATTTTACTGACATACGGAAGGATGGAAGACGGAGTCAACCTGAAGCTCTGCAGGATCAAACTCACAACACTGTGGCTGCAGTACTGGCATTTAACCACTGTGCTATTAGGGCAGTCACACTTTGAAAGTTCAACAGTAAAACTTGTGAGTGGAGTACTTTTAAACTGTAGAGGAACTGTAGTAGAATTTACCTCCTGAGGATTGATTCTCCCTTCTTAGCGCTGTTTGGCATTCTGGCTACTAGAGTTAAGATGTGCTAAACCTCTGAACTTTTGTTCCATGATATAAATGACCATATAGAAACAAATCTTGGTATCAGTTCAGACAATCATAGCCCTCTTCTAAATATAATCCCACTGACTTTAAAATCTTGTGTTCAGCTTGTGGAAATGGAGAGAAATACCAAACAGCTTTACATCTTAAATAGTTAACAGATGTGCATGATGTTTGTACACTCTTTTTTTATGTGTATATCATGTGAAGCCAAAACCAGTTTTAAAAAGTGCAGAGTGTGTGATGTGGAATGTTAAAAGTATTAAAAAGGGAGGCAGTCATGCCAAAGAAACTTACATGGCAAGACTAGAGTTGGAAGATGCATTCACGTGTGATGAACTCATCGCAGGTAGAACATTCTCCAATGGGCCAGCCTCCACATATAGTCTCTGGAGTCCTGTGTACAGATTGGAGAAGGCCCAAACCTTGGGAAGATATTTCCTTCCTATCCTGCAAATTTAATAGTGTTCATCATCCTCCCCCTCCTCTTCTTCCTCCTCTTCATCTCCTCCATTTCTTGGATGCATTTTTCTAAAAAAGCCTCTGGTCACTGAGAAATTAAATATAAAAGTTTAAAACAGTACATAATAGAATATAGTGCCTCCCTGCAAGAATAAGTTAAAAAGATAATCATTTGGCCTGTTATAAATATATAAAATTCACTAATCACACCCCATTAAGCACTTGGGATGATAATGTTGGGGCCAGGTAGGCCTCCCTAGGGAGTATTCTTTAGATGGGGCCTTTGGAGAATGCAGTTGAAATAATTTTCTCATTTCCCATCACCTTCTGAGATCCTCCTGGAGAAAGTAATTTGTGAAAGCCTCAGATGATAGTCTCAGAATATGGGCAGGTTCATAGCAGGAGAGTCATTCTGTCGGAGTCTGTTAGGACGTCAAAGCCATGTAAGGCTTTATAAATTGTGCCCAGCACTTTGAATTTGCCCCAGATATGTTTTCACAGATAGTGCAGCTGGACCAGATCAGACCGTATCAGATTAGACTTTCTAGTCACCATGAGCAACCCATCTACTAAGTTCTGCATCAGCTGCAGTTTCCATTCAGTACACAGCAGTGATCTACTCACAGAGCAGGGCTACCTTGTTATAGAGTACTAGAACTTGGTTATCTTTGCACAGCCAAATCTGTTAGATGGCTTTGCAAGGATGACCAAGCTCTAGTGCCTCAAGTGTGGCAGTAATGGATCTAGGGAAGCCCTGAAACTATGAACTTACTCCTTCATGGAGAGTACAAGGCCATCTGGAACAAGCGTGGTTCTCTTACTCCTTTTTACATAGGCAAGGATTGCAGATACAGGAAAATTGTGCCTACATTTGTGTGTCCAGTTTGTGCATGACAGCATTCTTGTGGATGGTAGAGTCAGATGTTTCTGGCTTTTAAGTGTTGTATGTTGCCGCTAGGAAGAGCAGGTGAGCCAGTCTACTGTAAAATGGCAGCTGAACAGACTATCATAATTTAGTCATGATTTCAGTCAGTTTTGTCCCTGATATGTTAACTTGTGAAATTGGTTGGAGTAGTAATCTATTGTCTGATGCTGCTTGTGTTTCTAATTGGCCTGCATTTTGTCTTGGTAAAAACCTTCTGGTAACTTGTATCCTGAAGAAAATTCTACTTTTCATCTGTATGTTGTCTTTTGAACATTTGACACTTAATATCCTATGCAGAACTTGGCATTCTGAGACTTGGATATTTCAAAATATTATAGCCCACAGAGTTGCAAAAACAAAACAATCATTTCTATACCTGTGGAAAGCCTGGAAACCTGAATGCATAGTGTGATTGAATTTTAGTACCTACACAGCCTGAATATTTTCTTTTCTCTTTGTAGCATGCTGCCATCCCACGTTCTATTTGTCGTGGAAGGCACTTGGGTCTTGTTCTGGTCAGCTTGGTTTTTCAGACTGGGGAAATGGTTGTGTTTTAACTACAGACGTTATTTATGGGGGCTGCATTGTGACGTTGTATGACTTTGTATGTTTTTCCTCATTTAGTTGGTGATCCCATTAACTACACAGGATGATTTGGACAAAGCTGTAGAGCTTCTTGACCGAAGCATTCACATGAAGAGCCTCAAGATTTTACTTGTTGCCCATGGAAACACACAGGTTTGTGCATACTTGTATGTAACATACTTTATAATTACAGGGCTGGATCCATACCTTCACTGAGCAGAGTCTCATTCATGCTAGGGAAAGGGCTGAGAAGATGGTTTTTACCATTTCCTCCTTGCCTCTGCCACCCTCTAGAAAGTTGCTTTGAAGTTTGGGTGGGCCTTCCAAAACAAACTAGGAAACAAAACCAAAACAAAACTATGAAAAGTGGTACTGAGGCCTCAATGGCAAATTGGTGAATGTTGCTACCCCTTCCTTTTTCTCCACAGAAGAGAAAGTGCTGGGTCCTAGTTACCTCTTTGAATGGAAGGAGTTTTTATGTTTACTGATGCACAAGTCTGGATCCAACCCACGAAATATTACAGTTATAAACCTTCTATATTAACATAATGGTTTAGGGCATGTCTACCTGGGTCCAAATCCTTTGGTCTGTTAAACGTAACAGCATTCTTTAGTTAAACATGAATTGTGGCCGTATAAAACTCACTTTAAAAATTCAGATGGTAGACTCTCTCCTCAAGTATGCATCAATTTTGAGTTGCTGTGGCAGCACTGAAATATGTAACAGAATATCCCTGTCAGTGCAGGATGTAAATGTTATTCTTGCTGCTTGACTCAATCTGGCAAGAGATAGTGATAAGTTTAAAGCAGGGCAGGAGTCTCAAGTCCCCTGGGGCTCACCAACTGGTTCACAAACTGCTTTTGCTGTTACCTGTCATCACAGGTGAGAGGTTATTTCAAGGCATTTAAACTTGAAACATCCTGTATAGAATCGCTGTGCTTTGCAAACTTGCAAGCTATTGCATGCAACTGACCTGCTTTGTGAATTGAAAAGTTGCACTGGGATTGCTGAACAGAAATTGCTATGCTTTGTTGCTTGATGGAAAGAGTCCAAATTGATAAGAATTACATTTAGCTTACCATATGCCTTTTGCCCTGCCCACTGTTGGAATATGACCCCTCTACTCTTCCTGAAAACCAGTAGTTAACCCCTGAGTCAAAAAAGTTTCCCCAACCTGGTTTAAAGAAGACTGAAAAATTATGTTGTCAATAGTGATGATTGCTATCGTTGTGTCTGAGACAACTGCAAAACTGTTGTTTTGTGGACCAAAAGGTTAATGTGTTTTCTTGAAAAAAACTGTAATAATTCCACCCAGTTTTGAAATAATCTATTTTATACTTTTTAACCATGCATTCTATTTTGTATCTTTGTAATTTTTATAGCAGCGTGAATGTTTTGGTAGTATGCTGCTGCCTGTTTCTTTTCACAACATATTCACTGAGAAATGACATAGGGGGGAAGAAACTTGCTCATGTCAAAAAGTAACTTCTTTTTATAAGAGCAAAGGATTTCTTCTTTTTTTTAGGAATAAATAAACAACTCTGTGCTTTCATCTCCAGAGTAACTTGGAGCCCCTGCCATCACTGGAAGATTTGGATAATACAGTTTTCAGAGTGACGGAAAGGAAAAACAGGCTTTCAGTAATAGGTAACAAATTTTTCTGTTCACACTTTTGAAGCTCTTCGTTGCAGGAAACATTATCTACATCAGTAGTACATTATTTAAAAGAGGTTTGCTGCATTATATTTTTACTAGTCAAGAGAAGACCGCATGTTTACTTATTGATGAAGAAATTTGACGAACACTTAGTTGAAAAGTGTGTCTGTAAAAGATTGGATGTAGTTTTTGTGCAAAATTATAAATATGTCACTCATTCAATTTCAGATGTAGAAGAATCTTTGAAAATGTTGTCTTTCTCATCTGCATTCAGTTGTATGTGTTTCCTCCCTTGTCCCTCTAGTATACAACCACTCTTTCTATATTAAAAGTTGGAATTTAAATAATCAATTGCAAAGTGAAACTGAAGATCTACATTTTGTTTCTTTGCCATTTCCAAGTGGTCAAGTCATACATGCTTTTTAAAAATGTTTTATAGCTTTCCTTTGAACAGACATTTTCCATGTTATTGTGGCCTTGATAAAAAGCTGTATGCTCCTAGTTGGGAGCAGATCTGTGTCTGCATAGTGCCTCAGTATTTTTAAATTCTCTGAACTGGTTGGCTAAGACAGCATCATCCAATACAGTTATATACATCTGTGGTTTCTTCAGACCAGTACACATTTCATCTATCCACTTGATGTTTCCCTACTATTAGAAAAAGTCTCCTATTTGTCCAGAGCGAATTTGGATGAAATGAGACCAGGCTGAAAGGGAAAGAGGAATCTCAGAAAATCACCTCTGTTTTCTTTCTGATGAAGGAAGCCTACTCTGGATCAAAGATCCTTCCCTCACTAGAAGGATGTAAATTATATTCAACCCTGTAATTCGATACATGATTTCAGATGTGTAATTTTGTCTCACTATCATGTCCCAGAGTAGATTCAGAACCGTTTCAAGCTATTTTTATTCATATTTGCTTTTCATTCCAGAAAGATCTGACATCAGATATTTCACCACCAAGATTCTTAATAAAAAAATTTTTTTTTAACATACAGAAAAATTACTAATGTAAATTTTCATAAGGGGGTCTCCCAAACTCCAAAACCTGTGTGCTTTCTCATCCATGATACAGAAAGTTCTAAGTATGAAGAACATAATGGCTGTTCTTTTTATAAGACCAACATATTGCAATTGATGCATTCTAAAAGATGGATCCCTATTTGAAATTGACTTTACGGCTGTAGCTACAGTCCTCTGTATGGGTATTTTTGTCAAAATTTATCAAACATTTTAGCTATCTAAGATTTGTTTTCAACTAGGGGGAACAGAAAAGTCTGTAGATGGTGCTGGGAAAAGTTTCATCTCCTGAATAAAGACATGGCTGGTAGCTCCTTTTCAGCATTTAAAAGGGTCTTTGGATATCAGATATGGGATATGGAACTGCTGTGCAAGTAGTGCAAATAGTCGTGTGGCACTTTAGAAAGAATATATGTACTCCAAAACTAGGAAGATAGAGCAGAGAAATAAAAATTGAAAAGCAGTGAAAAACCTCATACAATGTAGACTAGTGTAGAACTGGCTGGTATTGGTTTTTTTTCTTTTTCTTATGTTGGAATGGGACAGTGGGGAGTTACTTCACTCTGAACACAAAGCAGGGAGGGCACATTTAAATCTTGATTTTCACAATAATCTTGGGATGGAGGAATATGTTACTGATCATTGGTGTTATTGCTTTCTGTGTCACGCGTACAAGCTGGCACTACAGTATTCCACAGCTGAACTAGAGACAAGATAGATTGCATATACTTAATGACAGCTGCTTGAAAGCTGCATTCAGTGGAAATACGGTTTCAGTGTTTCTGAAATTTTATCTGAAGGAAAGAGAGTATGATTCCATTTGCTTTTTTAAAAAAAGTTAGTTTGCTAAATATTACCATCTAGAATAGATCTTGTACAAGAACCACCAGGTGTGTGTGTTTAGGGTCCCATCTATTTAAAAAGGCCATGAAAGGTTTAGATGAGACTGCATATGCACACATATACATATTTGTTGGGGTAAGGTTGGGAAATATGAACATCTCCCCAGCCAGACTTTGTATAGAAAGCAAGGCAAACATGTTGTAATATACCTTGAATTGTTTGAAATTTGCAGTTATTCCTTCTTGCAGTGCAAGTATATTACTTTATTGCAAGATTATATGTGCTTTGCAGGCAACATGTGGAATTACAAAGATATGTCATTTTTTATTATTTCAAAATTGTGCAGATAGATGGTTCCTGGTTGCAAAAGGATTTAATGATCCCCTGCTTTACTTGCATTTACACATAACAGGTTATTATACTCGAGACAGAAGCTCTCCTCCTCCAGGATACATTCCAGATGAACTGCGCCAGGTGGCACGGAATGGATCATTCACAAGTATCAACAGTGAGGGCGAGTTCATTCCAGAAAGCATGGATCAAGTAAGAAGTTCCCTTAATTTTGCCATTGGAAGTTTTGCTACTAAAGGCCTTTTGCCACCTCGCTTCTTTGTTGCCTTGACAAGCAGCTCAAAGGAAGGGAATGAACTAGAATGTTACAAATACAATTGGTTACAATCCAGATTTGGCCCTGTGTAAATTTCTGTTATCTATAAATAAATATGGCACGTGGGGTTTAAAACAAGAATGGAATAGAGAATTGGAATACACAGTTCTGATTAATCAGTGGCTGTGAGTTTTAACATCAGTATCTAGTATGACTGTAGCTTTCCACATCTGTCATATACAAGAGAAATTGCTCCTTTAGGTATATTGTTCCCCACATCTCCAAATTGTTGGAGATGTAATATGGCTAATGCTTTCTTAATGTTTAGTTTTGGAGTTGTCCCATAGTAGCTACATTTTGGGAGGAAGTGATCATACAAGTAAATTTGGTTTTGGAAGATTCCTTAATATTCAGAGATGTGCATGTTCATTTAAATTATTTACCTGGCCAAGAGAAGTGGATTTTTCATGCCATTTTGAGTGCTAAAAGGTTGATACTTCATTACTGGGAAGATAATTTTCCCCACCTGTGATCCAGTAGATAGAAGATCAAACAAAACTTGCCACATTTAAAGGAGTGATGTACAGTATAAACAGTTTACAGATGGACTTATATTTGGACATTTGGTTAGCTTTTATAGAAACTTACAACTGATGTGGTTGTTTTTTTTCTCCTTTTGTATTTTTCTTTTCTTGCCTTTCTTATATCAGAACAGTATTGTATGTAACTCAGAACCCTTTTGGACATCAGTAAAAAATATTTTTTTAAAAAAAATGGAAGAGAACTATGGGAGATGTAGATGGGACCACCTTCAGAAAAACTGCACAGATCTCACTCAGCCCTGCTTAATAACCTGGCAATTGTATTCTCAATGACCTGATGCCTCTGAGAGAGCCTCAAGGGTAATTCTCTGGATTTTACCAGAGTATGGGATCATCTTGACGTGCTTGTATCCCCTTACAAGTTGTCCATTTATGTTAAATAAATAAATAGTTTGAAGAGCTATCAACTTGAGTGTTTCAGTCAATCTCTTGTGTTTTTCCCACAGATGCTGGATCCATTGTCACTGAGTAGTCCTGAAAATTCAGGCTCAGGAAGCTGCCCTTCACTTGACAGCCCTTTGGATGGGTAGGAGCTACTTAACGCTCACACTTTTTTGTACTGTGTGTTTGAAAACTGCTTGTCACAAAAATGTAGCTTCATTCAGGTAGCTCTTTACTAACTGCCCATTGTTTTGTGTTTCCAGAGACAGCTACCCCAAGTCCCGGATGCCAAGAGCACAGAGTTATCCAGATAACCACCAGGAGTTTTCTGGTGGGTAAAGCAGATGAGTGCAGTGTCCACTGTTGTTCTTATCAACTCTTCTTTTGTAACTTTAATGTGTCTCTGGATGAAAGAATGAAGTTTAGCTTAGTGCTATTTTATTTATCATTGTGAAGACAGCTGCAAATAGAAGTGCAGTTATACAACTGTGTGATCATAAAACAATTTAAAATGCATTTTTTAAAAAAAGGGGTATATCAGTATATCAATAAGAGATGAAGCATATATTTGTAAATCTTGAATTCTTCAGTACAGCAGATCATTGCTGTTGTAAAATCTTGCTTTTGTTAATACTAAATCAAATTTAACAAAGTGTGTAAATTTACAGTTCCAGATACTGATATTTAACACATGTTTTGCATGTAGAAGTGAATGGCTAACAAATAATTGGAGAAATTGGAGGACTGCAAATACTCGGTGTGTTTTCTTAATGTCCTATTGGCTGTGTGACCTTCAGCTATATTGATAAGAAATATAAGGGAGTAAAGGTATTAATTCCAGTTGTTTAACGTAATCGTATCCTATTGAAAGCCTTCCTGGAATTTGCTAACAGTGTAGCATGTAGGTACTATACATTAACCTGAGGAGTTGAACTTGGTTATTTTATATCTGTTGGTACTTCAACTTCAAAGGTATGTCAGAGCTGACATAGATTTTCACAAAAACTAGATATTGTAAAATGATTTTCTTGGAACCAAGAATCTTTGGAAGTATTTTTTTAAAAAATGCTTGTACACTTGAACATAATTTTGAAAGGTGGATGTGATACAGTGGGCCCTTGGTATCAGTGGGGGATTGGTTCCAAGACCCCATCCCCCTGATACCAAACAGTATGAATCCTCAAATCCCTATTAAAAATGATGTGGGGCAGCAGCGGAGGTGGCAGTGAGGCTTTGTTGCCAGGTGTACCTCAAGACACATTATTTCCCACCTCCAGGGAGCCCATCAGCTGCAGGATGGGCTGCAGGAACATGGTGATTGGCAGTGATGGTGATTGGCAGTGGCAGCACTCCTGCTCAGTCGTTCAAACAAAGATGGGCAGGAGCACCGCTGCTGTCACCATTCACCATGTCCCTGCAGAAGCTGCTCACTACCTTGCATTGGTAGCAGTGGCACTCCTGAACAGGAGAGCTGCTGCAACCAGTTGCCATATCCCTGCTTGTCATTACCTCTGCTGTTGCTTTGTTGCACTGTCTGTGCATGGTAGTTTTTGACTTGGAGCTTGGCCAGGTTGTGGAGGTGAGTGGAGGAACTGCGGGGCAAGGATTATATATATATATAAGAGTGCTTGTTCTATTAGATTTCTTGCACAGTTTTTAATTTTATTTTTGAATGTTTTGAATCCATGGTTGGGTAAATCTTCAAAGCCATGGCCAGCGAATGGCTTGGGCCTGCTATAATTTAATACAGTGGGGGACAGAACATGAGGTTTAAATTAGATGGTAGTTTATTCAGCTTGGTTTCCTCTAGAACAGGAAAGGGCAAAGCATAATTTTCCAGATGTTGTTGGAAATCAGTTCCTAACATTCTTCATCATCAACTGTGCTTGCTAGGGCTGGTGGTAGTTGCAGTTCTTGCACATGCTATCCAGAAGTCAAAGATGAGTACTTACAAATCTCATCTCATCTTCAAAGGTGAAGTACTATTTAAATGGTATATCCAGAGCAATAGAGTATGGAGTTGAGAGAAATACCCTAAATGGCAGAATCACCGGCTAATAGCAAAGGTATAAGGACACAACATGGGAATGAATGAAGAGGGTGAAATAAGAAAATATTTTGTCATGTGTGAAAACAAGCATTAATGCTTGCTTTGTCTCAAGCTCCATACATAGCAAATACTAGATGAGCCCAGGCTATGAGATGTAACCACCATTGTTAATGTTGCAATGTATGTGCTGCTTTCAGATTTGAAATGGTAGGATGTTTACAAAATAGCCCCAGGCTTGACCAGCTCAGTCACCTGTTTTCCTCTGACCTACTCAGCCAACTGAATGGAAAACAATGATGATATTATTTTTTTCCCTTCAGATTACGATCTCCCAATATTTGAGAAATTTGGGAAAGGTGGAACTTATCCTCGAAGGTATCATATATCTTATCACCATCAAGACTACAGTGATGGTGAGTCTTATTTTCAGTTTTTGCCTCCTTTGGTAAATACTTTTTATCGAAAACTGTATTATATTTTAGAGTCAAAGTCTTGGGACAAAGGCTGGAATCCTGTTGGTGTAACTTGTGTTGTGTTAGGAGTTGCACTTTCTTGGTTCTGGTGTAAGGGCAGTATCCAGAGCATGTTTTGCAAGTGGGTCCTGTTCTTGTGCAAAGGGTTTGCAAATAGTTGCACTTTCCTTTTGTGTGCATATATGAATACTAACTAGGAGGGTTTTTTAAACAGTAAATGTTCGTGCGGGAGAATCACTGGCTTGAATCTTCTTTCGTGCAATTACCTGTGCCAATGCCACCTAGTGTAACTGCGTGAGTGTGTATTTATGCTGCACAAGTGTTGAGTAGGTTCTTGGCCATTGGCTTTATCTTTGTTTATTTTAGCATTAGGATTTTTTCTTGTCTGAACAGTAACGTTTCGTAATCATTGGTTTGACTTATGCATTTCAATCATGAGCGACACAGGAATTGAATTGAATTCTGGGCTTGGCAGGCAGAAATTGCTTTGAAAAACAACTCCAAAAACAACAACAACATTTCTGGAGGCAGAAATATTAAGAAACCTGATCGAAGCGTGGGTGTGGAGAAAACCAAAAGATGAGGAAAGATAGAAAAGTAGGAGAAGCGAAACGTTTGTAGATAACATCGAAGGATGGGAAGATCGGAGAAATGGGAAGTTGGAAGAGAAAATAAATATCAGTATTGAAGTGAGGTTATCGGACTGAAACATAAAGACAGATGGGATTGGACTGGGATATATAGAAGGTTTAAGAAAAGTTGAAGAGAGGGTTTGCGGGAAGAAGATTGACAGAGACGGAGGAAAGAGAACGAGAGGGAGAGGCGGAATGTGGTGGTCGGTATCAAAAGCCAGAGAAGAAATAAGGGAAAGAGGAAGAGTCAGAGAAAGAAAGAAGAAAACGATTGGGGGTGTGAAGGGACTGTGGTAAAGTAAGAGGGAGAGAATATTTTATAAGGACTGACAAAGGTTGGAGAGTTGTATGATTAAGTAAACATAGTATTGAGGAGGATAAATTTATTCTTTGCCTTTTGTAAGCATATATTTTGGTAAGTGAGAGCCTTCAATTTGAGATCTGTTAAATAACCGAGAAGGATAAGTTAAAATCGGTTCGTAGATTCAATTGCTGTTTATCTTCAGTTGAGACAAAGTGCTGTCAGGTGGCAAAGAAAAGATAACATTCAAGGTTGAAAGATAATAGTTGGTGGTAAGTCCTTGGCTGACGGACTGCTTTGTAATAATAAACATTCAAGTTAACTCTTTAAGAGTAAGTAGTAAAGAAGGAAAGAGAGAAACTTATCATATACTGCCAGCTGGTGGTAGTTAGATATTATTGCACTAAGAAATACACAAAAATAATAAATAAGTGGTAGAATATACATATAAGTAAAGAGGTTAAATATATTAAATAGATTAAAACAGGTAAGAAGTGGGATATAAAATATTTAATATTTAATATGCTTAGATAATTATTATAGTTAATAGAGAATAAAGTAAGGTTAGAGGGATTGAATTGAGGTTAAGAAGGTAACAACACAAGGTAGATAAAATATTATATAAATAGATAGAGATAAAATTGAAAGATAAAACATTCACATTTAGATATTTTGAATTAATTTAGAAATAATTTAGGAATAATTTCAGAAGGAAATTAAAAATAATACTTATTAATTTATATAATTTTGGTGGTAAAATATATATAGGATTTGAATTATATATATCAGGTTATAATAAAGAACAAGTAATAAATAATTTATTAAACATAAAGGAAATATATAGGTGAGGAGAAACAGGTGGAAGTGGAAGAAGAGAAGAAGTGAAAAAGATGGCAGCAGGAAGAAGAAAACTGGTTCAAACACAAATTCAGACATTGTCACAGAGAAGAAATTCAGGAGAAGTGGATCCATATCAAATGTTATTGGAAGAAGTTAAGAAGATACGGATAGATATGCGCGTAGAAATGAAAGAACTTTCCACAGATGTTAAGAAAAAAGTGAAATGAAAAGAGAAATGGAACAGTTTGCACAGAGGTTAGAAAATGTAACAAAAGATGTGAAAGACATAAATAGGACGGTGGAAGAAGTTCAAAAAAAACGAAAAGTTTGGAAAATAGAACTGGAGAATTAGAGGGTATGATGGAACAAACAGAAACAAAAAGTACACTGTCTGAATGGAAGTATTGAGAAAAATGTATAAAAATAAGAGGATTAGAAGAAACGGAGGAGGAAGACCTTTACAATATAATGATCGCAGCATTGGTGAGAGTTTTGGATTGGCCATTGGAACAGCTGGATATTGAAATAGATCGGATCTTTCGGATCATTTCATTAATTGCGCGGAAAAGAAAAGTCTCAGGAGACATAGTGGTGTACTTTGCCCTGGAAAGAGTAAAAGAGATGGTTATCCACCAGAGTTATACGAATAAGTTGATCATTGATGGAAAAGAATTGAAAATCTTCAAATATGTACCAGCACAAGTATGAAAGAAAAGGAAAGACTATTCCTTTTTAACACAAGAGCTTAAGAGAAAGGAAATAACATATAGATGGGTGAAGTTAGAAGGAGTGGTACTGACGTATAATCAAGGAAGATACGTAATAAATACAATAAATAAGGTGGAAGATTTTCTGAAAAGGCTTAAAGAAGAAAGTAGGAAGAGACAAGAAAAAGAACACAAGATGGAAGGGAGAAGAGAAAGAGAAAAAAGAAAAAATAACAATCCAAAAAAGGAAAATGGAAAACAATATAAGAAGAATATGATAGAAACACAAGAGCGAAAGAAAGAAAGAAAACAGCCGGATATACAAGAGGAACAGGAATCAGAAGAGCATGAGCCAGAACAAGAAGAGACAGAGCGAGAACAGGAAGAGACAGGAGAAGATACTTCATTGGAGGAAGAGACCGTATAAGAAAAGAGATTGTATAAGAAAAAAGTTGAGAATTTAGAATGAGGATAAAAATTCTATCTTGGAATATACGAGGGATGAATTCAGTAATTAAAAAGAGAAGAATTTTTCAATATTTAGAAAATCAAAAGTGTGAGATATATTGTATTCAAGAGACACATATAATGAAGACAGAGAAAAAAATTCTGGAAAACCCTAAATTAGGGAAAGTATTTATAACTGGTATAGATAAGAAAAAGAGAGGAGTTGCAATTTATGTGAATCCAAAATATGAGACCACAGAAATTTTAAATGATAAACAAGGAAGATATATAGGTGTAGAAGTGAGAATATTAAATACAAAGATATTACTGATAGGGATATATGGTCCATTGGAAAATAAAGAAAAATTTTATGGAAGATTATGGAAAAAATTAGAGATTTAGAGTGTAAAGATATAATAATCATGGGAGATTGAAATGTGGTCATACATTCAGAATTAGATAGATCTAAATTAAAAAAGCAAACTAAAAGGAAAATTACCCAAAATTGTATTTGATATGACAGAAGACCTAATGTTAGTTAATACATGGCGAAGTCTATATGGATCACAAAAAGAATATACATATTTCTCCGAAGTGTTTAAGTCATGGTCAAGGATAGATATGATTTGGAATTCTAAAACAATAAGTAAATATGTAAAAAAGATGGAAATATTGCCAAGAAGTATATTGGATCATAGCTCTCTTATAGTAACATTGGAGGATAGGAAGAAAGAATTTAGCTGGAGATTAAATGAGAATTTATTGAAAGAGGAAACAATAATAGAAAAAGGTAAAGCGACTTTGAAAAGGTATTTTATGGAAAATATAAATAAAGGCGTGCATATAGGGATGGTATGGGAAGCTGGGAAGGCAGTTATGAGGGGTTTTTTAATGCAGCAAGAGATAAAATTGAAAAAAGAAAAAAGATTGAAAGAAGAAAAGTTAATAAATGAAATAAAACAGAAAATAAATTGAAAATTTCCCTGCAAGATAATAAGATTGCGGAAGAGATTAAATTGTTACAAAAACAAATTTTACTACAAGACACTCAAGAAATAGAAAAGAACTTAAAATTGGTAAAACAAAAAAAATTTCCATGCAAATAAAACAAACAAATGATTAGCGTATAAAATTAGGAAGGAGAAAGAGAAGCGTATAATAACACAATTGAATGAAAATAAGAAGTTTTTAGTAAAACAAGATGATATAAAAAAGGCTTTTGAAAGGTATTATGCTAACTTATTTGCAGAGCAAGATTTTAATCAATGGAAAAATGAGAAGATAGAGCAATATGTAAAGGAGGAATGAAATTTAACAATTACGGAAATACAAAGAGAAGAATTAAATGAAGAAATAATTAAAGAAGAAATTTTACAATCAATTAAGAAGCAAAAACTGGGAAAAACACCTGGACCAGATGGCTTCTTATCGTTATATTATAAAGTATTTAGTGAGCAATTGATAGATCCACTGTATAAGATAATGAATGGTATAAATAAGGAGATACGACCACCCTCATGAGGACAAGTTAACATTACGATGATTCCAAAGGAAGGGAAAGACCTTCAGGAAATAGGGAACTATAGACCCATTGCACTTCTGAATGTGGATTATAAAATATTTACTACTATCCTGGCAGAAAGGTTAAAAAAAGTGTTACAAGATATAATACATCCTGATCAAAATGGATTTCTACCAGGAAGGGCTTTAAAGGAGAATATAAGAACGTTGTTAAATATTATAGAGTATTATCATAAACATAACAAAAAAAATGTCTCTCCTATTTTTAGACGCAGAAAAAGTGCTCGATAGAGTTAATTGGAAGTTTCTGGAAGAAACAATAAAAGTAATAAATTTAGGAGAAAAATTTTCAGAGTGGACAAAAACAATTTATATGGAACAAAAAGCCCAAATAATTATAAATGGAGAAAAGACGCATGAAATAGAAATAAAAAGAGGAGTTAGACAGGGATGCCCGTTGTCACTGCTGTTATTCATTCTAATATTGGAAATAGTGAATAATAAGATTAGAATGGAGAAGAGAATACAAGGAGTAAAAATTTGGAATCAGGAATATAAACTAAATGCATACGCTGATCATTTGGTGATTGTATTAGAAGACCCATTAAATAATATAGAAATTTTAATAGATATACTAAGAATTTTGGAGTACTATCGGGCTATAAAATTAATAAGGAAAAAACAAAAATAATTACAAAAAATATAAGTGGAGAAGAAGAAGAAGATTTGAATAGATTAACTGGATTTACAATAGTTAAAAAAGTAAAGTATTTGGGCATTACAATTACAAAAAATAATGTAGATTTATATGAAAATAATTATAATAGAGTATGGAAGGGAATAAAGGTAGATCTCAAAAAATGGGAAAAATTAGAATTATCGTTATTAGGAAGGATCTCAGTAATTAAAATAAATATATTACCCAAACTAAATTTTTTATTTCAAAATTTGCCAATATTGAGGAATGAAAATTCATTTAAAGAGTGGAATAAAGATAAAATGAAATTTATATGGAAAAGAAAAAGACCTAGAATAAAAACAAAGGTTCTAGAAGATACAAAAGAAAGAGGAGGAATGGGTCTGCCAAATTTAAAGTTATACCATTATGCGAATAACATGGAGTAGATAATGGATTGGATAACATTAAGGAATAAGAGATTGTTATATCTAGAAGGAGAAGAATTATATTTTGGGTGGCATGCATATATTTGGTACGGGAAAGCGTCAATTGATAAAAATTTTAAAAATCATATTTTGAGAAGACCCCTAATAACAACATGGTTGAAATATAAAAGACGACTATACTTAAAAATACTGCTGTGGATTTCAGTTCATGAGGCGTTTTATAATAAGGAAAAACCAAGGATTGGAGCGTGGATAACATATAAAGATATATTGAAAATACAAGGGAACGTAATAAATATCAAAACTAAAAATGAATTAAAGATCGAAGGTTGGGATGCACACTGGCTGCTAATGAGACAGCTTTGGGAGAGATATAAGAAAGATCATGCGGAAGAAGGATTTGAAATTAAAGAAAATGAATTTGATAAGGTACTAAAACCTGGGACAGAACATAGGGTAGGTCAGATATATAAAATTTTACTTACAAGGCAAAATGAACAAGAAGTAGTAAAAACAACAATGGTAAAATGGGCACAAGATATAAAAAGTATAACAACAATGGAACAATGGGAAAACGCCTGGAAGACAACATGGAAATTAATAACACCGGTTAGCTTAAGGCAAAATTACTATAAGATATTATATAAATGGTGTATAACACCAGTTCAAATAGCAAAAATGCAGAAAAATGTAAGGGATACATGCTGGAAATGTGAGGAAAGGGGCACACTTTATCATATATGGTGGAAATGTAAACAAGTGAAAAAATGTTGGGAAATAGTGCATAGTAAGATACAAGAAACATTAAAAATAAGGTTTGATTTTGTACCTCAAGTTTATTTACTTAATATGATAGATGAATTGGGTATAAATAAATCACAAAAGAAAATAATCTTATATATGATAACAGCAGCGAGACTTTGCTATGCCCAGGTTTGGAAACAAAAAATAACACCAAGATTAGAAGATTGGTTATTTAAACTGTATGATATGGCTGAAGCAGATATTGTGATTGAGTCTTTAAAAGATAATAAGAAAAAAAAATATTTGAAGAATGGAAAATGATACTCCCGTTGTGGGAAGCTTGTTGGGGGGAAAATGCAATACTATTTATAAGTTAAAGATATGAATAATATAAATGTACTATATATTGAAATGTGTAATGAAGAGAACTCTGTGTCTTAGAAATATAGAAAATATTTAAATATCTTGAAATAAGTAATATGGTCTAAGAAACAAAAAAAAAAGGAATAAAAGGTGTAATACATTTATGAAATAAAAATAGTTTAATGAAGGAAATTATAGATAAGGTAGCATAAATACCCTGAGTTTCGGAAGGGGGGGAATGGGAAGCTTTTTAGAATATATGTTTAGTAGGGGGGAAATATGTAGGGACTAGGGTGGTGGGATGTTGTGTTGTATAAATGTTGCACTGACACGGTTGGTTTGTTATAATGTTGTAAGGTTATATGTATTTGATAAATACGTTTTGTATTTTTTACATTACTTTCTTCAATAAATATTATATTTTATAACAACAGCAACAACCCAGAGCCTAAAGCACACTTTTACTTCTGAAATCAGTGCTGTGTATCCAACTGATATAACTCTTACAAGGAAACACTTTTTGCTTCGTTAGAGGCTTCTGCTAGAACAGTGGTTCTCAACCTGTGGGTCCCCAGATGTTTCTGGACTTCAGCTCCCAGAAGCCCCAGCCACTATGGTCAATGCTGAGGGCTTCTGGGAGCTGAAGTCCAAAAACATCTGGGGACCCACAGGTTGAGAACCACTGTGCTAGAACAAAGAGGAAGAGGATGTTCAGTGATCTCACCTCCTGCAGCCTCTTGCACTGCCCATCTGCTTCAGAGTGTTGGGGGACCTTTTGTGAGATGTATGAGATGGCTTGGGGGACTTCCGGAGCATGGGAGTTACAGAAAATAATATAGATAATAGAAATGCATCTGCTCTTTCAAAGACCATTTTGTCAGTGAAGCAAACTGAGTTTGAATTTACTTAAAAAATATATTGGGTGGGACAACAGATCTTCTAGCATAATAGTAAAAATATTCTGTGCAGAAAATGAGTTTTCTGACATTTTCAAGTTGTCATTGCTAGTGACTTGACCGATGACTTGGCTGTTAAGATATCTGGGGTAATTTTCACTCACTTCTGACTGTATACTAATATTTGTATCTCACTGAAGTCCACAGCTTTAATAAAGATAACAGAATTCTATTACTGAACGTAAGTGGGAACATGTTGTTTTCTGAGCCATCGTTATTGTGGTTTGGTGGAGACACAGGATGACAGCTAGCTGTTAAACAAAGAGATGAAAAAGAAATAGATGACTCTATATACAGACAATCAAACTGTTCGGCTTCCATTTTTCACGGACTGTGTTTGTTTGTTTAATTTATGTCCCATCTTTCACCGTGTTGGCTCACAATATAGCTGCAACTATCTTCTCATTGTCTCTGATATCAGACTTACATTAGATTTTAGGAGCTAGAGTTTGATATGCTAAATGCAAGGGCATGTTTGAAGATACAGTGTTAGAGTTAATCCTTCTGGAAAATATGTCTGCATTCTTCAGATACAATCATTTATACCTAGAGGAGTAACTAGTGTTCCATTGTGATTGTCATTGAGATCTGTAATATGGCTCCTGACTTCACTGTTCACTTCTCATTTGCTTCTAGTGAAACCCCTCAGGATTTTTATTATATCAAATGGAATGCCAATATTACAAATGCATAAAATAAATAAAGTCATCTTTCATGGTACTACACTGTAGGATTTCCCTCACTTGTTCCTGCAGGTCGTAAAACTTTCCCAAGGGCTAGAAGAACGCAGGGAAACAGCTTACGCTCTCCAGTTAGCTTCAGCCCAACTGATCACTCCTTGAGCACGAGTAGTGGAAGCAGCATTTTCACTCCAGAATATGAAGATGGAAGGATGCGGAGAAGAGGAAGTGACATAGACAATCCTACTTTGACAGTAATGGATATCAGCCCGCCTAGCCGCTGTAAGGAAATAAATGAAACTCCATTTAATGTTTTGTCAGATTGATAAATTTGCCCCCATTTGCCCTCATATGTTTCAGTGTGCAGTTTCAGACAGCAAGTTTATGGGAGACACATTTTTTGAGATCCTGGTAGATTTCATAATGCAGAGAAGTTTTTAGCCACTTCTAAGAGGAGTTCTAAAGAGACTACTGCCTACACTGAAGGGTGGATTGTGTTACACATTCAGAGGATGTCCAGTGACCAATTCTAGAAAAAACAATTGGTATGATGGCACCCCTAGAGAAAAACAGGCTTTTTTTTTGTAATTGTCTTTTTGTAGAATTTTTGTGGAGGAACTAAAAATTTAGAGATACACTTCTAGAACATTGAGGGGAAATGCAGAAAATCACAGTTAAAAAATCTGTTGTAGTGAAAACATTTCCTAATACCAGGATAAAGGGTAGATATTAAGTTTGTTTGTGACTGAGTAACTTTAATTTCTTTGTTTTCCTAACAGAATTTAAAGTAGTTACTTAGTTTCAATCTATGTGAAGTATCTTTTTAGTTTCAAGTAGTGTTATAGATAAAAGGGTTCTTTGGCTAATATCCTTTCCTTAATTACATGGATAAATACTTAGAGTCATTGCTTGCCTATGCTTTGATAACACTATGCTGTGCTTAAGGAAGCATAATGGTAGTATTTGCTTTGTGGTGATATTTGCTCTGAGTTCTTGACAACAGAACATGCTTAAGTGTTATGATAATCATCTTTAACTGCACATGAACTAAACACAAATGCAGTGTTTGTATGTTGGTCTTTCCTGCTTACCTGAAAAGATTCTGAGATGTTTATTATTCTGATACATTTCCTTGATAATAGAATATATCAATATTTTCATATTCTTTTTTTCAGCCCCACGAGCTCCTACTAACTGGAGACTGGGTAAACTGCTGGGCCAAGGCGCGTTTGGTAGAGTTTATCTGTGCTATGATGCAGACACAGGACGAGAGCTAGCAGTTAAACAAGTTCAGTTTGATCCTGACAGCCCAGAAACCAGTAAGGTAAGAGTTAGGAGGGGCATGGTTTACAGTAAGATGGAATTCAGGAGGAACCCTGGTTTATTGTCCATGAACATGCTGCCTGATCAGTCCTACTGCAAATGAGGAAAGTCCATGGTTTGTTACAATCCCTGGTTGGTTGGTTGGTTGGTTGGTTGGTTGGTTGGTTGGTTGGTTGTGACATGCAGATTTGGTATTGTGGCTCACATCTTTCCTAGTGATTCATGGATAATTGTTCCATATGTTTAATTTTTGTGTCCCTACTTTAATGAATCATCATATGCATGCATACATGCATAAGGATGAGTATCAAAGACTTTGAGAATAGAGTAATTGGGTGTCTTGTGCCTCACAATAAGCCATAACTCTAAAGATGGATATTGAGCAATTGCTGAATGCATCATGGACTCAAATCTGCAATGATTTAGATATCTTAATAGGAATTTCAAGTTCCATAGTGACATATATATTCTCTTAGTTAGCTATATGATAGGCACCTATGTGTCTTCAGGTTGAAAGAGGATTCACCTAAACCTTAGGAAGAATTGTTTTTACCATAAGATCTATTTCACAGTGGACCAGTTTATTCTTGTAGGGTGGTGGAATCTCTTTCTTAGGAGTTTTTTTAAACAAAGGTTGTATGGCCATCTCTTAGGAATGCTTTAGTTGCATGTTGAATGACCCTTTTTATGTGTGTCTGTATGGCTCAGTGCTGTATGTTCTTCCTGTCTGAATCTACTAAATTGTTTACTCGTGTGCTCTTGCTTTTCAGGAGGTAAATGCTCTTGAATGTGAGATCCAGCTGCTGAAAAACCTGCTGCATGAGAGAATTGTCCAGTATTATGGCTGCCTGAGGGATCCTCCTGAAAGAACACTCTCTATATTCATGGAATATATGCCAGGGGTAAGCCAGAGATCAGCAGGTAGTCAGTAATTTCTTTTCTCTCACACTATGTGTATGTTTCCAATTATTGCCCCCAACCACCTCCAAAACATTTAAAAAAAAAAATAAGGAAAAAAATCTTACCCCCCCCCCCTCCATTTTTCTGGAAAAGCCACTACTGTAAGGAGAGAATTTTGCCACAGTTTGGGAATCCTCCACCCTGTTTTAGGCTTCAGGAGAGGCTTTTCCCCAAAGTTCTAAAAGGTGAGAATCACTTCTTGGTTTAGGAAAAAAACGCTTCCTAAGGAGCATTTAATATGGTGAACGTGCCCTCATGGTCTCTAGAGTGCTTGGGGTTGGATTTTTTACTGAAGAAAAAAAAGAGAGAGAGAGAGAGAGATAATAACATTAAAAATTGGGGAGGGATATAGCACCTGAATCTGAGGTAGTTGACCTCCTTTGGCACACACCAATTTTTCAAATAAAATAATTATTTTTCTTACCTGCTGGAAGACCCTCCGTTGCCATTCCAGAGAGGATGCTGTCAAATGTCACAGGTAGCACATAGTACCTATAAAAGCCTGCTCCTCATTATAGCAGCACATCAAGAGTGATCCCTTCTGACACACACAAAAAGCATTGCAATTTGTGTCATATGATTTACAATATCCATTCGCTGTAGCAAGATGTATCATTCTTGCTTTTTGCCACCTTTAATTATGAAAGGGCCTTATTTTTCAATTTCAGGCAAACGAAATGATTTTAAGATGCGTTTGAGGTTTGGAAGTTAACACTTAAAAACTTTATCCATGAACTGTGATCATTTTGAGCTATTAATAATCAATTATCAGTTTAAGCTGTTCTTTCACTGCTCAGATATGAACTGGTTAGCCAAGGTTCTTTTATTAGGAGGTGACCATGTGAGTAGCAGTAATATAGCATTTTGCTCCATGCACTAAAGACTCTGTGGACCCAAGTGGTAAAGCAGGAATGGGGAAGGTGTTGCTCATAGGTTGTGTGTGGTCCACAGCCCCATTATTACAGACTTTGAAGCTCCCAGAATCCCCAATACAGTGAAAATGTAAACAAAGCTGCTAGTGAAACTTGGCAGCAAACCACACCTGGAAAGAGTTCCCTGTGCCTGCATTCTGTTCCTTGCTCTGCTGTCTCCCCTTTTAATGGTAGCACTGCCAGAGAAAGCAGCAATTTTAAAGGAGGTCAGTGGGAGGCAAGTAATTGGAATTGTATAATTCTGTGGCTTCCATGCTTTCCAATTGTTGAGGTTTGGCAGGGACAGTTGCAGTTAATGCCATTTTTTCAGCTGCTTTTAAAATGTTCCAATTCCTTTGTCTTCCTATATTTGTCTTTCCCTTCCCAGTAGGCTTAGGCAAAAACAAACTGCTGCAACCTCTCCTCCCTCATGTGCTCCTCATTTTTAACTTTTGCCATCTTGACTTCACTTTGTATGGGTTTCTTTCCCCATTAATGGCAGCTCTGCCATTACTAGGCAGAAACTGTGCTTTCCTGTGACAGGAATAAACTAAAGCTGTCTGCTTACTTATCCTAAATCTGCTCCTGGGGCCCCCTCAGAATCAACCAACTCTGAGAAGAGACAGAGATACTGAGATCCAGTGTTTTTTCCATTTTGTTTTTTCCTTCCTGTGCTCTGCAGATTTCTCTGCAGAAGCGTCTGCAACCTTCCCCTCTCCCTTCAGCCCAATTGCTTCAGCCTGCAAGAGTAGGCTGTGTCTCCCTGTTTTGTGCAAACTTATTTGAAGAAACGTTTGCAAACTTCCTCTTCCCCTCCCTCTTTTTTCAGCTTGCAAGGACACCAGCAGCTATCATGCACCGCCCTCTTCCTAAGCCAGTACTTTTAAAACATAAGGAATAAGGTTTAAGAAAATAAACTTGCTTATTATAAATGTGCTTCATAAATGAAGCCTACACATAGAGTGGGAAGAACAATGGAGGCGTCTCTTAAGTTCCTTGGATTTCCTGGATAAGCAGTTCCGGTATCTGTAGTAAAGTACTGTCAGCCAGGACCATGAAGTTCCAGCTACTGACAAGTGCTGACGAAAGCAGTGCCCTCTTCTTAGTGCCAGCTTTGTTGAAGAACAAATACAGTCTTATTTTACAATTCTTATGTATTTAACTATTGGCTTTGCATAAAAGCAATTTTATAAGTTAAAAAAACAAAACAAAAAACAGTCTTCATGTACTTCCACAATCTGTAATATGGCCATCCGCCTTACAGCCATTGCCCATCTGCCAGTAAAGTATCTGGATAAAGCTGTGTGTATGGTTCTGTGAAGATGTGTGTGGTGTGGCCAAACCAAGTCGCCGGCATAGCAGCCATCTGTGTGTTGTTAAAGTTGGGTCCAAAAATTCCTTTCTTCCATTGGGAAGCTTCCCTCCTCCATTAGAGGAGTACAGTCTTTGCAACTAACCCTGAATAGTTCCATAAATTGGAGAGAAAGCTGTGCTCTGTACATGGATATACACTTAGTTTAGAAAATACTGCTGTTGAATTCTGGTTTACTTCATCGTTAAAAAAGGCATCACATGGGCTTTACACCATACAGAAATGTCCCATTATTTTTCTCCCACACTTAGGGGTTGTGCATGTGTGTTGTTGAGTAAAAATAAAAAATTGACTGGAATGCAGCAGAGGAAGAGCGGCCTTCCAGGGTCCTGCAGGGTGCTGTTATCAAACCCTGGCAGTTGCCTACCCCTGATCTACATGTTTAGCAGTTGTTTTTAAATGCAGCAATGTTCATATAATTATCTTTTAGAATAGTTATTATACTACTATAATATGGTTTTACAGTATTTTATCTTTTCTTTGCCTGAAGGGCTCAATAAAAGATCAGTTGAAGGCGTATGGTGCTCTCACAGAAAATGTGACCCGGAAATACACCCGGCAGATTTTGGAAGGAGTTCACTATTTGCACAGTAACATGATTGTACACAGAGACATTAAAGGTAATGAAGAGGGAATTGTCAGGAATGTATATTGTGAATTGTATATATGTAAACTATGGTTTTCTTCTTGTGAAGCTGTATTCAGTGTATGTGGTAACTTGAATTCATGATAAAATACTGAGTTGTTGTCAGTGATTCTACCAAACTCTTCTTCAATCAGTCATTTATAGGTGCAGTGTTTCACAAGGTAAACATTAAAACACTTTTGTATAAGTGAGCTGACTTGGAAACTCTAATAGCCTGTTATTCTGCTGCTTTGTAAATAAAAACAGAAATACAATCTGAAGCCATCTCCAATGCTCTGGGAACAAGTTGCTCAGCAGCATTAATTACTGTATATTCTTGACTATAATTAAAAAAAAATAGTAAAAAATCAGGCTTAAAAACCTGGGTTGCCAAAAAGGAGTTTCAGGAGGTCCTGAAAAAACCATCCAGATCTCCAGGCAGCCTGGGCTACCTGAGGAGAGGCCAAAGGAGCAGATTGTCGGAAACTCCTCCCAGCTTGAGGAGTCTAGGGCCTTTTGACTTCTCCAGTGAGCGGAGCAGCTGGCCTCCGCATGTCTCAAACTGGGAGGAATTTGTGACAATCTGTTGTTGCTGCCTCAGTGAACTTGAAGACTGATAATTTGTTGTCCCAACTTGGCAATTCCTGCTCTTTCTCCCCACCCAGAAAAGGTTCTGGCTGCTGCTGCTCCACTTTGGTGGCACTTTCCTCACTTTCTGCCATCACTGTCACGGTGAGTCTGGCAGCTGTGGCCAAAGTTTGGATGAAGGCAATGAACTCTCTTGCTGAGAGTTTGTTGGCGGTCTGCCAGACCCACCCAAAGTGGCTCTTTTGAACTTTGAGCTTGGAAGCCTCCTCCTTCATCTCGCCACCAAGCCCTGCAGCAGCAACACCAAACCAACTTGATGCCTCAGTATACCTTCCAAGCTTTGCGCCTGATGTAGCCATCACCTCCAGAATGACAGAGACACTTTCTTTCCCCGCTCCTCCATATCTTTCTCCTATGGCAGATCCCTGGCCTACACCCCTTTTACCAGAATAGCTGGTGGCAGCCCCATCCCACCCCTTCTACCACCACCATTATGGTGTCTCCTACTCACCTTAACAGCAAAAGACTCTAGAGCTCCTCAAGTTGAGAGGAATTTGTGACAGTCTGCTCCCTCAGCCACCCAAGCATCATGGGCTCTCTGGTCGGAATGTCTGGGAAGCGTGTGCTGCTTGGGTGGGGGTCAAGAGAGCAGATTGTCACAAACTGCTTCTGGCTTGAGGTGTGCAGAGGCTGGCTGCCCAGCTTGGGGGAGAAACAAAAAGGCAGTAGAGTTCAAACCAGGAGGAAGTTTCAGTGATCCACTCCCTCCATACACATCCCCAAGCAGCATGGGGTTCCCAGAGGTCTGGGTGATTTTTCAGGGACCTCTGGGGAACCTATGCTGCTTGTGGGGAGTTGACTTATCCACAGGTTATGGTAAATTTCCTACTTTCAGGAACAAAACCTGCCCCTGACTTATCCATGAGATCAATTATAGTCATATATATGGTATATTTAGAATAGATTATTCCTTCTCCTTTTTTCATCCTTTGTATGTTTGCAATATTATTTTGGTCTTGAGGAGTGTAAAAAAGGTAAAGATGGTATAGAGAAAAAACTGCCTTAACATAGAGAAAAATAATTATTTATGGCTTTTCTAAGTCCTTAAAGAGTTTCATGTATGTTACATAGATATTTAAAACCTTACTTACCTTAATATCTTAAGTACTCCCATAACATACGTAGAGGCCATTATTATCCCCAAATTGCAGATGGGGATCTGAGACTGAAAGAACACTGGCTAGTCTCAGACATGAAAGGAAGGATTGCATGGTTGAGATAAAATTTGTAGTGGGTATGTTCTACCCCCTCCCTCCAAGCCATAGCCTTTATGTACGTAACATACCACACTTACAAATATCTAGTGACTCCCTCCTGAGGTATTTTTGGAAATGCTTTTGGACAGCAAATAGCATGAGCACATAGTGTTTTACAAAGGAAACAAAAGGAACTTGACTGATTTTGGATCTTTTCCTCAACTTGTTCCCTCTGGCTTGGCCTACTTTCATGATCTGCATCCCAGGACATCTACTGGATCATTCTTCAGAAAGTCTATAGTGTTGCATGCATTGTAAATCTGTAGTATTTACTTACAGGCAAGGTGTAGTTAATAAAATTGCACATTGAAGAAATTCACATGTAATTTTATTTAAGATTTTTCTGATTATGTGAAATTACTTAATCTGCAGCTGCTATAAGTTCTGGGTTGGTAACAGTTTACTGTTAGACATGTACAGCACAACATATCTTTATATATTTTCCAGGAGCAAATATTCTCCGTGACTCTGCTGGCAATGTTAAGTTGGGTGATTTTGGTGCCAGCAAGCGGCTTCAAACAATTTGCCTGTCTGGTACGGGAATGAAGTCTGCCACAGGAACTCCATACTGGATGAGTCCAGAAGTTATTAGTGGAGAAGGATATGGGAGAAAAGCAGATATCTGGTATGTCTGTGTTGCTCTTTTGAAAAATGCTGAGTAGATCCATCTATTCTATCAAACCCTTGTTTTATGTTTGTATATACAATTATACACATCTAAATCTGCTTGCTGGTTCAATTTGGAATAGGCTTATTGAGTTAGTTGGTGAATCATAAGTTAACTCTTACATAAATCCCATTGATCTAGTGAGTCTACTCTAGTTGAGACTAGCAGATGGATTCAGTCCATCGTTCACACATTTGGATTGGAAAGCTATGGGCATGTATTAGTAGCCAGGACAATATTACTGATCAAATGCATTCATGTGGGCTAAACAATTCTGAGATAGCTGATATAAGATAATCCAGTGTCTTTGATATACCTCAGACTTTCCAGCATGCCAGATCTTAAAATCTTTGTTTGAGTAGGTATGGTTAGGTTTGCATCATTTATACTGCAAGAGCTCTGATTAGTGAATATTCAACCTCACAGATTCTCTTCAGAAAGAAAACTCTAATGTATTGGAGAGGCGGAGACTATAACCTTTCTCTTTGACATTGTCTGTATGGAAGGATTTCTCCTCTGTGGAGCAGCATGTAATCAGGAGAGCCACCACCTGCAATGTAAAGCAATGTGGCATAGACATAGGTTTACCACCCCACTGACAACTAGAGTGATACATCTGTCAAAGAGAGGATGACAGTATGCTTCAAATGGCTTTTTTTTTTTTTTTTGGCTTCAGAAGTTGTTAGCCTTGACTGATTAATACATTCTGGGATAAAATCCAGTTTTGCACAAATGGACTCACCTTGTGATTAGACTGGCTATATATTTTCTCCTCCTGCACTTCCTGTGTCTACCAAAATCTGCTCTGAAATGTCCCCCGATACACTTTTTTGAGCAGCTTTTGAGGTCAAAGAAGAGATTCTTCAATCTTCAGCTGGAAGCCATTTTATCAGTGGGATGAGCTAACTAAATGCCATTGCTTGGTTGGTTTCAGGGATTGTTTCAGATACCCCCCCCCCCGTGTTCAGAAGGAGAATGCAACTCTATGTTTTTGGTTTAGCTGTTTTTTAAAAAGTTCCTGTCTCAGCCTGGAACTTGAGACCAAAACACACAAACTAGAATGAGCCACTTTTGAACTGAGGGAAGACAAACGAATTGGTGCAGTCTTGAGCTATTTCTTACAGTCTCCTCCCCAGTAGAATTCCACCAACTTGGAGATTAGTAGTTTATTTGGCAGCAACAAAGAATATTGCTGCTGGCTTAGGGTAGTATCCAGGCTTCCAGTGACTGGAGTTCTTCTCACTGGAAGCTCCCCTTGGAGAAAGTGGGGTGAGGCAGAAGGCAGTTGTTACCTTTTTCCAGCAGGCTCTTGTGTACTCTTAAAAACAGCTCTGGTGGGTTGGAAGACCCTTGAGAATAATGGCAGGAGCTGCCACTGGAAACTGCAGGGAGATTTGGCAATCCAGTGGGGGAACCTCTGCTAAATTCTTGCAAATGTATCCATTAGGAAACTTATAGCTGAATCAACTGTAATGCTAGTTTCCTTTTCTCACTGGGTGGGAAGTGGATTTCCAGCCTTTTCAAACAGGTTTTTAGGATGTACTGGAGATTACTAAACACAGGTTTGCCTCCCTCCAGTTTCCCTTGGTGGAAGTACAGAATAGGATATTATCCTTAGATATAACTACATGGCAAGGCCTTTGTGGATATAAAAGACTCTCATGTTGCTGATAGCTTTCTACCAGCAGTTTATGGTATCTGCAAGGAACTTATTAAATTGAGGTGCTGGCATAATGCATATGATTCGGATATGTGTACAAAATGTTGTGTTGCAACAATGGTGTTCTTTGCTTACTTCTGCAGATAGTGTGGAAATTTATTTATTTGACTGTTACTCACTCATCATTTTTGCCTGTTGCAGGAGCGTAGGCTGTACAGTGGTTGAAATGCTCACTGAGAAACCGCCTTGGGCAGAGTTTGAAGCCATGGCTGCCATTTTTAAAATTGCCACACAGCCAACCAATCCCCAGCTGCCACCTCATGTCTCAGACCACGGTCGGGATTTTCTAAAGCGGATATTTACTGAGGCGAAGTTGCGACCATCTGCAGAGGAACTGCTAAGACACACATTTGCACATTATCACTGATGGCCTGCCTCAATCCATCTCTCACCTACTGCATTTATTTTCTGACTGCACTTTTTCTTTTTTTACACAACGCTGAGAAAAGACAAGAGAGAAGTTATTTCTCTTGATTCTTGTTTTCATATAGATTGTTAATAATCTCTCTGCATGTTTAGAATGCAGAATTTGTTTCCCATTTAGGATTAGGATCTTTTTGTTTCAATAATGTACTGATGTGGTTCGCATAAAGCACTTTAGTACATATTCATTCCTTTTTTGAGGGGGTAAAGGCAACTTATTTGGACCATCAGGAATTGTGTGTAAGGTGGTTGTTATTTTTTTTCCCATTGCACAGCTGACTTAACTCAGGATGCAGGGAAAACATACATGTTGCTAGCAGATGTAGAAAAAGAAAATTATGTCCAATTGTTCTTTGTAGTGTATAGATAGAGACCCTGAGGGGTCTTGGTTGTGTTTCAGCTTTGGAAACGAGTCTCATCCACGGTATTGGGAACAGAGTCAGAAGCTGAAAAATCAGACTTCTAATCTGGGTGCATTCTGGAAAAGAAACCATCTGACTATCACATCAACTACAACCAAACAAGTATATGTATAATTTTAAAAGAATAAACAGATGGGCCCCCTAGCTAAGTAGTTTTAAGGGTCATGAAGGAGTCAAGTAGTTCTGGTGCATGAATGTCCTAGACCAGAATTGGTAGATAAATAGACTGTTGTAGATCCTTACTCCCTCTAGAGCTAAAGACCAGTCTACACATACCATTCAGTAAGCTAGTTTGGTTAAGATCTCTGGGTCTGGAGGGGCTACTTGTGGTCAGGACAAAGAATATTTTCATTCATCATAATTCTCTGTCCTTTATGCTGTCCCAGTTGTCCTGATTGTTGCCTAAAATATTTCATGAGACCCATTTTCCTTCTTTATTATTATACTTGTGTTCAGATTTTTAGAGCATCTAGAGTAGAATGCATAGCAATTGTCTAAAAGGCTGTTGCTACTTCTCTTGATGTGGAACAGAATCTTGTGTCTAAGATGGACATTTGACTTGCTAGTCAAACAACATTTGCAAGATGTATGTAGTTTGAATCATAGTGAGCACGCAGAATTTGGCTTTCCATGTTGTGGACTTCATCTTGTTATGGAGATAGAAGATCCCTACCCATTACAATCAAGAGAGGAAAAGCAAGCTCAGTAGAAATCTCCGTATGTACAAGAGAGTTCAGGTTCAACACACTGACGACAAGAAAGGTACAGAAAATGAGACACTTTTGCTGGGTCAACAAAAGACAAAGGTGCGTTTCTGGCATTTGGTTCCTGGCAGTGTGGGTGGAGGCTGTGCAGTTCATGCCTTACTTGACTTGAGTAATCTTTAAAAAAACAGACGGAAGATAATCATCTGAACTGTGTTTAACCGTATTTGGACATCTGAGTATAACGATTATAGAATGCTTGAATATTTTCTGTCCCTTACAGAAATTCTGAAGAGTCTCTGAAAGAAAGTAATTCTATTTTCCAGTGTCACAAGAGTCTCTGAAGGATCCTTTTTTTCCAGAACTGTTGTTGCCAAACCTTGCTATTAAATATTTCCTAAGGAAATCCTTGCAGGTCTCCTGCATATAAAGTCATCAAAGGCAAGCCAAACATACTGAAGATGAACACTGAGATCTGTAATAGTTTAAAGTAATGCAGCTGGCCAATATGTAATGTTCCCAGTACCGTAACTATAGTTTAAAGATAACAGTAACCAATGATCTCAACTCTTTATGGCTGAGGAAAGTGTTGTCAGAGTCAACAAGGGAAATTTGCACAGTGAAGAAGCTGGCAGGGTTAGGCAGGAGCATCTGATCCTTTAAACATAATTAAGGGGTCAGAGAATACTGGCTGTGCACCAGCCTGTGGTAATAAGAGCAGTGAAGTTAAAGAATCAAGCAAAAATTGTGATAGATCACAGTGAGAGACTTCTACCATTCTCTGTAATATCTTCAATTTTTAACATTTTTTTCCTTTATTAAAGAAGCAAGTCCTTGTGATTGCAGATGAAAGCAGTCAGCTTTGGCAAGAAGTATTGTAAAATGGCATGGATGGGATTCAAATAATATTTGTCCCTCTTTCACCTATCTTAGCTATCAATCTCACCTCGTAGCCCACAGTATGTACTCTTCTACTGCAGATCTGTGCTCTCCTCTCTTGTACACCTTTTTTCCTATGGATTCAAGTCCTCTTTCCCAGAAGCTTATAGGAAAATCTGTAAGATTTCAGATTCTGCTAAATTTCCATTAAGCTGCAACTATGCAAATTGTGTGAAACATGCAAGTAAGCATCATTTGGTCCACTAGTAGAGTATTAGATTAAAATTGAAGCCTCCCTCCCAGCTAAACCAAACTATGTATGTATGCTTAACATTTTGACACACAGTTCCTTGCACTGTTCAATTATCAGTGTTTTGAAATGTTTAAAATCTAGCAGACAGACAATCATTGCAGCCTGTAAGTGGCCTAATGTCAGCTGAAGACTTCTTGAACTGAAAGCCTAATCCAGAGGAGAGATTTGAGGAGATTTGAGGTTACCTGAAAATGGTAACTGAAGCAGCCATTCTAAGTACACTAAGGAGTAAGCTCCACTGAACATAGTAGGACTTTCTTTTGTAAGTATGCATACAACTGGGCTGTGAGAATATTTTTCTCCAACTTGGGCCCTCTCTAAGCTGCAGAGCAAAAGCTTGATGGTACTGAAATAGAGTCACTGGCTAATGGCCATTGCTCTTTAGGTGTGCAGAGAACAGTGTACATTGGTGCTTTTATTTAATTCGATCTCAGATCATCCAGATGGGTTTTTGTCCCATTACTGCTTGCCTTTAAAAGTTTAAGATGCACAAAACCCAAGTTTGAAGTGAGGTGGGAGAGTAAACTCTGAAACAAGCACCTTGATAGAGAGTTGCAGGGCTTCTGTCTAAGAAGTTAGGCAGGGAAAAAAAGTATAGTTAAAATCTTGTATTAGAGGCTTACTTTCAGGAGTCTGGATCTGCCTTAATCTGTTTGTTGTCAGCAGGTCCCAATCCACCAATATCAGTGGTATTATATTGGTATCTGGAATAGAGGGCAGATGTGATTACAATCTTTCTTCCTCCCTTGTTCAGGGTGCCAGCGTGAATAAGTGCTCATGTTGACAGATCTCTGGGGAAGAGAGGAAAGACTGGACAAAATGCTGAAGATTACTTGCTTGTGAAATCTGATACAAATGAGACTGGGTAACATGAAGACCTCTAAAACTTTAAATTTTAATCAGTTAAAGGGTCCTTAAAATGTTAGTGTTATTCATAGCGTACAGGTACGACAGGGCTTGTTGTGTTGAAGGAGTGACAAGGTAATTTATCAGAGTATTAGGAGGAGTGTAGAACAAGAAACATAAGAGTGGGGCAATATCTTTTACCAGTCATTTTTTAAAAAAATATGCAAGCTTTTACAGCTTCAGGCATTTGGAGTTTACAGAAAACTCGAGCAGAAGTTATTTGGTGGTCATGCTTTTTGGATATCTGGATAAGTATAGTTGTTTAGGACAAAAGAAGTAGGTACTTACCTCTGGCAGGTTTCTCAGATATGGATTCTGCCTTTCTAGTGTTTTCTGCATCCTAAATCAGATGTGAAAAAATGCCTTATGGGTTTTGGTTATATTGTTTACTTTGCTGTATATTTTTTCACACTTTGTTTCTGGTTGGAACATCGTATAGTAACCCAAAATCTGTATTACTGAATTAATATACTGAACTTCAGCTGCCCGTTTTCTTTCTTCTGAACAGTTACAGACTCAAAAGAGGGCCAAAGAATATAATCATTTCTCCTTTGTGCTCTGAATACTTATGCGTAAATAACATGCAAAGGCTTCTGTAATTTTAACAATGATTTTTTAGTTATGAAAAAGTATGAAAAAGGACTTCAAAGAGAATGTAAATGCAGCATATGAATTTTAGTCCCTTTCTGAATGGTCAAAAGGAACTATTGGAAGCTTGACAACATTCAGTGCACAGCTTGCTCCTCTAAACTGTAGTGCCATTTTTTTTACTGTGGCTGGGAAGTGGGGGGAACCTAGTAGAATATGGTGATTGCATTTTGTGCCTTTTTTTTTTAGTACTGCATTTTGTCTTGACAATGGCAATATAAAAAGTGATGCAAAAAGAGTAGTATGTTGGGAGTTCTAGCCTCTTAGCTACAGTCTCTAATGCTGTGAGGGTACTATGTTATACCAACTTCTATCAAGTTCTGGGTTGCCTCCAAGCGGCAGCTTGGGTGGATTGAAAGTACTTTTAATCACTAATCATTTTTACTTTAATAATGTACACATTTTGGATATAGTCCCTGCATGGTCTCCTCATCGAAGTGTCAAGCCAAAAAGCACAGGCTTGACAGCAAGTCTGGCATTGACCATTTTGTTTGCAACTAAGCCTTTGCCAAATGGGACAGACAGGTGCTTGTTATTATCTTCCAGGTAGCTATCTTAACAGGTAATTATGAGTAGTGAACAGTTTAATTAAAAACAGAAGTAAAATGTTTGTCCCTGGGCATGATGTGTATTTACAGTCTTATAAGACTGTCAGTTCATTTTTAATTGTTTTCTGTTTTGTATGGGCATCTGCTTTCTAACACTTGTGTTTCTAGAATTTCAAAGATTTGAGGCCTTCCATAGGCTTTTGTGTAGTATATCAAAATCATGAATATTTTTTTGTGATTATTAGGAACAATTATGAGAAAGTATCTGGGAATTGACCATTATAGAAAGATCGCTATAATATACATAATAATAATCTTATAATTTGAAATGAGAAACTTGAAGGAAAAATGCATAAAATAACTGTCATGACAGAAAAAAATATTCAAGAATAAGCTATTGATTACAGTGCCTTCATTTGTCTTAATCTTGGTAACTGGCTTGTCTGCTGTATAGTTGAGTCTATGCAGCATATTAACCTGAAGCAACTTAAGATGCTTCTCAAATTGCATTAGAATTCTCATATGAAAAAAAAATGTGTCTAGATGCTGTAGAGTGATCCCACCTATTATTATTTTAAGGTCTGTAGGGAATGTGCAAAAAAGTCTAGAAAAAATTCTGTTGAAATGTCTGCAGAAATTTCTGGTAAAACCTGCAGTGTTTTTAATTATATTACATTGTCTTAAAAACCTTTTTGTCAGAATTTTCTGCAAATTCTTTTCCTTGAAGAATAGACAGTAATGCGATGGGCATTTTAATAATAAAACAGGGCATATTAAAATATGATCTATTTCATACATGGGTCCAGTTTGATGATCTCTGGTTTTTGTACGTTCTGTTCTTCTGAACGGTGTTAGAAACAATTTCACAAACAATTCAGATTTCAAACAAGCCTATAGCCATACAAATAGATTCCCAGGTACATTTCAAATACTACATTGTTGAGTTGTATCTTGAAGGTCGCAAATTTTTTTACTTTCAATAACATGTACCTTCACTTCTTATCTTCTGTCTACAGTGACAGCAGCTTGACAGGCTGTAGCATTGACAGTCCTTAGAAAACTCCAGAGTATTTTTGAAGCTCACCATGCAAATTTCTGAAATGCAAGCTGAATTAATCATTGTATTATGATAACCTTATCTACATATTTGAAAGCTTATTCTTGGTAAAATTCTTAGTAAATGCAAGAAAGCGATTATGATGGAAGGGACGGTGTTCCATTCTTTTTGGATGTGTGGTACCTGAAAGAAAGTAACTATCTTAATTGACTAATTTTTTAAAAAAATAAAAAGCAGAGGCCATAAAATCATATAAAGTATATCTTCAGAAATCTGAATCAGTAATATAAATTAAAAAGGAAGATGGAGGGGGAGAGTATTCTTTACATTTCTAAAACATTTTACTTTTGTGCAAGGTAAATGTAGTTTGGTAACTTCTTTTTTTTATGATACACACTCAGATATGTAACACTGACTCTTTTGTTATGCTAACAACAGAATTCAAACAGATCTCAGTGCCTTTATTGGTATGCCTTAATTTTATTTGTTCACCTATCAGTTATAATAGGAGTTAAGGATCAACAAACACATTCTTTGTAACATAAAAATGTTAATGTTGCTTGATGATCTGCATTAGTCTTTTTTCTCTTTGTTAAATTAATGACAAGCACTGCAGTTAAAAGTGCTTTTAAGAATTTTTCAGTTACTTTTTTCCCCAGAATTCTCTACAAATAGTCTTAGGAATACCATTCTTCTAAAGCCTCTGTTCTAAAAACAAGAATATAGTATGTGGACACAATCCAGCCAATGTTATGCTTGTTCAAGCCTCCTGGACTTCAGAGAAAGTGATGAACACATGTTTAACTCATTGCATTGGAAATCAGGAACAGTTGGATTTATTCTCCCCTTTATTCTTAATTCTAAATGGAAAGCAGAAAATACCCTTATTTATCCTTCACTGTGCTCTTACGCTGAAGGGAAAGTGGGAAGTTCTCTTATCACCACATTGTTCATCTCCAAACATATCCTCCTTTTGGACTTGCACTCCATGCCAGAGTGTAGCACTAATGTTCCTCTAATACTTAGTAGATCAGGTGAGCTGCAGATGTTTACGTAATTATTATGTGAAGGCGCTTGTTCTGGAGGAAAGTCTTTGCTTAATGCTTGTGACAGTACTGTTTCTGTATAAGCAAATGGTTCATGAAAAACATAGTTCCTTCTAATGATGCCATGTATTTAAAACAAAGAAACAACGGCCACCCTTGTTCCTGCCATTGTCCAGATTTAATGCACCATTAATGAGTCAGTTGCACTAGCAATCCTTTCAACCAGCTTTGCAGCAGTGTCTGACAGCTGCGGATGTTCATGATAATTGGTCAGCATTCATAATATAGTTCCTTTTTCCTTTCTTTTTTAATCTTTCATATTTATCACACTTAATGGGTAAAAACAGGTTTTATGTGCTTGAATGTAAGTCCATGTGATGATTTTTGGATTAGCAAAGGTATTAACTGCCGATATACTGGTACTTAATTACTGTTCAGTTCCTTGTGCATAGTTGTGGCAGGTATGTATTTGCAAATCACTGAAAACCAAAGCTTTTCTACCCCTGTACACAGCCTAAAGTGATATTTATCTAGCTTAGTGACTGTTAATTAGTTTTCCAACCATTTGTAAGCTTTGTGCTGAATATAACAACTACCAGGGCTGGCCCGGTTGCACATTCAGTCCAAGTGGTTGCTTGAGCAGCAATATTTTTAGAGGTGCCAATGAAGTTGTGTGCAGTCCAAGAGTTGCATTTAGTATCTTCAGTGACATTTCAAGTGGTCCTGGGATAATAGAGTGCAGCCCTTTTATGGTCCACAAAACATACTAGTCCCATAACTGCAGGTGCTAGTCAGTGCTTTTAATGAGCACTGCCTGACTTATGCTCAGTGTTGATAACGTAAAAACTTTGTCTTGTTGGGATAGCAAGGTGATTCTAGGGCTATACCAGAAGCTAAAAATATATCCATACCTCAGGAGAAAAAAAAAAATCACAGAAGCAAACAAGGGCTCAAATGAAAGGTGCATATATATACAATAACCTATCCCAAATCTTCTTTATGTGGCAACTACAACAAAAACAGATTGGAATGAAAAATGCTCGTTATTACATTTTTCTATAAATTCAACTGAGATCTTTTTGAGACCTAAAAAAGAGTAGAAGAAATGTTCCATTTTTAAAAAAATTCAGTTTCTCTTTATGTTATTCTCAAGGATCCCTCCATCTTAGACTTCGCTTTTCAGGGGGTGCTGAGGATTTAGCACAAAGAAGGGAACAGGAAATCCTTATTGCATGAAAAAAAGTCTTGTTGTTCTGTGGCTCAAACCCATTGTTGGCTTGATCTAAAGAAACAGTAACATCAATGGTAGGGCAGATTTCACAGTCATTTAAATATACATATAATGAAAAAAGTAAGTATCAAAGAATTCCTATTTGTAATTATGCAGGGTGATCTTTAAAATTTCCTAAAAATACTTGAAATATATTTCACATCATAGTTTGCCCTGTGCTTGTATGCATAATCATGCCAGGCTTTATATCTGATTTCAGTGGACTTTGATAGATTGTATATATCTTCACTTTCCATTTATGTCCTTCTGTACTTTTTTCTTCTGGGTATAAACCATCAAAAATTGCAGTTTTTAAATTTGCAGCTGAAGGAAAGGAGGGGATTGAACAGTGAGCCTTGAAGTCAACATAATGGGCCAAAGGATTCCTTGTGCCATAGCAAACTAGACCATAGCTCAGTTTGCTGAGGGAGTAATCCATCTCATTCCAAATAACTCAGAGCCATAGTTCTCCCTTAGATATCTTGACAACAGTGGAAGTGAAAGACTTGCATCCTGATGAACAATTTCTAAATCACAGCAAAAGCCTTTTCTTTTATCTTGTTATATGCTCTTTTCATATCTCAAACAAGCGTGTAAAGAAAACAGTGACTGGAGAGTTAAAAGAGTCTTTATAGAAAAAGGCATATTTTATCCATTTATGCAGTTGCCTCTTGAAATCCCCTGACTCCCAAATAGCCGAGGAGCAAGAACAAAACGAAGCTATTGAAATTCTCCCTGGTCATTTAACTTCTAATACATTCAGATCCTTTTAGCAAAGGACTGAGGAGTTTGTAGAGAGAGAATCTCACTCTAGGTTCTCAATGCCTTTAGGGGTGGGTATGAGGGAGGTTACCATTTGTTTTGGTAGCTTCCAGATGCTGGCTATATTCACAACCTTGCTTGTCAGTGGTGGGATTATCCAAATGAATCACTCCATTTGATTCCTCCTCTTTCCATATATGACACATAAGTATGAACTATACAAAAAAGATTGTACTTTCTTTTTGGAACAGGGTCTAAACTTTCTAAATTTTGAGAAGCTTTGCCCTTTTTTCACTGTCGTGAGTTTAAACCTTGATTTTCATGAGAAAGTGAAAATGGATAATAGCAATTTAAATGTGCTCAGCTTGCCATCTTAAATGTAAAGCAAATGTCTCTGTAAGTATGGGGAAGAGATGTTGGTTGAAGTTAACAGTGGACTTTTACTTTTTGAAAAGCTATGAATAATAATGTATAAACCTTACTCTTTTGATCTAATAATGTACATTTTTATGCAGCTGTCAAATTAACTATTAAATCCCTTGGTTTCTGTCTGTAAATGTTTTTACTCTGTTTAAATGCTGGGCACAGTTTGTAATGTATGTACACAATGGTGTTTTTTTCTATTGATGTTGACTCTTTTGCACATTTTTTGAAAATGTTAATTTGTACACTGATTTAATACTTTGACCAACTGTTATGAGTGTATGCGAATTATGTATGCGTGCAATGTACTACTGTCTTGAATGTGTGAGGGTTTTTTTAAATTTCTTCAGTATAAATACGTGTCAGCTTCTGGCTTTATCTTGGTTGAGGAACTCAGGACATTAGCTTTGCTTACTAGTTCCCCACAAAAACCCTAATCCAGCAACTTGGTTGCACCTGCAGGAATTTTGATGTGGAATTCTGTGTGAACAGAGTTTTCCCAGTTCATTTTATATTGCTGGGAGACTGGCTGATTGACCAGTCAAATATCGTCAATTGACCACCACATAATTACATTATTTCAAAATAGCAGTTAACTGACTTGGTTCTCTGCTACAGTTAGCATAAAGCCTCACTTCTACAATTTAAGCCACAGTTCTAAGCAGCTTGACCATTGTTTGAGTGGGTGACTGGCCAAATGCCAGACCCTTTCACATTGGTGTGGACAGGGTGTGCATAGAACTTTTTCATAAGTATGAATAGGAAAGCCACTGCTCATCTGAAGCTTCATATACTCACCAGAGTTTCTGTGGAGTTTGGATTGTGGCAAATGTGTCTAAAAACTACCCAAATACAAGGTACATAAAAATGCCTTCTATGTACTGTGTTTCTCCCTCTCTCTCTCTCTCTCTCTCTCTCTTTTTCTCTATCCCACAGACTTATTCCACAATTTCATTTCTACATTTTTTAAGAATTGTTTTTAAGGGTACTGCATTTAGTTAGATAAATATATAAAAAGCTTTGAGAGATAATTTACTAGATAAATATATTTTCAGCTGGCTGATGTTCAGAAAATATTTTTTTATTTTTGTTTTTAACCATTCAAAATGTATTTGTAATTCCAAAATTGGACATGAATTGTATATTAAAACACTCGGGCTGGACAATGGTATGGTTTGTCTTGTAAGGACGGTCTCCTTTTTTTTTAAAGCTAAAAATGTTTCCATAATTCTGAGAATAATAATACTGTTCTGAAAAGGTGAAGGCAATCTTTGAATTTATAGCTGCTTAAGAAAACTGAGACACATAACCAGTCTTAGAGAAGTCAGATGTTTTTTATTGCCTGTTCTTTTTTGTTACATTGAATGTAATGTCTCTCTCTTGATCTTAACTCTTTCCTTGTTTTTGGATACTGGGAAAATTAAAGCATGTTGAAGGTACTAGTAGAATACAAAGTAATGCTTACATTTTAAATTGACAACCGAGTTTGTGGCTTGAAAGGATCTTTGTATAATGCTTAAGACGTACCAACTAAAAATTATCATGTTGGGTAAATAGCACACTGGTGAATATCAAAAACCAACCGTTTAGGAAAAGTGGTATTCCTATTTGTTTTGTTTTTAGAAAAAGGCCACAAGGGTCTGATAATGGTGTGGTTTATTCCATTGTTCATGCACATTTTGACCTTGTTACAGTCTCAAAACTGTGCTTGTACAAAATGTATAAAATCATTTTGATTTTTTTTAAAAAAATACCTATGTATTTATCTGTTACTTTCTTGCTGGTAAATGGCTTTTATTTTATTTGGGATTTTTATCAAATATAAAAAGCCATGTTTATTATATTCTGTGTTTGACCAAATGACTTTGTTTTATGAAATGTGTATATTGCTGGTACACATCTTCGTTAGGATGATTGTGCATGAGGACCTGCAAGAATTAATACAATGAAAGATTTTTTTTTCTCCAAGTTTAATTCATTCTGGAAAGGTTATGGTGAAAAGGTTTACTGGATGTAACCTTATGAACTTATGGAATGACTATAGCTAATAGCACTTTTAAGTGTTAATAAAACAAATATTTATTTCCAGTCTGTGTTTTCTTCTATTCCAAAAAGTATATAAGTGGTAATATTTAATATACTGAGTGCTTCATGACCATTATTTCACTAATTCTTACAACAGTGTAGCAAAATAAGCCAGTTGCAAGTAGAGAGCTATAGCCCAGAGAGGCCCTTTTAAGTATGATTTGTGTCCCATGAGGTTCATCCTTAGTGTGCTTAAAATCGGAACCCTATTCTGTCAGTCAATATGTTGTATTCTTATCTTGTAAGTAGCCCAGCATTTAAGTATACAATTTCTCCACTGCTTTTTAACCCAAAGCATATAATATTAAAATAATAAAATCATATATACGTTACACTTGAAGTAAACCTAAGCATCGTGTAAAATGTGTGAGACATCTCTTTGTGCTTTTTAGATTTCTGATGCAGCATACATCATTATTTAAAACTAATCAGAACTAATCATATTTCTATAGTATTTGTATTAATAAATCCATATGTTTGTATATATGTGGCCTGTCATGAAACAACTGGGCCATGGCAGAGCATCAGAGCAGTTTTGAATTTATAATTTGGTGGGGAGGAGCCCCCAAACATGTCTCTGTACACAGACGTGCATATACTTCATGAGTCCAGCTGCCACTCAGCTGATATATTGCCTCAGCTAAGAACTACCCAGTCAGCCTGACATCAATACCAGGACAAATTGTAGAGCAGATCAGTAAAGAGATGGTTTGTAAGCACTTAGAAAAGAATGTTGTGATCACTAAACGTCAACATGGGTTTCTCAAAAACAAGTCATGCCAGACTAATCTCTTTTTTTTTTAATGATACAGTTATAAACTTTGTAGATGAAGGGAATGCTGTTGATACTGCATATCTTGATTTCACTAAGGCCTTTGACAAGGCCCTTCATGATATTCTTGCAAGCAAGTTAGTAAAATGAAAACTAGACAATTCTACTGTTAGGTGGATTTGTAACTGGGTGACTGAGAGAACCCAAAGGTGTTCACCAATGTCTCCTTTTCATCCTGAAAAGAAATTACTAGTGAGGTGCCACAGGCATCTCTCCTGGGCCCAGTGCTATTCAACATCTTTATCAATGACTTGGATAATGGAATAGAAGGCATGGTTAGCAAATTTGCAGATAACACCAAAGTAGGAGCAAAATACCCCAGAGGACAAGATCAGAGTTCCAAATAACCTTAACTGATTAGAGAGCTAGGCCAAAACTAACAAAATGAATTTCTAAAGGGAGAAATGCAAGGTACTAAGGCAGGAAAAAAAATGAATAGATATAGCATGGGATGACACCTGGCTTGACTACAGTACATGTGGAAGAGATCTAGCAATCTTAGTAGACCACAGGCCTAACATCAGTGAAAAATGTGATGCAGCAGCTAAGAAAGTCAATGACATTCTAGGCTGCATTATTATGGTGTCTAGGTAAGTAATAGTACTACTCTATTCTGCTTTTGTCAGACTCACCTGGAATACTGTGTCCAGTTCTGGACACAATTCAAGGATATTGACAAGCTGGAACATGTCCAGAAAAAGGTGACCAAAATGGTAAAAGGCTGGGAACCATGCCCAGTGAGGAAGGGCTTTGGGAGCTGGGCATGTTTAACCTGGAGCAGGTTAAGAGGTGAAATGTTGTTGTGTGCCTTCAAGTCATTTCCAACTTATGGCAACCCTAAGGTGAAACTATCATGCGTTTTTCTGGGACTCAGAGCGTGTGACATGGCCAGGGACATCCCTTAGGTTTCCATGGCTAAACAGGGACTTAAACCTTGGTCTCTAGGCATGCTTGTTTTCTGCTGCCACAGAGACTAGGACGTGGTGCAACAGATTCAAAGTACAGGAAAAGAGATTCCACCTAAACATTAGGAAGAACTTCCTCATGGTGAGAGTAGTGCAACAGTGGAACACGCTGCCTCGGAGTATGGTGGCGTCTCCTCTGTTGGAGGTTTTTACATAGAAGCTCAATGGCCCTCTATCTGGAATGCTTTGTTTATTTGTGCATGGCAGGGATTTGGACTCAACGGCATTGGGTCTCGCAGCAAAATATTTAAGCTGCAAGTGTGAGTAGGAGATAAAAAACTGCTTTTGTGGTATGTTACATGGGAATGCGGATGATCCAGTATAATCTCACACAAGCAAATAACTACTTCAGCATGCAATAATGTTGTACCATTATAGACAAACACAGTTAAGGAAGCCTCCAATACAGACAAAATCCACATCTTCAGTTGTTCAGTTGTACTTGGTCTGTAAGGACCAACACAAACTCTGCTCAACCGTCAACAACTGAGGCATCTGCTTACTTTACTACTTCTCCTGAGGTAAGCAGCATCAGAGCACGGCAGAGTGCACAACAGACAAAGCAGAAGCCTTAATTCTGACTGGAAGTCCTTTACCCAGAATGCGTTTTGGAAGAACTATGCAGCTATATGGAGACGTAAAACCTACAGTTTCTAAATTTCTAAATTTGAAATTAGAAAAAAATATGTTCAGGGAATTAGTGTGGTGTGGTGGTTTGAGTGCTGGCATGGGACTGATTCAATTTCAAACCCCCACTATGTCATGGAAACCACCGAATGATGGGGCTAGTCAGCTTCACTCATCTCACAGGGTGGTTGTGAGAATAGTCTGGAAGGAAAAAAAAATAAAATTAAATGTGCTCTTTTTTGACAAAAGGGCTGATTTCTTGTTTCATATTAAACCAGGGAATGTTTTGAAGGAACAACTGACTAGAAGAAGAAAGATGTCACCCTCTCTCTGCCCTTATCCATCACAGCAGGCAAAGAAGCAGTAGCAGAATTACTCTTCTAAATAGTTTTCAAAGTCTTTTGCAGCATAAGAAGGAAAAGGGGAGAGGAAATGAAATCCAGACATACCTTTAAGATTGATTTATATTTTAGAATCAGTTGTCCAAGGTATCAGTCTATTTCCTCAGACACAATGACAAGAGTGACATTAAAGCCTCAAGTTATTAAGCATACAGTTTTGGGAGAGGGATGCAACACACAAGTCTTTCAGATTTTTGCAGTGGCCAGCTAGTACTGTCACAAGAAAGCAATAAGTCTGCTTATCAAAAATCACTTCCCTTGGGGATCAAAAAACTCTGAGGAAATTCTATACACACAAATGCTCCAGTCATCCAGTGGTTTCCATGACACAGTGGGGCCTTGAATCTGAATCAGTCCTATGCAGGCACTCAAACCACCACACCACACTAATTCTCACTAATGTACGTTTAGACACACACACACATAACTGCATGTGTGCAGTTATACATATGTACACGCATGCAGAAGTGTGCAGTTATACATATGTACACGCATGAAGAAGTGAGGATTCTTGTTCATATTAAACCATGTAGTGTTCTGTGAAACTATTGTTTTTGTTCGTACCTCTGCTAATGGACAGGAATCTGTTACCATAACTCATTTCAGCTGATTAGACTTTTAAGTAAAAGCATTTTTCCTTGCCACCTCTGTGCATCCTTATGCAACAGATTACCCGGCTGAAGCTCAGGCCCTTGCCTCAATGCCCTTCCTACTTTTTTTAACACAAAGAAACAAAAACACCTCAGTGAATTAAGCCTGAAAGGTGTGATCATATTCATTTACACTGGGAGAGTAATACTGGCCCCTGCTTTCCCTGATGCAGCTATATAGTCCTCTGGGAATAATATAGTACCTATTGAAGTCACTGGACATACTTATAAGTAGACATGTATAAGCCTTCCTTTCTATAGAGTTGCCAGTTGTCCTTTATTATAAGGGATACCACTTTTTAAAGGCAGAAATCTTGTCCCTTATTACAAGGTTTATCCTTCATCTGAGAGCTGGAAGCATGTCCTTTTGTTTAGACTTTTAATAGAATGCCCAAAATCCAGCATTGAGGTGTGTGGGCGTTTTGAGAAAAGATCAGCTACAGGAGGAACTAAGTGTGTCCGAAGCTGAATTGCAAGTATAGATACATAAAACGTGCTTAAAATGGATTCAGGCCTGCCCATGCATGCCAAAAAAGAAACCAAGTATAGCTTTTCCTTATGACAGCTTTGTACGTCATTAATTTTGTTCCTTACGGGTATTTTGAAAAACTGGCAGCTCTTCCTTTCTGTGACACTCCCAAGTAAACATTAGATTGCCCCACAGCTACCAATGCATAGAAAGAGGGGAGAATGTAAAGCAACTTTGAGACCCCCTAATTTGAGCCTGAGCTTTCTTGGATATCCAGGAAAGTTCGTATGAAGTTAATCAGTCTCAAAGGTGCTGCTATATTCTGTTCCTTCAGTCCAGCTTTCTATATTGCCATCACCTCTTCTCCCAAAACTGAGGCCAGTTCTGGCCTACATTGTTCTAGCGCTACTATTCCACTTTCAACATCCTGTGGAATCCTGGGGCTTGTAGTTTATTGAGGCCAAAGAGCTCTCTGGCTGAGAATTCTCAATGCCCCTCCCTAAACTACAAACCCCAGGATTCCATAGGATGCTAAAAGTGGAGTAACAGTACTGTTAACAGTCTAGTGCGGAAATGCCTGCGACTTAAAAGTGCCTTCCCGATTAAAACGAGTACGGTATAGTTAAAAACATACCGACCATCAAAATTAAAAAACAATGAAACTATTAACAGTATTGCAATAATTTAAGCCCTGCAATAGTAGTAATAATAATGATGATGATGATGATGATAACAACAACCCGCCATCATCTTCTCAATCATCATCATCATCATCATCATCCATTTCAGGCGAAACAAGCTACCTTTGCAAAATCCCTATCCGTGCATTTCCCTCCCTTACAAGCGGGAAGGCAGCTGTCGGCGGCCGAGCCTGTGTCTCCCTTTCCCTCACCGTCTCCTGAAATCCGCTCCGCCCCTCCCCGCCCCTCCCCTCCCTTCCCGCGCCTGAACCCCCGCAGTTCGGCCATCTTCTTTCTGGAGGCGGGGAAAGCCCGATTGGCTCCCAGTCCCGCTCCGGAAGCGGCCCCGGCAGGCTGACGCAGCTCGGCCGAGGCCGCTAGGAAATGGGCAAGAAGGAGCGCGGTGAGTGGGCGGCCCCCTTTTCCTTTCCCCTCGGAGGGCGGGAAGACAGAGGGGGGCGTCCTGAGGGGCTGTGGAGGGGCCTCGTCCTCCTGCCCGGGGAGGGGCCCTTCCTCCCACTCCCCGCTCCAAAAGGCTGTGTTTCGAAGCCACCGGCTTTTCTGACCCCCTTTTTTCCCTCGAGTTCGTTGCTTTCTGTAGTTGAGGAGCGCTTGATTTTAACCCCACAACCTCTTAACGAGCTGCCGAGGTCCCTGAAATGTATGAGGAGAGGAGCTCGGTGGGAGAGACAGGAAGGAAGGAAAATATTGTACTGTTTCAGAGGGGAAAATGAATGTGCGTCGGTATGTTGAGGATCCCTTGCTGGCCACTCTCTTCCGCCTGGGAGGGAGAAGGGCCATCAGGTCCCAAGGAACCCCTTCGGCCCTAGATGCCCCGTGTCGCTTTGGTTGGAAATTAGCAGTAAATTGCTCTATTTAGCCAAGTACCAAGCAGGTAACTGCTTTGGGATATTTTTCTTCCAGGGTAAAAATATTCCCTCTCTTGCTAAATATTCTGTCCATTTTAAAAATAAAAATGTCATACCTTCTGTGAGGAAAGCATGCCCTGTGTGTAGAAGAACGTGTGGACAGTATATACACAATGTGCATGGAGGAGCAAAAGTGGATGTAGTGGGTACTTCCCCCCACCAGTTCAGCGTCAGCATCTCTTATACCTATCTGTTGAGAGAGAATTGCACAGGGTTCCTGGGGAGATGCTATCTTCAGAATGAAGCTGGTAAAAGTAGGGAAGGGTTGGTCCCAACATTTGCCTAGAGCAGTTAAAATGAGCCATCATCTCTAAAAATCAGTTCTGATTTTTGTTGGGAATGATGATTTCCATTTGTACTTTCGTTATGTGCAGTTCGTTTTTTGTTGTGGAATGCAGGCATGGGAAATATGTGGCTTTCCAGATGATGGTGAACTGCAGTTCCCATCGGCCCTGGCTGGCATAGCCCGTGGGGAAAGATTGTATACTCTAAAGGCTTCAGCAATTTTACATTTCTAGGATAAAGAGTTTTGGAAGTTTTATATGTCTCTCTGTGTGGAAACGTTATCTGCCTTGGTTTTCAGATAAGAAAAAGTCTAAGAAACGACACTATGAGGAAGAGAATGAAGGAGAGTATGATCTTCCGGGCGGAGAATCTCAGGAAGCTGTTCCCTCGGCAGCTGGGAAGCAAGTGGAAGTTTCTGTGAAGAAACTAGATGAATATGGGGCGAAAGACTACAGGAGCCAGATGCAGCTCAAGACTGATCATTCTTCTCGCCCATTGTGGGTGGTAAGTCCTATGAAACAAAGAGGTTTTGAGAGGTCTTTGTCCACGTTCTGATAAAGGAAACCTATAGATCTGTTTGCCTATACCAAAGGGAATGACCTTGAAGCTTAATATGGCACATTCTTGAGGATGGATGAGGAGGTGTTGGTCTTGCAGGTGTTTTGGATTACAGCTTTAATAATCCCTGTTCATTGGCTTTTTGGTGTCTGGGTTTCTGGACGCAGAAAAAGATGCAGGGTCCAAGGTTCTCCACTCACTGTAGCCACTATCTCGTTGGTTTTTTCAGTTTTCTGCAGAGCTGGGAAAAGTTACTTATGCTGTCCCCCAGCTTATACAGCCAAAGTAACTTTTCAGTTTGGAATGAAAGCTCATTCTGGAAGCTGTAGTCCAAAGGTCCCAGCTACATTTCCAAGCTTTCATTCTCAGTTGATAGTGGAAGAGAAATTTGAGTCCAGCACTTCAATAAATACTAGTCAGCTGCTTCTCAAATACCCAAGAATCTGTATGTATATAACAAAACTTCTCAGACTTCCCCTCACTCTTTGAATAGCACGTTTCTGTCACCTTTCCTTTTTCCAAACGCTAGATCATGAACTGATTTTGACTCTTAGGAAATTTTGAAAATGATTTGTCCTATAGCACAGGGCCAAGGGCCAAAAGTTCTGCTACTAATTGTGAAGCACAAATTGAAATATTGCAAAGCTGGTGAATAATTTCTTGTCCACTGAACAGCAGTTGAGTGAAACACTCTGAGATATGCCTAAATACCCTGCAGACACCAGATGCTATCTGATCATAGAAGCTAAGCAAGGCCATGCCTGGTTAGTACTTGGAAGGGCCCCCCCAGGCGCTGTAGGAAGTCAATGGCAAATAACTTCTGAATGCTCCTTGCCTAAGACAACCTTATGTTCTGTAAGTCAAAAGGCTACTTGAAGGTACATACCTATTTGCACTTCTTGTTGCATGTTTAAAAGCAGAGGTAAAGAGTGTTTATCTTGTTTTCAGGTTCATAATATCATTGAATTTTAATTCTGTCCTTTTATAGGCTCCTGATGGCCATATTTTCCTTGAAGCCTTTTCACCTGTTTACAAATATGCCCAGGATTTTCTGGTTGCTATTGCTGAGCCAGTTTGCCGACCCTCCCATATACATGAATATAAACTGACTGCTTATTCTCTCTATGCTGCTGTCAGTGTTGGTTTGCAAACAGATGACATTACTGAGTATTTGCGGAAACTGAGTAAGACTGGTGTGCCAGATGGGATCATTCAGTTTATCAAGGTAAACTGTTATTCTTTGTCTTACTGCTTTAGTTGTGCACTTGTTCAAAGGTAAAGGGCTGGGCCCTGAAGAGATGATTAAACACAATAATGGATTATTTTGTTTGTAGTCATTCTTGGATTTCGTTCAGGACATCAGAGCACAAATCATCTTGTTCTTCAAAAGATAATACACTCATGTAGGTTAGCACAGGAGGAGAGGAAACTGTTGCCCTCCAGATGTTGTAGGACTACAGCTACCTCACCATTGAATATGTGGTTGGGTCTGATGGGAATTTTAGGTGAAAAACATCTAGTGGGTCACAATTGTCCACCCCTAGTTTAGCCATGTATAAGAAGGCAGAGAGACAGAACTGAAAACATTTGGAAATTCAAAATTGGGCAACAGCTCAGCAGCTTAACCAGCACAGTAATCTGATCCATCACACAACAGAGCAGTGGTTCAAAAACTCAGCATAATAATGCTACAGGTTGGTCCAAGTTCTCCAGGAAGGGCAGAAAAGTAAATCTTGATCATAATGACCTCTTGTTCCTTGCTGTTTTTCAAACCTATTCTGATCAAGGTATGCTATTGGCAATTAATTAATCCTGAGTATTAGCAGCCTCAAATTACTCCTCTGGTAAGCATATGGTATCATAAAACTTACGCAAATCCTGCTCATCATGTAGTGAATATTCATTCTTCACCATTAGATAGCATTGTATACAAGAGGTGTTTTGTATTGACCAAGATTGCTTGGCATGAAAGAGAATCTGTTCGAAATGAAAGACAGAGAGTGTCACCCTGTTGATCTTCCTGAGTCTCTCAATGATTTTCAGTGCCATTGACCATGACATCGGATGGCTTTGTCAAATTGGACTAGGAGATAATTGTATTAATGGTGGTTCTGTTCCTGTCTGTAAAGCTGATTCTAGAGAGTAGCTCTGGGGGACTCCAGCACCATGGTTGTTATACTTTGGTGTGCCAGAGGGTTCTGTCTTGTCCGCCATTCTGTTCAGTATCTATATGAAGCTGCTGGATTAATTTTGGGGTTGGGTGCCATCATAAGAATTGGAAGAGACTACAAGAGCCATCCAGTCCAACCTCCTGCCATACAGGAATATATAATCAAAGCACTCCTGATAGGTGGGTATCCAGCCTTTGTTTAAAAATCTCCAAAGAAGGAGATTACATCACACTCCAAGGCAGCATATTCCATTGTCGAACTGCTCTTGCCATCAGGAAGTTCTTCCTAATGTTTAGGTGCAGTCTGTTTTCCTGTAGGCTGAAGCCGTTGCTTCATGGCCTGATCTCTGTAGTAGCAGAAAACAAGCTTGCTCCATCTTCCATATGACATCCTTTCAAATATTTATACATGGCTATCATGACATCTCTTAACCCTACCTTCTCTGCACTAAACATGCTCAGCTCCTTAAGCCACTCCTCATAGAGCATGGTTTCTAGGCTTAATACCATTTTGGTAGTTTGGCTGTCTTCTGGACACATTCCAGCTTGCCAATATCCTTCTTGAATTGTGGTGCCCAGAATTGGACACAGTATTCTAGGTAAGGTCTGACCAAAGAAGAATAGAATGGTACTATTACTTCTCTTGGTCTAGACACTATAATCCTGTTGTACTTCTCGTAGTAGTTGGCTGAGAGTGTGCAGGGTCTAGAGCAGTGCCTGGTTGCTGTAATGGCAAGGACAACGACCAATTAACCAGAGCTGAAGACAGAGGCTCTTGTGAATTAGTGGTTATCAGGTGTAAGAATTGGGTGACCAATTCTCTTTAAATGGGGATGTACTCCCCATGAAGGAGCAAGTACGTAGCTTGAGAGAATGGCTAGATCTTTTTGTTTCTGGAAGTCTGGGGGTCTATGTGTGTGTAGCCAACTTTGACTGTTCTGCTTGCTCTGAGTTGGGCAATTTTAGTGGGTTCCAGGGTTGATTTCACAATGGTGGATCTTGTTGCAGCTATCACCCCACCATGCACTGCCAAAAATTAGCTGGCACATCAGCAACACTTAAGTTGGAAAAATCTGCTGCTGGTTTCTGAAAAGCCAGCTTTCCTCATTAAATCAAGATTATGGGAAGCACATACCTTGTTTAGGAGATGAATCATACTGCCCAGGAAGTTGCTAAAGAAAATATATGTGGGGAGGGGGGAGGTTGCTGAAATGTGATGGTGTGGCCTTAAATTTATCAGCACCAGGGGACATAAAATGACCAATGGGTTAATGTGGGTTATGCATTGCCCATCTCTTTCAGGTATGCACTGTTAATTGTACATTGCAAATGAATTCCTCCACATATTCTGTCTGTTTCTAATTGTTGTTTTTGTTTTACAGCTGTGTACTGTCAGTTATGGAAAAGTAAAGCTGGTCCTGAAGCACAACAGGTAAATGGGTTGCTGAGTTATAGTGGATTTTTCATTTCTTAAGTTTTGGCTTGGCTGCAACTTGAGTAAATTATTGCCTCTTTTCATAGAATACCTATACAGAACCAAACATGATTGGAGCTGCAATATTGTTACCATATTAGCTACATTCACCTATAATGATGAGCCAGGAATCCTGGCTTATTAAACCGTGATTCGAATGAGCTGTGTGTTGGTAAACGTAAACGAGTCACATCTGCTTCCCTCATCTCTTAGGGCAAATTGGTATACAAACCAGACAGGGATATGTAGTGTGATGTTTGACCCGTAATTTTGATTGCTTGTGACCAAACAAGGTAGGATTTGTAAAGTAGCTTTGGTTTTGTTTATTAAGCGCAATAAACCATAACCTTGGATTCAGACTCCATACTAAACTATTTCTAACTTGTTTGTGTACATTCAAGGTGAGTGCGTGTGTGTGTGAAGGATTGTGTGTATTGACTTGTAGCTTGATCACACTCTGGTTTAATAAACCATGACCTTCTTTATTGTTATATTATGTTGTTATGAAGGCCAGCACTGTCTCTGCAAGAATTGCCGTCATATCCAGTGTCTAAGTACTCTAAAGGCAAGAGTTCCCATCTGATCTTGGAAGCTAAGCAGGGTCAGTCATGATTAGTACTTGGATGGTAGACTGCCAATGAATATCAGGTGCTGTAGGCTATATTTCAGAGAAAAGAACTGACAAAACCACCTCTGAGTATTCCTTGCTTAAGAAAACCCTGTGCAATTCATGGGGTTGCCATCAGTTGAAGGCACATATGCGCACACATCAAACTCTTTACATTGCTTCATACTTCTCAGAGTTCAAGATACACCAAAGCTAGAGGTATGTCCTGGTCCATGAAGAGAAGTTCTTCCTAAGATGGTAGAAGATGTGGATATTTCTTTCTAGTATTCACTCTCCTTGTCCTCTGCTTTCTAGGTATTTTGTAGAAAGCACACACCCAGAAGTCATTCAACAGCTTCTCCAGGATCCAGTTATTAGGGACTGTCGGCTGAGAAATGCAGAAGGAGAAGAAACAGAACTCATCACAGAAACATTCACAAGCAAATCAGCTGTATGTTGAGATTATGAACCACTGCTTCATGTAGAATGGCTTGTTCCTTCTTTACTGTTTAACTGGTAATATGGTCCATAAATATGGCCATGATAATTGTTGGGCCTCTCTACCTGGCTTTTTATGCATGCACCACTGCCCAATGGTTGTACTTTGGGGCTGATTTACTCCTTGTACAATCTAAAGTGCACTTTCTCCATTTACTTGCCTTTTATATGGTTTTTAGCTATTATGCCCCCAACCTGTTGGTACAGCTTATGCTTCTTTTTTAACTGCATCCTCCTGTACCCCGTTGAATATTTTCTAGATTTCCAGATCCACTGAGGGTGGCAGAGGTCCGTCGACTTCACAAGGGACAGATGCTCAGAGTAAGCCAGATGTCCCTGCTGACTTATTTGAATTTTATGAACAAATGGACAAGGATGAAGAAGAGGAGGAAGAAACACAGACTGTCTCTTTTGAAGTGAAGCAGGTAAAATCTATCATGTCCCTTTTGAGGAATATTCTAGTCACTACCTAGTGTGATGTCATGGTTTGATCGTTGTACTCCGAGAAACCAGGGTTCAAATCCCCGCTCAGTCATGGAAGCTCATTAGGTGGTATTAAACAAGTCACACTCTCTCTTAGGGGAAGGCAGTGGCACACCTCCTCCAAATAAATCAAGAAAACCCTATGATAGAGTTGCCATAAGTTGGACACATTGACAATAATGATATGTTGAGTATGAGATAGTTAGTTAATTAATGTTAAGTATGAGATGATAGGATGTAGCCCTCAGTGCTGATTGCTGCTCATTTTCTTAATTTAGATAGTAATCAGCTCTCCTTTCCTCATGCTGCCATTGTGTTTATCAGCGTAGGAGAGGATAGCCACAGAGTGTTAATTGTCCCTAAACTGTGCCCCACCTCAAATATCCCGAATAGCCTTGTCAATGGACTCCCTTAGGTGAAAATACTGCTACCTAATGCCAGATTGGTAAATGAAAAAACACCCTAGTTCTTGGATAAGTGTGCTGACCTGGTTTGTATTACGAAGACCTGACTGGATGATGTGGGGGCAGAGGTAGTCTCCCAGCTTAGTCCACCAGGGTTTTCCATGGAGCAGTAGGCAAGCCCTGGGGGACAGGGACAAGTGCCCTGTCCCACAGTCTGCTGGGTTTGAATATGTGCACTTAAAAGTAGGCAACTGGGACAAGAATAGGGATTCTGTTGGTATACTACCCACCCTGCTGCTCAATAGTCTCCCTTCCTGAGCTGGCTGAGTTGGTCTCAGCTGTGGTTTTGGAGTCCCCTCAGCCCATTGTGCTGCAGAACTTTAACATCCATGCAGAAACCTCTCTGTCAGTAACAGCTTAGGACTTCTTGTCCTCTGTGACAACAGAGGTCTGTCCCAAGTAGTATCTGGTGTCACCCATGCTGCAGGGCACATTCTGTACCTAGTTTTCTAGGAGGGTAGGAGGATGGTGATAATGGGTACTGATCACCACCTGGTGGGTTTTAGAATCACTGCAGGGGTGAGGGGCCAATTAATATGGTCCAGCCCAGGAGGTTTATGGATCTGGATAAGTTCTTAGTGGGTCTTGAGTAGTTTGCTGTCACCTTGGCAGGTGATCCTGTCAAAGTCTTGGCTGAACTCTAGAATGGACAGATGTCCAGGGTAGTGGACTTGACTACTCCTGAGTGTCCTTTCTCATGGGGTGAAGCCAGACGAGCACCCTGGTTCACTAGGGAACTGGTGATGATGAAACAAGCCTGACAAAGTATAGAGCAATGATGGTGGACAACATGGAGCGAGTCCAACTGAACACAGCCTAGAGTTCATTGGAAAGCAAGTGATCAGGGGCCTTTTACTTTCTGCCCCACAACAGCAGTGTATAAACTACTTGGCAGCCCAATGTTTAGAGTTTGCAAAGCACTTTACTGATAAAATTGTCCACATCTGCTCTGACTTGGATGCTGTAGTTGGTACAAGTCTAGTGGATGTAACCTAGGCCCCTACATGAAATCGCTGGAAGAAGTCATCCAGAGTTTTGGGGTTCAGTGTCAGTCTGGTGATGACACACAGTTTTATCTTCCTTTTCCATCCTGTTCCAAGGAAGCTGTTTCTGTATTAAACCATTGTGTGCTATCACTGATGGACTGAATGAGGGTGAACAAATTGAAACTTAATCTAGACAAGACAGAGGTGCTCCTGATCAGTCAGAGGGCTGATAAGGGAATAGGGGCTCAACCTGTGCTGGAGGGGGTTACATTCCCCCTGAAGTCTCAGGTTCACAGCTTGGGTGTGCTCCTGAACTTAGATCTGAGCCTAGATGACTATCTGGCTATGGCAACATGGCTTGATTACATCCCATTTGTGCTATTGTAATGATCTCTATGTGGCGTGCCTTTGGAGACTATTCAGAAATTTCAGTATTCTATGAGGGATGTCTTTGGAAACTATTCAGAAATTTCAGCAGGTCCAAAATGCTGCAGCCAGGCAATTGACTGGGGCTGACTACAGGGATCATGTGACTCTCCTGTTAAAACAGTTGCATTGGCTACTGATCTGTTTCCATACAGAATTAAAAGTGTTGGTTTTGAGCTTTGAAGACCCACACAGCTTGGGTCCAGACTATTTGAAAGACCGTATCACCTTATATAAGCCAACATGGGAGTTAAGATCTGCAGGCGAGGGCTTTCTCTCAGTCCTTCCATCTTCACAAATGCAGTTGGTGAAGACTAGGAAGAGACCCTTCCCTGTAGCTGCTCCTAGACTATGGAACTCCCTTCTACAAGAGGTCCAGTTAGCTCCTCCCTGTTCTCTTTCCATCGGCACGTGAAGACATTTTTATGTAGGCAGGCTTTTGAATTTGAATGTTAAAGCTCCAGTGTTGTGTAAAGGGAATATTTGAATGTTGAGCTCCAGTGTGTGTGTAAAGTGGTGTGCTGTATTTTTTAGTATATATTTTTAAATCTTTTTTGAACTAATGTTTTAAATATGTTTTAAGCATGTTTTAATAATTGGAATATTTAATTTCTTTTCAACTTTTGTAAGCTAAATGTTAGAGCAGCATCTTTTTATATTATTGTAAGCCTCCTTAGATCTTGTTTGAGAGAGAGATTATAAATTCAATAAATAAATAAATATGGGACCTGATAGCCTTCAGTGAGCTTTAGCTATTGAAGGCTGAAATGGAAGCTTAACCGTTGGGTTCTGTACAAGCACAGTAGCTTAGAATCTGATTTCTCTTGTAGTAAACTTTGTATGTAGTGGGTGATTTAACCACATGTATGAAGTGGACTGAAACCATGTTAATATATATAGTTCCCTTAGCTTAAGGAATATGTATTTAAATGATCAGTTAATGATCAGTTAATACTTTCAGAGTTCACATGTAAGAAGGTGGAAAGAACAGAAGTACAGACTTTACTCCAAAGAAAAATAATATCAAAGTGTCTACTTCTGCTGTGGGCATTGTAAGTAATAGCAGCTACTCTTCTCCTTCCTGAGATGCTGCCAAAGAAAGTGTATAGCTGTCTGCATCAGTAAGAAAGCAGAATAAAGAATAATTCTGGAAGTGTTCTGAAAGTTTTAATCTTGGCACATGTAGATACCTGCTTCTGTAATATTTGGGCTCACAGTATCAAGCATTCCCTCATGAACAATCACTTTCAGAAGTATTTGAGGCTTTAGGACATCTGCCCGGAGCCTAAGAAGCTGGTCAGTATGGAGATTAAATCTGGTAAAGAAGTCTGAAATAAGAGGATGTTTTCTGCATCCCTATTGGCTCAGATTGTAAAGAGAAATTATTGATTTAGATCTAGATACACACACACACAGACACACAGAAAAACACACACAATCTGTAGTTAAACACATCTGGAGGGGACCAGGTTGGGGAAGACTGTACTAGAGCAGTTCTTGTTCTAGTCTATGAACTCCCTTGAAAGTATGAGAAATACTTTGAACATTTTGTGAATGATACTCATTGTTCTGCTGCATTTTTATGCATGTTTCTTTTTAGTTTTATTTGAATTATAGCAACCTGATATACCTCTTCTGTGGCTTATGAGGGGATTGCAGTGCTTTCCAAAAGTCCTAAGTGACTAATTAGTAGTAAAATTTTAAAATTAGGCTCTTTTCCACTCTTTTCTAGGAAATGATTGAAGAGCTTCAAAAGCGTTGCATTCAACTGGAGTACCCTTTGCTTGCAGAGTATGACTTCAGAAATGATTCAGTGAATCCCGATATTAATATAGACTTGAAACCCACAGCAGTTCTTCGACCATACCAGGAAAAGAGCTTAAGAAAAATGTTTGGGAATGGCCGTGCTAGGTCTGGTGTTATTGTCCTGCCCTGTGGTGAGTTGGCTAGGTTGATATTAAATGTTTCTAAAATTCACCAAGGTGTGCTTTGACTTTGTTAAGTCATTATGTACTTTTTATTTCATATGCCAGTGTAGCATTTTTCATGTCAAGAATGCAAAGCACTTTTATGTACACTTTTTAGGTGGTCTCCTATCCAACTTAGACAATGAATACCTCCTTAGCTTTAGCACTAACGCTGCCTCTTTTGCCATCAGAGCGTTTTTCTGACATATGTGGTGGCTAAGCTGTACTGACTGATGGACAGGATATTATTATGACTGGTTCTTTTCTTGTGTCAACTGCTACATTAGTAGGTATTTTTTAAGTCTGAACACTTCTGAAATACTTGTTGAGGGTGTCTGTCTCGATTTTGTTCCCCCTTTTTTCCATTATCTTGTGAATATTCATGCACTGTATATAGGCTTTTTTAAAAAATGATCCCTTGTTTCTTTTAATTCCAGGTGCTGGCAAGTCACTTGTAGGAGTAACAGCTGCATGCACAGTCCGCAAGCGATGCTTGGTGTTGGGCAATTCTGCTGTCTCTGTGGAGCAGTGGAAGGCCCAGTTCAAAATGTGGTCCACCATTGATGACAGCCAAATCTGCAGATTCACTTCTGATGCCAAAGATAAACCAATTGGCTGCTCTGTTGCAATTAGTACTTACTCAATGTTGGGACATACAACCAAGCGGTCTTGGGAGGCAGAGAAAGTAATGGAATGGTTGAAGAGTCAAGAGTGGGGCCTTATGATCCTTGATGAAGTACACACTATACCTGGTAAGGAGAATATGGCTGTATCTTTGACAGAGCTTGAATAAGTATGCAAAGGCATCTTGTAGCGCCTTTGAGATTGAGAGAAAGAAGTTGGTAGCATAAACTTTTATAGACTTAAGTCTACTTCATCAGATGCAGCAGAGTCTGAATAAATTATTTCAGGGGCTAAAACGCCTATAATCCATGAACCAGTATGGCCATTGAGATTATAGGTGTTGTAATCCAAAAAGAGAACATCTGGTGTATAAACTACCTCTGTCCAACTCTTCGTAGTCTTAAATCCAGTCATAGTTTTATTCTAGTATGATGATCTGGGTTGTAATGTGGTGGCAAACATTCTTCAAAATGTAATGCCTGTTTAGTTAGTTATAATTATTATTATTAATTATAAATTATTAGTTATAAAGAAAAAACAAAGAAAACATAATACCACATGATTACCATAAAAGTGAAAAAGGAACATTACAACAAAATAGCTTACATTGTTATTTCTTTCCAGATCCTTTATCATCATATACTTATTCAACATGTTATATATCATATTGCTTATATATTTTTGTTACATTCTTAACTCTGTCCTTGTCAACTATATTTAACCTATTGCTGTTACTAAAGATGATCCTATTACTGAACATATTGATACTAACCCTAACTTTAAAGGTAACCTTAAAAATAACCTTAAATGAAACCTTGAACGTAAGCCCTAACACTAAGTGTAAACCGACCCCCCAAGCCAATTATCTTTCAACTCACTCTACTTTCCAAAATTGTAATTCTTCTTGTGAGGTGTGACACTTCCCTCTTTTATTAGGACTTTTTCCACAAATATCTTCCATATTTCTTCAAAATCATTCCCTTTCATTATTCCTTTTTTGACTTTAATTCAACATGTTAGCTTAATCATTAATCACTATTTTCCACATTTCTTTATACCAATCCTTTATTTGAAAATCTTCTTGCATTTTCCATTTTCTTGATATAATTAACCTTGCTGCAGTTAATGAATTTGTAACTAAATCCTTTATTGCCTAGATACAATTAACCTTATCAAATATAGATAATAATGCTATTCTCGGACATATTTGTAAGTCAGTTCCTGTTATCTCTTTTGTCTCTTTAAACGGTTTGGGGGGAATTATATTACAAACCTTCTAATTAAAAATATTAAGCTGGTGCCCAAATTCATGCTATTCCTTAAAAAAAAAACTTTTGAAAAAGCGCTGTCTTGTTTTGATCAGAATAGCAGCTTTCTCCAAACTAGAGCCTTCCAGAATGATTTGAAGTACAGCCACCATAACCCTTGATTGTTTAATGTGCTGACTGGGGCTGATGGTAGTTGCAGTCTAAAACATCTGGATAGTGACACATTAGAGGAGGCTATGATATAGTATTCTTTTATGTTCATTTTTTCATATTAGAAAGGTCTTTCTTCTCTTTTGAAAAGATCTGTAGTTGGAAAGGGTTTCCCCCCTCTTTTTCTCATCTAATATTCTGAAAGCAGGATCCTATCCTTGTTTACTTAACATAAATCTTACTGTTGAGGAGAGTTACTGTTAGGTAAGTAGCCACAAGTTTGTACCGTGGTGCTATAAATATGGCAAATTTGATTTACACCTTGTAAATTGTTCTTAATTTCTCAGCTTCAGACAATGGGTAAGAAAACTGCTACCATTCTTCAAATACCAAAGGTCTTAACTGATTCATGTTCGTAGAGTATAAAGAACAAATACGTTTGTATAATATAGTATAGGTTTCCAGTGATCGAATATGCCCTAGTTTTCTAATATAGTGCAACTCTGAAATAGGTTAACCATTTCTAAAACGTTTAATACTACTTATCACAGAAAAAGAATAGATATCATACTCTTGCTTCAATGGCTATATATGTGTGTGTGTGTGTGTGCACACCTATATATAATAAAATCATGATCTGTTCTTGCATGGTTCTTCAGCAAAAATGTTCAGGCGTGTGCTCACCATTGTTCAAGCCCATTGCAAACTTGGACTGACAGCTACTCTTGTCAGGGAAGATGACAAAATTGTAGACTTGAATTTCCTCATTGGGCCTAAGCTGTATGAAGCCAACTGGATGGAGCTGCAGAACAGTGGCTATATTGCTAAAGTCCAGTGTGCTGAGGTAAATCATTCTTTGCTTCTTAATGTTGTTGCATTTTATGGGCTACAGAATGTATTTTTAAACACTCAGAGCAACTATAAAATTGCTTTATCTCTCAAATGACCTCTTTTCTGCTTAAAATTGCAATTTCGCTGTCTTTCAGTGTATTCCAAGTGATTGTGATACGCTTTTGGGGAAGTGACATTTCCCTCTCCTCAGAGAATTTAAAAGCACAAAACGGCACACTTGTTCTAAAACGAAAAGAAGATACATTTCTGTGTTAAGCCAATTGGCTGCTTAGCAGTTACAACTAAGCTCAGAAACAGAGCTTCTTCAGATACAGTAGTCTTACTCTTACTAACACAGAGTGCATGAAAATCTATTTCTAAGTAACATGCATTTTGGGTTGTTTCTCTCAGAAGAAATAATCTGTCTAACCCTCAAAAACACTCTGTTACTCTGAGTGACTGACTGCAGGGGGCAGTGCCTGTTGTGTGATCAGGCAAAGCCCTGAAACCAATTCTCCTCCATTTAAAGCAGATGAGATTGATGGCAGGGCTTTTTCAGTCTGTGATATGCAGATATGGGTGGGTATCCTAGATAAGCTTTGGGCCCAGAGACTTAGTTGTTTAATCAGCCAAGAAGAAAAGGAGTGGAGAAAGGAGAGAGTTGTAGAAACTACCTCCTCAGGAGACAGTGTTATCACAAAATTCATTGTGTGAGGCAGGGTTCCCTAAGTTTCTGATAACACAAGTACTCTTGCTTTTGAATTTAATTCAGAGGCCCACTCCCTAGTTTCACAGAAAAGGTGAACAGAGTTTGAGAGACTAAAATGGGGTGGGGAGAATTTGGCTCTGTAAACAACTCCCAGAATCCCTTAACACTGGCCATGTTGGCTGGGTCATCACTAAAGCAAAATTTATCTAGTTTCCTTTGTTCCTTCATAACTCTCCAGGGGTGCTCCAACACATTTACAGCACTATGATTCCACTTTTACTGCCATGGCAAGATCCTGTGGAATGCTGAGATTTGCAGGCTCCTCTGGTGCCTATGACCAAGCTACAAAAGCCAGACTTCCATAGGATGTTGCCATGATGACAGTCAAAATGGAATCACAGTGCTGTAATTGTGCAGTGTTAAAGGGCCCCAAGTCATGGTTCCCTTTTGGAAGGAGATGTGTCTAAAGTTTATATCCTAACATTTATTGTAAGACTGACTGATCTAAGAGCTAAGCATACACAAATTCACATTGGAACAAGGTGTTTTGGCAATGGGTTTAAAGCAAGGATAGGGGATCCTAGGGAACCAAGTGGTGCAGTAGTTTGAGTGTTGGATTAGGACTCTGGAAACCCGGGGTTTGAATCCCCACTGAGCCATGGAAACCCATTGGGTGCCCTTGGGAAGATCATATTCTCTCAGCTTTAGAGGATGACAATGGCAATGGCACACCTAGTTTGGATAAAGCTTGCCAAGAAATCCTTGTGCTAGGGTCACTTTTTATGGGAGTTGACATGAGGGCACATAACAACAACAACAATAAAGGACAGCCTTTGGCCCTGGAAAAGTTTTGGCCTGCAACCCCAGTCTCTTACATTGGCTGTGCTGAGTGAGGCTGATAACAGTTGTAGGCTCTAGAAAGCTAAAGGTCCCCTACCTCTTCTTTAAGGCACGCTGTAGAGAGTCTGATACGTCTTTTTTTACTTGCTACCTCATACCACAGAGGTAACAAAGTACATTGTCAGAAAAATGCACACTGGTACAGTTCTCCGTAGTGAGTGGACTATTTTGTGAGTGCACAGAAAGATAACTGTCAGCTGTGCCAAAGATCTTTGTTGGAACTTTTTGCATGTACTTAAACAGTTCCTTGAGTTTGCAGCCTAAAGAGCATCCAGAATATACAGCTGCCAGTAATCTGCTGTAATTGTTCTGTGGTATTCAGGAGATCTGGTTAATTGTTTCAGAATTATTTAACCTGAAGCGTAAGAGGTCATGCATGGATTAAAGGTACACATAAAAGACACTAGATTTATCATTTATGTGTATTTTTGGAAAAGCTGAGATGAATAGTCTTAACTTGTTAATTCTTTGAACACCAAGCAAGAGACTCACAAAATAAAAGTCTACAAGATTGTACTTTGGGGAACGGTAATGAGGAGAGTCTCGTTCTTCAGAGTTTTTCTTATCCAAGTTGAGAACTTCACGTATGAAGAGGAAGCAGCAAAGGAGTATTAGACAAAGGGAACATGTGCATCACATTTCTGATGCAGATACAGTTCACACTAGATCTGCTTTCTGCTTACCATACATGTTTCTACCCATGTTGCTTTGATTTATCTCTTTCCCTTACCCTTTCTCTCAGTGTCCCAGGTATTTCCTTAGAGTCCTCTGACTCTTAGGAAAGTCTTTGGGTGCATGAAGATGGCTGCTGTAGAGTGGAGGAAACAAATTTCCCATAAACAATGCTACTCTGGCTGTTGTTCTATGTCTCGGGCATGGGTAGGATATTGTAAAACTATCCCAAGCCTCCTTGGAAAAAGGGTAAATCAGTCACTGCATCGCTCTTTGTGGCTGCATAAATGCCTCATCCTTTATTATGGAAAATTATAAGTCTTTATCTGCTTTGTGTTTTCCCTCTGATTTATTACTGATATATTGTTACTGAAATCTATCTATCTTTATCTTAGGTTTGGTGTCCAATGTCTCCTGAATTCTACAGAGAATATGTGGCTATTAAAACAAAGAAACGGATATTACTCTATACAATGAATCCAAACAAATTCAGGGCTTGCCAGTTCCTGATTAAGTTTCATGAACGAAGGAACGACAAGATCATCGTTTTTGCAGACAATGTGTTCGCTTTGAAGGAGTATGCAGTTAGGCTGGGCAAGTAAGTATTGATGAATGAAGGATTTCTCTATCCGTGTATGGATAAATCTGTTTCTCAAGATTTGTCCCTTTGTATGGTTACATCATTAAAATCTTCTCTTCACTCACCTTAAAGACAAGATTTAAGTATCTGATTTAGGGTGAGAAGACATTGGGAAATTCCCAGTCATTTGTATTAAGCTACATTTGAAGCGTCAACTGAGTGAGTCTGGTTTTCTGTACAGAGAGAAAAGCTGCATGTATGTCATCTTTTCCCAACCTGGTGCCCACAAGGTACTTTATACTAAAGCATCCATCAGCACCAGCCACCATGGTCAGTGATCATAGATAATGGTTGTTGTAGATAAGTGACACTTTAGGGACACCAGGGTGTAGAGGAATGATACAGACTGTTGCATGTGACGATGTTACCAGCATCTACGTGATTACTCTCTGCAGTGGTGCAATGAACTGTTGATTTCCACTGTGTGCCTCTGTAATGACATATGACAGTATATATGCAATAAGTGTACTTGGAGATCTTTGGAGTGGTCCTTAAAATTGTGATCTGATTGAGGTAGTAATCATTACATCCAAGAAGCAGCAAATCATGTGTAATTAGTGGCTAATTAAGGCATTAAAGTCATACTTGAGTGCAAGTTACATTTCTCTAAATATGCCAGGTTTAGTTCTATGTTTTCACAAGGTGTATAATTCCCTATTGTAGATTAATCCTGTATGTAATAAATATGGCAATATGTGTTGGTCTTCTCCATCTGTATCAAAAATGACACTTGATTTGTGGATTTGTATCCCCTCTCTTTCCCACATCCACTTTTATAACATACATCGCTTGGAATTTAAAGCCATTGATCCAAACATAACTATTCTGCACTTGATCTTAGCCAAGAGCAAGAGAAGCGATGCAAACATAACTGTTCTGCAAATGGAGGGGCTCTTTCCATTTGCAAAAAGACTAGTGGTCTTTCTGCACTGCACCATTACAGTGCTATTCCACTTTCAACATCCTATGGAATCCTGGAGTTTGCGGTTTAGGAGGAGCCTTTAGAATTCTCAGCCAGTGAATTGTGTGGCCTCAGTGAACTACAAATCCCAGAAGTGTGGAAAGGCCCTAGGATACTTGATTTTCAAGAATTTTTCCATCTGCTTCAGCTTCTAGGAGACTCTTCAACACAGCCTTCAAGATAGTGCTGGTGACTGCAGAGGGAGGAAGAAATTACCAAAAAATCACCTCTCCTCCTTTTTCCCCTCCAGCATGTTATTTCATGAGCATTACTGTACTCATGGGAAGCCTAGGATGTACTCTTGTTTACCTATGTACGAAAACAGTGTGTTCTGCAGTGTATTTACAGGTTTTAGCCATCATAATGTAAGAAGCTGTTGGGGTGAGAGGAAAAGTATTGGCCTAATTGATTGGATATTCACAATTAGATCTGACCTATTGAATTTAGAGGAGTTACGAAACTATTCACTTAAAATTCAGCATTTGATTCAGTGGTTCTGTTCCAATTGGGACTACTAAAGATTTAGGCTGGGATTGATTGGGATGCAGCCATCCAAGTGTTGTTCAATTGCAGCTACCAGCAACCCTAGCCAGGATAATAAATAATGAGAAATGGTAGAAGTTGCAGTTGCTAAAAGAACATTTTTGGGAAAGAATTGCGATATAATTAAGAGTACTGTGTGAGAATTTAAATTCAGGATGTGTGGTAGTTGAAGAAGTGCTGTGATTCTTTTACATAATAGTGGGTTTCTGGTGGCAGTATGTGGGACAAACTCAATTTTCCTGTGACCTCAAAACATCATACAAAGCTGTTTTTTGTCCCATTCTCTCTCCTTCCTTGCACACTCCTCATTTGTAAATGCTTGTGGCTGTTTCTGCTTGAAGCTCTTGACCATAAAATAAACCAGTATTTCCAAATAAAGCTTGCAATTAGGATATTATTTAAAAATAAGTAGAATATTTTACTATACCAGCTCATAGGAACTCTAGATGGTTCCTCAGTTTAAGATTCTGAACTTAAAATCTGTTTTCATTTTAATAGTTCAACTGTGTGTGGACAGAGGTTGTATCTAATGATGATTCTTGAAAGAATACTGTTGTGTGCAATTATCAGTATTTAAAAATATTCAGAATGTTAAAATGAGAAGAAATGAAAAGCTTCAAAAGCTTAAAATGAGAAGAATAAAAAATGTTCAGCATGGGAGGTGCTTTATTAAAACTGCATATAGATGGATGAAGTATTTGGGTTTGTTTGTATCGGGACTAACAGGCTAAGTATTTTCAACATATTTGGGGGCTTGTTTAAAAACTTCTTTTTATTCCTATCCATAGGTAGAGTAGATGCCCCTTTAATATAAATGATGCCATAGCAGGAAGTCAGAAATTGTAATGCTAATCTTAGAGCTGTACAGAGTGCTAGAGAACAACACAGTGGATGGAAAAGATTTGTTGTTTGCTCTGCATCCTTCCCCCCGGGTGAGGTTCCCCAAATATACTCCAAAGGATTTTGGAGCCTTCTGGAGCAGATTTGGGAAGTGTGTGAGGAAGGCGGAGGAGAGAGTGAGGAACTAGAGATCCAGCCCTTAAGACCCCAGAGTGTAGTATCAAAGACCATTAAAAAAACGTAATCCCAATTTTCAGGCAGTTTTTCATCCCAATTTCCATCAAATTGACCCTAAAATGTCAAGAAATGCTACAGTTTATTTTCCCCGCCCTAATCCCCCAAACTTGAAAGAAGAATAAAAATCAGACAAAATGGTGACCAGTGGTGATGTGATGCCACTTCTGGTATGCCAAAGTGCAGTAGTGCAGGCCAGTGGAAAGATGTAGGAATGGGAATGGTCTCTCTATCCTCTGCCGTTTCCCACCATGGCCTTTATGTTTTAAAATATATTTATATGAAAGGTGCATTGCAACTGCACAAAAATCTGCATTGTCTTCTGGATTGTGATGCAGGTTGTGAGCACAGCTTCTTGTGCATTGTGAATATTTTCCCCAGTGTGAATAAGTGCAGTCAGGGAACTGTGTCTTCTCAGTGAGGGCATTATTGATTTGATTATTGAAATTGATTATTTCATTGTGGCTTTTGAAAACTTCATGTATAGAATGTCCCTTGCTCAGTTTGGCTTTTTAAGAGCAAGATGGCTTAGGAACCACACTGGATTGTAGAAATCCTATAAACTTCTAGCTGTCTCTGGTTGCATTTCTCTGCCAAGCTCCATAGGCATCATTGGTCTAAGTCACAAGAGGAACAAGGATACTGTGTTGATTTCAAGACTAGTCACAGTTTTGAATACATAGCTCCCGCTCTGAAACCAGAAGAATTTTCGTCTGAGAGGCAATAAGCTGTGCAAGGACACGAGTGGGGAGGAAGAATGAGAACACAGCTGTTAATGTGCTAGCTCAGTGGATTGAATCAAAGAAAACACCTTTTTTATTTTAACAGCTGCATCCATCCTTTCATGTAGGATTAGTAGATATATCCAGCCCACTGATCTGTTGAGTCAGGAGGCACACATCAAGCGGATAACATTTACAACTGTCAGGATTTATTTCTGTGGAAGGGGGTGTCTGACAAAATGGGTTTGTCTCCAGATGGGTGGGTCCACAGTACAGACAACAAAGACAGCTACAAAGATAACAAGGAATAGAAGTGTTTCCGTAAAGTGAAGCATAAGCATGTATCATGAATTATTTTAAAATTTGCTGCTGTTTTTCATAACAGACTTAAGCACATATCTGAATTCATGAGGAAAAGAGTTACATATGCTGATAACTTTTTTTTTTTTTAAAGACCATATATATATGGGCCAACAGCACAGGGAGAAAGGATGCAGATCCTACAGAATTTCAAACACAACCCCAAAATCAACACAATCTTCATCTCCAAGGTAAGAGAAAGTATTCTACTTGTCACTGAATACCACACTACTCATTTTGAGCAAGTGTGTAAGATTGTTGCTTCATTGGAACAATGACATGTTTTTCTTTGTAGCCCCCAAGATTATGTGAAGTTGTTAAGTCTTGCTGCTTCTGTATTGTAGGTAGGTGATACATCCTTTGATCTTCCAGAAGCCAATGTTCTGATCCAGATTTCCTCCCATGGTGGGTCTCGAAGACAGGAGGCACAAAGACTAGGTCGAGTGCTGAGAGCCAAGAAAGGTAAACCAAGGCCTAAGCCCTGGGAATCTGTAATTTTAATGGAACACTCAAGCATGAAAGTAACATAAGTCAACTCTTGTAGCTGACTAAGCATGTACAATTTGCCATTGTCCTAGTTTGTCACTGTCAGCTCAAGGTCACAGGTTAAAACAAAATTCAAGGTTAGTTATAAAAAGTGCTGCAGTAGGGGGCCATCTTTTCCTTTTGCTTTCCTGCCTAATCACTCTTCACATGACAGTCAGCATTAGTATTTTTAATGTCTTTAAAAGACACACTTTAGCAGACCTCAGGCTCTGTTGTTATTGAACTTTCAAGACAGAGTTGAAAGTGTTACAGTTCTGAGATGACTCTTACTTAGTTCTATGATCTTTATATAAGATTTAGGGTTTAGAGAAACATACTTTCTTGCTTCCTTGCCAGAAATGAATCATACTGAGCAAGATTTTACTTCAACACCTTGACCGGAAAATAAAGCCAGAGATGTTAGTGTGCTCACTCTGATGTGCTTTTCAGACAACATTTCCCTGAGCTTTTAAAAGTAGTACTTTATTCCTGCAGTATTCTCTTCCCATGACACATAGTTAGGATTCTCTCAGCCATAAGCTGAAAGAGTTGATTGATTGTCTAGAAAAGCATATTGGAAGATTTTAATAAGTAAGTTTAGATGTGTTCACAAAATTTTCTACATTGAAATCAAGGAACCAGGCAAATGTGGTGATAGAAGAAAAAAATTAAATGAGTTCCAGCTGTATGGTAATATTGTTTTACATCTTGTGTGTTATGTCATATCCTACTATAAACCTGGTTGCTTTAATGATATCTTGGGTATGCAGAGCATATGCCTCTTGCAAAAAAACAAAACAAACAAAATTCTTGTATCTCAAGATGTGTGTGTTGACTGTTGTCAGAGCCAGCCCTCTCAGTAGCCAGAATGAGACTTACGGAGTGCTGTAAAGTATGACAAATTGTTAGTTGTATGATTTGCTCGTGTTATATTCTTAATGCCAAGAGATAGGGGGGATACCTGTGGCATTTTCTGAGTCAAGTGCCAGAACTGGATAATCTTCACCTTGAGAAACCATTTGCTGCATTACCTGAGGCCCTAAGCTGGGCTACATTGCTGTAATATATTCTACTGTGTGATTCAGAAGGTCTGGATTCTCCAACTGTTACAAAAGATTAATGGAGTCTGGTAAAACGTGACTCCTGAGAAAAATTCTAAGTGCTTGCAGGTAGGATGGCAACTTGGGACTTACCCGTTTTAGGAGAAGCAGTCTTTATTTGCCAACCTGCAAGTTTTGAATTGACAAAGGCACTACAGCTTGTGATTGACTTGATACCCATGAGAGTAAGCCACAGGACACTAAGAGAACAGGAAATGTTTCATTTTCTTAAAATGTTGACTTCATTTTTGTGTGGCCTAAGATTTCAATAACACCTTTCCTCCAGGAATGGTTGCAGAGGAGTACAATGCCTTCTTTTATTCTCTGGTTTCCCAAGACACTCAAGAAATGGCGTACTCAACCAAAAGGCAGAGGTTTTTAGTAGATCAAGGCTACAGCTTCAAGGTAATTCTGTCCATGATATCTGGGTCTGTAAAACAAGTCTTATTATTTAACAATAACCAGCATTAAATGTTTAGAGAATCAACTGTACAGTGACTCAGGAAATTTTTGTACTAAAATTATTACCTTTTTTTTTTTTCATTGTCTTGTATTAATAAAAGCTGTTTTAAGGGAGGCAGGGAGAAAAATTACATCAACTATACTGGGAGTACAATTCAAAGACATAGTGGCCCTAATCTGTATTTGTATGCAGTGAGAGTCGATATACCCATGTCCGAAAAGAGAGAAAGGACATTTTGCTGTCTTTGCATTTCATGCTGTAGTTCTAGTACCTTTAGGATCTTGTTTAGTGTCTAAATGTAAATAATGTTCCTGCACCTGTTTGCATGGTTACTCAGAAACTTCCCACACCCCACTTATTATGCCAATATACTGTTGCAAGAATAAACCTGCCTTTGCCACCCCACTCATTGCATCTGATGTGTGCTACTTTTGGGATGAAGAACCCAGTAAAACAATATTGTTGTACATAAGTCCCTGAAGTTAGTGATACATCATGATTTAAATCTTAGGTTTTGTAGCCACTAGGTCCACTAAAAGGAACCCACTAAATTTCTGTAGGTGAACACTGGTTGTTTTTAAAATGTCTGTTTCTTGCTCTTTCCCAGGTAATCACTAAACTTGCAGGTATGGAGGAGGAAGAGCTTATGTTCTCATCCAAAGAAGAACAGCAGCAGCTGCTCCAAAAAGTTTTGCAAGCCTCTGATATGGATGCAGAGGAAGAAGTGGTTGCAGGAGAGTACGGTTCAAAGTCAGCTCAGGCAAGTGGATATTATTCTGGTTAAAGACATGTCAGGTTTGATGCAGACAGAAATTCAAGAGTTATGTAGGCTTTTTCCTCATCTGAACACCATGTTCTGGCCCCAGGGAAGGTAGTGACCTATAGGTCTGCCCCCCACACTTTTTTTTCCTCCAAGGCCAGTGGCCTTTGGTTGAGCGGAATGAGAAAAAGTTATTCTTCCACTCCACCCGCACCATGCAGGTTTGTGGCTTTTATTACTTGAAAAGGAGAGGCTCGTCTGCTTTTCCAAACCTGCTGCTACCCCTGATCCCCTTGGCCCCAACCTGTAGGTCTCGCTGTAGAGATTAAGATTGGTTTTCTTCCCTGTACACTCTTGAGCACCTGCTGTCAGGGACTGATATACTAAATGAAGTCCAGGGGACAGTGTAGGGTCAAGGACTATGAATGTGGTATTTTAGGAGGAGCACAACCTCTCCCCAAACAGGTTGAAGTCCAGTTCTCAAGTCAGTCCTTCCACTGACCAACAGAACCTCCATCTTGCTAGTTTGTAGTTCAGCTTACTTCATTCTTATCCAGTCCGTTATTCTTCCCTCACAAAGTTGAAGGGTATCAGCTGCTTCCTTGGTAACAAGAAGCAATAGCTAGTTCAGATATCATCAGCATACTGGTGACATTTGTTTCCAAAGCTTTGAATGACCTTCCACAACTGTTTCACATACCTTTCATAAGTCAGCATCACTTGGCAGTAGTGTTCCTTGCCTCAGTTAAGCTACATCTGAACTTCTGCAGTGGTTCTTTTTAAGAGCATTCCAGAAGCTTCAGTGGGTGCAGAATGCAGCAATTAGGGTGATTCACAGTATCAAAAGCATATGATACCAGTACTGAAAGGCCTTCAAGATGTTGATTTTAACTTTGAAAGTCCAAGCAGAATCTAGCTATCTTTCTTGTTACGAACATTTCCAGATGTTAGATCCTTGAGAGAGGCCTTTTTGACAATACCATTACCCATGGAGGCCTGCTTGACAGATGTGTGGGAGAGGGCTATCTCTTCTGTTACTTCCAGGTTGTGGAATTCATTCTTCTTGATTTAGGATAAGCCCCCATTCTTGTATCTTTTAGGAGTGTTATCACAAGGCATCTTTGCAGGCTGACTTTTTAAACCATTTTCCATCTTGACTGGTTTTTGTTTTTGCTTTCCATTGCAGCCCTTCTTCAAATTTGTTTCAGAAAATTGGGGACCCTCCAAAACAATGTGGAGGATGGCACAGGATTTGTAGGGAGAAGTGGGATTTGAAAGGAAAAAAACCCTTCCTTCAGCCCTTTTGTGAGCAGGAGCAACCTCTTTATTTTCAGAAAAGCAATTTTGAATCTAAGCTTATAAGTCACACTGTGAATGTCAGCAATCAAAAGAAATTCCAGTTGTTTAGGAATGTGTTCAAATCCTAGAGATTAGTAGCTTGTGACTTCCAGTATTTTCCCTGTTGGAAACTGGTGTTATTAGATGTTAGAGGATACATATTTTGTGAAAAAAAATTAGTGTGTGTGTGCACTCACGCACATCTATCACGAATCCCCTTTCACAGATCCCCTATGTAGGGTTTCCCATGTGCAAGGAAAACTGTGCTGCTGCCTCTCAGCAGTCACACACCCTGCTGGCCATATTGACATCTGTACAAGAGCGCTTACATGTGAACAGCTGGAAAAATACAAGCGCTCTGTGTGAAAAACAACTCTGTGTGACTGCTGTCTTGTTTTGTTTTGTTTTGTTTTGTTTTGTTTTCCTGAGTTCAAACCATGCAGGATATCTCTGAGAATGTGTGTTTTGTTTTTCTAGGTTTCCCGGCACTATGGCACAATGAGCTCCATATCTGGGGCAGATGATACAGTTTACATGGAATATCAAACCTCGCGAACCAAGGCATCTTCAAACAAACATATTCATCCACTTTTTAAACGTTTTAGGAAATAAAAAGAAAAACACAAGATGCATCTCTTTCCTCCAGTAAAGGGAAAGAGACAGGAATTTGATCCAAACCCCAAAAATATGGTGACATAATTTTTAAAAAATGGCAAATAAGTGAGGGGAAATGAAGCAGTTCATTCATAATGGAAATGTTATCTGTGGACTAAATCTATTATTTATTGATTGCATTTCATGGGTAATATTTAATAATATTGTTTAATATTTTTCAGTATTGCTTCAGAATAATTCTGAAAAAGAGAGAACTCTTTGTAAAGTAAATGGTGAATATCTAAAAGCACTGAATAAAAATATTCTGTACCAGTGCACACCCAGCATCTTATTGTTTCTTTCTTCTAAATTTTCATTGTCCCATTGTTCATTGGATGGGTTTTGGGAAGATTCAGCCATGGTAGGAGAGATGGTGCTGTTGCTTTCAGTCCCCTCTGTAATTCTTCTGATCTTGTTCAGTCCTTAGCTTTAGTCTTCCTGCTAAAAAGGAACAAGAATTGCAGGTAACTGAGACAGGGAAGACTTGGGCCAAAAGATTTCTTTTAACTTGTATGTAAACAATGTACTCTCACACTTGAATGTGATACCTTTTTCCAGCATCTCTTGGGTTCAGTGGTCAGCCATTTCCAATTCTATATTATGGAAATGATGTAAACATTTCTAGCACGTAACAAAATTTTTCTTGGTCACTTTACTGAGAAGATTAATTGAACACTGTGTACTAGAAATTTATGATTGGAAAGGATGTCACAAGATCCCCACTGACTCCTCTTTTAGGAACAACAGTTTAGCTGATAAAACTGTTGACGGGATACCAGAATGGTGAACAGTGGGATGGTGATGAGAAATTGATAGCCTTGACAGATGGTTCCTGTGACTTGAACTGGATCAATTAGGAAAAGAAAAGGTGCTGCCGTCTAGATGCTCTTCCGTATGTCACATCTCAGCCTATCACCTTGCTTTCTTCTTGGTATTTCTCCCAAAATATCTGGAGGTTCATTTGTTCCATGAAATGGTGTAGCACTGAGATAATATCCATTCAGTAACAGGATTTAAATGTTACTGCTTGCTGCTTCCTCTGTTTCACATGTCCTCACCCAGAATACTGCCCCAGTTATAGGTAAAGAGATGAGATTACTTGGTGAGTGCTACCATCCAGGGTCCTACAACAAGTGATGTGCAATGGCTTTGAAAAGTCAAATTTTACTGATCTGACTCCACACACACACCCCAGCATTTTTATTCTTTTCTTTGGCTATTGTGTTTCTGTAGATGGTACCTCCAGTCCTTAACTTGTTTGTTCATAGCTTTGAAAAAGCTAGAGTGGTATAGCCCGCTGTTGCACATCTTAGTGTATCAGAACTTGCTTAGTCTTGTTTGCTGCTCTGGTTATGCAGGATTGGCATCTGACACTGCTGCATTGGAGAAGAGGAAAGAGTGTTACCATAATTATCTGTATCTCATATCAAAATTCAGTGGGAACAATTTGACTTGTGCCACCTTTTCCTTTTTTTTTAATTTTTATTTCATTTCTTCTCCCCTTTCTTTCCTTCTTTTAGACAAAACCATAAAGAGTGAAAGTGATCCATTAAAAATAATAGAATTTTAACTAACTTCCACTATTCTACCGCCATGCTTCCAATTCTGCCTAGTTTCCTCCTTTGAATTAACAAGGGTCCTGCCAGCTAAGCTGTATTTCTACCTTGGCAGTTTTTTCCCCATGATGATCAGATATGTTTTGGCAGTTCAAGGGAATTTAGTAACATGCCTACGCTGTCAGCCAGCATAATGGTAGGATCATGTTATAAGTCAGTTTCTAAAAGGCATTCTGGTAGGATGCTTGTATGAAAAGAGAAAAATAAAAACTAAAAACTGATGAACACGTACACAATCTTCTGATGAAATATGAGTTAGCAGCATATACGGTCTTTTAACAATTGAGGAAAAATATTGATGAATACAGAAACTTTTCTAAAAATTACATTATTCATGTGTGCTTTATAGCAGAACTATTGGCAGTAAGCATCTGTTTCAAGATGGATGGACTTCTAAAGGAGCACGGATCACCTGCTTGTTGTCACTGAGAAAATACAGTTACTCTCAAAGCACTGTGGGTTCATTATAATCTGTTGGAGCACTTTCAACTGTTGCCTGTGACTATTTACCAGAACTTAATTAAATAACAACAACGTGTATGTTCATACTAGTTAATAAATCTTATGAAATCACTGAGAGTCCTTTAACTTCCTGTGAGTTTATATCAGTGTTAAATCCTAAAAGAAAGTTACTGTCTTTATAACCACATGACAGTATCTCATTTTAGGCTTCACTACTTCAGCCACTATTCAAGTAGAACTCTTTGAAATCAATAGGAGCTGTGTGTGAGTAATGACTGCTGGGCAGCAGCTTTTGTGATTGTTTCTCACTCTTTGAACTTGCCACTTATCAAAAGATTTTTAAGTTTGGCAATTGTTATTACAAGCTTTTATTTTTCTAAGACTGATTATGTCCCAAATGGTCTCTCACCACGGGCCAAAGCATGTAGGGGCAAGGGGGAGTCAATTTGTTTGACTTCAACATTTTAGCCTGACCCATAGTGACAGTCATTCTTCATGTTTGTCTTTGTGCCTTTTTCTGACAGCTGTGTAACTTCCAGTTTAATTACATCTGCTGTATACAGATTTATCAACTACCACCTAGAGAGAATGTGCCAAATGAACTCAGCAGTAATGTCAAAATGACATCTGGTGCTTTGACTTACTTTTTTTAATTAAGGGAGAAGAGTGTACAATGTTAATATGAGATCATGAGAACTATTTAATGCATGAAGATTCAGGAATTTAAATTCTTACACCTGACTGCTTGAAGGATGTACAGTACATAAAATGTGTAATATATAATGCGAATTTCAGTGCGGTGCTCTATTGCCAGGAAAGAAACGGTGAGCACTAGAAGTTTCAACTCTGTAGGGCAATTTGGAACTTTTCAGAAACTGTGTGCACAGCAAGAAGAACAAATGGCTGCCAAATGTCCTCCTCTTAAGCTGAAATCTGCATGTGGTCAAGATACATTTATGGTCATCGTTCCTAGCTTATCTTAACATCGTCCTCCAGCAGCCCTCAAAACCCACATTACCACTATATTTTCTCCTCTCTAGCCAAGTCAGTCCACTGTATTCTTTTTCTTAGCCTACAACTGTTTTGTGGGTCTTAGGAAATATGCTATTGCCCTAAATACCTTTTCTTTATAAAAATGTATCTCAATCACAGTGTGAGGCTAAGAATAAGAGGTGTGTGAATTGATAAAGCAAGGTAACTTCTTGAGGCATAAGCATCATTTTGCATTGTGGAGGGCTGGCTACCTCATTTATATTCATATTTGTACTCTGGTGAAGCTATGTGGTAAGTGATGAACGTGGTCATTGATGATTCAGTATTAGTAGTGGGTCAGAGTCTGGATAGAATACAGAAAGGCAGGCCTGTTCAGTGAACCTTAAAAAAAAACAAGTCTCTGATTAATCTCAAGAGCCTGTCATTCACATTGCATTCATCTGGCCAGTTCCAGATTATGAAGAAGTATAATGAGTCAAATATATTGTATGTAAGGCAAATAAGGCAAGAATACATTACACTTAGTTGACTAACGTCAGAAAAACCATCTTTGTTTCCAAAGGAATACCTACCAAAAAATGTGTTGTTTGAAAATGGACAGAAAAGAGTTCTGGAAGACAAACGGTCAGACATTTCTCTTTCTTGAAATGAAACGTCTTTTTACAAAGATTAAAAAAAAAAAAAGTAATTAGTTATTCTGAATACATTCCAGGAGGACCTAAAGCAGTGGTTCTCAACCTGTGGGTCCCCAGATGTTCATGGACTTCAGCTCCCAGAAGCCCTGAGCATTGACCATAGCGGCTGGGGCTTCTGGGAGCTGAAGTCCACGAACATCTGGGGACCCACAGGTTGAGAACCACGGACCTAAAGGCAATAAAATCCCATTCTTCCAAAATGGTTTCACACAGTGGAAAAAGATAATTCTGGAGCAATTTATTTAAGTTCGTGTCAGTTCTATTAAGAAATATGTTTGCTGAACTACATGTGCTCCATCAGACTACCCAATAGTTTTGGGAACTGTTGAGGCATTCCATATCAGGATCTCGTGCCTTGTAATGTTTGTTTCTGCTCTTGCGTCCACTCATTTCCTAAATATATCAAATTTTGGCTCTGGTATGATCTATCCCTGAACTGGACTTTTTTTTCAACTACTCCTTTTTTCCCCTTGAGATGTGTTTAAGGTGTGGTGTGGGCACAGTTTCCTGCTACTCGTACCATGAATTCAACACTTCCCCCTTTATATGCTACTCCTCCAGTATTCATGTTCTCTATCTTTTTAGTTTTTAAAAAGTTTTCTAATTTTTTTTAAAAAAGTGACTATACCACTTTAGCACTATAACTCTAAAAAGAAGAGGAAAAAAGAAAAAAAGAAAAATTCAATCTCCTAACCAGAAATATAACGAGGGAACAAAGGCCAGTGGGAAACCTTTGTGGCAAAGGTCACACACACACCCCATTCAAAACATCCTCAGTGGGACTACCCAAAAATACAGTTGCAGGAACCAAGATAATGGATACAGAATGTGACATTTATCCTATCCTGTAGGTTGCAGTTGATAATGGAAATTCATGAGAAAAACATCAGGACAGCAAGAATGTTAGATGAATATTGGGGGTGGGGGTGAGGGGATGAGGACAGCTCCCACTGAATCCTGAGGATCAGGGTCTATTTGCAGAAGCCCATTAATTATGACAACTCAAGTTTTGGATGGATGAATCAAGTCATAGATTTACTTCAACACCTTGTTCCTGGGCTAATCTGGAGTACTGCTGAACTAGGAACCAGGCACATGAGATGATTTTAGTCTGAACTGGCTGGAAGTCATTTACTCAGAAAAAAAAAATCTCATTGACTGACTGTATACTCAGCTAGGTTTTATTTTCCACACAACTCCTGTCTTTACATTATGTATCTTCTGTTACTCACCAAGAAAGATCTAGTGGGGAAAATCTAGTGTTGTGCTGCCACTGCAGTACCAGAATTTTCTTTCCCACTCCTCTCTTTGTGGCTCCCTATACCAGGGATTGCTGTGGGGAAGAAAGACCACCCCCAGCTGGGTTTGTTAAGGGAAGTCATTCTATCACTAATTGTCCCCCCCTGGATTTGGATATGATCTGAAATTAAAAATGCCTTTTGTATAGAGGCCTCCCCCACTTATCTGACAGATTAGGGACTGGGGTACTGTCAGAAAACAGAATTGGTTGAAAAGCAGAACCCATGTACTGTATTGCATGGAGCAGGAAGGACTTGACACATTTTTAGCTGGGACCAGCCATGCATGTACTGCTTGCAAAGTCTCTAAGCTGGCCGTTCAGAATGTCCTTCCACAAAAAGAAGGGTTTCTCTTATTTTCAGGAGGGACTGAGCTCTAGCAGAGACTCCTCCAGAAAGAAGTGGAGAGGCAATAGTCCCTAGTCCTTGCTTCACCTTGTACCTGCTCTCACCCCACATCCCTCTGGAGCAGCTTTTCAGGGAATACAAAGGACTGCACTGAGAAAGAGCACTGTTGAGGAATTCTCCCCCCCCCCCGCGTCCTTCTGAGCAGGAATGGGCAACTCCATGTGGGGTGCAGAGATCGTTTTTGCCACTTCCCACAGGCTAAGCTGGCATTTCACAAAAGACTGAAAGAGACACTTCTGGCAGCCATTGTTGGATCAGAGGAAGGTATGGGGGGATGAGGGGTTGTGGTGCAGCATATGGCTATGTCTGGATATGCTTTTGGTGCCACTGGACATTTTTCAAGTAGAAAATTATCTGGAAAATCACCTCTAAATAGGAAGCTGTGGTGCCTTTGGGAACTGCGGAAGCTGGCTCTGGGGGTCGCATGCAGTCCATGGGCCACACTTTCCCCACTCCTGCCCTAGAGAAGCATGTTGTGAGTAGAGATGCGCTCATGGAAACTGCATTCAACCCTTTTGGCTTCAGTGTATGGAGAAAACTCACTGCAATCATACTCTGTTCTCTTTTCAGCTACCAGTGCTATCTATGGTTTGAAACAGATGGCTGATTTAGGTGGCACCTGGTCTGATCCAGCAAATTATTTGTCTTCCCTTAGATTTCTGTTTCTTGCAAAACGGCTTTACTCTACTTACCAGCAATGATGTATTTAAGTCTTTTACTTCAAGTCTCAAGTCAAGTCTCAAGCCTCTACTTTCAAGTCTCAAGTCAAATCTCAAGTCCCTGAAGATACTTTCAAGTCAAGTCTCATGTCTGGGAGCCAACTTTATACTTCAATCTGTATTCCAGAATTTCTGGACACAGTCAAATACAGTCAGTTTTAACAATTTAAGCAGAGTCAGCCTTCCACATTTGCAATTTTGCCATCTGCAGCTTCAAAGTGGGGAATAAGATCCTTCTTACTCCCCCTTCCCAAAGCTGGAGGCTTTTGTGCTAATGGGCATAAAAGAGCCTGCAGCTTTGGAAGTGGGGAATAGGATCCTTCTTACTCCTCATTAGTGAAGCTTCAAAAGCTTGAGAAGGAAGGATCCTTCCTCCTCAAGCCTGTTGCCTAACCCATTTGCTGTTCCCCTCTGAGAAATGCACCCTGCACTCTGGAAGAGAGTCTTGTCTCTTAGGAAAAGTTTTAGAAGGCTCCTTCGATATGCAGCAGGAACAGGCTGCTGAGCAGACCTCAACCCTACCTCAAGCCCATTGCCTAACCTGTTTGCTGTTCCCCTCTGAGAAATGCGCCCACACTTTGGGCTTGAGAGAGATTGTCATGTGACTAGCAGGTAAAAAGAGATGGAGGCATTGTTCAAAGTTATAAGGTTTCTGGATGAATGTGTTCTGTTACTGAACCAAGGGCAGCAAGTCAGTCACTAAAAATATACATGTCTCAAGTCGAGTCAGTGGCTCATTTATTGCCAAGTCGAATCCCAGTCGAGTCACTGAAGTGACTTAAGTCTGACTTGAGTCCAAGTCAACCATCTCAAGTCTACATCACTGCTTACCAGTGATAGAATGCCATTCTAGTGGATGTTCCACCATGACTAATGGAAAGTAATAAGGCTGTACAAAGTTCTACTTGTCAAGCTCTGAAAAATTCAGAGCATAGCCAAAGAAAAGGCTCCTATTCGGCTCTCAGAAGATCTCTGATTTATGACCACCTGTGTCCCTGAAACAATGTTGCTCCATCACTGATTTAATTTTAAAAAGCAGTATTGCAGAATGATTTTGTTGTTGTTGTAAGGTGCCTACAAGTTGTTTCTGACTTATGGCGACCCTAAGGTGAACCTGTCACAGAGTTTTCCTGGCAAGATTTGATCAGAGGAGATTTGCTGTTTACTCTTTGTCAGTTATATTGGTTTACAATCCTCCACCGACAAAATTAAAAGCACCAAAAACAATAAAGGTTATTTTGCACAACCTAAAGTATGGGAATGGATTAACCACTTTCACAAGTGAAGCTGGCATAAGGTTTCACAATTCCCAAATGCAGTTGAATTTTGAAATGTTTTGTTGTTGTTTTCCATCCCACATCAACATGCCTGTTACAGCCTAGACTGCAAAGCACTGAAACTGGTGCAACAACCTTATTAGCAATACTGCTTCCACTGCAGGATGAAATACTGCTTTTGTTATGCGGATGCTCCTACAGAAAATGGAACTATGTTATTACTTTTCCTGATGAGTTACATAACAGTGATACAGAAGGGGTGGTGAGAATCAGCACAGAAAGTTTTAAGAAAATCAGCATAAGGAACCAAGAAGAGAGCTATATTTGGGCCAGCAGAAAAGTAAGTGAGAAAACTGTGGTACAGAATCCCACTGGGCTCTCCCAGAACTGTAGGCTGCGTTATTTTGAAAGTTTTTTGTTTTTTGGGTTTTTTTTGCCAGTTAAGCTTCTTAAAATTCTAAAAAAAATGAGATTGAAATATAGTTTAAAATGGTGAATCTCAGTATAAACAAAGTCTGAATGATAGGCATGCATATTTACTGTCGAATGAGGTTGTTATGGAACATGAGAGTTAAATATAGATATATATATATTGCAACTCTGTTCATCCAGGTAGAGACTATGTTATTCAACTATAGGACAATATTTTAGCAAGACCAAACATAACACAAAACATATAGATACTCTGATAAATGCCAGGGGAGGGCATCTTAACAAAGGTTTGTTATTGCTTTTCTATCATATATAGGTGTGAAAAGTGGGATTGCCAGGGTGGTGTACTGGTTTGAACATTGGACTAGGACCCTGAAGACCAGGGTTTGATTCCCCGCTTAGCCATGGAAACCCCCTGGGTGTTCTTGGGCGATTCACACACCCAGCCCCAGAAAATCCTGTGATAGGTTTCCCTTAAGGTCATCCTGAGTCAGAAACGAACTGAAGGCACGAAACAACAACGAAGGGTAGAGGGGTGGCTTTCTTCTTGGCAAATCTTTGTACAGCCTTTCAGTAGAAGTTAGCACTGGCTGACACACGGGAACCAAATGGACCACAAGAAACAGTCACAGAATAGCAGCACTCCTTTTGTCCCAGCCGGTGGGGAAAGATCAACCGAAGCCCAAGCGCTGGCGGTTCAAAACCATACGCTTGAGAGAGGGGCACGGATCTGACGTGTGAATGAAACAAAACCTAGCCTCGGCTCCTGCTCTTTATGTCTCATCTCAGGCCACCCCCGCCTTTTCCAGCCTCGGGGGAGGGAGGCTTTAATAATGGACTGTGTAAACTGATGCTCCGGCAGCAAGAGTTTGGGGAAGCGCTGCTTGACTGGGAGTCAAACCAGGGAAGCTCCGTCTGAATGAAAGGCAGCTCCTGAAGTGTAAACACAACTTTTCTCTCACTTTGCAGGGAACCATGTCTCTCCTCTCCAAAATCTTGAGAAGGGATTGCAAACAGGTGCTCGAGCCTCAAAGGAGCTGCCTCCTCCCCGGCGTCCTTTCCCTCAATCGGCTTCACCAGCTGCCCAAACTTTCGGGCAGCCCGTCGTCCCTGGAGGTGCCGCCGAGTAGTGCGGCGGCAAGAGGGGAGGACAAAGAAGAGGAGGAGGAGGAGGAGATGGGGGCCGCTGCCGAGGGAGCCCGGGGACTCCTCCAGCCGGCCCGGCAGCATCCCAGCCACCCAGGAGTGAAAAGCCTGAGAGAAATGCCGGGACCCAAGACCTTCTCCAACCTGATCGAGTTTTTCTGGAAAGATGGCTTTGGACGCATTCACGAAATCCAGGTACCATTTCCTAGAAGTAATCGGGGGTGGGGTGGGGTGGGGTGGGGAGGGAGAAGGACTGAGAGAGATCGCGGGAGCTCTGCCCTCTCCTGTATTCCTATGTATCCCAGAGAGTGAAGCCAAACAAACTAGGGCCGTTTCCGCACTACACTGTTATAGTGCTCTTATTCCACTGTCGACATCCTGTGGAATTCTGGGATTTGTAGTTTGCTGAAGCCGAAGAGCTCTCTGGCTGAGGATTCTAAAGGCCGCTCCCTGAACTGCAACCCCAGGATTCCAGAGGATGTTGAAAGTGGAATAACAGCACTGTGACACTGCAGTGTGGAAATGGCCCTGGGTGTCCACAGCGTCCTCACCCTAAGGCTAGTTTCTTGTTATGGCGCAGGGCGAAGGAATAGGCAGCAACCCTCGCCCGCCCATATGCCTGCCTGGGAGAAACGGGAGGCAGTGCTTTTTCCACTTCTCGGCAAACGAGGGCCATTTCTGCACTACACTGTTGTAGTGTGAGTATTCCACTTTCAACATCCTGTGGAATTCTGGGGTTCGTAGTTTACTGAGGCCAAAGAGCTCTCTGGCTGAGACTTCTAAATGCCCCTCACTAAACTGCAAATCCCAAGATTCCACAGGATGTTGAAAGTGGAGTAATAGCACTATCACAGTGTAGTGTGGAAATGGCCGAGATCAGTTTGCTCGGTTTCTCAGAGTTGTGGTAACACGGGAGAGGCGGTTTCGCATGAGGCAACATACATCCCTGGGTAAATCTTCTTAAGACGGCTTCCCCCTCCCTCCGTGTGATGGCTCTTGGGATTTTCCTCAGTCGCCTCACCTCAGAAACGGCGGGACTTCGGGTGGAGGTCGTTTATTCTTAAAAGCGCTTGGCTGCTTATAAAAATCTAGCCAGGGTAATTTCGTAGGAGGAAACATTAGAAATGCGCCTCACTCAGACCGGATTTTTTTTTGGGGGGGGGGAGGGATATTTTATTACAACCATTTTGAGAAAACAGGGACCTGTCTGAAAACAGACGGCAAGCAGTGGCGACAAAAGAAGGACAGAGCAACTACGGATGTCTAAATAGTTCACGTCTGCAACCTAATACTTTCGAGGAGGAAGCCCTGTTCAATAGTGGGGGGCTTGGCTCCCAGTTAGGGAGACTTATAGGATTGCCTCGCCGTCGAGGAAAGATCTTTCAGGGTTTTCCTTGTGGCTGGCTTTAAAAAAGGTCTCTCAGGGCATTTGCCACAAAGCGAAAGAAAACGTGGCCGGCCCCCCGGCCGGCCGTTTGCTCCTCGGCTTACACGCGAGGAGTAAAAACTCGACCACGCTTCCCCTCCCCCGCCGGGCTGGCCGGAGCGCGGCCGCGCTGCGCGCCTGAGGGCCAAGTCTTTGCCCAAAGAGCTTCCCCGACGAGGATTTAAAACCTCCTCTTGTTGGAAGGAGAGACCATTTTGCTCCCCTCCTTCGGCTCCTCCGGCACCGTGAGGAAACCTCTGCGGCCGTCTTCGCCGCCCCCCCTTTTCCCTTCGCGCGGTCTACTTGGCGCCCGCGGCGGCGGCGGCGGCGGCGGCGGCGCGAGCGCCCGGCGGAAAGTTACACAAGCAGCCTCCGCGGCGGGAGGGCGGGCGCTTTGAAAGCCTCCCGGGCCTTGGGCGGGCGCCCCTCCCTCTCCTTTGAAAAAGGAGCGCAGGGACCGGGGGCGGGAGGCGCCGAGGGAGGCAGCCGCGTTACGATGGCGCTAAGCTGCGCGCATGGGCACGGCCTTCCCGCATTGTTCTTCCACAAGGAGTGCGTGTGTGCGTGGGGGGGGGGGGGAAAGGCCGAGGAGCTCTTTGCCCTCCTCCCCCTCCACCGTGTCTCACTTTCAGCCCACAACTATCTTCTGTGGCCCCTATTTTGCTCCCGACTTCCCTTCAGCTGGTGAAGAAGCAAGCCCCACATACTACTCTGTGTATGTGTGTTTTCCACTGAAAGTGGTGCTAAAATGAATTTTTAAAGAGAAGGAACTGTGGTATTCTCTCTCTCTCTTTCACACACACACACAGCCACACAAACACACCAGCACCTTTTTCCAGCTGGTTCTTTGCCGGCTATTTTTTCCACATCTGTTTGGAAGTCCTTTCCCTCCCCCATCCCATATACATGATGGTTGCCATGGAGGGAGAGTGTTTTCACACTACATGGAACGCATTTGTACCCCCCAAGGACCTGGTGCATTTGCCATCAGCACTGTTGCTGGCACTGTCTGACTGCACTAATGTTTCACATCTGTTTGCTAAACATTTCCTCACAGGGCCAATTGTTTTGTTCTGTGGATGAGGTTTATTAACTCCATTTATTAACTTTTGCAAGGCTGAGGGTAGCAGCTTTAAAAAATAATGCGTAAAAAGATTGTGCCATATCTTCCAACTGGCCTAATTTGGTTTAGACAGTCTGATTAATCCTCTATCACCATGCTTTTTCAGCTACTTTTAAACTGTTCTAGTTTCTTTCTCTTCTCCCCACTTTCCTTTTTCATCCTCAGCTATTTCAGTTGCTGTAAACTGAGTTCTAAGTGCAAATATAGCCTGTACTCAGTTAACTCAGCAGAAGGAAGAGGAAAGAGACAGAATCTTGCCATTCCCAGTAAGCTCAGACAAAAGCAAACTACTGCAGCCTGTCTTAGCTTGGGTGTTCTTCCCTATTAATAACTTTTTTTTCATCTTGAAGACATTCTGATGTAGCTTGGCCACATGTGTCCCAGTTTTCAGCTATAATATGTTGGAGGGTGTGTTATAGACAACAACAGCAACAATAAAAGACATATTTGAGTGATGAAGGTTGACAAAGAAGAAATCGAGCACTTGTTTCTGCTCCAGTTGCAAAGTCTCCTTTGTTTACAGACATCCACCACCACCAGCAGCCTTTTGAGAAAGGATGCTGAAGACTTGTTATCACCATATCCAGTTTGAAGAATTTATCAGGGCCTGCTCAAGTCATTTTGCTGCATGAGGTGAAGCTGAAAACCCATGGGTTCCATAGTGGGAGAAAGGATGGATGGATGGATGGATGGATAGATGGAGTCTCCTCTATATGTTGATGGTGCGTTCTACCTACTCTGAACCATCTAAGTTACCTGAGTCTGTGAGAGAAAACACATAAACTACTGGTGGTAAAAATACAAACAGTATTTGAATAACTAAAAATTTGTGCCCTCGCATGCCACTCACAATCTGCTGCCAGAGATGGCTACTTCATTCAGCCTAACAGGAGAATAGCATTGTTATTGGTTGTGATTTTTTTTAAAAAATATATTTTAAAATGTATTACCTTTAAAATCTTGGAAAAAACTGTATCCTGAAATTCAAGGTATAATTCATTGTAATAACTCCTTAACAGCTTGAACATTACATGAGACTGTGAATTGACTTTGAAAAGTGCTCAGGAAGTCATAATTTGAGAGGCAACATGGTGTGGTGGTTTGAGCATTGGACTGCGATCTTGGAAGCCAGGGTTCAATTCCCTGCTTGGCCACAGAAACTCATTGGGTGACCTTGGGATGCATCACACACTCCAGAAAACTGTGTGATAGGTTCACCTTGGGGTTGCCGTAAGTTGGAAACTGCTTGAAGGCACACAACAAGAAGTTATAATGACCATTATTCAGTGCTGGAACCATTTTTCTGTTCTAGGAACACACACACACATATATAACCGCGCACACAGAGCAACCCATATATCTGCACTGTCCCTGCCGTGGAATGAGGAGAAAGGAAAGATGGCAGCAGCAAAGTCCTTCTCTGTTAGCATTTAAGAGTTGCTAGACCCACCATCAACTTTTCCTTATTCTGTCCTCTTCATCCTTCCATGACAGGGATGGTGGCGGTGGTGGGTGGGTGGCAGGATGGTTTGGCAAGTTTCAGTAGTCCTATTGGACTCTTTTACAGGAAACCTGTACTTCTCTACTCTGGCTTATTTACTGATGTGATTTATTGCTTCCTTAAACCAGCCCAGCTAGCTTATTCAAAAGCTTGAGGAACTAAATGTCCATCACAGCCCAGCTTGCCTTGCTCAACATTGGCCAACTGGACATGGGCTTGTTAACTTGTCAAATCAGAAGGACCCAGAAAGAAAGTTTCAGGAGAATCCATGAGACCTCCATTTTCATGGCGGAAAGGAGAATCTGCTCAAGAAGAAAGGTACTTATAGATCTTCTGAAGCAACCAAGCCTCCTATCCTTCTCAAGTTACATGCCATTGCTAAAGAAGGGCCTAGAACTGAATAATACATCTCATAGTCAAAACATCTCCCAAAAACTCTGGTTTGGATTCAGAGATCCCACTGTGTGAATGTGAATCATAAGCTGCCTTGGAACTCATTTTCAGCAGGTGCAGACAGAAGGGAAATTTGGCATGAATATATATAACACATATTCATTATCAGAGGAGCTCTTGCACCTTGGGGTAGGGTGAGGTGAGAACTGAAATGTACTCAGAAAATTTGATCAGAAGGGCAGGGCTCATGTGAAGTGGATTCTACAGTCAGTGTTGAACCTCCGTGAGTGCAGAAATGAACAACTTGCCCTTGCAACAGGTTTCCCATACATGCCACTGCAGACAACCTAAACTGCCTCTGGGTTCCATTTGGAGCCAGGATACAACAGGCCCATGACTACTGTAATCCATTAAGTGGATTATCCACATTGTTTTCTGTTCTTAAAAGGAAAGGACCAGACTTACCATAAATCTGCCTTTCACAATATAAAGATTGCTAGATCTCCAGCCTCTCTTTCAGTCCAAATTGTCAAATCCAGTGTATGATCTGCTGTATACCATAGTCCTGAAGCATGTGTATGTATGTGAGAGAGTCAGTGTGTGTGAAATTATTGTTATGAAGTTCTGAGCTGCATTTGGCTGGCCACTTTGAAAAACAGGATACTGGATTAGGTAGATTTTTTTTGTCTAATTCAGAGGCGCTCCTCTTATGTTTACCTTGTATTGTCAGAAGACCATACTTTGTTTACTTTGTATGGTCAGACATAAAAGTTTTCCAGAGCAATATATGATAGTATAGTCTCAATCAATCAATCATTCCAAAAAAAGTCTCTTCTTCCAGTTTTGTGTATGATAAGAGTCCCTGCTGCATTCATGTTTGCTTTGAAAATTTAGAGATGTAGTCTATTTTTTTATATTGATTGTACAATGCAATGGATAAGTAATGTTAAAAGGGCAAGAAACTTATCAAGTTTTACTAATATGCTCAAAGGTTTGGTCACAAAAAGATGTAAGTAGGGTATACGGACTTCTAGCAGTTTATTGGAAAGCTACAGGAAGTGGTAGTAAGCAAGCGTGACTCAGTCTGTTGTACCTTTTTTTTCTTGGTTGCTATTCAGAAGTCTTATGCAAACCAATATACTTATGCAATGCTTTAAATGAATTAACAAAACTTTGTTAGTGTCATAGAGAAGATAGTAAAAATCCAATCTGAAATTCCTTAGGAGCAACAGATACTTAAATGATGCAGTTTGATCCACTGAATATTCCATGCATCATGCCACATGGGAAAGGGGGAGGGAGCCAAAATGCTTTACAATGAAGGGTCTGTTTGTCAGTAACCTGACTCCAGCATTTAAGTCAGGCCATAATATCTAGGCCTAGCACTCTGTTGGCTAAAGGGAAACATCTTTAATTCAGAAAGAGCTGTAGCTATAAAGTATGGAACAGCAGAGCAGAGAATTATTTTTCACCCCCTCCCCCCAAAAAAGCTGTAGTTTTGTATGTGAATTGTTATGTGCCACCAAAGAGGAAGAAAAATAGATATTTTAAGACAATGGGTTAATTAGTGGAATAAAGATCAAGACCTTTTTATTCACAATAACAAGCAGACTTCATAGCCATTTTGCCATAGGGAACTGGTATGCAAAATACCAGTGGAGCCTTACATCTGTGCTGAGAGCTCTGATGAACAATTGCTTTTGCCACTCTGCGTCCCAGATAGTTTGCCTAAATTTTCTATTGTATATGTGTGTGTGCATATATCTCATTGTGTTTTTCAAACAAAATTGCAATATACAAAGAAAGTAAATGAATTATTAATTTATGGAGAGATTCCATTGTATAATTTATGGCATTAGACTTATTAATGGAATTACCTTCAAGATCCAACAGGATTGCTGATGGAGTGTTAATCTCTGCTAGCTTGACTGTGCTAATGAACCAGAGCAAACCATCCTCTCCAGGTGTGCAAGGGCAGCCAGAGATGGCCAGGAACAGCTCTTCCCTCACCCATCGATTGGCTCTGGATGTGTGCCTGGGAACAATCTGGCAGTTGCCCAGGGAAGAAGGGGCCAATCAGTGGCTGAAGGGGGAGAAAGAGCTATACCTGGGAGCCTTCAGCTGCTCTTGTACATCAGAGACAAGATCATTGCAAAAAGAGGTACTTGATAGCTCTTTTAAGAATGCCTCTTTTCACACTGGCATAAGCCACCCACAGGATTTTGGCCAGTTTGTCTTTAAATATTTGACACATCAGATAAGGGAAGTCAAAAGTGTTTGTTGCACAAATCTGTTAAAGAACTGCAATGCTTTCATCTTAACACTATGTTGGCAATATAATCTTTTCTGTCAGTACTTAATGGGTTGCATAGAATCAAGTTTTTAATCTTATCATTGCAACCACACCTAAGCTCATGACTTTGCTGGCATCTGCATTTAAGAGACAGAGCAACAATGTGGTTGTTGGAGTTGCTCTGCTTGAAGCTGTCTTCTGCTGTGACAAAGTGACATTGTATTAGTGGGAACAGTAGGCAGGCAGAACTTCATAGAGTAGCATCCAAAATTACTAGATTTTTGAGTGACTAGTAATTTTTTAAAATGCAATTTAATACGGTATTAGCTTTTGTGAAAAAAAAGTGTTATTTGCAGCACTGTTTCTGCCAATGTAGCTCAAGTAGTTTGGATCCTATATTTACCTTGAGCAGAACTCTGTTTCCAAGGTATTCCCAATGGTAGAAATGGAATGGAGGGTCAGTGGGAAAGCTGATTCTTGATTATTTTCCTTTCTTCTTGCAAGCTCCTTGGGCCATCTGTAAGTCTGCTGTGATGGACTCGGGTACCCTCTGGAAGAAGAGATGAGATGACAAAGTTTGCTGCAAAGAGAAAAGAGAACTGGTAAAAATCAGGTCATTTCCACACTACACTATTATAGTGCTATTATTCTACTTTTAAAGTTTTGTGGAATTCTAGTTTGTAGTTTTACTGAGGCCAAAGAGCCCTCTGGCTGAGAATTCTAAAGGCCCCTCCCTAAACTGCAAACCCCAGGATTCCACAGGATGTTCAAAGTGGAATAATAGCACTATTAACAGTGTTGTACTGAAATGGCCCTAGTCTCTTGAGCAGCAGAAATCAAGCTTACTCCATCTTTAAAATGAACTCCTTTCAAATATTTAAACAGGGGTATCATGTCATCTCTTAACCTTCTCTTCTCTAGGCCATACATGCCCAGCTCCCTAAGCCACTCTTCATAGGACATGATTTCCAGACCTTTTACCACTTTGGTCTCCCTCTTCTGGACATGTTCTTGCTTGTCAATATCCTTCTTGAATTGTGATGCCCAGAACTGGAGGCAATATTCTAGGTGGAGTAGTTTGACAGCGGAATACGCTGCCTTGGAGTCCAGTGGAGTGTCCTCCCTTGGAGGTTTCTAAACAGAGTGTGGATGGCCATCTATTGGACTTTGATTGTGTATTTCTGCACGGCAGAGAGCTGGGCTGGATGGCACTTGTGGTCTCTTCCGACTTTATGATTCTGTGATTCTTTCATGATTATCTGTCTGTTGCTGCCAGCTGGCATTCATAGATTAGTCAATAGGGATGTATTGCTATACGAGTGAGACTTTCTCCACCCCAAATTACAACTCATTCTGCAGTGTATTCAAAACAATAAATCTACTGTAAGATCAGGACATTTAAGTGCATACATTGGCCCTGGCAATAGACCATAGGTAGAATTTACTAAGAAATGGAATAATACACTATTACACAAAGCTGTGAAGTATCTATGATGCATGGCAATCCCATCTGGATTATTCTATCATACTCTACATGGGGCTACCTTTGAAAAGTGTTTGGAAACTTCAGAAAATCCAAAATTCTGAAGGCTGAGTGCTTACTAGAGCTTGTTAGATAGAATAAATAACTCCATTCTTGCAAAAGGTTCACTGGTTACTGGTTTGCTTCTGGGCACATTTCAAACTGCTAGTCCAGACTGTCTGAAAGACCCTGTCTCCCCACAGGAGCCTGTCTGAGTTCTGAGATCTCCAGGGAATAGGTCTTTCAGTGATGCCATCAGCACAAGAGCATTTGGTGAGAACACAAAAAGGCATTCCTGGTGGCTGCTCCAAAGCTGTGGAATTGTCTCCAACAGGAAGCTAGGCTGGCCCCCTCTCTGTCCTCCTTGTATCAGAAAGCAAAGATTTTTGTTTGTTTGTTTAATTTAGACAGGGCTATGACTCTTAACTGGTTGTACAGAAGGATCCTTTAATGGATAACACATTGTTATGTTTAGACACTTTGAAAATCTTAAGTTAGTACTGTTTTTAATAGGATAACTTCTATTCCTTTTATTTTTTGTTTTATTAATGCTTTATGTTTTAACTGGTTTTAATTTTTTTATAGTTTAATTTCTTTTTAACTTTTCTTTGCTTGTTTTAACTGTTGTAAGCTGCCTTGAGTCCCAAACTGGGAAAAAGGTGGGGAAATTAATACTAATAATTCTACCCCCCTATATTTTAGGATCTGAGGGCTAATGATTTAAGACAATTGTTAAAAATAAGAGTAAGCCACATGGTGTAATGGTCTGAGTGTTTAAGCAGGACACTGGTAGACCAGGGTTTGAATCCCCACTTGGCCATGGGAACCCACGGGGTGACCTTGGGCATTGGGATGCTTGGAGACGGGATGGCAGCAGGACCACGATGATGTCATGCAAAAGCACAAACTGCGGACTGCTGCCATCCCTCTCCATAGCGCGACTGCAACACCATGTGAAAATAGTCTCTCTTAGTCTCAGAGGAAGACAAGGGACCCCCCCCCCACCATGATAGGTACATATTAGGGTTTCCATAAGTCAAAAACGCCTTGAAGGTGCACAAGAACAATAGCAACAACAAATTCAAATAAGGTTAAAACATGTTAAATAATCTGACAAGTTAAAACAAAACAGATTAAAATGAGGCAAAATAATTTAAGACATTTTAAAACCAAGCAAATTTAGATTACACCAGTTGCCCCCTAAGTCTTTAATTAAAAGCCACATTTTTACGACACCAGTGTTGGCGTTAATCAGTCCTCTAAGGGGAGAGTATTCCATAACTGGGGGACCACATCAGAGAATGTCTTCTCCTATGTCCTCTCTGAGTATATTGTTCCCATTGAAAGGACCTTCCAACAGACCTCAGTTTTGGAATATATGTCTACAAGAAGAGGTGCACCTTCAAGTATCAAGGTCCCAAACTATGTAGGGCATTAAATGTTATCATCAGCAACTTGACTTTGGACTGGAAATGAATTGGCAGCCAGTATCATTCCTTTACAACTGGTCTTATATGGCTTCTGTGTGTCATTTTGGTCAGCAATCTAGCTGGTACACTTTGCACTAGCTTCAGCTTCCATGTCATCTTCAAGGGCAGCCCCACACAGAGTGCATTGCCATAGACTAATTAGGAAGTTATCAGTTCATGGACTACTGTGTCTAAGTTATGGTTATCCAAGAAAAGCTGTAGGTAGTGACCTAGCAGCACCAAGCAATCCAAACTACAGAGTCCATCTGGGCCTCCAGTGTCAAAGATGGGTGTAGAAGTTACCCGAGCTACACATCTGCAACCCCATCCAGAGTAGGTCACTTACCCGGTTCTCAGGCCCAAGAATCTGTAGTTGTCATGCCCTGCCTTGAAGACCCTACCAATGAGGAGGAGGGTTCTGAATCTTAGGCAGGAGTTTACCCAGAGGGAAAAAACAACCAGCAGCAGGGGCCTGAGCAGGGGAAACAAGTATCAGAAGACGAAGCAACACAGATTCCTACCTTGTTGGAAAGACAACATGAGAAAGAAGGTCTTAGGCATTCAGCTATTTATGGAACAAACAAACTTTAATGAGGTAATGCCTGTGGCAACATCATTAGCTTACAAAAGGCAAAAGCTGTCCTATCTCCTCAGGGTCAACAACTGATCTTCCTAGTAGTTGAAGCCCTGTGCTGTGTCTTCCTGAATCCTGACTCTCATGGACCTCTGCTTACTTGACATTGATTTGGATTTGCCCTTGTGGATTTGTCTGCTTTGGGACTTTGAATTCCTGACCTGAACTTTATTTGAATGGCTCTCTCTGTCTTTTGTGAGTAAAGCTATATTCTGCTGGTCTGATAGTTGGCTGCCTGGTCTGTCTGGGACACAACTCTAGTGCATAGAGTCTCTGTCTTATTGAGATTCAGCTTTGGTTTATTGGCTCTCATCCAGCCCATCACACTGTCCAGGCACTGCTCTAGCACCACCCAACTCGAGTGACAAGAGAACTAGAGCTAAGTATCATAAGCATATTGATGACACCCAGAACCCTAAAACTTCTAACACAGTGGCTTCATGTAGACATTGGACAACATGGGAGATAAGATGGCAACCTGTGACACCCCACAGTATAACAGCTTTGGGGCTGAACAGGAGTCCCCCAGTGCCATTCTCTGGAAATGACCTCACAGAACCCCCGTTAGTATCTCCTGCTTCTATATGATGGATTCATCAGATACCATGATCAATGGTAATGAAAGTCATTGATCATCGAGAAAGATCAGTAGGGGTAACACTCTCCATATTTCATGTGGAGCAGACTGTCAAGTCAGGAAAACCAAAGCTATCTCTGTATGAATACCTTGGCCTGAAACCAGACTGAAATGGGTTCACAGACAGTCTGTTTCCTCCAGGAACATCTGGAGCTCACTAACCACCACAAGCCTCAAGTACCTTGTCCTCAAAAGAGATATTGGTAATGTGGTGGTAGTCCTTGCATACTTCTGGGTCCAAGGAAGTCCTTTGCAGGAGAGGGCAATTTACAGTATTCCTTATGGCAGCAGATGCCTCTGTCTGAATTAGTGGGGAGTTTACCATACTCTGGAGCTGAACAATAAATCCACTTCCACTTGATTTTGTCAGGCAAGACAGGCAAGGGTCAAGTCTGGTACTGAAAGTCACTGAGAGGTCAGAAAAATCAATAGGTTGGACACCCCCCCAGTCTTTCACCCATAGCAGCTTATCAATCAGGAAAATAAGTATTTTGAAGTTTTTAAAATTTTCTTCTCTGCAAAGTTTTAAATGTTTTTACTTTGTGAGCCAACTCCAGGGTTCTCAGGGGCATCATCAAGCTGCAGTAACTGGAACTGATCCCAAGAAAGGTTATCTGAAGGAACACTGGGCACTATCTTTTAATTTAATTTAATTTAATTTAATTTAATTTAATTTAATTTAATTTAATTATTTAATTTAATTTTTTTCTTTTGCTTTCAGCTGTATCTTTTTAAAATCAATGTTGTGAGCCCCCTTGGGTCCCATGTTTGTCAAAAATAAATATATTTTTATTTATATATGGATATAAATACAAATATTTATATAGGTATACACAGTTATTTATATATAGATATACATTTTGAAGATGTCTACATAGTAAAAATAAAATAGCTTAAATCTAACTGTAAGTCTTCATTACAGCTGTTGTTGTTGTTGTTGTTGTTGTTGTTGTTGTTGTTGTGTGCCTTCAAGTCATTTCTGATTTATGGGACAATTGGAACTGTCCATGCCAAATTATTTTTTTAATGTTTTTAACCTTTTTGGAAGCTGCCTTGGGTCCCACTCTGGGAGAAAGGCGTATTACTCCAAAACACAAGGGCCCACCAGTGATGCCAGTACCTTTGTTCAGAAGTGGGAAATTAATTAGCTCAAAGTTAGGAGGTCTGCGAGAGGTGGGGTAACTTAGCAAGATCTGCCACCTATGTTTACGGGGTCTTTGTAGGAAAGAACCAACCAGAGAGTTCGAATTGTAAACTAAAAATATGTTTTATTGAGAGAAATTCACACAAGGATACAAAGATCCAAGCACTCACACAAGCATACAAGGACTAGCTGAAGGAAAAGGGAGGAAAGTGTGATAGAGGACTTTCAGGGATGAGGCTATAATTACCAGTCCGGAGAGCAGCAAGGAAAGCTGCGATGTGGCTTAGGCACCTAAGCACAGTTCTCATTCTGGAATCAAATGGAGAGCATGGTGTTCAGAAAGGTGAGAGACTGCACTGGACAGCCTTGTCAGGGTTAGCAGGAACTGGCTTCTCTGAGCATATGCAGAGTTCAGACAGTGAAGCAAGGCTTCACTGCAGCAGAGATATTCAGTGAAGCAGGAAAAAAGTTCCGTTATCTCATTATGTTAGGCTTAGAGCCAGATTTATTGCTGCACACTAAGATAAAGCTTTCGGCAAACATTCCAGAAAGCAATTAAGAAAGAAAAATATCAGGAGACAAATGGGCAGCATCTCCCCTTACAAAGCATAAATTGTCAGCAGCAAGACATGACCAACTAGGAAAACCTAACTGGTGACTTGTGAAGGCAAATCCCAGCCTTTTTAAGTCTCACTGTCACCCTGAACGTGTAGGGGGACCCAATCAGCTTTCTGTCATGTGGCCTTCCCCAGTACACAAGTTATAGTCATAACAAACCTGATCAACTTGCACCTGCTCATCTGGCCGCATCACCTCTTTCTCTGCCATCCACTTAGAGGAAACCATGCCTAACTCAACATAAATCCTTGACAAGCCTGAAATCAGGGGTACTTATACCCCAAAAATATCTGGTGGGTATGAGTGTGAATCACTCCCCCAGCCAATGAAGCCTGGACTGAGCTAATGGTCTTAGTGTTTAGGTAACAAAAGGATAATGGTTGTCATAATAGCCTAGTATTGTGGAGAGGTAGAGAAACAATAGGGAAACATCCAAGTGTTTGGGATCATAGAATCATAGAATCATAGAAATGTAGAAGAAATGTGGAAGAGACCACAAGGGACATCCAGTCCAACCCCCTGCCATGCAGGAAAACCCTCAAAGCACTCCCAACAAGTGGCCATCCAGCCTCCGCTTAAAAACCTCCAACGAAGGAGACTCCACCACACTCCGTGGCAGCACATTCCACTGCCGGACAGCCCTGACTGTCAGGAAATTCCTCCTGAGGTTCAGGCGGAATCTCCCCTCCTGCAGCTTACATCCATTGTTCCTTGTCCTGGTCTCAAGAGCAGGAGAAACAAGCCCACTCCCTCCTCGACATGACATCCCTTCAAATATTTAAACATGGCTATCATGTCCCCTCTCAACCTTCTCTTCTGCAGACTAAACATACCCAGCTCTCTAAGTCTGTCCTCATAGGGCATGGCTTCCAGGCCCCTCACCATTTTGGTTGCCCTCCTCTGGACCTGCTCCAGCTTATCCATATCCTTCTTGAATTGGGGTGCCCAGAACTGGACACAGTATTCAAGATGAGGTCTAACCAATGCAGAATAGAGTGGTACCAATACCTCCCTCGATCTAGACACCATACTCCTATTGATGCAACCAAGAATTGCGTTGGCCTTCTTGGCTGCCGCATCACACTGCTGACTCATGTTCAGCTTGTGGTCTATGAAGACTCCTAGATCCCTTTCACACGTACTGTTAGCCAGCCACGTGTCCCCCATCCTATATTTCTGCATACCATTTTTTCTGCCTAAGTGTAGGACCTTACATTTCTCTCTGTTGAAGTTCATTTTGTTAGCCTTGGCCCAGCTCTCCAATCTGTCCAGGTCCTTTTGAATTTTGATCCTGTCATCAGGCGTATTAGCAACCCCTCCCAATTTGGTGTCATCTGCAAATTCGATCAGCGTGCCCTCTATTCCTTCATCCAAGTCATTAATGAAGATATTGAACAGCACCGGGCCCAGGACAGAACCCTGTGGCACCCCGCTAGTCACTTCTCCCCAGGATGAGAATCTGCCATTGGTGACCGATCAGAGTTAAGACAATCACAATTTGGTGGGAATTTCCTCTTTCAGCTCTGAGATGTTGGGCTAATGACCCTTAAGCCTATTGTCTTGAGATGGGCTGTGCTATTAGCCTGAAAATGACTTCATTCCTGCATAAGAGGCAGGCTGACCTGCCTTGCAACCTCACGTTTACAGTCAGTAATTGGGCTCTTCCAGTAGGACCTCCCAGTCACCTCAGGTATTATTTATATCAATGCCAATTAATAGTGCCAATTAATATTTGCCAGTTAAACCATGCCGATCATGAGGGGTGCGCAGTGCCATGACAGGGAGCAAATAAATAAATAAATAAGGCAATTCTAAGGCAAACCCATCACAGGGTTTTCTGGGACTTAGAGTATGTGATGCACCCAAGGTCACCCCATAGGGAAGCAAACTCTGGTTTCCATGCTGAGTTAATTGAGCACAAACTACTTTTGCCCTTTGAACTCTCTTTGCAGCACCTGAAGTAAGGCAAGGACAAAAGGGAGATGTGGGAGGAGGTGAGAGAAAAAAGCGGAATGACGGAGGATCAACTGGGACTCTTTCTGCCAAATCAGGACAGTTGGAGGATATGATGTTTCATTTCTTCAATGAGTCTACTCTAGTTGGGATTAACAAGTCAATTTTGGGCTATGTTTACATGTTTATGTTACTGCAGAAAAAAATAGGTTAACACTTGCCCAAGGACAGATGGAAGATATTTATTCCCCAGAGGCACATTTTGTTGCAGAATATGCACTAACCAAACTAAACTAAACCTCGAAAATTGCTATTTTATGTCATTGTTACCTGCAGAGTTGTAGGCAATTTCTCTGAGTGTTGGCCACCTGCCTTGCACCATTTTTAACAGAAAAAAAAATGGCTGGGTCAAGAATTACCCCAAGAAATCTACTGCATTTGTGTTGTCTCTTTGCTTACAGAGAACACTGAAAACTACTAAAAATAAAGTAAATGTGTGTTTTCTGGTTCTATAAGTTAGGGTATTATGGAATTTTCTTAATTCTGTCTCCGCAAATATTCTTGTGGATATGGGAGCATTTTCATATCCTGCAGTATATTGGAATTCTCTTAGGGGTCAGAAAATATCCCAGATTAAGGCACCTGGTCAATGGTCTCTTCCTTCCTTCCTTCCTTCCTTCCTTCCTTCCTTCCTTCCTTCCTTCCTTCCTTCCTTCCTTCCTTCTGTCTGTCTTTTGCCAATTAAACCATGCTGATCACGAGGGGTGCGCAGTGCCATGACAGGGAGCGAGCAAACAAACAAACAAATAACTAAGGCAACTTTAAGGCAAACCTATCACAGGGTTTTCTGGAACTTAGAGTATGCGATGCACCCAAGGTCACCCTGTGGGGAAGCAAACTCTGGTCTCCTTTTTGTCCTTTTTGTCTGGTTGAAGGTTAAACAGCCATGTGAGGGGAGGAGTACATTAAAATGAAGGCTCTGTCATAGTGATGCATAGTTTATAAGTGAGTGGCTGCTTGACAGAATTACTGTCTTTTAACTGACAGTGTATGGTGGTTAGGATGGTTTTGACTTCCAGGAAGCAACAGTGAATTTTACATTTTTGAAATTACATGCCATATCTGAAATCACAGTATTGCTGAGGTCTGTAGTTACTTGGCCATTATGCAGATTGAACCAGTTTGTAATACTCAGTTGTAATATAAAGGCAATGCTGTGCCTTTAAGAGTTTCTTTTTCACCAGTGGCGTATCTAGTGCAAATGGCACCTAGGGCAAACTAGAAGTTGCATCCCTTACCTTTTTATCCCTACCCCCACTCCCCACACCTGCATGCATGGCTTTTTTTGGCGCTTTCCTGGCATTGGCACCCGGGCACACACCTTACTTGTCCTACCCTAGATACGTCTCTGTATTTCACTCAGCTTAAAGTCACACCCAAGTACCTTCGCCTTTCTTTCCCTCAATTCCTTGAACTTTGCAGCAGTATGGTCCAAGATTCCATGCATCCTGGGAAATGCAATTTTCCCTGATTGCTTATGTGTCAGACAGAAGACACCTCTGAATTTCTTGCAGGTGCTGAATTTCTACAGTAATGTACCTAATTGTTAGAATAAGATGATGTACTGAACTTGGAAAAGCAGAATATTAATATTACTTAGGATTCTTGGGCATTATAGAAATGTGGAAGATTGTAGAATTTCATTTGTTATTTTGGGTTAGGTATTCCTAATGTGGTCCATTAGTTCTAAAAGCTTGTCCATTTCACCACTGCAAATTAGAAAACACGATTGTTCAGGTATATTATATTTGACAGTGAGAATGAATAATGTATTCATTTACTTTTTGTTCATAGCAGAAGCACGTTCAGGAATATGGAAAAATTTTCAAGTCACATTTTGGTCCCAAACTAGTTGTATCCATTGCAGATCGAGAGATGGTGGCTCAAGTTCTCCGGGAAGAAGGTTCTATGCCCCAGCGGGCTGACATGGATTCCTGGCAGGAATACAGGGATTTACGAGGGAGAGCTACAGGACTCATATCTGCGTGAGTGCAATGGAATTTTTGTCTTTGTATTGCCAAACAATGCTACTATTTTGGCGAACCCCATATAAGAATCTGATGATGCACTTAAAACTGGTTTTGATCAATGTGTTTCTTTAAAGAATGTGCTAGTATCATGACTGTATACCTAGGGGATGAGCGTTGGCGAATGCCCCCAGGGAACATTCAGAGTAATTACTGATGTGATGTGCTTATTCAAAAGAAAGCCAATCCCTGCATGAGTCAGAGGCATTTTTCTGTTTCATGGTGGGATAAAACTGCAGCATCTAAAGTGTTTTATGTAAAAAGAACTGGATTGTGCACCAAAAAACTTCAGCAGAATTATAATCTGCAAATATTTAAATAATTAAATTAAATGCGTATAAGTATTTAAAAATAAATCATTTAATGACATTTAATGACTCTGAAGTTGAGTTCTTCTCAACTCCCTGCCTCCCAATGGAGCTTTAGACAATACTTTTCACAGATTGGAGTGAATGAGATTAAATTCTTGTCAAAAATATATAGCATTCTCTGTTTTTTTTTTTACACATGAATTGTGTTGCTAAACTGTGACTTTAGTATGCCAATTGCAACATGAAGTAGATCAAAAGATATTCATTTTGCACAATGATTTCTGCTTCCCTTTTCCAAAAAACAATCCATAGAATCATCTTTGGAGGAAGGTGTGAAAAGGGGAGGACCAATAGATTCAGATATGCCCTAACTGGTGGCCTGATCAGATCTGGGACCCTATATCACAGTCATGTGGCATAAATCTCAACCTATGGTGTTATACTTTGATAATACTATGCAATCCTTGTGTTGAATGGCAAAGTTGCATAGCTGAATGGATATCCAAATGTGCAGTCAAATGCCCAACCAAATGTACATGCACAATGATACATCATCCACAACTCTGCTTCCACAACCTTGAACTGAATACAGATGTCTCACATTGGACAAAAATGTCCAGCCACTTCCATAAGGGAACTTGTACATTCATGAGACACCAACAGGATTCTAGCCAGTAATTCTTGTAACAATTCCAGTAGCAACACAAAAACACAATGGCCAGAAACATCAGCAAGTAGCATACAAAACAGGAGCAATGGCTGGGATCTAATGGTGCTTCCTATGGTTCCTGCTGCTTTCTTCAGAAATGGTGTTCCTTTCTGCCCTCTAAAAACCAATTTGGGAATGCTGGGAAACCGTCACAGAGCAGGCTTCAGAAGCTACAGAGATCTGAAGCATGTGGAACAAAAGGAGAAAGTCCTAATTTTTCTGGTGTTTCATGCAAAAAGACCCTTGGATCTTGGTCAAAATTTAAAAGCCTGGATCAACAAGAAGGTGGTTGGGAAAGAGAAGACTCAGTGTTCAGAGACACAGTCTAGGAAGATAGGTTTCTTGCTAGGAAAATCTCTTTCCTTGGTTGTCATCAGCACCACCTCGGAAAGCTGAAGGGTTGCTAACCTGAAGATAATATCAGCATTCAGTCAATTCATGTGGAAGTATGGGTAGATATTTAGTAACCTGGACCTCAGTTGTAGAGAGTGGCTTGAATCCTGCTGGGGAACTAGGAGTGTGCAGCCTTGAGTTGAGCATTAGCAACTGGTTCATATTCATGTTCCCCACACATTCACTGCTTTAGGGAATATGTAGAGACTGTGAAAGTCCCCCAATCCCCACTACTCAGGCAGAAGCTGCAGTTGTTACCCTGACTTCTGGGAGTCCCGTGAGGGACACCTTCATTTGCTCCAAAAATGCAAAGCTTGGGGACATTAGCGGAGCACTGGCTGTAGCAAAACGAGGGGCAGGGTAACCAGCAGAATCTTTTACTCATTTTTTACGGGGTCAAACCAAGTGAAAAGCCAGACAAATATACTAATAAATGCTTTTTATTAATAAAAATATTCTCATGCCCCAACACACTCACTCACTCACGCACGCACACAAGGCCTATTGAGAAGGGAAAGAGGTGAAAATTGATAGGGGAATCAGCAAAGAGGATGTAAAGGTGGTAATACTGCACCAATCCTGAAGTCTTCAGTCCGGGAAGTGGTGAGAAGAATAAAGCTCAGCGACGAGAAGCAGCTGAGGGGATCACTCAACTAACAGAGTGCCAGTCTGCTAGCATGGTGGAGAGTTCTCTGAAGAGACCCTCAAAAACTGGGACTACTTATAGGGCAGAACGTACCTTGAGGGCAGGCCCTCTCCCAGGAAGAACAATGGCCAAAATAGAGGGAGAAGTGCCGCACAAGACTGACTTGGTAGTTTTGCATGATTGGTTTATGCAGATGGACCTCGCTGTGTAGGGTTTACTAACGTTGGAGTTGCTCAATCTGGGGAAAACCCAATAATCCACTCAAGTTGGCGATTCCTTGGCTGAGGTGTTACCTTGTGACTTGGGGGTCCCGGGAGGGACGCCCAAACAACAAACCAAAATAAGTAAAGATGGGGAAATTAGCTGGAGCACTCTCTTGACTAACGAGAGGCAGGGTAACTTAGTGGGGATCTTTTACCCTATGTCTACAGCGTCAGGTCAGTGAGTAGGCAAGCAGTTCAAAATAGCAATTAAGATTTATTAGACAATTATTAAAGAAAACATGAACACACTCCTAACTAGAAAAGGAAAATAGAGTTCAAGGGGGAATGGGTGATATGCCACCTTTCGTGCAGTCCTGGGGAAGCCAATTGTAGAGGAGGAAACCCGGTGTGGCGGCCGAGGGGAATCCGCTGAACCGAGCGGCAGCAAGGCAGAGTAGAAGTCCAGAGCAATCCGGCGAGAGTTCCAAAGAGCTCTCGGAACTAGGGGTTTTTATCAGGGAAAGAACGACTGTAGGCTAGTCTGGTCTTGGGTGAAAACAATAAGTTTCGGGTTGGAGACAATGCCTCCGAAAGGTCAGAATTTACATGATTGAGTTATGTTCTGAATTGACAATAGTATGGCTGGTATGTAGATGCGGCTAGCTCGGCAGTTAAGCACTTAGCTCGCCAGGGTGCCCTCTCAGGGCGGAGGGTCTCTTTGTTTATCGCGCATTGGTAATGAGGGTGTTTGTTTCGGGAGGTCCCCTAAAGCAGATCTGGCAATCTCTGGCTTGGTTTGATGGGAGCAGCAAATAGTAGCCATGCCTAGCTTTGCGCTTGTTCGGTGGCCTCACAAACACTTGGCTGGTGGCAGAGCAGGGCTGAATTTTGATATCAAAATGATATCTTTGGTTCACCAAAGGCCAGGCCAGTACACGATGGTAACAGAGGACCTTTTATCTGTATGGATGTGTTTAGCCTGAGGTCCCCCAGGGGAAATGTGATTAGGAATTTTCCTGGCCTGACCTAGTTTCGGTCATTTGACCTCTTTGTCTACGTACCCACTCAGGCAACTTCTCTGGCATGGCGGGCAACAAATTTATATTCTCTGGGAGAGGGTATGCCAGTGGGGTAACACTGTGATTGATGGGAGTCTGTTTCCCTGTTGATTGAGAAGCAGCTGACTGAGGTTCCTGCCCAACCATCACATGAGTAATCTCTGCTGTGAGAGGAAATTGTGACAGGAACCCTGTTTCTGCTTGTTTCAATGGAGATTGTTCATGGGATGGGGTAGGAACATCATTTAGTTGCTTCCTGATTGATGAGGGAACAGACCCCCATCGTTCACAAAGGCTGCTGCCCAGTAAGTGGAGATTGTGGGGGGGAGGAATCAGGATGGAATTCACTGAGTAGAACCGTATTATAGATTTGTAACTTTCCAACAGGATTCCAGACAGTATTATTGTTGTTATTAACTTAATGTGTACTCTTTCCCCCAAGACTGGGACTCAAAGCAGCTTCCAAATTAAAATGATTGCAATATAGATTACATAAGGTAAACCTTAAAGTAGAATTAAATTGTTAACACTATTTAAAATAAAAAGCAGGTATGAATTTAAAACAGTTTAAAACAATGCACCATCCTCTTAAAAACCTTACTTTCTAAAATCTTTTTGCAATAAAAGAAAATCTTTGCCTGGTGAAAGATGGGTACTAAGGAGAGGGGTCATTTTACTTCCTAAACAGGGAGTTCCAAAGTCTAGGGGAGCTACCAAGAAGGCCCTCTCTTGGGATCACATCAACCGTACTTGTGGAGGTGGTGGGACTGAAAAAAAGCCTTTCCAGAGGATACCAGGGTGTTGGCAGTCTCATGCAGGGAGACACAGCCTGTCAAATGGTTTGTACCTAAGCCGTATATGCCACAAGAAGCACTTTGAATTGTGCCCAGAAACCGCTTGGCAATCGGTAGATATGTTGGAGCAGGGTAGTGTCAAAAGCTCCACTTAAAACTCCAGTTGCAGCACTTTGTCCCAACTTAAATTTCTAAACACTCTTCAAAGGCAGACTCATGTTACAATAATCCAAACCGGATGTGATTAAAGCATGTGCCACTGTGGCTGGATCAGGCATCTCTGGGAAAGGGCATGGGTGGTGCACTAGCCTTAAGTGTACAAAAGGGCTCCTGGTCACTGCAAAACTCTGGATTTCTAAGTTCAAGGCTGAGTCCAGGAGTACACCCAAACTGTAAACCTGCATCATCAGGGGAAGTGTAACCCCCTCCAGCACAGGCTGTAGCCCTATCCCCTTATCTGCCTTCTACATGACCAGAAGCAGCCCTGTCTTGTCTGGATTAAACATCAGCCCTTATCCAGCCAATTTCTGGTGCCACATACTGGTTCAGAGCAGAATCAGTTTACTTGGAGTCTGATGGAAGGGAGAAATAGGGTTGGCTGTCATCTGCATCTTGGTGGCACTGAACCCCAGACCTCCAGATAACTTCTGCCAATGGTTTCATGTAGATGTTGAATAGGATGGGGGACAGAACTCAGCCTTGAGGGACCCCACAAGCTAATGACCAGGGTATTGCACAAGAATTCCCCAGCACCACCTTCTCTTACCCCTCCAGGAAGGAACGGAGCCACCATAAAACAGTGACTCCAAGTCCCATTGCAGCCAGGTGGCCCAGAAGGATCCAATAATCCATAATAATTGAAAACCACCCAAAGGTCCAGCAGAAGCAATAGGACCACACTCCCCCTGTCTAGTTCCCCGCGAAAGTCATCCACCAAGGCAACCAAAGCTGTCCCTGTTCCATAACAAGCCTGAAAACAGATTAAGTTAGATCTGGATTATCTGTTTCATCCGGATATCCTTGGAGCTGGGAGGTGACAAGTTAAAGAACTAACAATTTGGATTGTGTGTGGAAAGAGGCAATTTAAGTATATTGATGTGATGTGCTTCTTTTGTTCTCTTATTGAATGGCATTTGTAGTGAAGTTAGGTCTGATAGCATCACATAGGAACAGGACTTTATATTTCTTTCTGACATTTTTTTATGTGTCTGCTCTCTGCTTGCAGAGGGGAACATAGGAGGAAAACTTTCCCACCAAATGAGTATAAGTTAAAGGAAGATTTACTCTACTTATTATATCCAATTATAGATAATTTACATAAATAATTTATATCAAGTAATTTTTTGTCTTACTTGAATAAATATGAAATATGAATAGGTGAGTGTTACGCAAATATTCTCCTTACAGCAACAATTTTCAAGTAAAACCACTTTGGTTTATTGCCTCCTAATGGGAACTGCTCTCTTTACCTTTTGGCACAAAATGTGATCTACATAATCTTTAATTTATTTCTTCCAGAGAGGGGGAACAGTGGCTAAAAATGAGGCGTGTACTAAGACAAAAAATGGTGAAACCCAAAGATGTTGCCATTTTCTCTGGAGGAGTTAATGAAGTTATTACAGATTTAATTAAGAGAATCCGCATTCTGAGAAATAAAGAAGAAGACGGAGAAACAGTGACAAATGTGAACAGCCTTTTTTTCAAGTACTCAATGGAAGGTGAGATTTCTTCAAAAGAAATGGGCTTTAAATCCAAGTGGCTGTGTTAATTATGATGACTAATTCTGATGGTTGTTGTGATATTTGGGTCAACGGGTGTAAAATCCTAGAGATGTTTCACAAAGGTATGCTGCCATAATAGGCAGTATTTTGGTACTGTGGTGAGCAGGTGGGTTGTGCTACAGTACATCATCATCACTATAACATTATTCTGATTTGGTTTTATTCAGTGATACCGGTGGGCATACCCAGCTGGCATACTCTGAATCCCTTTGCGGGTGGGAACTGTGTGCCTCTCCAGATATTGTAGTGTAAATCACCCTTTTGTTGTTCTGTATATTGGTGCATTACTATACAACAATGTAATGTGATATGTTATTTTGCGACTGTGTTATCTACCAGTGCTACATATGTTTTATTTTCTGCCATATTGCATTAGAAGAATGTCTGTATGGATCAAAGATTATAGGCATACATTCCAGTCAGATGTATGTTGAGTCAATGGGACTTGCTCCCAAAGCTATAAGGAGAGGAATTTGTACTTTTCCTAGGGGAGCAGGTTAGCTCTGTATTATAAGGATGCGACCCACAGTTTCTTGGAGTAAATGTCCTTTCATAGAAGACAATTATGGGACTATGATTGCACTTTAACTGCCATGGCAGCATCCTGTGGAATCCTTGGATTTGTAGTTTGGGAGGCACTAAACGAGCTTTCTGGATGAGAATTCCAAATACCCCTCCCTAAACTGCAAATTTCAGGATTCCATAGGATGCAGCTGTGGCAGTTAAAGTGCAATCATAGCCCTATAACTGTGTGATGTGGAATGGCATTAAATTATCACTGAACTCACTGTAGCTTACTTTTGCATAACCAGGTATAAGACTACACTGTGACTTGCTTTGGGAAGGAACATAATAAATTCTGAATTATTCTGCTTGTGCAGGAGTGGCAACAGTTCTGTATGAGTGCCGTTTGGGGTGTCTGGAAAGTGAAATACCTCGGAACACTGTTGAATACATTGAAGCACTGGAACTGATGTTCAGCAGTTTCAAAACTACCATGTATGCAGGAGCAATTCCCAAATGGCTACGTCCAATTATCCCAAAGCCTTGGAGAGAATTCTGTCGGTCCTGGGACGGACTGTTTAAATTTAGTAAGTTTTTTTAAAAAATAATCTTCTTGTGTTTGAATGTCATTTCTTTTTCTTTCTTCAATATGGCATAGGAGTCAGAAAAAAGTTAATCCACATGTGATTTATCAAGAATTTCGTTAAGAAAATAATCTAATATGAAGTCCTGTGTCTATGTAGGAAAAGCTAAGTTTTGTGGTTTATAAAAGGGTGTGAATTGTGTGCCCCTTCAGCTGTTGTTGCATCACAACTTCCGGCATTCCTAGCCAGCATAGCCAGTAGTGAGGAATGCTGGAACCTTCAGTTCAACAACATCTGGAGGGTAGCACAATTCTCATACTAGGTTTATAGTAACAGAAGGAGATTGCTGGCAATAAATGACTCATACTCCAGCTGTAAAGATGTGCATTGATGCAATAATTGGTATACTGCATCCTAGTTTCAGTGCTTGTGCTTGTTCGCCACTGAAAACATCAGGATTACATCTTTAGACAAATAATTGTTCAGCCATACCTGTAGCCTATGCCGTACATAACTTGTTTGTGTTACTGGAAAATAGTCTAGTATTATTTGGTTTGGTTTTTGGTGTTTCCATGAACAGAAAGTAACATCACATTCTCTCTCCATTTTCCATATTCATACATAACATTCTGATAATTCAAATGCAGGCAGAGGACTAAAAATGTGATGTGGAATGGGAACAGGATCACTTGCATGCTGTCCTTCCTTCCTACATATGGATTCCCTCCTCCAGTTCCAGACTTCCTTTTTCCAGTGTTGCAAACTATGCAACACTAAGTCCAATCTCTGAACGATGATGTGAGATCATAATTTGAAATGGAAAGAATGAGAAATGAAGGAGGGGTTGGTGCATAAGAGGGGAACAGAGGCTTCCTCATCTTCAACACAGTAATTTAGGCTTAGGTCCAGTAGTCAAACCTGTGACTTTATATATTCATCAGCAAGCATAATGGTCATGCAATACGTTTTCTGCTCTGCAATTTGCTATAGTAGAAGCAAATTAGAAGTAGAAGTAGAATGTAGAAGTAGAATGTAGAAGTAGAATGGATGTAGCTGAAAAGACCAGTTTGCATAAGAGAATTAGGTCAGTTATCTAATAAACATTTTTAATTAAGACTATTAACATTTGAGGAGGTTTGGTATCATACAGAGAGGTGTATTTTTTCCTTCAAAATGTGAAATCTATACTGAAGATCCCCTGTTGGTTTGGGGCCATCACCTTACAAATGAGAAATAACAGCATGAGATGTGAAATCTCAGTGATTAACCTTTCCTCTTTTTCTCACAAAGGCCAAATTCATGTTGACAACAAATTAAAGAACATAAAATCCCTTTTAGACCAAGGAGAAGAGGTGAAGGGGGGACTTCTCACAACTCTGCTTCAGAGTAAAGAGCTCACCATAGAAGAAATCTATGCCAATATGACTGAAATGCTTTTGGCAGGGGTTGATACGGTAAGTTGAGTATTGTTAACTTAAAGGGCAAGAGTAGTAATTTATTAGTGTCATTGTTGGTTTTGGCCAATGGATACTCCCCTGAAGTTTATATCTCCATGAACTAGGGGAGAGGGGAATCGGAAGGCTATTTTAGATACATTTTGCTTCAAAGGCCATTTCCGCACTAGACTGTTACAGTGCAATTATTCCACTTTCAACATCCTGTGGAATTCTGGGGTTTGTAGTTTACTAAGGCCAAAGAGCTCTCTGACTAGAAATTCTAAATGCCCCTCCCTAAACTGCAAGCCCCAGGATTCCATAGGATGTTGAAAGTGGAATAATAGCACCGTAACAGTCTAGTGTGGAAATGGCCTAAGCGGTTTACAGTGTATTTTAGCTAATTGCCCCCAGTAAGCTGGGTACTCATTTTACTGACCTATGGAAGGATGGAAAGCTGAGTCAACCTGGACCCTGGCCTGCATGGCCAGAATTCAAGAACCAAAGGATTAGAACTTTGAGTTCTGTCTTTTCCAATGAAATTTGTAGGCACACGATTATGAGATTATTTAATGTTATTTTAAGGATGAATGAAAATATATCTCATGCGCCAAGCATGCTTTTTTTTTAAAAAAAATATTCTCCAGAAGCTGATGATCCTCAAAGGAATCCTCAAAGCATAAACCAAATGCAGCAACTCTTTTCATTTTCTAGAATAAAGGCATAAATTTCCATTTAGGCTTGAAACATGGTTCTTTTCAAACAGAATTGACGATGCCTCATGCCATCATAGCTTTTGTCAGTTAGTTTTCATTCATATCTACCTCTTTATTTGATAATTACCAGCCTGTGTTACTTGAGAGGAATTATCTGCTGTATGAGAGGAAGCACGCAAGACCTGGCCTTCCAGTTCTGATTCAGAATGTAAAAACTGTAGTCACATAAAAAGATTATGAGGGACTTCAATAGAATACAGCAGACAGCTGTTACTTGGCTTCAAAGCACTTCAGATATTTTAGCACAGTGCCAGTTTTGAAGAGGATGTGAAGGAGGTGGGAACCTGAGAGGAGACACTGTTTAGATCACAATAACTTCTTATGTAGCTAGGCATTGCTCCCAGCCTCTAGTCAAGAGAGAGAGAGAAAGAGAGAGAATCCAGAGCTGCTTATGAAACAATAATGCAGAACAAACTGAAAATAGATGGGATGAAGGACTGCAGATAGGGATATCCAGCTTTTTACCCTATTTTGTGAGACAGGGGAAGGAAAATTAAAAGGTCATAGTTTAGTTCATCCTAAATATGTGACAGATATTCTGATAAATCTCAAAATAGTGCGCAAACCTATACATTCAAATAATATATACTTGGAGTAAAGGAAATAAGAAATCAAGAAGAAAATTAGTTATTTCCATGACTGCTATTAAGGAAAATGCAAATCCAGTGTGGGAGAGGGGGAAATTAAAAATGACATCACTCTGTTAGTTTCAGTAATGTGTGACAGCATTTACAATGCAGCCAAAGAGTAGTAAAGAAAGACAACCATGCGTGCTACTTGCCACATAACATCAGGCATCCTTATTGACCCTTGACTGCCTTCTGGCCATATACATGCAGTACTTGAGAGCCAGCACAATGCAATGGTTTGAGAGTTGAACTAGGATTCCAGGAGGATTGAAATCCTTGCTCTGCCATGGAAACCCAGTAGGTGACTTTGGGCCAATCACACTCTCTCAGACTCAGAGGAAGGCAATGGCAAACCCCTCTAGATAAATATTGCCAAGAAAAAAACATGACAGGATTAGCATAAGGTGAAGTCTGCTTGAAGATGCATAACAACAACAATTAAGTACCTAGAAGCACTGGTCATAAAAAAAAGATTTTGCTTTCTCTCTTAACACACACTGAACCACCTATGTTCTAGCTGTGGTAAATACTTGAAATAAAAGCCATAGCTCCCTCAAGGAATATTTTGAAATAAGTTCCATTGCTTTTCCTTTAAATTACTTGTGCAAATATTATTGCTTTTCCCCTGTCTTTTATACTCCTTAGACTTCATTCACTCTATCCTGGGCAACATACATGTTAGCAAAGCATCCAGAAGTGCAGCATTCTGTTTATAAAGAGATAGTCCATAAGTTGGGGAAAGAAAGGGTCCCTGATGCAGACGATATCCCAGATTTGCCAATGATCAGAGCCCTTCTTAAAGAAACCTTGAGGTAAGTGCAGCAAAACTTTTGACAAAAGGCTTTGATCTTTCTTGTTTTCTTGTATCTCTCTGGAGTATATCACAATGGCCATATCCCTCCATCTCCATTTCCTATACTGGGGTATTCAAAATATCCAAAAATATCACACTGAGTTCTATAGCTTTAGAAAGTGCTTTTAAGATACATTTCTATTTACACTTTTAACAGTAAGCTCCATTGAAGTTAGTGGGACTTACTTCCAAGTAAACATGTATTGGATTGGTCTGGAAGTTAGTTAAATGCAATAGAATTGCTAATGGATGATTTTTGGGCTCAGGCTCTGATTCCTGATTTGCACAAGTGATCAAAGATAAGATTTTCAGGAAAGATGTAAGGCCAAGATATAAGGGAACATCTATTCAGATTACTTGCTTCCATGTTAAAGAAGGAAAGGGAAGACTTCCATTCAAGACTCCAGGGCCAGATGAATTGCATCCTAGGATATTAAAAGAGCTGGCAGAGGTCATTTCGGAACCGCTTGCTATAATCTTTGAGAAATCTTGGAGGACAGGAGAAGTTCCAGCAGACTGGAAGAGAGCAAATGTCCCCATCTTCAAGAAGGGAAAAAAGAGGACCCAAATAATTATAGCCCAGTCAGCCTTTCGTCAGCACCCAGAAAGATCCTGGAGCAGATTATTAAGCAGTCAGTTTCTAATCACTTGAAAAGCAATGCGGTAATCACAAGAAGTCAACATGGATTTCTCAAAAATAAGTCATGCCAGACTAATCTTATCTCTTTTAATGATAGAGTTACTAGCTTGATAGATGAAGGGAATGTTGTGGATGTAGCATATCTCGATTTCAGTAAGGCCTTTGACAAAGTTCCCCATGACATTCTTGCAATGAAGCTGGTAAAATGTGGGCTGGACAGGGCTACTGTTAGTTGGATTTGTAATTGGTTGACCGACCGAACCCAAAGGGTGATCTCGAATGGCTGCTTTTCATCCTGGAGAGAAATGACTAGCGGGGTGCCACAGGGTTCTGTCCTGGGCCCAGTGCTGTTCAATATCTTCATCAACGACTTGGATGAAGGAATAGAGGGCATGCTCATCAAATTTTCAGATGACACCAAATTGGGAGGGGTTGCTAATACGCCAGAGGACAGGATCAAAATTCAAAATGACCTGGATAGATTGGAGAGCTGGGCCAAGGCTAACAAAATGAAATTCAACAGAGAGAAGTGTAAGGTCCTACACTTAGGTGGAAAAAATGGAATATAGAAATATAGGATGGGGGACACGTGGCTGGATAGCAGTACCTGTGAAAGGGATCTAGGAGTCTTCAAAGACCACAAGCTGAACATGAGTCAGCAGTGTGATGCGGCAGCCAAGAAAGCCAATGCAATTCTCGGCTGCATCAATAGGAGTATGGTGTCTAGATCGAGGGAGGTACTGGTACCACTCTACTCTGCGTTGGTTAGACCTCATCTTGAATACTGTGTCCAGTTCTGGGCACCCCAATTCAAGAAGGACATGGTCAAGCTGGAGCAAGTCCAGAGGAGGGCGACCAGAATGGTGAGGAGCCTGGAAGCCATGCCCTATGAGGACAGACTTAGAGAGCTGGGTATGTTTAGTCTGCAGAAGAGAAGGTTAAGAGGGGACATGATAGCCATGTTTAAATATTTGAAGGGATGCCATGTAGAGGAAGGAGAGGGCTTGTTTTCTGCTGCTCCAGAGACCAGGACAAGGAGCAATGGATTCAAGCTGCAGGAAAGGAGATTCCACTTGAACCTCAGGAAGAACTTCCTGACAGTCAGGGCTGTCCGGCGGTGGAATGTGCTGTCTCGGAGTGTAGTGGAATCTCCTTCCTTGGAAGTTTTTAAGCAGAGGCTAGATGGCCATCTGTTGGGAGTGCTTTGAGGGTGTTCCTGCATGGCAGGGGGTTGGACTGGATGGCCCATGTGGTCTCTTTCAAGTCTACATTTCTATGATTCTATGATAAAAATAAGGATGTAAATACTTGCTCATTTGCTTTTCACATGCAATAATGACTAATTTAAAAAGTTTTCTCCCCGCCAGCATTTTTGATGATGATGATGATGATGATGATGATGATGATGATGATGATGATGATGATGATTTGCTTCAGGGCTTTTCTGTTAAAAAAAGGAAAATTGTTTTAACTTGAAGCATTTTTTTGTGCAGAATGCTATACATTTTTGCGAAATTCACTGTTTTGTATTCAAACGTGTTTTGTGCAATACCATTTTTTTAAAGCCTTCTCTTACTTCTCCAGTCATGATTTAATTCTTCCTAAAAAGGGAAGTTATTGGGATGAACTGACCTGCAGAGGTGTGTAACAATTCATTTAATCCTTTAATAATTCCCATCCTCACACATGACATGGAAATTTGTCTTTAGTTTGCCTTACAACTGTTAGCGAAGCCGTAGTCTCGTACAAAGGCCAGAACGTTAAATAGATAGTTTAGCTCATTAGTTGTCTCTCAATGGCAATATGATCAGTTAATTATACTTGTTTTGCAGATGGATAAACTGATACAGAAAAATACATTGTTAAAAAAGAAGGCAGAGCTTGTGTCAGAAGTGTGAAGTTTCTCACATTGTTCTCATATCTGAAAGTATAGCTAGAGAGTGAATCTTTTTTTCAGAAATTAACTGCACAAAGCACTGGGCCTAAGTCTTGCTTGCTTTCACATTGGATTGCTGCTTCTAATTACCCAGGCGCAAACCTTAGCTAGTAATGAATATAAGAGTCTTGTGCATCTTAACTAAATGAGCCCACTTTGTCAGATGACTCTGGATTTCCTCAGATTCCCTTCTCAGGCTAAATAGTCATACCTAGTGGCAGTGTTCAGATAAGTAAGCTGTGGCTAAATGTACTGGGATGTGCCTAAAAATTGTTCACCAATCTTTGACCCCCTTTGGAGCTGATCTGAACCTGTGACAAACTTCAAAGGTGCCATAGTCTTTTTAAAAAACTCTGTTGGTGAATTTATCTAATGTATAGCCAATCCAATGATAAATTCTGCTCATTGTGACACAACAACAGCCTTTCTGGAGTATACCAATGATTAATTTCATCCAGTGCTCAGACTTTGGTTGAGTGTAATTGGAAACTGTGATTTTTCTTTCTTTACTAAATTTGCTGCATGACCTTTGAGCTTGTATGCTTCCTAGGCTGGCCAGATGCCAAAGAAGGCACCTTCAATAGTTGTGTAATAGTAAAAGCTGCACCTTTCATAATTGTGTTGAAGAAGGAAGAGCAAATGTGTGGTTCTCATAACCTGTCAAAACTCCTCTGTCAGTACAACTATAGAAGGTGTAGACACTCTGGGTCCCATGTTGGGAGAAAAGTGGGATACAAATTAAATAAATAAAAACAAACAGAAGAAATAAATTTGGCCACCCTAATGTTTCCCTTTCTTCCTCTTTCATGTGTAATAAAATGATATTGACATCTTTGGCTTCAGCTTTTGAATTAATTGCAGTTTCTTTTACTTTTGAATATGAGGAATCCCAGTTTTGTTTTAGCTGGGATTAATCAAACTAAGACCCTTTCCGCAGTACCCTCCCATCCTGGCACAGGGACAGGAAAAGGATGGGATTGCCACAATGCTTCTGCATGATGTCATTGCAGTCCTGTCCTTCTCCTGTCCCCAGGCAGCGCAATTGCGGATTAAATCATTGATGGGTTTTCCCCGTCAATCAAATGTGATGGTGCCACCATCTTGCATTTACCTGTCACGTGGAAGCCCCAGAAGTGCGATGACTGTGCTTCCTGCCCCAGCACAGGAAGTACCCAACTGTGCTGCGGAAGGAAGAGATGTGGCCATTGCGCTCCCTTCCTCAGGGAACCAGTCCCATGCGGACAGGAGCACTACTGTCGCGCTCCCCTCCCAGCCAAGCCACTACCGGGATCCCAACTGGACGACTTTACAAAAAGGGAGGGTGCAGAAAAGGCCTAAATTAGAATAAATACAAAATTTGACAAAGTAATTTTTTTAAAAAAGATGATGCTAGTTAGAACAAGTCACAATTTCCTAACAGAAAACTGTGGTTAGCTAAAATAAAAAACTTTGTGTCTCCTTTTGTGCATGAAGAAAGGAGAGCTTATGAACCCCACAACCGTGTAGATTTGTTCTTATTGCAGGTATGAACTGTATATGAGCCAGACTTAGATCGTGTTAGCTGGTGTAAACACACTAGCATTGGTGATGGTAGGAGTGTGATGGTGTCAGTGTCAGGTGTAAAATGGCAGTGGGCACAATAGTGCCAGAACTCCATCACTGTTGGGAGAGAGGAGCTGCTCAGAAGGGAGGACAGTGTTCTTTTATTTTTTAAAAACCCTCTCATCTTAAAGCTTAACACCACCAAATCCTATACAGACTGGTTTTAAGACCAAGGCAGCTCACAGAAAAAGAAGACTCAGCAGCAGATTAAGGAGATGAATTTATTTATGTGGTGGGTGGAGGGGGAAGATAGTTATTTATAAGCAAGTGTCTTATTTGGGAAAATATGTTACAATAAACAAATGAAAAACAATTTAAAATTTTGACCTAGGTACAGGTAGGATCTCAGGCTACAAGGTCATAAGCATTTAAAGAGTGCAAGACTGTGCACCCCATGCCCAGTGTGTGGCTAGCACAATTAAACAGTATAAATGCAGGCAGATTGCAAAGAACATGCACAAATGGAGAAGAGTATATCCTGTTTATCCAGGGAAACCATATTAGGTCAAACTAATCAACGAAGAGATCATGGGGCTTCAACTTCCTAGCAGAAATGTGCATGAAGCTTCTCATAGGGGTGTCCCAAAATCTTTGTAGCCACAGTGTACAATTACAGCTGTTTTAAACCACTTTAACTGCCATGGCTCGATCCTGTATAATCCTTTGTTTGTAGTTTGGTGAGATGCTTAGAGTTCTTTGCTAGACAGCTGTAGTGTTTTAGCACAGGGGACTGGACTAGACCTGTCTAAGCAGGGAATTTTAAAAGCTTCTCCAAACTACAAAACCCAGTGTTCCACAAGAAAGAACCATGGAAATTAAACTTATATCAAACTATTGTGATTGTACACACTAGACCACCTTGTAACAGGTATTGACAAAGAAAATTTACAGGCTGCAGAAGTTAAGAAGTACATTAGAAATGATGCAGCTTTTGAAACTAAGACCATTACCGCTCTACACTGTTACAGTGCTATTATTCTACTTTCAACATCATGTGAAATTCTGGGGTTTGTAATTTACTGAGGCCAAGGAGCTCTCTGGCTGAGAATTCTAAAGGCCCCTCCTTAAACTACAAACCCCAGGATTACGTAGGATGTTGAAAGGAATAGTAGCACTATAACAGTGTAATGTGGAAAGGCCCTAAGCCTCTTTAACCATTCAGAGCTTAGGTTGATTCATACATACACACACACACAACCCCCAGGTTTTTATGACAAGTGGAACTTTCTTGTTTTTGGCATTAACTGCGGCAGCAGTGCAGATAGCTTTTGTCCTGATGTTACCACAGTCAAAGAATTTGAACTTCCCATCAGAGTCTGTCAGTTTTCAGAACAGAGAAAACAATCCCCCCAAAACCTTGATGGTTGTAACAACAAGGATAGTGTTCTCAATCTCTCTTCCTCTCCCCCATCTTTCACTGTACACACACACACGGAATTTTTAAAATATTTTATGTAAAATCCTTTACAGTCTTATATAAAATGTTCTTAAACATTTTTTTTTCCTTTGGAGGACTATTTATGAATTTTTCCACCATGTTTCTTATGAGAGGACGCAACAGCTCACAGCAGCTGATCTGCCATTTGATTGCCTAGTCATCTACTTCTGAGAGAACCTATTGGAATTCTTGAAAGTTTGTTTAGCTTTTGCCATTCTAAACTAGTGTCATCTCATACTTGGCTGTTCTATTGTTCAGGTCATTTGTGCAACAGTTAAATAGCAGGAGTCTGGAGACGGATCCTCAAAACCTCTCCTACCTGCACTACATTGTTGATAATGTTTTGCTTATTCCTAAGGCTGTGTTTCCTATCTTTATCTATGTACTTCAACGAAATCTTAAAAATTGTAATGTTACAAACACTGAAAATCTAACATACACTTGTTTGCAGATTATTTCCAGTGTTACCAGGAAATGGTAGAGTGACCCAGAAAGATATGATTGTTGGTGGATACTTGATACCTAAAGGGGTAAGTTGTATAATGGCTTTGTGAAAGGAAGATATTGCATGTTTTCCTTGAGGGTATGCCCTTACCATGTCACTGGCTAATCTGTGAAAGCCTGATTTATTCATGTGAGATCATTAACTTAATTCTGAAACTCAGGATATCTTGCTTTACATCCCAAAATACCGTGAAGCATTTATTGAGCTTTCATCTTAAACACACACACACACACACACACACACACACACCATTAGGGAAGAAATTTTTATCTCTTGGTAAAGTAATTGAACAGGTAGCTGTGTTCTTGGAAGCAAGCCTCTCATGTTTACACAGAATAACTACCATAATAGTGATATCTGGTCCAGATAGTAATCCCTTTAATGACGTTTCAAAAGTGGAAATAAAAAAGGCCACTAGAAGTTTACTATATTTACAAGAAATGATCACATATTAGCAGAACTGCTGTCTTCCTATGGACAAAAGAATGAATTTTCAGTTTTTATAAATATAGCATTATAGCAATAGCATTTATTTCTATACCACCTATCAACTAGTGCTATCTAAGCGGTTTACAATGTATTTTTTAGCTAATTGCCCCCAACAAGCTGGGTACTCATTTTACCGACCTGTGAAAGGATGGAAGGCTGAGTCAACCTTGGAGCCTGGCAGGATCGAACTCACAACCTTGTGGTTGCAGTACTGGCATTTAACCACTGCGCCACCAGGGCTCATAAAATCATAAAATATATTGTGGCACTTTTCATACAAAGCAACAATATTGTGGGTCATGAATTCCCTCTCAATTACCCATATTTTCAAAGAGTTTGAATGTTATTTAAGATGAATTTAATGAATCTGACTTCTTCTGTAAGATTCATCTTTTTTCCCCCTGGAATTCTAGTTAGAAAAGTACAAGAACATTTTGTGATTAGAAATCAATAATATGAGATAAATTTCTGTTTTGTCTTTGATTTAGTATTTTATCTTGTCTGATGAAATTTGAACTTCAAGACCAACTGTTCCCCTTGTGAACAGTAATATATAGAAAAAGTAAAAAAAATATGTTTGGATGTATTGACTTCATATTTGAAAGACTGTAAGTAATTTGTTAACATGAGAGATTAATACAGCAGGGATTCATACTTGTTTCCTTAGACCCAACTGGCCCTCTGTCATTATGCTACATCGTATCAAGAGGAGAATTTCCCATCAGCAAATGAGTTCCAACCTGATCGTTGGCTAAGGAAAAGCAATATGGACAGAGTGGATAATTTTGGTTCCATTCCTTTTGGTTATGGCATTCGAAGTTGTATAGGAAAGAGAATAGCTGAACTGGAAATTCACCTTGCACTAATACAGGTAAGCATTTAAAGTATGTACATAGACCAAGCTTTTTTGGGTTGAATTCCTATAGCCTTCTCCTTGCCTTTTCCTTAGTAAGCTAAGGCAGCGAGACCTACTTTTTGGGCACCAGAGCCTCAATAGTCATTGCTTCCCCTCTCTCTCTGGACACTGTTGCTTTTTATATAGGGCTGGGAAGATAACATTGCTTTATTCTGATGCTGCTGACCTGAGCACCAGGGGAACTGGTGCCCATGAACTTTTGTTTAGATGCTGTGCTCCCTTTAGGTCAGTAAGTCTAGAAGCCCCAGTTTGGTATCCAGGTTAGGATGAAAGTTGCTCCCCCTGCTGCCTTTTCCTAAGGATTGGGCAGATGTAGTGCTTTCAAGCAAAAATACTCAGTGGTCCTACCTTGTACCTCTTCCTTCTACAGCCCAGACACATTTTAGAGGAATCTGAGAAAAACAGCCTCAAATAACAAGGGAGAGAACCTTTACAAATAGGTCTGATAGGAACTAAATCAAACAGCCCAAATGCTAAGAGTGTAGATTCTTCAGTCAGAGAGAGATAAGCTTTGTGGAGAAGACATTTCTGGCTGTTTTCTGTTTTCATTGTTGTTTTGTGCCTTCAAGTCAAATCTGATGCATAGTGGCCCTATCCTAGAATTTTCTTGACAAGCTTTATTTAGAGGAGTTTTGGCATTGCCTTCCTTTAAAGTCCAAGAGAATGCGACTTGCCCAAGGTCACCCAGAGGGTTTCCATGGCTGAGCAGGATTTTGATCTCCAGTCTTCTGGAGTCCTAGTCCAACACTCAGACCACTACATCACAGGGGCTCTCTCCTTTACTCCAATTTAAATAGCTGGGGGGGGGGATTGTATACACCAGGATTTTCCAAATTGGGTAGAGCAGCTTGTTCTTATGGACCTAGTTCCCAATCTGTGGCCCTCAAAATGTTTTAGACCTCACCTCTTAGAACAAAGCTAGCTGGGGCTTCTGGAAGTTAAAATCCATAACATTTGACAGACCAGTAATTGAAAACTTAGAGCTTAAAGGTGTAGTTCCAGCAAGATGATGTACTGATGGTCCCCTGCTGTGATCAGGCAGGATTCTTCTTATGTTCCAACATTTCCCAGATTTTTATGAGACGTAAACTGCAGGACTATCAGCACTGTTGCTATCTCTTACACGCAGTTTTTGTTAATCTTGTATTATTTCATCTCCTCTATTCCAGCTGCTTCAAAATTTTGAAATAAAAATTTCTCCAAAAACTAAACCAGTTTGTGCCAAAACCCATGGACTACTAACTCCTGCAGACTTCATCAATGTGAAATTTGCAGACAGGAAGTGAGAGAAGGAACTTCAGAAAGCTCCCCATCATGACCTCTGACTGAAAGGGGCTGAAGATTCTCTAAGCCAGTGTGAGATTTCTGTAATCTATGTTAAGATACATATCTAGAGGTTTATCTGTTTCCTAAAACACCCCACCAGCCCCAAAGAATATTAAGTACTCATTAAAATAATTCCCTTTTTCTGGTGAAAAAGGCATAGATACACAATAGAGAGAATCAAATCACTTTAATCAGATTTTCCCAAGGTGGAGGATTTACAGACAACATATTGCATTCCTTTCCTATGAGCCTCCCTAGACATACATTTTAGCAATCACAAAATATACTTAAATTCAAACAAAGGACTGTGATCATTTTGTCACCTCCTCCCAACTTGTTTCCATTGTTAGGTAACTGAGCTGATAAGAGCTGTGACAGCATTTCAAAAGCTAAATATTTATAGATTTACACCTTCAGGATATTGTCTATTATCACATGAGCACATCCCAACTGCTCTGAGATGTAGCTTTTCTTTTGTTGTGATGGGGTACAGGTTAAACAACTGGCTTGATTTTTTTCCTTCCATGTCTTTTTGCAAATTCTCACTTTAATTATGTTTCTTCCGTTCCTCCTCCCCAGTTTTCATGAATTAACAATAATGCATCAAACATTAGGGAGAATAGTTTTAAATATAAAGACACTTTAAAGAAAATAATGAAATTTACAGCCTGTTGGATTTTATTCCCTGAAGAGCTTATTTAATAACATGTAAAGGAGTATAAATTTTATGTAAAATTAAGTCAGTAAGTTACAGAAATAGTAAAATGATAATTTTATATAAGTCCATTTTAATCAACAGTTATTGCAAATTTAGCTTTCTATGTAAATAAAGTTTTGACTTTAGTAGCTTGACAGTTTTTTTAAAAAAAATCCAAGCCTTACATACCGCTCACGTTTATATATAGCCGTTATTTTTTGCAGGCTACTGCCCTCTCCAGGACAGATAGGAGAATGACATGGTGTTTATGTATGAGAAATGTGCACTTTTAAAAGTTGCTTGTCTAAGCAATTTGTATAGCTAATGACAACCAGAAATTTGTGTCGGAGGTGTTTGTTACAGGACTGGAGGGCAACAATGTGACATTTATGAGGAAAGATTTATTAAGAATAATCCCAGTGGTGAAGCCATTTTATGTCTTCATCTTACTGTTCTGCCAACGTGCATATTTTAAAGTCACATTGGTTAAGGACATAGCAGGTGGAACATTTACATTAGCTATTTCAGGGCACTGATGCTACTTCATTTACCATGACTTTCATCAATCACAGCTATGCACTAATATTCCAAATGTGTGAGAATATATCCAACTTCCTCAGGAATATGTCCTGCTTTCTTTCTGAAATCTCTGTTTACTTTGTCCAGAAGAAAAAGTTATTCTCGAACACAAGAAAAACTTACTTGCCTTCGGTATCTCAATCTGCTTTTGGCAAACTCTCTGCTTAAGTAGGATCAATTACTGACTCTCAGTTTGAATTCTTTATGGATTTGCATTTTGGACTGTTGTCTTTGCTTTCTTTTTAAATTCTAATATTACTCATAATCTTTTGTAAATTAATATTTCGTATTATATAAAATAAATTTGAAAGAATACTTTAATAATTTCCTATCATCAATAAAATATTTGAACTACTTTGATAAATTTCCTTGCTTGTCTGTTGGCCATAATAAAATAATGATGTTGTCATGCCTGGTTTTTGTATGACATTGTTGCAATAGAATTCAAAGACATAGTTGGGTTAGTTTAGATCAGCACACAAAGGGCTCCTGTAGTACCTCTGAGACTAACTGAGAGAAAGAAGTTGGTAGCTTAAGCTTTTGTAGATGCATCCAGTGAAGTGGACTTAAAGTCTATAAAAGCTTATGCTACCAACTTCTTTCTCTCAAAGGTACTATAAGATCCTTTTGTACACTGTTAAAATAGTTGCTTTTGTCTAGAATCAGCCACTTTAAAAAGAGCTATCCTGCCTTGCTCCAGCAAACCATATGACCTATGGTGTATCAACAAAAAATAAGTGTATCAGTCTTTATATGATTGCACAAAACAGTTTGACATTCCCACCTTCCCAGGATTTCTTTCCAAAGAGAAATAGTGGCAATGTATTTCAGATTTTTAAAAAACTTTCTGATTTAAGAAAGAATAACAGCACAGAGTTCAGGCACTAATCAGAGAAATGATGTAATCATCCTCAAAGGGAGTAAGTACATAGCCAGATGGCTTGGAAGAGAAATCACGCCTCATACTTTCTTGGATTGGTAGGATTCATGGTATATGTTGGGAGAAATCTGAAATATTATCCTAGGTAGTGAAAAGGAACAATGTAGTGCGGGAAGGGACCTAGGGCACACACCCCTATTATGCACCCCAGTCATACCATACACATTTGCATGTCCCTGTTGTATAACACCCTTCGCAGGGTGAGATACCATTGTTTGGGAATTCAGCTGCTAGAATCTCTTGACTAGGAAAATAAAGAGAGTTCTTATTCAAAACACCCGGAGGGTCATTGCTCCTCACCTTTGTCGCTCCATCTGGTCAATGCCATTATCGCAAAGTAAACAAGATATCCCTCCCTCAGATAAACTACATTCTGTAGAAAAATGAGTGTATTGACTTTGGCTCCGGATTTCTCATGGTGGTGGTTTGGTAATTGATTGAGCAAGCCTAGATTTCTCAAATCTTATTTTTGACCCAGAACAAATTAGTTGTGCTTAAACCCTAGTTCAGTGGGATTTAAAGCACAAGTATGAAGTACTAAATCCATATTTTGTATTGTCTGTTTGCCTTTGGGATTATCTAGTGACATGTTTGACCTGTTTTGGCTAGGTTAGACCCCTCTGAGTCAGAATGTGCTCCTTTTTTTCTTTGCCTGAGAAAGACAATCTGACTCAGCCCACTCACACAGTCCCAGCCTTCCTTAAGAAAAGCCTGATTTCAGAAAGGGGTAGTGAGTTGCTCTGCATGCATAGATTGTAAACAGCATTCAACTGAAAGTACACAATCACTCCAGAAAAATGACACTTTGTGTGACATGTCCATTCATGTCCCAAACTGAGAAGAATAAGTTAATCAAAGCTGTTTGAACTTGAAAGAAAATTTTTGCACAGCCCTGAGATCCTATGATATAGGTCAGAAGATAGATAGATAGATAGATAGATAGATAGATAGATAGATAGATAGATAGATAGATAGTTCTTCAGATTATCATTTTATAAAGGAGCTGTTAGTTCACAGGGACCCTTGTAAGCTCTTCTTGCTTCAACACACATTTTTCATTTCCCCCATTCCTTGACTGTTTTATTTATTCAGGACCATCCTTCAAAGGACAGAGACTATCTGGCAATACACAGTAGAAACCTAAACTTAAATAGGCCATGCAATGTTAATGGGAGATTTCAATTATCCTGATATTTGTTGGCAGTCAAACTCTGCCAAGACTTCAAGATCCAGCTGGTTCCTTGCTTGCCTTGCAGACAATTTCATGGTCCAGAAGGTGGAAGAGGCTACAAGGGGATCAGCTATTTTAGATCTGATCCTGACCCATAGGGATGACCTAGTTGATGAGATGGAGGTGGTGGAATCCTTAAGGGGAAGTGACCATGCTCTTTTGGAGTTTGTCATTGAATGGGAACGAGAAGCCAAGTGTAGCCAGACACGCATCCTAAACTTTAAGAAAGCTGATTTCTGTAAACTTAAGGAGTCACTTGCTGAAATCCAGTGGTCAAGAATACTAAAAGAGAAAGGAGTTCATGACGGATGGGAGTTTCTTAAAAGGGAGATACTGAAAGCACAATTGAAAACTGTGCCAATAAGGAGGAAAAATGGCAGGTGTCTAAAGAAACCGGAATGGTTGACTAAAGAGCTCTCAGCTGAGCTAAGTGTTAAAAGAAACATGTACAGGAAATGGAAGAATGGTGAAACCACCAAAGAGGAATTCAAGCAAATAGCCAGGAGATGTAGGGAGAAGGTCAGAAAAGCTAAAGCGCAGAATGAGCTCAGGCTTGCCAGAGACATCAAAAACAATAAAAAGGGCTTTTTTAGATATGTCTGCAGCAAAAGGAAAAATAAAGAAATGATAGGGTCGCTGCGTGGAGAAGATGGCAAATTAATAACAGATGGAAGAGAGAAGGCAGAACTACTCAACACCTTCTCTGTCTCAGTTTTCTCCCAAAATGATAGAAGTGCTCAATCTGGGGGATGGGGAGCAGGTGAGGAGGGGGGGAATGCAGCACAGAATAAGTAGAGGAGTAGTACAGGAATATTTGGCTAAACTAGATGAATTCAAGTCTCCAGGGCCAGATGAATTACATCCAAGGACATTAAAAGAACTGGCAGAAATCATTCCTGAACCACTTGCAATAATCTTTGAGAACTCTTGAAGAACAAGACAAGTCCTAGCAGACTGGAGGAGGGCAAATGTCGTCCCCATCTTCGAGAAGGGGAAAAAGAGGTCCCAAATGATTATTGCCTGGTCAGCCTGACATCAATACCAGGAGCAGATCATTAAACAGTCAGTTTGTAATTACTTAGAAAGCAATGCCGTAATCACTAAAAGTCAACGTGGATTTCTCAGAAATAAATCATACCAGACTAATCTTATCTCTTTTTATGATAGGGTTACAAGCTTGATAGATGAAGGGAATGTTGTAGACGTAGCATATCTTGACTTCAGTAAGGCCTTTGACAAAGTTCCCCATGACATTCTTGCAAAGAAGCTAGTAAAATGTGGGCTGGAAAGGGCTGCTGTTAGGTGGATTGGTAATTGGTTGACCGATCAAACCCAAAGGGTGCCCAGCAATGGCTGCTTTTCATCCTGGAGAGAAGTGACTAGTGGGGTGCCACAGGGTAATGTCCTGGGCCCAGTGCTGTTCAACGTCTTCATCAATGACTTGGATGAAGGAACAGAGGACATACTGATCAAATTTGCAGATGATAGCAAATTGGGAGGGGTTGTTAACACCCCAGAGGACAGGATCTAATTTCAAAATGACCTTGACAGGTTGGAGAGCTGGGCCAAAGCTAACAAAATGAATTTCAACAGAAAGAAATATAAAGTCCTATACTTAGGCAGAAAAAATGAAATGCACAAATACAGGATGGGTGACATGTGGCTGGATAGCAGTACATGTAGATCACAAGCTGAACATCAGTCAGCAGTGTGATGAGGTAGCCAAGAAAACCAACGCGATTCTTGGTGGGATCAATAGTAGTATGGAGTCTAGATTGAGGAAGGTAATGGTACTACTCTATTCTGCATTGATTAGGCCTCATTTGGAATGCTGTGTCCAGTTCTGGGTACCTCAGTTCAAGAAGGATATTGACAAGCTGGAACGTGTCCAGAGGAGGGCGACCAAAATGGTGAAGGGTCTGGAAGCCATGCCCTATGAGGAACGGCTTAGGTAGCTGGGTATGTTTAGTCTGCAGAAGAGAAGGTTAAGAGGGGATATGATAGCCATGTTTAAATATTTGAAGGGATGTCATGTTGAGGAGGGAGCCTGCTTGTTTTCTGCTGCTCCAGAGACTAGGACAAGGAACAATGGATTCAAGCTGTGGGAAAGGAGATTCCACTTGAACTTCAGGAAGAACTTCTTGACAGTCAGAGCTATCTGGCAGTGGAATATGCTGCCTCAGAATGTGGTAGAATTTCCTTCTGTGGAGGTTTTTAAGCAGAGGCTGGATGGCCATCTGTTGGGAATGCTTTGATGGGTGTTCCTGCATAGCAGGGGGTTGGACTCAATGGCCCCTGGGGTCTCTTCCAACTCTATGATTCTATGATTGTATGCCATGACCTAGGAGGTGCCATTGTTCCTACAGCCAGAATCATATCTGGAGAAGAGTGAAAAAGAATGCAGACAGGATAATTACTCTCCATACTGCTTTGCGGGTCTATGATTTTTAGTGTTATAAGGAACATCTTGTACTTGGACAAATCCAAAAGATAATTCTAGACATTTTACTATAGGTATTTTCACTTATTGTGAAAAAAATTGCTATATTCAACCATCACACATCTAGCCATCAACCATCTCAACCATCTTGTTTCAGTCTTCATTTCCATACTTTGTTCCTACGTTGAGCTGGACACATTTTGTGCAGTAAGAAAATAAAATGTGCAGTAAGAAATAACTTTTTGTGCAGTTGACAATATTGGCTTTAATCAGGAACAAGGCTATTTATTAGAACAAATAAGAAGGAAAAAAATTAAAGAAATAGATATGAATGAAATAACTACCGCTATGAATGAATGAATGAATGAATGAATGAATGAATGAAATAACTACTGTTACATTTCAGTTCTCATAAGCTTATAACAATAGTATATTATTGGGACCACCAACTAGACAGCTCTGTCTGTGACCAAGGAGAAGACATGCATGAAGTCTTGAATCCAGATGTGTTGCTGCAGACATTGTCCAATGCATCCAGCAGTCCTTTTGCACCATAGCTGTAAGGTTCAATGGTACTTAGACAGTACTATCATCAGTGAAACCCCTGCTCATGCTACAACCAAGAAAGCCCCAATTTCCTTTGCTTCTAGGAGGGCAGGGCTACAGCATGATCAAACAAAATAACATGTGGTGCTAAATGGATCAGGGAGAAGTGAAAAACCCATGAAATTCATATGTTTGCCGTAAGTTGATAGGTAACTTGGAGGCACACACACACATTACTTACCAACATCACCATCGTCGATCAAGGAAAACCTACCAACTGCAAGATCTGGTGTGTGAAATAAATTGGACAGCAAAATTGCAGGGAGGGGTAGGGAAGAAAGGATTTGGCCCTCAGCTTGTCTCTTGGCCCAGAAGGCTGTAGAGGTTTTAAGGCAGTTTTTAGAAAATAGTCCTGGTTAAATTTGATCTCTGCAATCCAGACCATATATGGAAATGTGAACTGTTAAATGAGCAAGAACACACATTAATTTGAAGGCTGGCATGAGAGATCTGCTCTTGGTCTAATCAAGCCCTGATCTGTGAGAACTGTTGAAAAATAAATCTGTGGTGAGACAATGCTAATATTCCCAAATTAGATCAAGGCTATCTTGTTGTCTGGAAACAGAACACCACTAGGTGGTGCTATTTTTGCAATTGTCTGTCAGTGATTCTTCCCAAACGTATTCCTTGCTTCAGAGACACATGTTTGTCTGTCTGGTCTTCTGAGTCATAAATTTCATAACGCTTCTATACAACTGGCCCTCCACATTCATGGGCTCTGCACCTATGGATTCAAACAACCATGGCTCAAAAGCATTTGAAAAAAAAAAATCCAAATAGCAAGACTTGTTGCGCACTGGGCACTATGCTGATGTGTAGGCATGCCCTGCTGTAGCTTTCCATCACTTCACAGGTCCTCAGGCTCTCTCCAGCTCTCATTTGATTTGTTCACCATTTTATATAAAGAACACTATTTTACTACACCACTGTGTATAATGGGACCTGAACATCCATGTATTTTGGTATCCACAGAGGGTCCTGGAACCAACCTCCAGCAGACACTGAGGGCCCACAGAAATGGCTGAAGAATTCATATCAAAGACAGCCTTTAACAACAATATATCGACTATATAAAAGTCAAAGTTCGTGAGTTTGTCTGCGTCAGGCAGGTGAAGACCTCACACGATTGGCTGTGTGAGGCAAGAAAACCTCATACGATTGGCTGGCCATGAAGATTCTATGGAATCCTGGGGTTGGCAGTTTAGGGAGGGGCCTTTAGAATTCTCAGACAAAGAGCTCAGGCTGGTTGCTGTGGAGACGAGACCTACCAGTAAGAAGGATGCCAGCGTATTCCCTCAGAAACCAAACCTCTGTTATATTAACAACTCTGAATACAGATTGGATTGGGGAATATGGGGATAAGTTACAGGTACTGGAATAGGCTGGTTGCTATAGAGATGAGGCCTAGCAGAAAGGAGGAGGACAGTGTATTCCCTCAGGAACCCAGACTGTGTATGTAAATAACTCTGAATACAGATTGCATTGGGAAATACTGGGGAAAGTGACAGGTACTGGAGAAGACAGTTTGGTGAATTCTTAAGAGGAAAATAAAATCCTGGGGAACACTGGGTAAATACACTAGTTAATGTATGAAAATATTTCGTAATAATGTACAAAAATCAACTACAGTGGCCCTCCACTTTCACAAGGGTTTGGGGCACAGAACTTTCGCAGAAGTGGAAAAACCATGAATAAATCCTCATGTGACCCCCCCTCCCATTCCCTTATGGGGCTCCTCCTCTCATTCCCTTGCCTTTTGTGCACCAAGGCCAGAGGCAAAGGAATGGGTGGGTGGGGCTCTGGAGGGGAGAAGGAAGGCTTTCATGATCCTTCCCCCACAATTCCATTGCCAATGCCATTGCCATTGCGAGATCTCAGTGTCAGGGCCAGAGGCAAGGGAATGAGAGGGGGAGCTCCAGACAGGAGAAGAAAGGGGCACACTTGCCTCCCCCCACCTTTTCCTTTCCTTTTTTCCAGGAACTTGCTTTCCTTCTCCATGCCTGGCAAAATGCAAGTGAATAGGAGGAGGTGAAGGAGGGGGATGGCATGTGCGTGCCTTGTGAATAGTAAAATTCATGAAGGTCAAACCTGAGAAAGTGGAGGAAGGACAGTAATTTGAAATGTGGAGCTGGATGAAACTTTAATGGATACTTTGGGCTTACAAAATTATAAGTGATTGTGTCCAAGAGCAAATTAAGCCTGGACTGTCCCTGAATAAGTAAGCTGAGGCTGTTATACTCAGGACATAGTATGAAATGATGTGGCTTCTTTGGGAAAGATACAATGCTCTGTAAAGTGGAAGGCATTAGGAAAAGAGGAAGAGTGAACTGCAGGTGGAGAGATACACTCAAGGAAGCCACAATCCTGAGGTTGAAAGACGTGAGCAAGACCATGGATGACTAGGACTCTTGGAGTCATATATTTTTTCTTTTATTGCGTTAAATTTATTTAGTGAATAAAAAGAAAATGTAAAGAAAAACCTCAAACCATTTCTGCTTTGCAATATGACACAATGGAAGCACTCACCTTGTTTGAAGCCAATCAGTGTTGCTGGAAGCCTCCCAGAAGTATCCACTGGCTTCAAAATGATATATATATATATATATCACACCTTCCAAATGTTCAGTTAGGCAGAGACAGTCTTGATTAATGCTTGTGTCATCTCACTTTTTCATCTGATTTTAAATGTTTTAGTTTATCTCTCCTCCCACTTTCCCCCTTTGTTCTCAACTTACTTCAACTGCTACAAACTCGTTTCAGTGTGCAAAAGTAGTTTGCACTCCATTAACTCGGTGTGGGGCAGGAGGGAGAGGAGAGGAGGGTGTGGAATCCTGTCCATCCCAGTAGGTCAGGCAAAAGCAAACTGTTGCGGCCATCCTGCTTTTTGCATCCTTCCCCATTAATAGCTTTAGCCATCTTGACCACACTCTGATGTTGCTTGGCCAGACATGTCTCAATTTTCCTCTGTGAAATATTGGAGACTATGGTATATTCCCTGCACCTTGTGTTTCAAAGAAAAAAGTGATTTTTGCTCACATTTTGATGACACAACAGCAACAGCAATTAGGTGGTACTGCAGTTCCAGGGGGTGTGTGTGTGTGTGTGTGTGTGTGTCTGAGAGAGACAGAGAGAGAGAGAGAGAGACTGCCAAGCACAAGACTTTTTTTTTTTTTAAAAAAAATGATTTTATTTTTATCCCAACCTTTTCACATTATGGGAACTAAGTCAGTTTACAACATAGATCAAAACCACATACTAGCAATAGGAATAGTATTTTAAAAAAATAGATAATAGCAGCAACTAGGATTGGAAAGAATATTCTCTGTTATTTGTTTCCCAGTGAAAAAATGTTTTCCCTGGCAGTCAGCACGAATAATAGAGCAATGAGACTTTGGCACAGTTTGTACTCAGCGTTTGAGCATCCCAGAGTGTACTGGATGATTTTTCTGTGCAGAGAAACATGTGGTCTTTTTGCACATAGAACATTTTTTTTCTATATAGAAATTTGTTTCCTGTGCAGGAAATGCAGAGGGTTCTTTTGCACCAAAAATGCCCATGTTTTTGTGTATAGAAAAATTCTCTAGAACTCTTTGGGATGCTGAAATACAGGGAAAATACTGCATAATGAAAATATTCATTTTCTCCAGCTGCAGAGAGAAAACTGCAGTTGTTACTCATCCTTACCTGTGAAGATGAAATATCTAGAAAAACAACCCTTTTAAAACCAGCACTAACATCAAAAAGTTTAAAAACATTTAAAACATAACAGTGAGGATAAAAGTACTGTTCTCCAGTGAAAGATCCTTCTGTAGCAGCCAGTTAATACCCAAAATCTTTTCTACATAAAATGTTCTTTGCTTGCCAGTGGAAAGAGAGAAAAGAGGCGGCCAGCATAGGTTTCTATGAGAGGGAATTTCTCAGTATGGGAGCAACTACTAGGAAAGCTTCCTTAGGTATTGTCACCAAGAGTCCCTCTGCTCTGCCATGAGACCTCAAAATTCAGGGAGGTTCATATAGGAATATAGGAACACACAGTGTTTCAGGCAGACTGGACCTAAGCTAGTTGCCCCCTTGTGAACTGGGCCTTTCCACATTACATTGTTATGGTGCTATTATTCCACTTTCAACATCCTGTGGAATTCTGGGGTTTGTAGTTTACTGAGAATTCTAAATGTCCCTCCCTAGACCGCAAACTCCAGAATTCCACAGGATGTCGAAAGTGGGATAAAAACACTATAACAGTGTAGTGCGGAAAGGCCCTCAAAAGGAAATGTGAGAAAAGAATGCAAATAGTCTGTGAGGTGCTGGGATGATTTCAGATTTAATCAATGACTCTCCCCAGGGCTATTGGCATAGAAAGTCAGACAAATAATTGTTGATCTCCTGTTTTTGAATTGATAAAATCCTTCTGTTACTCTGAAGTGTGCCATTGTTTGCTTCCTACCTACAGAATTGTCATATTTATACTGAAATCTATACCAATTCACCGTGTTTGGGCTAACTCATTGGAGCTTCTTCCACAGCAGACATGGAGAAGATTGCACCATTAATTTCAGTAAGTACCACATTGGCATGCCCATCTTATCTATAACTCTCCTGGAAGTGCAAATGAGCACATCCCTACCCAGGTAAGCCTTTCAAGTCAGTTTAGTGTATTTGTACAACCTCGCGGAGGTAAAGCCTCTTCAGTCCAAACAAAAGAAAACATCTTTTCATTAGCACCCTAGGCTTGTGTAAATGTTTTTAAAAATTGTCCCAGATAATTAGCTGGATTTCAGAGCTGCAGCAGCAGATATGGAGGAGTCAGCAAAGGAACAAAGGATTAGTCCAGTCTCAGCAATTTACTTTTGTGAGCCCTGAAGGAATTTTATCGTGGATATGTGCGGAATGACACCTTATCTATATCTGTGATCCCTGGGGAATGATTGGCATTTGGCAGAACCTAGATACGATGGTGATGTTAGGCAGGCTTATTCTTCTTGGGTGACCTTTGCTATCTTTTTGTATAATCTGGTTATGTTTTGCTTGGGAAGGGGTGGGAATTCATCCATTCATTAAGGCTATTGGCATGTCCCTTTAGCAATAACTATCATAGACAATAGTGAGGAATTCTGGAAGCTGCAGTCCAACAACATCTAGAAGACAGCATGATTCCTACTCCTGACATAAGCCATAAAGCTAGAGTGAGGAAATTACAGCTTGTAGGCCATGTGAGACCCATAGAGGTCTGATTTGGGGGCCCTGAAACCCTCCAAAGCTTTCAGACTCCTTTAATTTTCTGGTGATTTTTCACCTCTCCCCAGATCAAACTGAGCCAGTGAAATATAGTGTTTTGAGTGCTGGACTATGACCCTGGACCAGGGTTCATTTCCCTGCTTGGTGGTGGAAACCTACTAGGTGACCTTGGGCACATCACACACTCTCAGCCCCAGAAAACCCTGTGATGGGTTTGCCTTGGAGGAAGAGAGGAAGCTGTCCTGAAAGTAGGGCAAGGAGGCTGCCCCTACTACTAGATGGTTATCTCATTCTGCCTAACGACGGGTCCTGTTGATTGAAGCAGCTGCTGCCTGGTAAGTAGGGATTGGGGGACTTTCAAGGTCCCTATATAGCTCCAGAATTAGAGGCGAGATTCCCAAATATATAACTGTCCCAAATACATAACTCTAGGTTACACATTCATATAATCCCTTAGGGATTCCAGCCACACACGTTCTCAGTATTTCAAAAGCACCCATCCAGAAAACACCCACCATATATAGGAGACCTTTCTTTCATTGTTTATTCTTTCCCTTTTAGGGCAGAACATCAAGTTCTTCAAGTTGTAAGACATGTGTTCATTTGTTAATAGAACAAATGCATTTCCACTTCTACAAGACAAGCGAGAAGAAAATGCAGGATGTTTGTTTCTTCCTTTCTAAATAAGGGAGAGCTCACTGATACCAAATTCCTGCAATAAAAATAAAAAACAAAAAACAAGATTTATTCTTGGTATTTTCCATGGTATCTCCATGAGAATCTTGTCAAGGCTAAACAACTGGCATCTCTCATGAGTTGAGCCAAGCAGGGCTCTTTTGTCAGACCAAGGCCCAGTTCGAACAGGAAGCTCTTTATAGCTCTACCTGTCCAGAAGGACTCAGTGGATATCCTGGGTGGGAGGATCCAATGAAGAGCCAGTGAATGCTTCACTATCAAGACCTGTTCCAAGCTGCAATCCATGTGCGTTACAAAGGGAAGCCACACAGAGAAAGAAAAATTCCCTGTATTAGCGCTGGGATTGGCAGCTCCTGACAGATTCCTCAGAAGCTCCTTGGGGCATTTCTCTGTGAGGGTAGATAAGCTTTCCTGGAAGACAGATCGCTGACCACTATGAATAATCTTTTGAAAGATAACAGCTGCAGGGGTGTGTGGTGTATACTCCCTTTCACACAGAGTCATGGCGAGGACGTTGTGCAAACTATCAACTCTAGTCTGCTCTACACTCCTCTGAAAGAGTTCCGTCATGTGGGAATTTCTTCACAGACAGTAAACTAGAAAAATGAATTCTCTGAAATTACTGGTCTACACAATAAGACAGTACAGTCCTCCCTCCACATTGCTAGGGTTAGGGGCACAGGACCCCCATGAAAGTTAAAGAACCGTGAATAACTTTAGGCCCTCCCAAACCATATTTAACACACCAAAAAGTATGATCACTATATTCAACCCACTGTGGATTCTTTTGAGGGTTCCTTGCCAAGGTAGAAGTGGGTGGCTGATGGGGCTTACTGCCACCTCCACTGCTGCCCCACAATGTTTTTAATAGGGACTTACAAGCCTCATTGGCAGGTTCTCAGTCTCACAAGGCTTGCAGTCACTATTAAAAGTGACCTAGGAAGGCAGCAGAGCTGACAGTAAATAATCTGTGAATAATCAAATCTGCAAAAGTGAAACCCATAAATGTGGAGGGCTGACTGTAATTCCGTCACAGATTTAGCTTCTGTGATCAATGCAGATTTCTGTCCATCCCTTTCTTCACCTTTTCCAAAAGACATGAGTTATAGGCAATGCTTAGTAATAGCTAGTCATTAACAGTGAGTTATTTGTAATTAATTCCTTTTTGCAGTGACCAAATGTTACAGGTAGCTGTTTCCTGAGGGTTACTTGAGAGCCAGTGCAACTGGCCAAGGTCTCAGGTCTCTGAATCTTGCCCATTCTGAGTAGCCCTGAGGGGAGAAAGACTTTCTTTCTCCAGCCATATCTTGTGGAAGCTATGGGCTCTTGTTGCTCTGGCCCCTTCTGTAACCCCAAAAGGTGGGGGAAGTTGAGGTGCACCAGTGGTGCCAGTGTCTCCTTAGATATTGGGGGAATTATAGTTCAAAGGAGGCCTGCAATAGAGGTGTAACAGCAGGATCTTTTCACCTGTGTATACCAATGCTAACTGTAAGCCTCCAGTTAAAAGTTTAAACATGGGGTTTTTATTAGAAATTAGCACACACACATACACACACACACACAAGAAATCAAACAGTCTCACAAGCCATACAAGGCTAGTGAAGGGAGAAGCGAGAAAGGTTGGATATAGAGATTTCGGGTAGATAGGGTGATATTTACTGGTCCTGGAGCAGAGGATCAAAGATGAGTGACTCAGACACAAGAATTTGAAGGCAGTACAGAGGAATGAGAGTCTGGGGTGCAGTGTGACACCCAAAGTGCTACCGTGTTGCAAAATTATCTGGGCTGGATCTGGGATTTTTATACCCTTTTTCCTATCCTGAAGGGGCAAGTGTTAATAGCTCTCTGGCAGAGTAAATAAAAGGGGTCTGGAACAAACTGATTGTCTTACTTTGGGTGACAAAGAATTGATGGGAGTGCTGACAGCTTCTTCTTGTCCTGGTTGGGTAAGGTGAGTATGGAAGGTCTCTGTAGGAAATGCTCATAGCAGGGGTGCTTGCCTGCTGCACCTGGGCAGTTTTGTTGACTATTGTATTCAGATGTCAGGTTGTTGACAGGATTACTGGAAGCCTGTTAATGCTGGAATTTTCTGCATGATTTTGCTTGAACTTATGACCTGGCCATGCTGACCTAGCCCAGGCATACAGCCAATGTCCTGCTTACTGTATGTTTCCTAGCCATAAGTGTCCAGTTTTTATATGAAAATGATATTTCATGCCAATTCTGCTATCCTGCAGGATGGGGTGTGTGAGGAGTGGTAACACTTCCTTTGTGAGGCTAGAAGAGGAGAGGGCCAATCATGTCCTAGAAAAACGTGAGTTGGAAGATACAGAATGGGGGACAGAAACATCAAAGTTGATGAGGGGGAAAGAGGCCTTCCCTTTACTACGGTACTAATTTGGACTGAGAAGAAAGACCATATCTATGAGGGAATAAAGGATGAGCCTGAAGATATTGGTATCTACCTGTGAAATTAAGAGCCCCAAATATTAATGGTTGCCATTTAACGTGAAGCTTGCCTAGCCCTTAGCACACAGAGGAAGCAGCAGGGGATGGAGTTCCCTTGTCGGCAGGCACTCCATCTGTCATGCTAATGTGTAACTACATTGTACTATGTAGCTACATTGTATAGGGATTGCAATGCAGCCTCTGTGGTGTGACCAAACTAGTTTTATTCTTCTGTGGTTACAGTGTGTGTGTGTGTGTGTGTGTGTGTGTGTGAGAGAGAGAGAGGCCCTTCCCGCATAGTATTTTCCATGCGAAAAGGCACCTGGAGCATCACGCAATTGTGAGGAGTGATCTGCACAACACACTCACAATTGCATGACGCTCCAGGGGCCGGCAGGTGCCAATTGCACACCTTTTCATTTTCGGCTAGAAGCCGAAAATGGTGCAGGATCGCGCATTGCTCCCGGGCCCTGCACGCACTTACCTGGCGTGTGGAGCTTCCGGAGCCACACCGGTTGCGCTTCCTGCCCCGGTGCAGCCTGGGAAATTCCCAGGCTGCACTGTGGAAGGAAGAGGCGGGCCTCTCATGCGAGGAAGCAGCTCGTGCGAAGGTGAAGGAACCTGGACGCAAGAGCCTCTCACCAGAGGCTGCTCCTGTGATCCACGCACCCCAGCACTGGAAGAAGATAAGGTGTGGAAAGGGCCTGTGTTTTACACCATAGACCAGCAGTGTATACTACTCTATTTTTTAAAAAACAACCCACTATTTAACTTCTAATGAGGAAGAAAAGTGTTACTTTTTAAATGCCAGTATAGTACAGCAGTTTGAGTATTGGACTGAGACTCTCTAGGAGATTCAGGTCTAAATCCTTGCTTAGCCATGGAAACTTAAGGCCCCTCCCTAAACTGCAAACCCCAGGATACCATAGGATGTTGAAAGTGGAATAATAGCACTATAATAATCTAGTGTAGAAATGGCTTTAGCCACTGGTTGACTTTGGCCAAGTTATACTGTCTCAGCCTCAGAAGAAGGATGTGCCAAACACCCCCTCTGAACAAATCTGGCCATGAAAACCAAGTTGCCATAAGGTGGAGTTATTTTGAAGACACACACAATAGTAACACCAAGCAACAACAGCAATACTACAATGCTCACCAACTGTGGCTCAGAGATTACAGCTGCAACTAATGACAATAGCTTCTCAAACTTCTCTCCTCCTTGAAGAAGCTCTAGATACAAAGAGTGAGTTCAAAAGTTTCTTTTATTACAACTGATGTTTCCCTAACATTGCAATACAATTGCTGGAGACCAACAGTTCCCCTTAGTCATACCATTACACCTAAAAAACAAAACAAAACAAAACAAAAACAAAAAACTCACACCAAGCCATGTAGGCAGTAGACAGATATCAGATACTGTAAAGGTTTGTCTGTCCTCTCAGTGTGCCACATGACTGACTCCTCATAATCATTCAAGAATGCAGGCAGCTGACGGTCCAGAAGTCACTGAGAAGATAAAGAGATGAAAGGTTTTGGATCCCTGTGAAATGAGAAATCACACACCCCAAATTCACAAGGAGCTTTGTCTGAATAATTCTAACATTTTCAGGTTTATCCAGAAGTACATTTTGAAGCGAAATCACAGTTCCCATAGCCAGGCACCCAAGAAGGGTACAAAAATACAGGCAACTGTGTTGGTCCATATTGATAACAACAAAGAGCCCTGGAGGGTAAGGAAACCATGGAACAGTGTACCCATAAACTGTATACAAACACATAGTGTACAAAAACATGCAAACAAATACATTTGCCATTCTTGAAATACTTTAATAGTTACATACATATGTACAATAATAAAAAATATAATACATACATATAATAATCAATAATAAAAAATAACATAGCCAATGTCCATTCTGTGTTTTGACATGTGCTGGAAAATAATTATCTTCATGGAATCCAGTGAACACTGCTTGTTCTTGTAATAATAGTACCACATAATGTCACTGATCAGCTGTTTGGCAATTGTTTGACAACTGGATCCCATGTGAAGTTGAAGGCTTTCACGGCTGGAATCAATAGGTTGTTGTGGGTTTTTCAGGTTTTGAGGCCGTGTTCTATTAATATTTTCTCCTGACATTTGGCCTACATCTGTGGCTGGCATCTTCAGAGGATCTCTGAAGATCCTCTGAAGATGCCAGCCCCAGATGCAGGTGAAACATCAGGAGAAAACACTAATAGAACATGGCCTCAAAACCCAGAAAACTCACAACAACCAACTGGATCCCAGTTTGGCAGAGGAAGGGAGGACACCTGCATCAATGTCCTGTGTCTCAAGCCACTGGTTGGTGTTATCCAATTTGTCTTCCGGGGCATGACACACTTGCCCTGGTTGTGTGCACGCAGCAGCTATCTCCCAAAACTTTATTCACTTATTTAATTTATATCCCGCTTTTCTCATGACAAGACACTCAAAGTGGCTTACAAAAAATTTAAAACACAGCCCAGCTGCATGTCTGAAAGTTTAAAAAAATGCAATCAAACAGTGAATTCTGTTTAAAACCCCCCACATAGTTAAAAAGTTTAAACCCGTTTAAAACATAATTAAAAAGACAAATAGAAGTGCAGACGCCACTTTCAAAACACGCTTCTGCTAGATGATTTAAGAATTAGACGTTTTCCTGCCAGTGGAAAGAGAACCGGTTGGGAGTCAATACCACAGAAGGGAGTTCCGCAGCTTTGGGAAGGCTCTCTTACATGTCCTCACCAAATGTGCAAGCGGATGAGACTGAAAAGAAGCCTTCTTTTGAAAATCATAAAATTCAGGCAGGCTTATATTCGGAGATATGATCTTTCAGATGGTTTGTACTCAAGCTGTATAGAACTCTAGAGGTCTTTGAATTCTGCTCAGAAATGGACCTGTAAGCCAGTGCAGCTATTGCTGCTGGAATGTTATATTTTTCCTATATATATAATAAATCTTGCAAGTTTATAGCCAAAGATAGGTAGGCATAAATGTTGTTTCTATGCGCTTTTGGCCTCTAGCTTGCTCAGGGCAAATCTATAAACAGTTTTTGTGAACTGACAGGCAAGTAATGGAGAAACCATGGGACTGATTCACACTGGGGGAGAGTTGCTGCCCATTCCTAATCTAATCTCTTGAAATGTCTGCATTTCTACTCCTCCTTCCCTCTCCAATAGTCCTAAGAATGATTTGTCACTCCTTGGATGAGTCACTACTTTTCTTTCACAATCTCATTCTTTTCTGTTAGCATGGTTCAGTGATATTTTTAATTCACACCAGCAAACTCCTCCCTCGGCAACAACCACAGATAACCAGGAGCAGCAAGATGGGGGGGGGGTTTTTATCTTTTGCTCCTGATAGAAAAGTTTCCAGAAGTGTATCTCCAGTGATATTATATTGTTTTGCTTAATTATTTCAAATGAAGGAAGGTAGTATTCGCATATTTCATTATACTGCTTCAAAACGATTCACCTATCACCTCCTTAACATATATAAAAAAAATCAGGACATAACACTTGCGGGATGTTGTTGTGGCTGCTAGCAAGCTACATGCTTTGTTAGGAAGTTCGAATAGTAGTGCAAAATATTTGGTTGATGGTCCATCAGGGGTGTCAAACTCAATTGCACAGGGGGCCAAAATCCAAAACACACTTTAGGTCGCAGGCCAAACAGGATAAACATTTATTGAACACACTAAAACTAAACTTTTAAAACTTTAAAACTTTTAAAACTTAACTTTTTTGAACATAAATATGAATAAAAACAGACAGGAATATTATTCCGGAATAAATCAACTCAAACCTTAAATAACTTATAATATTTTGCTCTCCATAAAAATATATCCTGTCTAAATTATACAAGTTAGAAATAAAGTAAATGTTAAAAGAACAAGCATTCAAATTTCTTTACTCTTATGTCATTTTATATAAAAAATAAACTTAAATTTTAAATATCCCAAAAGATTTTGCTCTCCATAAAAATACATCCTGGCTAATTTGGCGATCTCCTCTGCCACGACAAAACTTGCTTTCACAGTAGCTTCACTTTGTGGTTTTGCATGGGTAAAAAACGTCTGCTGAAGTGTCAGATTCTTCTTTAACTCTTCTGCTTTCTGTATCTTCTGCTCTGCATTCAGGTCTTTCAGGTTATCCTGATGTTTTGTCTCATAGTGCTGTCTTAGATTAAATTCTTTAATTACAGCCACATTAGCTCCACAAATGAGACACACGGGTTTACCGGCAATGTTAGTAAACATATACTCAGCCTCCCATCAGTTTTTAAAGGTTCTGTTTTCAGAATCAACTTTTCTCTTCGGCATCGTGAGGGCTAGCTTTGCAATAACTTGCAGCATCATAAGATAGACTTGATTAATGCGGGAAGTGTTCGGCAAGGCAGCTGAAGCGCTGCATTATGGGATCTGTAGTTTATTGTGTTACCAGCGCTTCATATCGCCGGGCCATTAATAACAATAATATATAAAATGATCTTGCGGGCCGGATATAATTACACGCCTGGCCGGATGTGGCCCGCGGGCCTTGAGTTTGACACATATGATCAAGGGGTTGAGAAAAGGAAGGTCTCCTTTGTGTCTCTTTTTTACTTTTCTTTCTTTTCCTTACTTAATGCCTCCCTCACACCTTAAGACTCATGAGAGAATGAAATAAACTTGAAAAATGCATGTCAAAATGACTCCAAAATATTAAAATGTCCTTAATGATAACATTGATAGCCAGGATAGTGTAAGAGTCAGAGTGTTCTGACTCCCAGCTGGGCCAGCTTTTTCAGCAACAGTTGCTGTCACAACACACAAATGAAATAGAGAAAAGAATTAAAATCACAAAGCTTAACTATTTTGAGCACACAAACAAGCCAGGAAAATGGCTAGCACATAGATTAAGAAAAGAGACAGATAAAAAACATATTTATCAAATTAAAAGTGCTGGAAAGATATATACAGAATAAGAAGAGACTAAGAAAATCTTCCATAAGTATTACTCAAATCTGTATGATGCACAAAACAAACAGGGAAAAGAAGACGAGCTAATCCAATATTACTTGAATAATCAAGATATATCAAAAATAACTTCTCAACAGAGAGAAATATTAAATGCACCAATTTCTATCAGTGAAATTTCAGTGGCAATTAAAAAGCTATAAACATCTAAAGCTCCAGATGGGTTCACTGCAGTATATTACAAGGCTTTCGAGGAAGATCTGCTACAACACTTATATAAAATATTGAACTGTATTGTGACAAATGGGATTCCAAAATCTTGGATAGAGGCAAATGTCATACTCATACCAAAAGAAGGAAAAGACCTTAGCTCACCAAACAGTTACCGACCCATATCTTTACTGATACATGACTATAAGATCTTCTCAAGCATACTAGCCGAAAGACTGAATTTTTTTTTTGCAAGAACTGATACACAACGATCAAAATGGTTTCCTTCCTAGCAGAATGCTTAGACATAATACAAGAACAGTTGTAAATATAATAGAATACTTTGAGCATCACAATGAGAAAGAGTTGGTTATGGTCTTCCTCGATGCCAAAAAGGCATTTGATAATGTCAGATGGGCATTTCTCACTGGGATATTAAAAAGAATGGAGATGGGGAAAAACTTTATAACATGGACATGGGCAATATATACTTTACAGAGGGCTCGAAACTTAGTGAATGGAGAAAGAACAGAGGAAGTACATATCGAAAAAGGAACATGTCACCCCTCTTGTTTATCCTAGTATTAGAAGTACTAAATAAGAAAATTCGATCAACCCCAGAAATAAAAGATATCCAAGTAAAAAATCAGACGTATAAGTTAAAAGCATACGCAGATGACTTAGTTATCTTCCTAGAGGACCTGTTGAGTAGTATAGACAAACTACTTGAAATAATTACAAAGTTCGGGGAACTTGCTGAATTTAGAACGAACAAAGAGAAGACCAGGATGTTGACCAAGAATTTGTCATCAATGAACGAAAATGAAGGAAAAGGAAATTATAACCAAATCAGGCTTTCAGTTACAATGAAAATAAAATATCTGGGAATTTGATTAACAAAACAAAACACAGATCTCTTCTACAATAATTATACCAGGTTGTGGAATCAAATAAAAAAAGATCTCGAACATTGGTCTAAACTGCAGCTGTCGTTGCTCGGAACAATCACTACAATGAAAATGAACGTGCTCCCAAAAATGGATTTTTTGTTCCAAAATTTACCAATTATCAAAAATGACAAACCCTTTCAGGTATGGAGAAAAGAACTCTCAAAATACATCTGGGCAAGCAGAAAACCATGGATAAAGTGGAAAAATCTCCGGCTGCCTCACATGGATAGCGGATTGGGTCACACTACGGAACAAAAAGACGTTAACATTGGAAGGAGTAGACAACAGAATGGATTGGCATCCTTACATTTGGTACAACAAAATAAAAATCAATAAAGATTTCACAAATCACTTCATAAGAGGAGCTTTGTTAAAAATTTGGATGAAAATCAAAAAGAAATTCTACACCATAATCTCTCTATGGGTATCTTCCAAAGAGGCATTTTATGGAAGATGGAAGAATCTCAATGATAAATGGTTAACATACAAAAATCTATTAGAATAGGACAAATAAGGAAACGTACAGTTAAAATTGAGAGAGGATCTGAATCAAGAAGGAGTTAAGCTACAGTGGCTCCCCTATAGACAGCTTCCAGAAAGATACAAAATGGGCTTGAAATTAGAAGGTTTTGTCCAAAAAGGTCCTCCCAACAAGTTAGAAAAAATAATTTTCAACCATTCTAACCATACTATGTCTAAATTGTATAAACCACTCCTGAGCTACAACACAGAAGACAAAGTAGTTAAAGATACAATGATCTCTTGGGTGAGAAATGTAGGTCATGAAATTCTTTTGGAACACTGGGAAAGATCCTGGAAATCATAGAATCATAGAAATGTAGAGTTGGAAGAGACCACAAGGGCCATCCAGTCCAACCCCCTGCCATGCAGGAAAACCCTCAAAGCACTCCCGACAAGTGGCCATCCAGCCTCCGCTTAAAAACCTCCAAAGAAGGAGACTCCACCACACTCTGTGGCAGCACATTCCACTGCCGGACAGCCCTGACTGTCAGGAAATTCCTCCTGAGGTTCAAGCGAAATCTCCCCTCCTGCAGCTTGCATCCATTGCTCCTTGTCCTGGTCTCAAGAACAGGAGAAAACAAGCCCGCTCCCTCCTCGACATGACATCCCTTCAAATATTTAAACATGGCTATCATGTCCCCTCTCAACCTTCTCTTCTGCAGACTAAACATACCCAGCTCTCTAAGTCTGTCCTCATAGGGCATGGCTTCCAGACCCCTCACCATTTTGGTTGCCCTCCTCTGGACCTGCTCCAGCTTATCCATATCCTTCTTGAATTGGGGTGCCCAGAACTGGACACAGTATTCAAGATGAGGTCTAACCAATGCAGAATAGAGTGGTACCAATACCTCCCTCGATCTAGACACCATACTCCTATTGATGCAACCAAGAATTGCGTTGGCCTTCTTGGCTGCCGCATCACACTGCTGACTCATATTCAGCTTGTGGTCTATTGTCACATAAATTTACATTATCACAAGATTTGAAAGAAAATTACCTGAAGGTGCTATATGAGTGGTACCTGATGTCAGCAAAGATAGATGGAATGTACAAGACACATGACAACAAGTGCTGGAAATGCCAGAAGAAGGTGAGGACATTCTACCATATGTGGTGGAGTTGCCCAAAGGTAAACAAATTTTGGAAACAGATATGTGATACAATTATGAAGATCTTTAAGATATAAATCCCACTGGTTCCCAAACTGTTTCTGGTAAATATGTTACAAAATATAGATCTGATATCTGAAAGAAAATATTGGAGAATTTTCCTTTACCTGGCTACGGCTGCCAGGTTACTTCTGGCCAGCCGATGGAAAGAGAAGGACACTCCCATATTAGAACAACGGATAACAAAATTATAGAAATGAAAGAAAAAGACTTTCTTACATGTAGGATAAGAGAAAGTGGATAAAACAAAAAACAAATTGTTTCCAGTTTGGAAATTCATCAAACACAATTAGGGTAATTCAAGTATAGATTAGATACTATTAGATCTGGTTAAAACAAGTTAAAAATAAGGTTAAAGTAGACATAATGGTTCTATTTATATGAAATTGACTGTTGATGAATTTCAGCCACATTTACAGTCACTTCTGAAATAACATCATGGACTAGATGAATAAGTTCTGTGAGACCAGGAGAAAACTCATCAAACTGAGCAGAGTATTCAGTATTTGTTTTGAGATTACTATAAAGGGGAAGGAAGTGTAAGTAACAGATAATGAAATAGGTTTCAAGTTTTGGTAGGAAAGAGAGAACTTTTTTTTTTCAACTGGAATGTATATAAAATGAAAAAAGAAAGGGAAATATGGATTAAAAAATGTATCAGTGTTATGTTAAAAAACTGAAAGTAATTTTGTAAAATATATGTCATTGCCTCAGAAATGTTTGTACTCAACTTTTTTCTACTACTTTCATTACCCTTTTTTCCTTTTTCTTCCTTTTATTTTTGTATGTATTTTTTATTTTTTTATTTCATGGAGGTCGATACTTTTAATAAAAATAAAATTAAAAAAATAAATAAATCCCAGATGGGCCGTAGTAATCCACTGAGTGGCCTTGGCCAAGTCACACTCTCTTGGCATCAGAAGAACACGAAGACAAACTCACTCTGAGTCAGTCTCGACAAGAAAACCTTTTGAGAGGATTGTCATAAATTGGACTCCATTTGAAGACACATAACAACAACAAAAGTAATTTTAAGTAATACCTGCAAATACCTGGGAAACATACCAACAATGCATTATACAATGTATTATAACCATGCCAACAATATATTAATACCAACAATGTAACTTAATTCCCACTCACTGTTTTGGGACTGTGATTTTCCTAGGTCCTAGATTTCTAGAAAAGTCATGTGTTGCTCTGAGCTCTGAAAGTAGCTTAGGTTAAATCCAAAATGGATTCTTCTTGAGCAGATATACTGAAATGGATGGAACTTGTAAGTCACTTGTAGCTTAATTCCTATTGATTTCAGTGTGTCTGCTTTTGGTGGACTAACACTCGATGATACCACTACCAGCTAAGATAGAATTGGATGACTGTGCTGGGACAGGGGGCCATATTCACCCTCTTGACCCACAGAGAAATGCATGGCTACTTCAAAACAAAACAGAACATGGCATGCCAGTACTTCAGGGTTGAATTTTTTCCACCACTTTTGACTGATCTTTTCAAGGAAGTGTTTGTGGGTCATTGGAGAGGTTGAACCACTGAAGAACCATTGCATTTTGTGGTGGGTTTGAGCAGTTTTGGCCCATTGGGGGGTGAAAAATTTCCCAGATTTTTTTGGAGGGGACTGGGGCCTTGTGGGGTGGCCTAGGGGCATCACAGGTGACAAAGAGGGGAGTGGGGGGTGGCCACAATTTCCCTTTCCTCTAGCTGATAAAGTTAGGGGAAAGAAATAGAGTGTGTGAAAGAGGGGGAAAAGGAAATGTGAGAGAACTGGGGATCTTCCAGACTACTGCAAAGCAGCGAGACCTCTTGAAACAGAGAGCATTGCTTATTATCAGTTTATATCTATTGATGCAACTTTTTCATCTGCTTGGAGCCTTCAGTCCCTATAGAAACTGGAAGGGTTGGGATGGGGATCAAGAAAGCTGTATGACATAGTTGGCAATTTGACCAATTCTTTTTCAGATTTCACATCCCTGTAGGAAATTCTAGCCAAATATCATTCAAATCTCTTCAGGACTTTTGCTCACTATTGGCTGCAGATGTTGTGAGACACAGGCATGCCTTCTTTTGTAAAGTTTGTAAAGTTTTGTAAAGTTCGTAAAGGAACAGTTTTCTAAACATTTTAAATGCCCAAACACTGTGGTACCCAAAGCCATTGGTTGCTGGTCTCTGGCAAGTTTTCAGGAAAGAAAGAAGCAATTATACTCACTGGGCGCATATTTAGTGCTGGCCTGTGGCATACTGGAAAAAATAAGTGATTGTCCCCCACATCAGACAGTCTGAGAAGCCCTGCTTTAAGGGACTTTTGCACTGCCCTGATACCATTCAGTGAGGAATAGGAGGTATAGCCAAGGAACACAGGAGGAATCTCACATATTGAATCATAAATATGACCATACAAAACAAAACACCCTAAGCACCGCAGAATATATATATATGTGTGTGTTTATCTACCCATATCTCTAACTGGATCAGGACTTGCTCTGGCAAACAAGTGCTACATGTGCACTTTCATTTTTGATCCAGCTGCCTGGACTGAATGCTAGAAAGCTGATCAGGCAAACATGGGTTGTTTGACAAGTCTGCAAAGTTCATTGGAATAAAAAACCCTAAATGGGTTAATTTACCAATTTACAATAATGGGTACTCAAAACCTACACTCGCTTTCTTGGGAGAATGTCTCATTGAATTCAATATGACTTCTAACTAGATGTGTATAGAAGTGTACTGTTAAACTATTACATTTAAATGTGAACAGCAACTACTTACGGGTCTTGGGCTCAGCAATATAACATAAGAACATCTGTTCCTTTTCTTCCTTGGAAGGTATAAATAACACAATTGTTGCTTTCATAGACAAGTATAATTCTGGTATTTGTGCCCATTTCTGACTCATGATCTGGGTCCCTCTCCTTAATGTAGAATTATAGATGTAGTGATATCACATTCTTCTGCAGTTTTGCCAGTGGGAGAAAGTTACGGTACACTTTTCCCAGCTAACATATCCTTTGCTACTCTTAAACTGTTCCATAGCACAAGAACCTGTGCAAGTTTCATGTACCCCTATTGGATAGTATTTGTGTCACCTTATTGCTGAATGACACAATTGCTCCTCTTTCTGTGTGTGTTGTGTTTTGTGATGGTTCATATCTTTCTTTGAATTAACTTTTTAGCAGTAATGTATTTAAGTCTTTTACATCAAGTCTCAAGTCAAGTCTCAAATCTCTATCTTCAAGTCTCAAGTCAAGTCTCAAGTCCTTGAAGATACTTTCAGGTCAAGTCTCAAGTCAAGTCTCAAGTCTGGAAGCCATCTTTATACCCCAACCAAAATTCTTGAATTATTGGATAGAGTGAAATAAATTCAGTTTTAACAATTTAAGCAGAGTCGGCTCTCCACATTTGCAATTTAGCCATTTGCAGCTGCAGAAGTGGGGAATAGGATCCTATCTTACTCCCCATTACTGAAGATTCAAAAGCTTTAGAAGGAAGGATCCTTCTTCCTCAAACCTGTTGCCTAACACATTTGCTGTTCCCCTCTGGGGGGGTGAGTCTTGTCTTTTGCTCATAGGAAACATTTTAGAGGGCTCTTCTGATATGCAGCAGGAACAGGCTGCTGAGCAGACCTCTACCCTGTCTCAAGCCCATTGTCTAACTTGTTTGCTGTTCCCCTCTGAGAAATGCATCCACACTTTGGGCTTGAGAGAGATTGCCATGTGATTAGTAGGCAAAAAGAGATGGAGGCATTGTTCAAAGTTGTAAGGTGTCTGGATGAAGGTATTATGTTACTGAACGAAGGGCATCAAGTCAGTCATTAAAAATATATAAGTCCCGAGTTAAGTCGAGTCAGTGCATCATTTATGGCCGAGTTGAGTCCAAGCTGAGTCACTGAAGCGACTTAAGTCCAACTTGCATCCGAGTCTATTTACTCAAGTCTACATGACTGCTTTTTCGGCTAAGCATTTCTGATTAATCTCATAATCTAACCCTCATTTTCAGATACGAGCTATACTTTTTGAGGCAGTGGTGTCATACTACTTTATGGCAGGGCTTTATTCCTTTTCCTAGGAAAATAATTCAAAAATTCAAACTTGTTGTATTTCCCCCCTGCATGTCTAAAATATCTGAAGGATGGTCTCTGTTCTGATGTATCGAGATTGCATTCTTTGCTCTCCAGAGAGGGTCTACTCCTTGTGTCAGCATCACCATCATCTGAGCGGCAACTGGCAGGTGCAAAGTAATGAGCATTTTTGGTAGTGGCACCCAAACCATAGGACTTGTTATCTGGAGAGATTTGATTGGGTCCTTATCTTCTTGCCTTTAAAAGAAAGATAGGCAACTATGAGCATTTGAATTGGACCACTGTTTGAACTTGGAGACTAGCATGCCCTGTCATATCCCTACCACCCTACCCCCATTTAAAAAAATATAGCTCTTGTTTTTGTTAAAATGCAAAATATTCTCCATGTATTCCAAGTCTTTTTGGTTTGGTTCACTTCCTGTTTTTTAAAGTAAAGTCCTCCTCTGAACCTATAACAAAGGAAAAAAACAGGCAAAATTGCCTCCCACATCCTCTAGAGTTCTGTGTGTATGTGTTGGGTGGAGGGGGAGGCTTTTTAAATAAAATTAAATTAGGGAATTGGAGAGGCTTGGGGTCTTTAAAACAGGGTGCATTTTGCCTACCCCTGCTTTAAAGGCAAGCTGAAGGCAGTCATTTCTAATGTACTTTTCAATTATTCATTTTGTAATTTTATTGCCCTTAAATTGCCACTTGGCAATGTTTTAATAGTTCTCTTGGTGTGTGTGTGTTTTAAAATCATTGTTTTTATGACCGTCTTGAAACACCTTGGGTGCTAAACAATGACATGCAAATATTTAAATACGTAAGTGAATAAATCTGTTTGCTTAGCTTGTCTGGATAAGCCCAAAGGTTGTTGAGAGAAAGAAATTGCTTTCATGTTGACCACGTCCCAGGGAGAGTGAAAAATCAGTTTCTAATCTGCCTGTGGTTTACAGTAGAAGAGCAGTGACTGGACAGCCACATGTCAGACTTGAAGAGATGAGCAGCAAAAAATAAATGGTGTTCTTGTTCTTCATTTTTCGTGGGGAATGCCTTTACTAAGTGGTGATCTATAGAAGTGGGCTGAGATCCTGCACTGGGAGATATATCATTACATTCTGTCCAGGCAGAAGGTGGAATCATTTGAAATAGTTAATGATCAGCTCTATATTTTTGCCTAAATGTATACATGTTAAGCAGAAAATTTCAATTGTTGTATGATTCATCATTTTCCTTACAAAATGTGGTGGTGATGATAATGATGATGATGGTAATGATGGTGGTGACAATGATGATACTTATTATTATTCATGCAACATGCATTCTTTTTATGTTTTACAATGTTGAAACTCACCAATTGCTGGTACCTACTTTGCACAGTTCCTTCCTTGGGGAGAGTCATGAGTTGACAACCCTGATGTTCTAGCAGTGTGTGCATGATAGATGCACAGCAAGGGTTTTTTTTTATACATATACACATGCTGGTTGGGCAAGGAAAGAGAGAAGCTGATGTGGCAAAATTGAGAGCCTTGATACCAGTGCTTGCTCAATTTTTCTTTCTTCCTCTTTCACTTGTAAATCTGCAATGTCAGTACACAGAGTTTGCTTGGCAATCATACACCATCCACTTGGCTTGCTTTAGTGGGTTCCGAGCTTCCTCTCTCTGCTGTCACTGTTATCTTTTTTGGTGGCCTCCCAAAAGGGCACTGTTTCCTGGAGGAGAAGGAAAGGGCCAAGTGAAGAAGACTGGCTGAAGGGGACCATAGTGATGGCAGAAAGGGGGGGCTCAGAGCCAAGTGCTGAGAGACAGTTGTTTAACAACCAGTTCAGGTAAACTGGAGCGAACCAGCTGATTGACAACACTGTGGGTGGAACTATGATACATCTCCCCTCTTGCCTTCTTCAGGACTCTTCTTCTTCCTATATCACCCATAGGCACACAGTATCTGTTGGAGAGTATGTGTGTTTGGAAGAGGATGCTAGGACCTGTGCACAATAATGAAGTCATCTTCTGGGACTTGAAGAAGAACCCTAGAAGGTCCCGAAGGATGGCCTTGTCATTCTACATCTGGTTATAATGGACATAACCAGATATTTCTTCAAACTGCCCTCCCCATCTAGAAGCCAGTAAATGATTGTGGAAAGGGAATCACAAGCGGAAAATGACTCCTACAGGGATTTTCGTTGTTGTATGAGAGAGATGTTGTGTAACTTTCAGGTATTACATCACTAACAGGATGCCAGCCATGGTTTCTAAATAGACAGACTGAAAGGCAAGTGTGGACCTTCTTGGTGGCATCATGCAGTGTCTGGATTTTTTCCCCAAGGAAGGCCAAGGGTCAATATCCTATTGAAAAACAAAGAAGTAGAAAGCCTCACCTGAACAATAATGTAGAATTGCCTCTCTTTGCCATTATGCATGTGGGGATCTCCACTGAGAAAACATGTCTACTCACGCTATGAAGTCCAAGGTGCCTCATTGCAGAAGCATAAAAAATGTCAGAATGTTTATACCACAGTCTGTCGCATAAGCCATTTGACTCATTTGGGTCCTGGTCCAGGCTGACCATCTCCCTATTCTCCTTCCCCTGCCAGGCAAAGACCGTTCTGTTCCTTTTGGCAATTGCCTGCCTGGATTTTCATTTGAGTATGGATATGCTTTCAAAATTGCATGTAGTTCAGTAGTGTTTTAACATTATGACATGTATGTTGATTGATTGTTTTTTAAAAATATTATTACTTCTTGAATTTTAAATTTTTTTTTATTAACATTACAATCTACAAACATAAGACAAAGATGAATTGTAAGAACAAATAAGAAAATATACCATTACAATTGTAGGACAGGTATATACCAGCTGTTGAAGACTATGGGAAAGGAGAAAGTACCTGTTTCGTGAGCAAGGCTGGATATACACCTAGGTAATAGAATACTGTAGCCAGTAGTTAAGTTTTCAAAGGTGAAGATCAGGTATATAGCCTAGCTTTGAAGAACTCCAAATGTAGCTGAACTATAAGTCCCATCAATCTTGAACATTGGCTATATTGGCAGCATAAGATGAGGCTGATGACCCAAGGTAGGGAATGTTGTTTAGGTTTCAAGCCTGGAAGCTGTCTTGACTAATCTCAGTTGTTCCAAGTGTGCCTCTAGTTACTCTATGATGCAAGAACAATGCTTTGTATGGTCTCACAGGCAATCTGTTCCTTGATGCTAATGCTGAAAGAGCCTTTACAGGTGCTTTATCTCTGCCACCTCTCCTCATCCTCTCTTATCATTACTACTAGGAGGGACATGTTATTGTTGTCATTATGCCAGTGAAAAACCACTTAATTTGATGGCTTCAGTGTTCACTAATGGTGGTGGCAGTGGTGACAGTGATGATGATGGTGAAGGTAATGTTATTTCCTTAGGTCTCAAAGTTCCTCTTAAGGTGTCTAACAAACAAATTTACTTTCTACCAGAAAAACACACACCCTTCTAGAAGGCCATAAAAGAACAGGATATTTGGTGACTCTTAAAGACAGATGAATCCCTTTTTTTAGTGAATCACAGCTGGTGGCTTCTGTGTCAGTGGGGGGTGAATTCGATTCTGGATATGAGTCTGAACTTTAGAGGTAGCGAAGTATCCAAGGTTCTGAACCAGGTGCTAACCCCAAACATCCAGCACCTTGGATAGTTCCTTCAGGGTTCAGCTGAAACCTTGGGAGTGCATTCACAGCCTCAGGGACATAGAAGCTGGCAGCCACTAGCCTCTGAAGGCGCCTTGCAGTTTCAGCATAAGGGAGCAGCGTACAAAAGTACCAAATATTACACATTCCCTTCATCAACATGCCTTTGCCTATTGCTGCAAGGTATAGAATCAGGTGTTCATGAGAACAATTGATACATTTTAATTTGCAGAAGGTTTCGTTGATCCATGTAGCCATGTAGCCATGTGCAAAGGCCTTTGCATTATAATTCTGTTCGCCTCTTATGTATGTATGTATGTATGTATGTATATATGTGTGTGTGTGTATGCATATATCAATCCACCAGTCAGTTTGTCTACAGCACTGGTTCTCAACCTGTGGGCCCCCAGATGTTTGTGGACTTCAGCTCCCAGAAGCCCCAGCCACTATGGTCAATGCTCAGGGCTTCTGGGAGCTGAAGTCCACAAACATCTGGGGGCCACCGGTTGAGAACCACTGGTCTACAGCCAGATGTGAGTTCTTGACTTTGGAAGGCTGGCTAGAGTTGTAAGCCAGACCAGGTCCTGTTCCTTGCCTTCATTCATCGGTTGAGGAAGGAAAGAAGGAAGCGAGGCCCCGCTCCCGCCCCCGCCCCCGCCCCCGCCCCGGGTGGCACATCCCTCTCCCCACCGCTGGGGTGGCGGCGGCGGCTCCGGCTGCTGCGGTCCAGTTCCACGCGGGGCGGCGCGCGGCCTCTTTAAGACGCGGCCGTGCCTCCGCGCTACTGTCTCTTTAAAAGGCTGTGTCCTCCGGGCCCCCGGCTCTTGAAGAGGGCTATGGCCATTGTTTCGCTCCGAGTCGGGCTCCCCTTCTTCCTCCCCGCCTGATTGACGGAACCGCCGCCGCACCGTTGTGTGTGTCTGTGTCGCGTTGTTTCGTTTGCGTTTTAAAACGCCACCCAGGAGGACAAGATGGCTGAGATGGGCAAAGGAGTCACCGCGGGGAAAATAGCCAGTAATATGCAGAAGAAACTGACCCGGGCCCAAGAGAAGGTAAAGAGGGGCAGGGGCGGCAAAGGCAGGGAGAAGCAGGCAAGGCGCGCCGGGGGGGGTCGGCGCTGTGCCCCTCTGGATCCGGAGCCTCGGGGGGTCTCTCGGCTTAAAAGCCCCACCGGCAGAGCCGCGACCAGCGCGCGCCCCCGCCGTGGGTCTGACGGAGGGCTGAGCGCTCGGGTGCGGACGTGGTTCCCGGCGAAGAAGGGCTGCGCTCCCCCTCCGCCGCCTCTGCCGGGGAGGATGACAGTGACAGCTCCAGCCACGTTGCCTCTCGCCCCCCAGCCCGGCCAGCCCCGATCCCCCCGCCTCTGCCTTGCTTCTGCGGAGCCGGTGGCCGGGCAAGACGATTTGGGAAGGGGGGCGACAAAAAAGGGCGAGGAAGGGGACGGAACGGGCGAGCAGATCCCCCCTTAGTCCCTTTAATGACCCAACTGTGGCGCTTACGATTACACCCGGAAAGCGATCAATATGGAGAAGGGAGGCTCTTCCTAGAAAATATCAGGAAAAGACTTATGGGGAGGGTTGGAAGTCCTGATCCCCCCCGCCTTTCATTGAGGTTTACGTTGCTGCTCTGGAGGGCAGCAAAGAGGACTCCGCGAGTCTGCTGAAGGGGGGACCTGGAGAGAGAGATCCCCTCGATTTTTTTTTTTTTTAGATTGTTGCGGTTTGTATGCGCAGAAGACCGGTGTGTGTTTGCGTGTGTGTGTGTGGGAGATCAGCCCCCGTCTTGCCCCCTCCCTCTGTCATCAACCCCCCCCCCTTGCGTTTCCTTTAGGCTTTCACAGTGAAGCAGGTATTAAAATTCGAGAGACAGATCGAGAGAGAAACCCGAGCGCTACGTGCGTGCGGACAGGCGGCTATTTATAGCCCCTAAGGTCAAAGCGCGAGAATTAACGAGAGAGAGCGGGCGAGGGGGGGCGAGCGAGCTAGCAAGCACCCCCCGCTACCGATTTTGGTCTCGAGCTCCGGCTAGAATCTGGCAAGGCTTTGGCGGGGGAGGATGCTGGGAGGGAGAGGGGCTCAGGGCTGGAGGGAAGGGTGGGTGTTCCCCCATCGCGTCTTTCGAGGGGAAAAAACCCACCACCACCAACCCGCGGTTCAAAACCCCTCTGGCTGCCTATTCTAAAAACGACGACAGATGAAACGGGGGCCATCGCCCCCGTTTCATCTGTCGTCGCTTTTAGAAATAGGCAGCCGAGAGGGGTTTTGAACGGCGGGTTGGTGCCTTTATTTCTCTCTCGCACCCCCCCGCCGAAAAACACGTGAGGCTGTCAATCTTCTCCAGCCCGATCTCTCGCCCCCGCCAAGGTTAATGCCCTCCCGTTGCAAATCCTGGCCAGAGCATTTCACCTGCAGAGGAGAGAACGGCCTCTCTGTCGCTCCGGGAAAAATCTGGCCCAGGAGGCGGAGCCGAAGTTGCTGCCCTGAAAAATGTGTGCCTTCCTCTGATTTGCCACTTACCAGTTACCAGGGGCTTCTTGCGGGATCTTGTGCTTCCAGATGCTGCCCAAACCGCCGGATACTGAGATCCTTGATTTGAGTGGGGAGCCTTTTCCCTCCTCCTCCTCCTGCCGTTGCTTTGCCTCAGGTGGCAAAATGTTTTGGGTCGACCCCGGCCGGTCATGCTGCCTCTTTGGTTTCGTAGAGGAGACTTGGCGACTGAGGCACCGATTCCCAAGAGGTCTGTCTTTTTCCTCCCTCTCCTCTGCCTTGTTATGTGGGGCAGCCAGGGCTTCCATGTATGGGGAAGCTCGATTCTAGAGCAGAGGGCTATGGCCATTCTGCCCAGAGCTGCGTGGCTCTTTCCTCCTAATCCACCCCATCTTGCTTTCTCTGGCCCTGGCCTCTCCCCCCCCCGTGTCTAACGCCTTGGTAGTGTTTTTCCTCTGAATGAATGCCTGCAGGAAGTAATGGACTGGGTGAAGAAAAGCAAGGTGTAGCTGAATCCAGACAAGACCCATCTGCAGATGCAGATGTGACAGATGTTAAGGGTCCTAACTTGGGTTTGGAGGTGTGTCAACTAGCTCTGGATGAGGTTACGCTCCCCCTGAAAGCTTGGGGATACTTCTGGATCCTTCCTTCCAAATGACAGCCTAAATACTGTATTTGCCAGTGTATAAGACACACCTATATATAAGATGCACCCCATTTATACACTGGCAAATACTATTTACTGGCATATAAGACACACCAGCATATAAGATGCACCCCATTTTCAGGCAGTATTTTCCGAGAAAAAAAGTGAGTTTTATAAGCCAGCAAATATAGTAGATACCAGGGCCAGGACTGCCTGTTATCAGCTATGGCTACTTATGCCAGCCATGCCCCTTCTTAGAGCTGGAGGACTTAAAGATGGTGGTGCACACACTGGTAACTCAAAGCGAGACTTCTGCAATGGGTTGTACATTGGACTACCTCTGTAGCAAGTTTGGAGACTTCCAATTAGTGCACAACATGGCAGCCGGATTGGTTACTGGTGCATCTAGAAGTGCCCATATTATATGTATGTTAAAATCGTGTCACTGGCTGCCACTTAGCTTCTGGTGAAGGTACAAAGTGATGGCTGTTACCTTTAAGGCCCTACATGGTTTTGGTCCAGGTTATCTACAGGATCTCCTTCTTTCGTATAATCTTAGGATTTCTGGGGGGGCATTCATGTCAGTCACTCAGGACCAGGCTGGTAACTGTTAACCAGAGGCCTTTTTCATCATCAGCCCCAAAATTGTGGAATGACCTGCCAGAAAAGATCTGTCACCAGGATATGCTGTCTGTCTGTGTTCAAAACAGCAGTAAAGACCAGTTTCTTCTGGCAGGCCTATCCAGATGGCTTTTAAATTGCAAATTTTAAATTACGAATTGAATGTGTGCCTATGTTTTTTTAACTGATCTTACCTATTTTTTGATTGGTGTCAATTATTTTAAATGTGTTATGTGTCTACCGTATTTTAATTACTCTTCCCTGCCTTGAGCCATAGGGAGAGGCAGATAAGAAATAAATGTTATTATTGTTGCTGTCACTTTTTGCAACTCAGACATGCAGAGGTCAGGCAATCCGAGAGAGGGGATGGGGGAGGGTTTGTTTAAAGAGTCTTCCCTCCCCCTCTTTCTGTCATGGGCCATTTCTGCACAAGCCTGTTATTGTGCTATTATTCCACTTTCAACATTCTATGGAATCCTGGGGTTTGCAGTTTAGGGAGGGGCCTCAAGACTTTTAGAAATAGGCCCCTTAGGGCCGCTCCCTAAACTGCCAACTCCAGGATTCCATAGGATGTTGAAAGTGGACTAATAGCAGTATAATGGGCTAGTGCAGAAATGGCCATGGTGCCGGGGGGGGGGAGAAAAGAGTAGGGATTGTCTGTCAGCAGTTCCTGCCAAAGAAAAACAAAATAAGTCACACAAAACACACCCAGAGAAGGTAGGCTGTGGTGGTGCACGGAGGGAGTCTCTGCTCCATAGCTGTAAAGAAGCGACAAGCCAGAAAGCTACTTCTACGGCTGTTTCCACTCATGCCACTCCGCCTCCTTTTCACCATTCACCAGTTGTGTGGAAGGGCCGCAGATGAGCTCCTTGAGGGAGGTGGGTGGAGGACAGGTGTGCTTTCCTCGGGGTCTCAAATCTGTTGAGATTGCATGAAAAGTCGCCTCTTTTTCCTTCTTGTTCAAACTCAACATGGGAGAGACTGTGTCACCCCCTCCCATGTAAGTGAGTGAGCAGGCCAGTGCTTCTTCCTTTCCTGTGACCTGTTACTCTCCAGATGTTCAGCTTCTTCTGCTGTTGAATCCCTTTCTTGTCCTTTTAGGACTGAGTAAAAGGAAAAGATGATGTGGTTCCTGGGAAGGCTTAAGCCCACATTGTTTCTTAATTTTTTACATTAGAAATAAACATCCTTATCTGTGACACCAGAAACCTGCTGTGGCACAGGGAGATTGCAGTATCAGCCTAGGAGCAGAGAGACCCAGTTCAAACCCCTGCCCAGCCAGGACAGAGCTCATTATGGGACCTTGGGCCAGCTGTAGGTCTCCTTTTCACTATACATTTATAGCCATATGATTCTATTTTAACTGCCATGTCTTCATCCTATGGAATACTAGGGCTTGTAGTCTGGTCAGAGGCACTCTCTGCCCCTCCATAAACCGCAAATCCCATGGTTCTATAAGATGTTGCCATGGCAGCTAAAGTGGAATTATAGTGCTATTTTGGTGTAGTGTGGAAATGACCTTATTCTAACCTGCCTCACGGGTTATTAGAATAAGTAGGGAAGGAAAGCTGAGAAAGAGTGTGATCCAACAGGATTACTGGTATACATGTGGGAACATGGAGGCCTGGGATGCACTGCTACCTTTGTAAGACCCAGGGCTGGTTTTCCTTGCACCTGTTAAAAACAATTTATTAATGGTATTGCCCTGGAATGCTTGAATGGGTTGGCGTGGTGGTGTACTAGTGTATCCTGGTGTCTCTGCCCTCACTTTTCTAAGACAAATAACATCCTTCTTAGAAGGAGATGTCATAGTTCTGAATGCTTCTTTCATCTCCTCAAGCAGCCCGATTGCTTTCCAGTTTTCTGGGTGGGAGTCCCTTGCTCCTGAGTGAGCATGTCCCATGATGGCAGCCTTCGCTTTGCTGGGATAACTGAGTCTGGCCTTCTCGTCCTTGGCTTCCAACGAGAACGCTGGGGGCTGGTTCTGTCGCCAGTGGTGTAGTGTGCTCCCACCCAAGCCAGTTTTGGATAAGAGTTGATTGATGTCATCTCCCCATGCTTTTGCTTATCCCATTCTTAGCTGCAGATCATCTGCTTGACAGCTACTACAAAGTGAGCTGGTTTGTGATTTCCAACCAAGCGTGGGGTGGGGAACTGTGATGAGCCCTGAGGCCACTTTACTGCCCCAGAATCTTCTGAGGGACTACAAAGAACACTAAAAACATAGCTTCCCTCTTCAAAAACCCTGAAAGTTTACTTCTTGCTTTGAAAACTTTTTTTTTAAACAATGCCAGACCATGTAAGTGGCCTTCTTCAACCTATTTTTAAGGATAACTGCCACTCCTGGGTGGGCAGACAATGAGCAATTAAGGAATTTAAGGAGATTGAGAGCTACAAAGAGAATTTTGCAGAGCTGCATACAGCGCCGCGCTTACCACAGATCTGTGGTTGAACAGTTGAGCCTTGTTGAAGTTGCACGCAGAGGTACGGTTTCCTGTACAGAACTGAATTTGGGGAAACATGTCCTGTGGCAAAAGCCAGTTATGTGTGATGTTGGTTGGCTGGTGCAAGAAGAGGGGATCTTAAACCACACTCCAGTCTATTCTGGCCCTTGAAAGGTACAGCTGGGGTTGGTCCATTGTTGGCAAGCGTTAGCAATGTTTTCTTTTCTAGCATACCTCCTGTATAGGACAGATAAGGTAGACTTCGCAGAGGTGAGAAAGAGATGACGAGTGGCTGTTTAACTGAACTAGGAAGTTATCCAAACAGGAAGGGAACAGTTAGCTTGTTAGCTTTGGATTTCATACTACCTTCCCATTCTCTGCACTGTAGGATCAGGACTGCTTTCTCGATGGGAAGCTGCTGCTTCAAGGATGGAGTCTAACTTCATTTTAATAGTTATCTTTATATCCTATCCATCTTCCAGTGTACCTCTTCCCCTCCTCCATTTATTCTCACAACAGCCAAGCTGAGAGAAGGTAATTGGTCTAAGTTCAGCCAGCGAGTTTCATGGCTGAATGAGGGACTTGATCTTACAGGTCTTTGATCTAACAGATCACAGGTCCCACTCTGATATCCCAGCCACACATATACGCTTTTGTGAGGGAGCAACCCAAAGTCCCTGCTGCTTGCTTTTGAGTAGCTGTGGCTACAGTTTGCTAGCAAAAATTGCAACATTCGTTTCTTTTTTTGAGGTTTCTTACACACCTGCCCTCCAAATGGGAGTGTGGTCCTATGTGTGAGAATCTAGGCGGTGAAGGAACAGTTCTATTTCTGCCTCTGCAAGTCCAAGGTAGGCAAGTTAAACTCAGTTTCTAAATGAAGCAGGTCTATTTACAGCTGAACTCTTTGCCTAAGTGGCAAGTTGCTATGAAGTACAAAGTGTCACCTTACTCTTGGGAAGAAAGGCATGGTCATGCTGTCAGTCTGTGGTGGTTTGGAGCAAATAATTCTTGATTTGCTTTGGAATAATGTAATGTGGATTAAGTGAGGGTGTAGTGTTTTGACTATTTCACTTGCTCTCTTTCTCCGGCCTGAATTCTATAAATTCAGTGTCTTGATTTAGGGGGCTTGCATTATTATTGCAGTGTTTCTGTGGATCCTTTATGGCTTGAATGAGATCCTGTGTACATTCTTTATTCAAGCAGATGACTGGCTATAATTTTTTTCATTGTTCTGGGCTTTACAATTGCAATAAATTACATATTGCAAAACTTCAGTGAAGTTCTCTTTGTGAAGGTGTCAAAGAGAATGGCTCACTTCAAGTGCCAGAGAATGTACAATTTAACAAACAAAAGATAACTGCTTATTGTTAGACAGAAAGGCACAGCTATGACATCTGATGTGAGGAATATGCTTTGTTCTCTGTTATGATAACATACAAAAGCCACAATGTCTTTAAACATAAACAAGTTCAAGATGTATCAGTATGAAACATGCATCAGTGCTGGCCTAAATCCATTTGTTAGCCCCATCTAGAATAGACCCATTGAGCCAATGGAATTTACATATGTTTTGACTTGCTAAATTCCCATTGATTCTGTGGGTCTACTCTAATTAGGACTAACATGTGAATATAAGCCATTGCTTTCAAATCTAATGTTTGTCAGCTTCACTTGGCTGTGGTAGGGAGATCCTGTCACTAGCTGCTTGAATGTCATAATGATGCAACTAGTATGCTACTGTTAGCTACACATTGGAAGGAGAAACCTCCTCACTCCTGACACTTGGCACAGGGAGGAGGAAGAGGAGGAACTCCACCCAGTCCTCTTCTAAAAGTGAATCTAATTCCTCAGATTGTTGTTGTTGTGTACTTTCAAGTTGTTTCTGACTTATGTTTGCAGCCCTAAGGCAAACCTATCATGGGGTTTTCTAAGCAAGAGTTGTTCAGAGGGGGTTTGCTTTTGCCTTCCTCTGGGGCTATGTGTGTGTGATGTGCCCAAAGTCACGCAGTGAGTTTCCATGGCTGAGTGGAGATGTGAACCCTGGTCTCCAGAACTGTAGTCCAACACTCAAATCACTACACTATGATTTTGCTCCATAAACTCTCACAAACATTAGTCTGTATCTTGGAAGAACAGTGCTTGTAACCATCTAAAGCAGTGGTTCTCAACCTGTGGGTCTCCAGATGTTTTTGGACTTCAGCTCCCAGAAGCCCCAGACACTATGGTCAATGCTCAGGGCTTCTGGGAGCTGAAGTCCAAAAACATCTGGGGACCCACAGGTTGAGAACCACTGATCTAAAGTATTCTTTTGACCCTCAAATAGAGACTAAAAGGTTGGATCCAGCAAAAACTTCTGGTGACAAAATGATTACTTCCATCAGTGGAAGGCTATTGTTCTACCAGAGCTTTTCTGCTGGCTAAAGAGAAAAGGAGATAGTTGTAATTGTTTTTGCAGTTCCCATTACATTCTGAAGGTCTGATCTGGAAGTTTGGGGGACCCTTCAAAACAGTGCTGGGGGGGTATGTGGCTTTGGGGGCTGTAGAGAGGTTGGGAATTGATGCAAATTTCCAGCACCCTTTCTGTTGATAAAAGTGTTTGGAACAAATTCTACTAATAGAAATGTTTGGAGCGAACTTATTCCCACAACTGAAACAAAACTCTGGATCTCACCCACTCTGTGTGGGTGTATGCATGATAGTGAAATAGCCTCAGATTGTTTCAGTTCAGTTGTAACAGAAAGAAAAATAATAACGAAAGCTTAGCTGTGAGAAAGTCACAGGGGGAAAAATTAGGCAGATAGAGATGCAGAGCAAAGAAGGAGGAATATTTTTCATTTAATAGGGTACTCCAATAGGATCTGCAGTTTAAGCTGTTCGAAGATGTTTAAATCACCTCAGAACCGGCCTGAGAAGTGGTCAAACATTCCAGGAGAGCAAAATATAGTAATTTCGGATGTTGCTGGAGAGCCAGTGTGGTTCAGTGGTTTGGGCTAGGGCTCTGGAGACCAGCATTTGAATCCCCACTCAGCCGTGGAAATTCACTGGGAGAGCTTGAGCAAGTCACACTCTCTCAGCCTCAAAAGAAGTCAGTTGCAAACCTCCTCTGAATAGATCTTTCCCTGAAAACCCTAGGGTAGGGTCACTGTAAGTTGGAGCCAAGTGAAAGGCACATGACAACAACAAATTGGTAGTGGAAAACCTAAGCATGTGGAAAATGTTTTGTGCTTATTCAGTGGGGAAATAAGTGTGCTGTACATAAACCGAAATACCCTAAAGAAACCAGAATCCATCTAATCTTGGAAACTATGCAGAGTCACCTCCGGTTATTACTTGGGTGGGAGACCACCAACGAATAGCAGGTAATCTTGGCTATATTTCAGAGAAGGGTACCAGCAAAACCTCCCTGAGTATTTCTTGTCTAAAAAAACCCTATAAAATTAATGAGGTTGCCATAAGTCTTGAAGGCACATAAACACACATGCATCTTTTCTGACAAAGCCTACTTGTGAGTTTTGTGGGGATCCCACTGGTTTTACATCAAGACACTGATTCAATCCACACCAACTTAATTTCCACAATGCCTCGGCACTGGCAACTTCCAGGACTCTCCAGGAGGGTATCAATAATCAATTACTAAAAGTATTAAAAATGTTTCCTCATGGGCAATTTCCCATAAAGGCAAAGTTAAAGCTGTGAGGACAAGTGCTGTCATCTTACCAGATCACAGAATACCTCAAACACAGGGAAGTCCATCCTGATCAAAGATTCTTTGTGTATCTGTGGCTGTTTTATGAAAAGAGGTGTGTCTTCTCATGTTTGGATGTGGACATAGGATGGGAATATCTTGCAAGCATTTAAAATGTGCCTTTATGCCAATGGCTTTCAAACATTCTGTCTCCATGTTTTCCATGAAGTCATCTGCCAAGAAATCTTTATGCGCCTTTCTCAAAATCTCTGCATGTTGCCTAGGGTTCAGGGGCATTTTGTACAAGAGAGTTGGATAGAAGTCAGATAACAGGATCTGCTGTCAGATCCACAAATGATTGGTAGTATTTTTGTCTGGTTCTGATTTTCTGATTCTCACAACTTCAAACTCTGCCACTGAAATGAAGAAAGTTTGAGATTTGAAGCTAGAAGAGTTCAATTCCGGTGCTGAGAACTACCTTAGGTCCTATATTTGATGAAAGTTTGGATATTAAATAGCTAAATAAGCAAACAAATAAAAAAAATGTACTGTGTCTGTGGGCAACTTGTTTTAAGTGAGAAGTCAGTCTGCTTAAGAGAGTGTGTAAGTGAAATCTTACAAAGAATGCTACTTGTAACATTTCTTTTCAGAGCAAAGGAGGCAGAACAATATTCTTTTTGGAAACAAGGTACAGTAAGGGCTGGAGATTCTATTTTGTTCCCCCATACGCTGAGCAATATTTACTCAGTCTTTTTCGTATTAATTTTTTTTGGGGGGAGCATGAAAATGTTTTCTTGAGGAATTTTGATATTTTTTCCAAAAATTAGGCAATTCTCTTAATACATCTAGGCAGGTTTTGGATGACATTTTTTCCAAAAATTAGGCAATTTTCTTACTACATCTAGGCAGGTTTTGGATTTTTTTTTTTAAAAGAGCAAAAGCAATGAGCGATGGAACAAACTGTTAACATTGTCTTGCAATGGTAACAAGCCTCCTTGGAGAGCTTTGCAATAATTTAGCTAACAGTGTGCTTTATTTTCTTTCAATAAGTTACTCCGTAAACTGTGCTGTGCCCCTTTGCAACTGGCCATTAAGAACATCAAATAGGTCCCCCAAGCCTGAGGTTTACCCCCTTTGTTGTTCCTGTGTGCCTTCAAGTCATTTCTGACTTACAGTGACCCTAAAGCAAGCTATCACAGAGGTTTTTTGGGGGGGGGCTGGGTGTGTGTGACATGCCCAAGGTCAGCTAGTGGGTTTCTGTGACCAAGCAGAGAATTGAACCCTGGTCTCCTTGGTGTCCAGGGTCACAGTCCAATGCTCCAGCCATCATGTGTGCTGGCTCTCTACCCCCTTTGCATGAGTATTATTTACCAATTCTCTTGTTACTTAACGCTTATAACCCTGCTTTCCTCTAGCAAACTGGAGGCGGCTCACTCCTGGTGAGTTTCATGGTTCAGGGAGGACTACAACTTAGATCACAATCTGACACTTTGTAACCACTGCAACACACATTGGCTTATCTGGAAAGGCATTTGGTACAACTGGTGTATTAACCAGACTTGTCGGCCTCCCTGCTGCCCCAGATGAACTGTGTGTGTGTACCCTAAAACATACAACAGGGTTATCCAACACTGCTCATTTTGAAGGAAAATTTGTACAAGAGGGCAAATTTGGCTCATAATATTACCATCTCAATGAGGGGCTACTGGCTCCTTTTGGCTGAAAAGAAAGGAACGAACGAACGAATAAATAAATAAGTACATAAATGACATTATCCAAAAGCTCTCTCTCTGTGTTTGTGTACCTTCAAGTTCCCGTTTGACTTATGCTGACCCCATGAATTTCATAGGATTTTCTTAGGCAAGGAATCTTCAGAGGTGGTTTTGCCAGTTCCTACCTTTGAAATACAGCCCATAGCAAACGGTATTCATTGACAGTCTCCCATCCAACTAGTAAACAGGGTTGACCCTGCCTAGCTTCCAAGATCAGATGAGGTCTGGTACCTTTTGGTTATTTAGGCCATCCAAAAGCTTACATAAGCATAAATACCCTGAAGTTACAGAAATACCTGGTGCTGAAGTCTCCATTTCAGAGGACGCAATGGCAAACCACCTCTGTGGATTCTTTGCCTTTAAAAAAAAAATCATCTGAATTTCATGAGATAGTAATAAGTTGAAAGACAACATGAAGGTACCTACACACCTCAAACTTTTCAGACCTAAAAATATTGTCCAGAAATAGGAAACTAATAAGTGGCATCATCTGAAAATTGAGCAAAAGTCAGCTGGTGCAGTTTAGGTTAAGAAAAGATTGCTGACAGGTGGTAGCACCTTTTTAAAAAAGTGATCCATCTAACATATGTTTGGGCATATCTGCTATATTTATCCACTTCTGTAATTCACAGATGGCAAGGCAGGGACACTGTGGGAAACCAAGGCTGCCTGGAATAAATGTCTATATGGGGAGAGAGGCAATATTACACATGATATGACAGGAAATCAAGAAAGAGAGTATGCACAACAAGGCAAGTCCCTCACCATTGATTTCACAAATCATTATGGCTTGGATTCAGAGCTCTTATAAGTAGAAAGTTCCCGTGAGCCCCTGAAAATCTGCTTCTCAGGGTCAAGAACCCTACAAAATACTGTTCACTGCAATGGATTGGGGAAGTCTACAAAACATAACCTCTTCTTCCCATGGGGGTGTTTTTCTAATTTTTAGTCCCTTCCAGTTATTCAAGGTCGGTTCTGGATATGGCTACATATCCATTTGTAAAAGACAGACAGGAACCAGGTTTTCCTTTGGTGCAGAACAGCGGTTCATCGAATGGTCACATCAGGCATTCCTTCATAAGAACCTGGTGTTAGTCCATCTCATTAAGTATCGTCTGCAGTCTAGCTTCTAGCCTATGTTATAGTGGGTCTTCGACACTGAAGAAGATTTCTTCAGGATTTGAGGCAGAGGTGTTTCTCAGTTGTACCAGCAGATACCAGGAACTGAACCTGGGATTCAAAGATATAGCTTTGACACAAAGTTAAGTCTTTTACCCAATGAGAAGCTACAGGCTAATCAGTTCCAAGCTAATTAATGACAGGGGCATTTCCTGCTTCCAAATGGCTGGTACACCACTGCCTACCTTCCCCATCAGTGTATACAATCATAGGAAAATGTATTTGTATATTTGAGATATCTAAAATGCGATCCTAACATGTCAGAGCTGACTTTGATCCATGGATTTATGCCACAGTACTCTCTTTTCCCTACCTGTTGCTCATGTGGCATGTTTGGAAAACACAGCAGTGTTCAACTGCTTACCTAATATTTGAGTAATCTTTTGCCCTTTAAGATAAATTAGGGCAATTTAAGTGAAGTTTTAGGTTCGCTTTGCATACTCTATGATTAATTTTGTGATGCTATAATGAGATAGTGACTTTAGTGTCTGTCTTTTCACAGTGTCTCTTTTCACAAGCCTGTGTCCTGAAATAAACTTGTTGTAATCCCTGAGCTTTCTTTGTTTAAGTCAGAATACCCCAGTATGTCATTGTGAAATAAAAGATCTGCTGCTCACTCTTAGGGCACAAAGTATCTCTCTCTCTCTCTCTCTCCTCTCCCTTTCCGTCCCTCTGTTTGTCTCTCACATACCTACACCTACCTTTAAGGCCTGTGCCCTGATAATATCTGGAATACAAGCTTGGTATCTACGGGATAAAGGGATATATTTTGATGCTTAAGGCAGCTAATCCTACGGACATCTTTTCTCTTCTCTACTGAGAAAAAAACCAAAAATAATAAAGTGAATGACAAATATTTTTCTGCCCTTTCACGGCATCCCACTTTGGCTGCCTGAAGCAGTGGTCTCACTTTGCTTAACAGTAGAGCTGGTCCTGAATGGTGACGTATCTTTGCAGATTTTGCTCTGTTGTGCTTCACCAAACCTACTTCCTACTGCAGCTGTGTTTGAAATCAGGGCTGACCTTTATGGAAGCACCCCTTGCTTGTTCTGTCTGTGTGAGGAGATCCATACCTTTCCTCACTGAGCCAGAATAAATCTTGTAAAACCAATTTTGTATATATTCCAATATTGTATGAGTACATCATTGACATTTCACTTAAACTATTTATTGGTTCCGTCCATCTGTTACAATTATTAATTATATTAAATATTTGTTATAATTATTAGTTACTTTCATAGCCCATCTTTCTTCCAATTAGTTCCAGGAGGTTTATCCTCTCAATAGCTCTGTGAGATAGGTCAGGCTGAGAGTGAACATGATTCATTCAGGGTTCTTTTGTGGGTTTGATTGCTGGAACCAGCTCTCCTCAGTCACAATCCAGCCCTCTGATTACTATACTACATTGGGTGTAATGACAGAAGTCAAGGGTGGGGAAATGCAAGAAAAGCAATCTGGAAGGAATAAGCTCTCTTTATTTATGGTACGCATACTCAGATTCTGTAGAAAAACAGCACATGGTTTAGAATGCTCCTCCATCCCTGTTACTAACAAGGTTCTCAAAACCACAGTAGCATATCATTCAGTGTTTCACAGATAAAAACTGGACAAGACACATCAGAGTGTGGTCAAGATGGCAAAAGATATTAATAAGGAAGAACACACAGGCTAAGAGTGCCATCAGCAGTTTGCTTTTGCCTGAGTCTGCTGGGAAGGGCAAGGTTGTGCCTTTTTCTGTCCCTGCTGCTGAGCTCCCTGAGAACAAAGTGCTTCAATGCTATGAACTTAGTTTGTAGCAACCAAAGTAAGCTGAGGACAAAGAGAGAAAGTAGAAGAAGGAGTGATAAGCTAGGACTTTTAAAAATCAGCTGAAAAAGTGGGACAACAGAGGATTAATCAGGACTGTCTTTGTCAACTGAGGACAGTTGGAGGGTATGCAGTAGTTAAGCAGTGCATGTGTTTGTCTGTTGCTTGAATTGTATTACTTATTTGAAACTGCTGAGTAGTTCACAGGCTGGGCTATAGGACTGTCACCAGTTGCGTAGGGATCGGGAGGGTGGGGATTTTGGCAATGTTTCTGAGGCGTTCCAGTCCGTAGCCACACCCCCACACACCCTGGCCATGCCCCCACATTCCCTGGCCATGCCCCCTCATTCCCTGGCCATGCTCCCATGCACAGTGACCATGCCGCTCATGCTGTAGCCCTGCCCCTCCTCCTGACCCCCTTCACACACTCCAAGCTCCGCCACTGACTGTCACTTTCACAATGCTCTCTGCATTCTGAACCCCCACAACTTTTAGAGGTACGAATGTGAAAATCTGAACCATTGCAAGTCACAGGTTATCTGGTCATTTGCACTCCAGCTGTTACAGAGGTAATGTGTTATCACGATGTCAAGGATCTCTTATGGCTCAGCAGAGAGGAAGGAAATAAGCAGGCACATGGAACTAAGTGGCACGGAAATCCTTCAAGCAATGCGACGAAGTGAAGAAAAGAAGCTATGATGTGGGAAGATGCATAGAGAAGCAAAGGATCATGGTCCCAATGCAGCACAATGCGTGTACATTGTGTTTAATGTTTTTTGGTCCTGGATGTTTCTTTCAGATCTACAAGAGTGGAGGAAAGAACAGTTTTAAGTGCCAGTATGTGGTTTCAAGCTCTGAGAGAGCTTATTCACTCTAGAGTATGTGGGTGGTAGCAATCAGTGTTTTGGAAGCAACAGTAGTACTCCCCTTGCTTGGACGAAATACAGTTTTACATTATGTAGGGAGAGTCTGACACACAAAGTAATAAAATGCAGCTGAACGGTGTCACTAACTTTGGAAGTCTTTCTGTAGTCTCCTCCCTCTTCTTGCTTTTTAATGTGGCAGTGATTCCATTTTTTCTATATTAGCACAACAGTGATCAGTTTTTGTAGTGCATCTTTTTATTGGTTACTTCCAGCAATAAAAAAGGACAAGTGTTTCACTTAGGCAATGAATAAGGATTACCATGCTTATCATGACCTTGCCTCAACTCATCTTCTCCCATCACACTACAGTTCTCCTGCTTGTGCACTTTGCTAAGGATGGAAGGGAAAGGAATAAGAAACAGGATTTTTAGTGAGTCTATCCAGATCTTTATCTGCAAGACCACTAATAATGAACATGTTTGCATCTTCTGATTTTCTGTCACCAAAATAACCAGAGAAGATGTGCATTTCATTCATATTTTCTGGATTATCTGCATGTAAATGTGTACATCTAAAAAGTGAATATATGGAAAAGGCACACAAACATGCTTTATTTCATGAGGAAAGGCATGCATTCTGAAATGTGTAAAAATGTCTACATCAGGAAATGCCACGCAAAATATTCATAAATTTTCCTATGGGAGGTAGAATAAGCAGACTGAAGCAACCAGCAAGGTTTTTTTGGGGGGGGGGTGATGGTTTTGTTTTGAGGTTGTGTGGTCTCTTCCAACTCTACATTTCTATGATTCTATGATTCTATGAGGTGGTGGTGATTAGGTATAGGTACTCAAACTATTCTTTCTTTCACTCTTATGGTTCTGAAAGAAATCTCTAGGACAAAAAGCCAGTGAGGTGTAATGGCCTGAGGCCTACAGGAGGCCAGGGTTTAAATTCCCACTTGGCCGGGGAAACCCACAAGGTGACTTTGGTCAAGTCACACGGTCTCAGCCTCAAAGGAAGGCAAGGACAAACCCCCTCTGAATAAATCGGGCGAAGAAAACACTATGATAGTTTTGTTAGAGTCACCATAAGTGGAAAATGACATGAAGGTGTACAACAGCAACAATAAAAAGGTACAGGAATTGCTTAGCTATTCTCTTTCGTTGATGGACTGCTCAGCTACCTCAAGTTACATCAACAGTAAAAGCTGAAGTAAAATTCAGCTGCTTCTGCAGAGATGTCAGCAAAGACAAGGGAACTGAGGGCTCAGATGGGCTGCTTATTGTGCATTAAAACAGTGAGAGGAAAAGGGAGCTTCTCAGTCTGCCAAGAAATAGTAATCTTGGTTTGAATCTGGAAAACACATCATTGTTAAGGGAGTAGCTGCTTGTTTTATGTGCAGGCTTTTATTTGGCTTGCTCTGTATTAAGTGGAAAGGTCAGAAGCAAAGGAGCCTGGAGAAGGGGGAGAGGGAGAGAGAGAGAGAGAGAGAGAGAGAGGCCATATTATTTTAGCCACTGACAGAAAGAAAGAAATATGCTCAGTGTAGCAACGTGTCCATAAGAGGGAAACTGGTATCATTTGATCATTATTTTGTAAATTTTTTGAGTGCTTGAGGTATTAATGACTTGACTCCTTAGGAGGAAAGAAGAAGTCTTCCATCTTCATGGCCATATGAACTCTTTGGTTCCATCTCATCTGTTGAGGGGAGTAATGCTCATGTAACAGATTCATGAGGATTAATTCCACCAACTTCCCTTCTCTTTAGTGGAATGTTATAACTGTTCCTGAATTGCATCTTTGACTAAAACAGCTTCTGTGGAGATCATGTGTAGTCGGAATGATTTCTTTGTTTTGATAATATATCATACATAGTGGCACTATTGTGCATGTTAACAGTGTTCATTCCTTGATACCTTAATAATCTATTCTAGAGTATTTTGAACTAATTGTGAAAACAGCAGTTTCAAAACTCTGCAGCTTGTTTACGCTTGTGGCAAAATTAAAAAAAGAAGAAAAGAGAAGTCTAGTTGTGATTCTGGATCTCCAGTTACTTTGGGGAAATTCATTAATAAATCAGCAAATTACTGTGGACAGAATATAGTGGTTTTGAATTTTGGAGACCTGGGCCGTTTCTGCACTAGACTGTTATGGTGCTATTATTCCACTTTCAACATCCTGTGGAATTCTGGGGTTTGTAGTTTACTGAGGCCAAAGAGCTCTCTGGCTGAGAATTCTCAAAGTCCCTCCTTAAACTGCAAACCCCAGGATTCCACAGGATGTTGAAAGTGGAATAATAGCACTGAAACAGTGTAGTGCAGAAATGGCCCTGGACTTGGTGGTCTTCTCATGCAGCAGCAATGGACACATCAGTATCTTGAAAAAAGGAGTGACAAAAGCCTGCCTTGTAGTTATAGTTCAGGACTGCCTGTTATGAAGCAAGAAAAGCACTTACTGCGTACAAGTGTTATAAGTTTCTAATTCCGACAGAGATGATACATTTGTAGTCCTTCTGGAGGGAAATATTTAGAAATCTTAACATTTTATTGTTTAGAAGCAGCAAAGTAGGTTACTAAAAGTTACTATTATTAGCTGTTTGAAGCCTAGGTAGTACATTAAATGTAGATCTTATCTGCACATGTTTTGAGGCTAAAGGAAATGGCTGATTTATTAACTAGTTTAATGTTTCTTATGCACTTCTACAGCTTTCAAAGATCTGAAGAGTTATTGTGGCGTATAACAACTATGTCTCTTTCCCCACTTATCTTTCATTTTAAGAAGTTCTTGATTCTTCCTAAACATCACTGCCCAATGGAACATAATGGCATCTATTATTTAGAACACTGCAGTTCCACAGTGCAGCTTAGTGTTCACTCTGCAGTGTCCTCCAGTAGGCTTCCTGCAGGAGAAACACTGGTGATTTACCAGTACAGCCTTGCTCTTATTTTGCATTTGAAGCAGATGGGAGAGACTTCCTTTTTTTTTAAGGGAAAAAAAGTTGCTTGTTGGAATTTGTGGACTTGAATTTGTAGACTTGTAGACTGTATTCAGATCTCTAGAAGTTAAACCCCTCAGTCTAGAGTAGGATAGGAAATGTGTGCGCTTTCTGACATTGTTGGACCACAACTTCCATAATTTCTTACTACTGTCTGTAGTGACAGAAGCTCATCGGAGCTGCAGTCCAACAAACATGTGACTCTAGTGCATACATGCTTGCATGAACGTCAGAGCATAATATAGTATGATATACCATTTCAAATACTGTAATAAATATACTCACTTTAAATAGTGATGTAGTAGGAGATTTTGAAGTTCAAACCGTCATTATGACACACACAACAGAGACACTCTCCAAAGTCCAAAATCTATATATTAAAAAAACACACAAAACTACCACTTTTCATCAGCACCAGGAGCAGGTCTTTTGTAAAAAAAACCTAATGGATCTTGCCTACTCAATACTAAGGGCCTTTCCTCAGTACACTGTTATAATGCTATTATTCCACGTTCAACATCCTGTGGAATCCTGGGGTTTGCACTTCAGGGAGGGGCATCTAGAATTCTCAGCCAGAGAGCTCTTTGGTCTCAGTAAACTATAAACCGCAGAATTCTATAGGATGTTGAAAATGTAATAACAGCATTATAACAGTGTAGTGCAGAAAGGCCCTATACAACCCCCAAATATGATGCTTTACAACTAAGATAGCTCATAACAATATATTGTTACTGGGAAAATCAGTTTCTGCTCTAGCTACTGTGAGGACTGCATCTGAATTCAGATGGAGCAGTGGTATTTGGTGGGGGATGGTGGTGATGGTGAGAAATGATGCCTCAGTCCCTGCTAATCAAAAAGTCCAGAGGTTCAACTCTGTGAGTCCTACCTCTACCACACCACTGATTTTGAACTGTTAAATGTAAGATACCATCTTTATCTTCTCTAATTTTTACCTTTCCAAATTAGAGTGGGAGAGGCTTCTGGTGGATAGCCAAAACAGTGCTGTTCCACGTACCATTCAGTGTTTGAAACTGCTGTTTCCACTGTTTCAAAACTGGATTCTAGGCTTGTTTTTAGACTGCTTTTAGGAGTTTTTAAAGAGTATTTTAATGTGTTTTAAAACTATTTTAACCTTTTTATCTTTGCATTGTTTTAATTGGTTTTTATTTATTCATTGCCTTGGGAGCCCTTGTGGGCTGGGAGACAATACAGAAATACTTTACGTAAATAAATACATACATACTGGGGATTGAATAAATATACCAGATGGAGCCTTCACCAAAGTATCAAGTTGACCCTGGGGAGACAGTCAAGCAGAGGTACTTGGTGAGGAGTGGGCTTTGATGAATTTGTGAAATGATGTGCGATACGGATAGATGGGTTTATAACACGCTAACATCTACAGGGTCATGAGGTAGACTCAGTTCCTAGAAATCTGCATCTATTAGGACAGAACAGGAAATGTATATTGTAAATATCTACTGGTTCCTGCCTTTCTCAGTTCTGTGTTGCCTTCCAAGCTGGTATTCAGATGCCTACTTCTTTTCTGCTTGGTCTTACATTCTCTGTTCCCAACCCTTCTTTTAATTTAGTTTTGCATTCATGCCTGCCTATGAAGAATCAAATTAAAACTTTTTTTTTTCAAAAAAGCAGATAGACCATTATTTCAAGGCTCTACTTCTTGGGGAGAGGAAGGAGAAGAAGAAACAGTCAGGCGAATGTGGAGTCAGTGCAAACTGCACTATTTTTGCTCACAGTGCCCCTTGCTAGGGTTACAGGTAGCTATAGATAGGGTTTAACTAAGCCATGTTAAATGCCTACCCAAATACCAAAGACTTATGATGTTGTGAAGTTACTGGGTATGGAATGTGACACTGATGCAAGCTGAATTAAGTGAGGCTATTCTGGCCCTATTGGTTACATGTTAATATTTTATTCTCCTGAATATCTAAGGAGTTTGTCTTCTGCTGTTTGAAGACTGTAAGCATTTTATTGTCCGTGATTGCTCTAGGATCTTAATAATTTAAAGAAGGATATTGTTTCACACTAGCCCTAGTTCTGGATCTTTGGGCTTTGAAAGATTGCCTTAAACTGGTTGCTGTGCTATCCATAGTAGATGAACCATATATGAGCTTGCTTGAGATTTAAGATGCTTGATGGGAGTACATATGTACAGGGCCATACATTAGGTAGTGTTTCTTGTTCCTTACTAGCCTTGTTCCTGTACTCTGAACAGCAGCCTGATGCAGCCAAGAGAGCAAGTGAAGCTGTTCCTGGAAAAGGCTGTGTAGTGGCCTCATTTCTTGAATGTGTAGGTGCTGGATTGCCGTTAGAGGCACTCCAGGAAAAAAGGGAAGTGTGAGGTAAGCTCCTACTGTATTCTTAGGGGAAGAGTTAAGTGAGAACCTTGTTTGGAAACTACTGTGCAAAAAGATGTTTGGCATGCCTAAACTTTACTAATGAAAGGATTTCTGTAGCCTATGATCTTAAATCCCTTTCTGGGTCTGCACACCTCACAGGCTGCATTTGTGTATCAACATACCCATATACTGTGTTTCTACACCCATATAATACTATACTTCAGGATAAGACCTGTTGAATTCAGTAGCACTCCTGACTAGACATATACAGGATCGCACTGAAACCACCTACCATTCACTGCTGTGTTCCCTTGTATTGGCACAGAGCTGATTGAAAAAGCTAATTTAGAAATCTAGTGTTCCTTGGCTGCTGCATGGAACCTCTCTGAGCTACTGATCATTTCTTATTTTATTTACATGCCACTTTACTCTTACAATGGACCCAAGGTGGCTTGCAGCATAGACTAAAACAAGGTACCTTTAAAACACAATGATAATTATAATAATTTTTTAAAAATATATAAGTTGTCTTATTAAAGCCAGCACTAATTCAAAACAAAACTATGGGAATAAAACTGCAGCACTCAGACACCATTAAAAAGACCCTTCTGCAACAACTAGTGAAGTGCCAAGAGCCTGTCTAAATGAAAAGGTCATCAGCTGTTAGTGGAAGGAGAGCAGAGAAGGGGAGAGTCCCACAGTCTCCGAACAACCACCAGAAAGGCACTCCTCTGTCTGCACTGCATGTGGCTGTGACAGGGATGGGACAAAGCAACAGCCCTCCCCACCAAGCATCTTAAATCTTAACCATAGTATATGGTTCATATACTGTGGATAGCAGAGCAACCAGATGTCAAAGAACGCAGGGATGTTTTAATAATAATGAAATTTCCTTAAAAAAGGAAATTTCAGTAGGTGTATGAATTCTCAAAGAACGCAGGGATGTTTTAATAATAATGAAATTTCCTTAAAAAAGGAAATTTCAGTAGGTGTATGAATTCTCATTCAGCCACAGATAGCAGCTTTGCACTGCTGTTAAAAGCACAGAAGCCTTGTTTTCCTTTGCATCTGGTTATCCAACATAACAGAGATCACGCTGCCACCTCTTACTGTTCGCTATCCCTTCTCTCATTTTTTCTGAAACCCATAGAAGTCCTAAAGTCCCAGGCTAGGCCTTCTGCTTGTTTCTGGAAAAAGGGTGGAAAAGCACACATACATGATGGCAGTTCCCTAGCAACCATTCCAGCTTCCTTCTTATGGCTTTCGGGCTTGGTGGTGGGCAGTGGTTGCTGCTTTCCCTCCGTTGCCTCCTGCTTGCCTGAGAGCGATTCCACAAAGTTATTGTGCAGTTGTGGGTCCAGCTTGATAGACAAGAGGCTTTTTTCATTTCTATTTGTCAAATGTCAGTTTCCTTCACTGAACGGACCATTTGGCCCTCAGACTGAGGCCATTTGCACACTACACTGTTATAGCGCTATTATTCCATTTTCAATGTCCTATGGAATCCTGGCATTTGAAGTTTAGGGAGGGGCATTTGGAATTCTCAGCCAGAGAGCTCTTTGGCGTCAGTAAACTACAAACCCCAGAATTCCACAGGAGGTTGAAAGCAGAATAATAGCACTATAACAGTGTAGTGCAGAAATAGCCTCAGTCATTAGCACAGTAGTCAAACGTTAACTGCCAAAACAGAATTTAAGAATACTATCAGTGGAATAATGATTGTGATGCTTTCTTTGAAGGTGATGGCCACTGCTTGAAGGGTTGTCTGATCCAAGATAAAGCTCCCCAAGAGGGACAAGCAGTGGGCTTTTAGTTGCCCACCTAGTAGTATCTGGGTAGGAGGCTGAGAAAGTGCCCAGGCCATGCTCTTCCCCACTGGCATGACATTCTTTCCCTTCACTTTTAAATCATAAGCCAGGGTCTTTGTACCTATGAGCAAATCCAGAATGAACAAATCCAGGAAGAGATGATCTTCCACACAACTTTTTCCTCTCAGCTACAGCGCCTCATCCCAACCCTCTAGAGCCAGGACCCCTTCATACTACAGAATTATAGTGCTATGATTCTACTTCAACTGCCATGGTTTTGTCCTATGGAGTCCTGGGACTGGCAGTCCTTTGGTGCCTCTGACTAAGCTAGACTCCAGGATTCCATAGGATTCAGCATGGCAGTTAAAGTGGAATCATAGTGCCATAATTGTGCAGTGTGAATAGGCCCCAGATATTAAAGGTATATGCTCTCTCTCTCTCTCTCTCTCTCTCAATCTGTGTGTGTGTGTGTGTGTGTGTGAGAGAGAGAGAGAGAGAGAGAATATCTCTTCTTGAACCTACCTTTCATCCATATGAGTACTCCACTGGATCTTGGCCGTAGTAATTATGTTTATATATACATCTACACATATAAATTAGCATGAGAAAACATTCTGTCCATTTCTGACAGCTTCTTTTGGTGATACATTTCCTCTTTTTTGGCAATGTATAAATGGGCAACATGCCTTTCCAATGTATAATTGTTATTATTGTATTTTAGTGGGAAAGTGGGAGAGTGGTGTGATGTTCTAGATACCAGAACAACTTGGCTGTATGTGGCTACAATACATTTTGAGTTGCCCTTGGAAACAAAATACTCTGCTCTGCTCTGCCTGTGAGCATCTCAGAGCCATCTGGCTGATTACTACTGGCAAATGGATGCTGAACTGTTTGGTCTGATATACCCAATTTCTTAGTTCCATGGGCTTGTGGTGGCAGTGATCTGGATTATGGAGGCTGATGTGTGGGAGGATAGTAGTGGATGGAAATGGCTTGCAATACAGACATAGAAGCCTTTTGATTAGGAGCTAACAGGTTCACATTAGCAAGACAGTTTTTTAAAAGAAATGCTCTGAACTTTTTATGCTGTAGAAGAAATAACAAATTAGTTGAGGCTGTGAATTTCCCAAACTCTACATCTGAGTACACCAAGTTGTCATTTCAGAAAAGCCTGAGGGAATCATGCATATTTGCAGTTTTCTTTCGCATAATTTTTTCATGCCTGTAGAGGGAGAGAGATCTATACTGAAGCCCTACTCCCTGAGAAAGGCCAATCTGTTCTGTTCATCTTTGGCTTCAGAGGTATCACTGAGTGCCGCTCTCAAGTCTGTTGTTGCACATCTTCAAGTAGTTTCCAACTTACTATGACCCTAAGGTGAATCTATCACAGGATTTTCTTGGCAAGATTTGTTCAGAAGGGGTTTACCATTGCCTTCCTCTAAGGCTGAGACAGTGTGATTTGCCCAAGGTCACCCAGTGGGTTTTTGTGATGAAGTGGGGACTCGAACACTGGTCTCCAGAGTCCTAGTCCAACAAGCAAACCACTACATTACACTGCTGCTCTCAAGTATTTATCCTAATTTCTACAACCAACTTGTTAAGATAGTAAGACTCTTTGCATCTTGCAAGAAATACCCAAATGACTGTACAATGAAGTCACAAGACATGTAGAATGCAAGCCTCAGTTCTAGCACAATGATCAAACATGTTTATATAAAATTTGCAGGACAGCAAGGAAACTTTGTGACATCTTACTTGTAAAAAATTTATCTTGATTTATCATTCAAGATAAATATCTCTCTTCTTCAAGAGTGTAATGTGTGAATCTGCCAGGTATTTGGTAACTATATATTTTGGTATGGGTGAATGCTCAGGAATAATTTTCCACATCAGATAGTACAGATAGTATCAGATAGCATTTGTGTTTATACACCTGGCTCAACAGTTGTAATGTGGAAAATGTCTTTTTAGTTGAATGACATTTATTCTTTGTCTTTTTGATGTTTTGTTTCTTTGGAGAGAGGGAGTCTGCAATTCAAAGATTAAGTAAAAGTTATATTGTTTTTTTAAATGATCTACAAGTCACAAACATTTGTCTGTCTCTGTAAATAAACAGCTATATTAAATAATATCTTTAAATCCATGTACAATAGCCTGAAGGCCTAAGAGTTCTTTTGATTCTTGATTAGCCCTGTTGCTCTCTTTCCTGAACTTCTATTTGCTGTAGGCTGTGTTTCTTTTATGAATGTACCATTTCCTGAAACTGCATGGATATGCTTCTTTTCAGCCTGCTTTGAGTTTCCATTATATTCTGTTAAATCTGTCTTGAGTTATTTATCACCCTTATTTTCAGGCTATGGTTTGAACTTAGGATACTTCCAGGTAGATCTCATAGTCTTATGTTAGCTGTCAAACAGATATTTATGGAAGATTCGCACAAACCATTACAGAAATTGATGGAATGTTTTGTCCAGTGCTTTCCTCCACTGGAATCTGGTTCCGTGCACTTTAAGGAAAAAACTGGTGAAGGAGCAGGGTTGAGGAATACCTGACCCTCCAGGTGTTTTGAATAATCACTCTCACAATCCTTTGATTGTCATGTCAGCTAGGGCTTTTGGGAGCTGAAGTCTAAAGCAGCTGAAGGATTGAAAGTTCCCCATCCCCAAGGAGTGGTAGGCTTTCCTCACTACATTGTTACAGTGCTATTATTCTACTTTCAACATCCTACAGAATCCTGGGGCTTGCAGTTTAGGGAGGGGCTGGCTGGATTCCATAGGATGTTGAAAGGGGAATAATAGCACTATAACAGTGTAGTGTGGCAAGGCTACCAGAATTAGAAAACTAGGCTAGAAAGATTAGGTTCAAATTCCTGCTCTGCTTGATATAGAAGTTACTGAGTGATCCCCCCCCCCGACCTGGTTTAGTTGATTATTGAGAAAATTCTTATGTATTCAAGATGTCATTTGAATGTGAAATGGCTTTTTGAACAACTGGATGAATGGGCATATGCATGAATATATGAATGATCAGATTGCCAGCAGTAGCTATCTCAGTAAGTCTATAAGCTGACAAGTGAAGAACGAAGGTGAAAGTTCTCTTTTCTTGTCTCTAGCAGTTGCAGTTCAGAGGTCTACAGTGTCTGAACACTGAGAATGAATTCAGCTATTTTGGCCAATAGGTGTGGTCAGCATCTGTGAATTTGTGTAACCCTTTAAAAGTATTCTAAAACGGTGTTCATCTTTTCAGAGTCAGTTCTCTGAGTAAATTATATGTAATTTCTTCCCAGGGTTTTAGCCCTGTTCACCAGTAGCAGAGATGCCAAAGTGGTGCTTTGAACACACATGTTTTATTTGGCATAAAATTTAATGGACTGTGGACCACTTTATCAGATGCAAGTTGTGCCTACTTGCTTCTGTACTGAATCTGCTGTTGTTTTTGTTGTTGTTGCTATGTGTCTTCAAGTTTTTTCCAACTTATGGCAATCCTATGGTGATCATAGGGGTCCTTTTCGCACCTTACCTCGTGCCGCTGGCGTCACGCGGGGATTGCACGAAAAGCCTCATCCGGGAGACACTCATGTCCCCTTTGCACCAGCTGCGTGCTGGCCGGAAGGAAGCATGAGCACTCTGCCCCTTCTTTCCACAGTGCAGCTGAGTACTTTTCCAGGCTGCACTGGGGGAGGAAGTGCAATGGCCACGCGTCCGGAGCCTCTGCACACAAGGTAAGTGTGTGTGGGGCATGGAAGGGATGTGTGATCGCACATCATTTTTGGCAACAAGCTGAAAGTTATATAATGCGCGATCACCACCTTATGGCCTTGGAAGCATCATGCGATTGTGAGGACGTCATGTGGAATGGTTTTTGCAATCACACAATGCTCCCGAGGCCATTTCGCAACAGGACTGGCATGTGTAAAGGGCCAGGGTTTTCTGGGGCTGAGAGTGTGTGATGTGCCCAATGTTTCCATGGGTGAGTGGGGAATTTAATATTGGTTGTAGTCCAATGCTAAGACGACTACACTAAGCTGAATCTATTGCCAATCTGTTTCACAGATACTTGCAGAAAAGAATGTGAAGGTTAAAACTGAACAGAGATTGAAAAGAGTGATCATTAACTTTTTAAATGGATTGTCTTTGTTTAATTATAAACACATGTGGTTGATAATAATCCCATTTGTACTAGACATACTTTCAGATGGTAGATCCAACAGAATCAATGTGCAATTGGCTGATTATTTGGATCTGTTAATGGGTCATTTCAGACCTTAGGATGAGGGTATGAGGTTAGTTTTTCACTGTATTAGCTGAATGAAGAATGACATGATAAACTGAATTAGAAGAAAATTCTACCAAAAAAAAAAAGAAAAAAAGGTTGTGATGACAATTGACTCTGTTAATTAATAACTTGTTAAGGGAGGAGGGAATGTAAATTTCTTACTAGTAAAATTTATTTGTGGCCCATGCATTTAGAAAAAAAAAGTGGGAGAAAATTATATGCACATATGCTAAATAGCTTATTCCACTTTTCATATTGATGACTGCTGCAATTCACCTACTCCCCTTTCTCAGCTATTAGCAAGAAGACTGGCCTGTATTATGCCCAGTCAATAGAAGGTCTGCTTTTATTTTGTGTTCTTATAGCTTGCCATTTTGCAGCTTGTTTTTTTGTGTTCTGATGGCTTTCTTTTTGTGTGTTCTTAAAGCTTGGCATTTTGCAACTTGTTAGGTATTTGCAGAAATAAATGCAAAGAGGTGGTGAGTTGGTTAAGTCTCTCCTTTCCTAGATTTGAGCCAAATTGTTTTCTCATTAGCACTTAGGAACAAACTTGCTTCCAGGTTGTGACTGAGCCTTATTTCTTTCTCTCCCAGCTTGGTATGGCAGTTCCCCAATCTGAGAAAGTACCCTGTCTTTTCCTCACAGCTCTGCCTTCCCACTTATAACACCACCACATTTGTGTAAAAGGGTGAGATCTTTCCGGTTGTTCAGAACTCTCTTAATAGTTCTATGGTAGCATGTCTTCTGTGTTATTTTAAATACTGTATACCACTCAGTCGAGTCAGTATTTATAGAAATAAACTGTAATATTAATAAGATAACATACAGAACCAAATAATGGAGTTGATATGCAGGTCAAAATTAATACAGTTCTTCAGGGTATTTTTAGATAGTTTCCTTATATCTTTAAACTCTCACATAAGCACAAGTATAATAAACAGCCCTTTGGCTACACTTTCACTGAAGACTCAACCCCCAATCTAGGTCACACTTTTTGACCAGATTCTGTATTGGTTTAATTGTTCTTTTGCCTCTCACTAGCCTTCCACTGAGAAATTAAACCCTTCCCACACAGTCATCCTCCCTGGCTGACCGAGGGACTTTACTCCTCAGATATCTCTGGCAAGAGCTTCTCACTGAAGGATTGCAAATGACAATCAATGGTTGCTTTTATATATCTTTTCCTATCAGCCATCAGCTCCTCCCATGCATTACTGGGCTGGGTTTCTCTCCTGAAGAGCTATTCTGGTTGCCTGACAACCTGTTTCTGGGTTGTTCTGACATTTCAGATAGCCAACCCCCCCAGAACTCCATCACACAGGTATCTTGTCTTAATTTTTAATACAGTATGGATACCAATCTCTCCCATGTTGATACAGCATCAGTGTGTAAAGAAATTCTGAGTATCACAAAGTTCACATAATTCAGCAGTTGCTTTTCCTGCCTACAACTTGTTGACAAAAAGGAAATAGTCTGAAAAATATTTTTCATGTGCTAACTTATATTATTTAGAAAGTATTACTACAATATAAATAAAAACACAAGACATAAGAAACAGGAAGCTGCCATACCGTTGGACCATCTAGTGCAGCACTGTCAACAGTGACAGTGGATATCCAGGTTTTAATGCAGGATTCTACTAGCTTAACTGGAGACTTGATGTATCACTTGGTGGTCTTCTATCCAAGTACTACCCAGGCCCAACCTTACTTAGTTTCTGAAATCAGATGAGAATGGGCACATTCAGGGTTGTATGGTTGAGATGTGTCACCACAGCAGGGAAGAATATGTCCAGGTGATCTCTCTGCTGTCTAGGTGCAAACTGTTGATGGGCAGCTTCAAGGCCCCTGCTCTCATTTCTTATGGTTCTTGACCTTTAATTAGACTTGGTCTGCCAGCCTTTCCAACATAAGATTGTTTCTTGATATTTATTAGAATAGAAGACTCCCCTCTGTGAAGAAGGATACATGACCAATACACTTCTCGGAAGATCTGTCCATGGCTTCCATGTACCAGTTGCATAGGAATAGAGGGGCGAGGGGCGCTTTGCCCAGGATGGCAAAGTTTTTGGGGCATCCTGGTTTGTAGCGAGGCCCCCACATGCCCTGGCCATGCCCCAAACACCATGACCATGCCTCCATGGACTGCGGCCACACACTGTAGCCCCCCTTGCACCCCCTCTTCACACACTCCAAGTTCCATCACTGCTATGTACTTATCCAAACATCTCCACTGCTTCTTCATCTGCTTCAGTTGAGTTAAACCTGGGGTTGCCAGACTGAAAAGTGTAGATGGATTCTGAACTTTTAAGGGATATGTAGAAGAGGGAATTGCAGCAAGCTGTGCTTGTCATGCAACCAGGGAGCAAGCAACAGCTGCTGAAATTTCCTCTTCTGTACAGCCAGCAAAGGTACTAGAGCCAGCTCTACTATTTGCTCTGGCAACCTTAGTTAAACCTTATGAGTATTGCTCACTGTATGAGTGCCCTAACCACCTTGGATCTCCTCAGATCATGTCATTTTTGTGAAAATGGTGCTTGGTAATAATTTAAAGAGGCATCAGCATATCATAGGCTGTTGTATATAGATTTATGTGTTCTCATACGTTACCTTTATCATTGTGCTGTTCATGACAAGTTCCAGATTTTTGTGGGCCCTTGAGGAAAAAAGGTTGACAGTGGGTCATTTTAGTTTCATTCCTTTAGGACTGCGATGTTTATTAGCTCCAACTCTTACATTCAGAAAATTTACAGATTCAGAAACATCAACTAAGAAATATGGACTAAAAATAGAGGATAAGATGAATGTGTTTATGCTACATTGAAGACCAGTGTGAAAATTATTTCTTTCAGCTTTCCTGAAGGGACATTTCATAAAAGCAAATATGCCAGATCATGTTTTAGTGAAGCTAAAGCTAACCTTCATTCTCTACACTACATATAACCCCTGACTGATTGAGATGACTAATATTTTGTGAGCCTGGCAGTTTTTTCTCTGAAGTGTTTTTTAAAAGTATGAACACTGCTCAACAGCAAAGTTTTAATCCATGTGAACCTCAAGACCAGAACAATTCCATTGTATTTATTTATTAGAAAAAAATACAGAGCAACACTTTAGATGACTAACAATATGAGACATCCATACACTTTAAACAAAAACACAGATACTCAGAAATAGCATGGCAGGTAATTAAAGCATGGAACCAGTTTAAACTACAAAGGTTGATAAAGAACCCACCTGAACAAAGTAGAGGAAGCTAAAAGGAGAAGGGCTAAGCAAGCTTTCTGTGGGAAAGACTTCCAAAATTGGGCTGTCACCACCAAAAAAAAAGTCCCGTCACACATCCCTGCCTACTTCATGTTCATTCAGATCCAGAGAAATTCCTTTTATATAGGAGGAGGGAGTGGTCCATTGGGCCTTATAGACCTGAGCTATTGGTGTGATGAATGAATGGTGGTGTGTTCTGGTTTTTTTCCCCTCCTCAAAGTTTTTCCCAAATGAAAATAATTGAGAACTTTGCAAAACCCAAACCAGGAGTGAGAAACTGTGGCAGGTCCAGTGGCCTATTTTCTGCCCCTGGGAGTGTCCAAGGACTATGTGGACTGCCAGAAAGGAAGGAAGGAAGGAAGGAAGGAAGGAAGGAAGGAAGGAAGGAAGGAAGGAAGGAAAAGGGCCTGAAGCCCACTTCTAGCTTTGAAAAATGGGCCTTTCTTTTTAAAGTTAAACAATGCAGTGGGCTCCCATGGCTTTTTCCAAAGGTGAATCATGGACATCAATTTGCGCTTCTTTGCTTATTCCACTCTGCCCAGCCTTCAGGCCACCTGTGGCCCCAGAACTGCTCTTTGCCTGCTGCTCCTCCTTCTGCTGTTGAACCTCTTTGCTTCAACTTGACTTTCTGCATACATTGTCTAAATGTGATCAAAGTACATGTGAGGATCCTCACTCCTAGATGCACTTTACCAGGACAAATAATTTGCTTTGTTTCCCCTACAAAATGGAATGTGTGCCATCATAACATCCCATTTATCATCCTGGTATGGAGAGCTTGGAATTACTGGTTCCCCTTATGGACTGAGGCCCTTTGTGCATGGCATTTGTCATGCAAAAGGGCAGCTGGAGCATTGCGCGATTGTGAGGAGCAATCTGCACGATGAACTCACAATTGCGCAATGCTCCAGAGGCCAGCAGGCACCGATCGCACGCCTTTCATTTCCGGGTGGAAGCTGAAAATGGTGTGCAATCACGCATTGCTCCTGGGCCCCGCACACACTTTCCTGGTGTGCGGAGCCTCTGGAGCTGCACCAGTCGCTCCCAGGCTGCGCTGCGGAAGGAAGAGGCGGGGTTCTCACACGAGCGGGCAGCTCACGTGGAACTGAAGCAGTAGGGACACAAGAGCCTCTTGCCAGAGGCTGCTCGCATGATCCCTGCACCCCAGCGCCGGAAAAAGGTAAGGTGCTGAAAGGGCCTAAGAGAGCCAGCGTGGTGTAGTGGTTTGAGTGGGAGGCCTAGATTTGAATCCCCACTCAGCTATGGAAACCCACTGGGTGACCTTGGGCAAGTCACAGTCTTTCAGCCTCAGAGGAAGGCAAGGTTAAACCACCTCTGAACAAATCTTGCCAAGGAAACCCTGTGACAGGTTTGCCTTAGGCTTGCCCTAAGTCAGAAATGACATGAAGGCACACAACAAGAATTCCCTGCAGCATGTGATACTGTTCACACACAGCTGCCATTCATTCAAGCCATTATGCAAAAGAGGGATAAATGCATTTGAAATTGTCACCGTTGTTGGTACTTAAGAGAATGTAAGAATGAGAAGATACTCCTTCATTTTTGTTATGTGCACTGAAGTTGTTTCCAACTTATGGTGGCCTAAGGCTGCTCTATCACAAAGATTTTCTTGGAATGATTTGTTCAGAGAGGATTTGTCTTTCCTCCCTCTGAGGTTGAGAGAGGGTGGCTTGTATAAGGTCACCCAGTAGATTTCTATGGTTGATGCTCAGACCATTACACTATGCTGGATCTTATATGGTAGGAAGTGATGTCTTCTCCAAGGACGCTATAGTTCCAAATAATGGAATTGGAGAGAGCAAGGGGCAGAGATGTAGTTAAGGGGAGGGAGCAAAATGAGTGCATTTTCTCTCTAAATAAGAATTCTGCCCCACCAAAATTTTCCTTCAGTCTCCAATTTTCTAGTGTTGCAGAGGGTAGGACATCAAAAATTGTTCATACTTAGAACTCTTCTGTTTGCTGTTTCCACATTTCCTTGGTAACTTTGGCTGCCCTTTTGCTTCAAGTGCATACACTGTTTTTTAAATGCTCAGCAGAAATTTTAAATTATCGCAGTGCTTGAAATTTGGAAAGTGAAGGAAAATTTAATTGGAGGTGCAGTATTCTTCTTTGTGGGGGAAATGCTATCATTATAGGGGTATGCAGGATCTTCAAGGAAGGTAGGAATGCATGATTTTCAAAGCAGATTCATCCTAGTAGAATGGAAGTGCAGAAGTGTGAAATCATATCTCGGTGATAAAGCCCCCTCCTCTGCTTTGTTGGCTGGCCTATTTTCGGAGGCTGATCTCCCATAAATGGGCTTATGTGGTGTACTTAGGCTTTAGAATGCCTGCATTTCATTACCTGCAGGATTTTCTACTCTCTCCCCAACCCTCTTGTGTGATCATGCAGACACACATGTGGGTGGATGCGTGAGTTGTGTGCTTTTCCCTTCTTGTCTATATTTAATAAATGTCTGTGATTTGCTGAGTATAATGGGATAGGAGTGCAAAAATGGTGATGTCGCAAAAGAAGTGAAAGCTAATTTAGAAACAGTAGCTATTTTAGCCAGTTTCAGGAAAAAAAAACATAAGTCTTGTGCATCTTAAAAACTAAAAAAACCCCTAACCTCCCAAAAAACTTAAAAAACAACAACAACCTCCAAACGCTTTTTAATGGCATGAGTTTTCATGGACTATGCATGTATAGTAGATATTATCTAGAATTTCAAGTATATATACAGTATAGATGAGTGATGAAAGACCATTGGTAATGCGGTTATCATTGCTAGTACTTTCTGAACTTGATTTCCTATTGACATAATTCTCTGCAAGTCCATCTCGAACTGTGTGTATTGTCCAAATACCTGAGTTTCTGGATAATATTCCATCAATCTGATGAAGTTGGCTACAGTCAACAAAAGCTCATGTTATAGTAAATGTGTGAGTCTTTAAGGTGCTAATAGCCAACTTGGAATGCATTTGGGGGAAGGTTAGCATCCATGACTTCTAAGAACGCAAGCGGAAGTGGGATGGGATGGAAATGCTTAAAATGGAAAGTGGATACAAAACAGCAAGCCTGCTTTCTTTGGTTTAAAATGAGATGGGAAGGAGCATGTGTATTTCCAGTCCTGTCCTTAAGCATTGAGGGGATGGGGTTGAGGCAGATGAAATCATGAGGCCTATCTAACAGGTGGAATTACCACCTACATTGCCCTTGTCACCATATTGTTTACTATTTAGACAGATGAATGCTGGAAAACAGCATAATAAAAGCTGTTGCTAGAGGGAGGGCATTGCCTGGGCCGTGCTCAGCGAATCAGTAAGCTGCAGAAACAATGGTGCCAGGAAAAGACCCTATGACAAACTCAACCACGGTCTTATTGCAGAAAGCATCCAGCAACATAACTCTGTGTTATTAGGCGTAACCTAACAACCATCTTATGCAACATTTACTATGAACTTTTTTCTTATGTAATGTCTCTGCAGGGAACTGTAATGCTTGGTAAGACTCAGCTGGCTGTCAGTTTGTATCTGGGCCAGCCTTTAAAGTTTTGACATTAAGCTGTAAGAGTGTAAGCAACATTTGGATATCTGAGAGAATACCCTCTCCTTTATAGAGATACTCAGCTGCTCTGACCATTCCTAGAGGTCTTCCTCATTGTGCCTCCACCTGACAGCAACCAGGAAGAAGACTTTTTCTTGGGTGGTACTCAGCTTCTGGAATACCACCCCCTGAGAAGTAAACACATACAAACTCAAATGAGTTTTTTTTTAAACAAATCATCTCACCATCTCATGGTGCCTGGCATTATGATTTGTTGTTTATGATATACTAGTTATGTTATATAGTTATGTTCTGTGTATACTGGGCCCTCAGTATCTGCTAGGGTTTGATTCCAAGACCCTCCATGGGTAACAGAATTTGTGGATGGTCAAGTCCCATTATGCACAATGGTGTAGGAAAATGGTGTCCCTTATATAAAGTTGCAAAATCAAAGTTTGCTTTTTGGATTTTATTTTTGGAATATTTTCAAGCTGTGGTTGATTGAATCCATGCATACAGAATCCATGGATATAGAGGACTGACTGCAATTTTTTTTAGTGATGAGGTATATTTATCTTGTAGTTTTTATTGCTGTACATTGCCCTGATGTGCTGTACAATGTGATAGTATAGAAAGGTGGTATAGAAATACAGTTCTCCTTCCACATTCGCAGGTTTCACTTTCGCGAATTTGATTATTTGCGAGGTGCCTGCTTGTCCCGCTTCTCCCCCTCCTGGCCTGTGGAGGGCAGGAGGGCACAAGGAGGGCAATCGACCCTTCCCTGCTTTGGCTGCTGTCACTGGCGTGGGCGCACCCTCAGCAGGCGGCAGAAGGTGAGAGAGGAGCATGGGAGAAAGCCAGCAGGGAAAGAGCGCTTTCCCTACTTTGTTTGTCCCGCCCCCCATACTTGCCTGATCGTACGGGTGAGAGCCAGTAGAAATTCAAGCAGGGAAGTTCTTTCCCTGCTTGGCTCTCTCCTGCCCCCCCTCCCCACTTGCCTGATCATGTGGGTGGGAACCAGGAGAAAGCCAAGCAGAGAAGTTCTATCTCTGCTTGAGTTTCTCCTGAGCCCCCCCCACTTGCCCAATCGTGTGAGTGGGAGCCAGGAGAAAGCCAAGTGGGGAAGTTGTTTCCCTCCTTGGGTTTCTCCTGTGTCCCTGCATTTGCCCCATTGTGGGGTTGGGAACCAGGAGAAAGCCAAGCAGGGAAGTTGTTTCCCTTCTTGGCTCTCTCCTGCCACTTTCTTGATGGCATAGGTGGTTTTCGTGGTTTTTTCACTTTCGCAGGGGTTCTTTTTCCATATCCCTCGTGAAAGTGAAGGGCCTACTGTATATCATGGTAATGATAATAGAAATAGAAATAGAAAGTGAGTATGCAATATGTCATGAAAAGGAAAATACAGTAGGTTTGAGGGCAAATTCTGTGGCCATGTGCCAGGCTACCCAGTTAAGAAATAAGTCTCAAACTACATCCCAAGTGAATTATGCTTGTTGATACTTTCCTTTCTTTTCCTTTCTTTTCCTTTCTCTTTCTCTTTCTTTTGTGAAGGTGAATTGTGAGGGTATTGGAGTTAGGATAAATCGTTACTTCAGGAGGACTCTTTTAGGCCAAAAATGTTTTGATTTTTTTTTGGGTGGTGGTGATAGTGGTAATGCACCACAGGTTGTATATTCACTCTTGTTATATATGAAGCTATCTAGGTTGTAGTAGGGAAGAGGGTTGAATTCAACACAAATGGAGATTGTGATAGCTTCCATAAAGCACAGAAGTATTGAACACTCTGGCCACTTCTTAAAATATTAAGAAAATGGAGAAGGGAAAACAAAGAAGGGAATTTCATTTAGCTTTGTAAACCAAAGATTGGCTTTGAGAGGTATGAAAGTTAGAAGTTAGGTGCAAGAACTTAATCAACTTAATCAACAGTTCTCTTATTTTCCTCTGAGAAGTAACCATGAATCTTCTTTGTGGACAAAAAAACAGAAAGGAAAACAGTCTCTGGAAGTATCAAGACTTTCAGTTCTTTTTGTTTTGATTTCATATATATATTCCCAGGTTTGCATCCCATTTTTTTCTTGAAATATCTCAGATTTCTCTCACTTCTCCCTCCATTGTGTTTTTCCTCTTCTCCTGATTGTGTGTCACATTTAGGCTGTGTTTGTTCCAATGCAGATCCATGGATTGATCCATGGATTTATTATATTACACTGGATGTATACTGATGGGTAGTTCTATATTGCAAAATTTACACTGGAAATGTTGCAATAAAAAATACTGTGTTGTCCAGTGCTACACTTCTTCCAGGTGAAGAAATATGAACTGCCATCCCCCCTTATCGCTAGGGGCAACTGATCTCTTAGATGTAGGCATCACCTCAAAGTAGCTTATTTTGCTTCTGGATTTCAGAGTTAAGAAATATTTCTGTCCACAGCAAGTTAATTAGTGTACACTATTTCACTGTTGATAGGCAGAAAGGTGCTAGTGGCACTTTGTTTTCATCATGCCTGTCCTAATTGTGGCTAGAATTAAAACAGCACCTGAAATGCTGTTTCAAATGTGCAGAAAAAGTCGTTTCCACAGCAAAGTTTGGTGGTATGAGGAAACACAACTGATTTCATTTGGTCTATATAGGGAAGTCCAAAATAAACACCACTTGGAAAAGTATAGTCATTGCCATTCACATGCTGTACATTGTGCAAGCTTTGCTGCACGTGATCCAACTGTAAAGCCTTCAGATCTTGCAAAAAGTTGAGGAGTGTCAGATAAGAGCACTTTCTGGCCCTATTTTGCAATGTGCTCAATTATTTCAGTTGTGTAAACTGACATACTCAGATAATATCTCCAGATCTAATCGATAAAACATTGCTGTAGCAGAATAATGAGAGACAGCAGGGGTGAGTGATCTGGAATAATGGGCAGAGCCAGAGTGATAAGTGAGGAGCATCAGCTAAGAAGGGTATTTAAGACTAGAATGGAGAGTGGAGAAGGACAGTCAGCAAGATGAAGCTGAAAAGAGCCAGATATGGTAGTCAAGTGGAAAGGACCATCAGATAAGTTTGGTCAATGCACTATATATATATAACATCCTATTATTTATTAAATAACTGTATGCACTTCCTGGTTGTAGTCCCTAAATAAATGTAGTGTTTAGTTGAAATACTTGATGATTCCTAGGGTGGTACATATTCAAGGATGATCTGTCTATCTATCGTCTATCTATCTATCTTGCCCAGTGTTTTGGTCTTATCTGCATATTCAAACATATTTGAGAAGAGTTATATTATTGTTGTATGCCTTCAAGTTGTTTCTGGCTAAGGTGAACCTATCACAGGGTTTTTCTGGGGATGAGAGTGTGTGACATGCCCAAGTTCACTCATTGGATTTCCTTGGTTGAGCAGGCAATTGAACCCTGGTTGTCACTCAAACGACTTGCACCACATTGGCTCTCAAGAAGAATTATGCAGCTCTATAATTCAGTAACTGGTGGCAATATTTACTTTGGATATGCTTGTTGTGCGGATGGACTGACTGGACTGGTTGCACAGCCAGGCATCTTAAGTGCTCCAGTTTGGCTGGTGACATTTCAGGGCCAGGGTCTTGTATGGGACTCCATGGACATCACAGCCATCTTTATATATGTGGCTCCTGCACAATTATATCAAAGCTCTTTCTGTATTGTTAAGAAGACATGAGACTGGAAGCGCTTTGGGACTGCTCTCCAGGAGCACAATGCCTGAGTTGGAAGAGGGAGCTGCCCTCAGTTACAAGTTCATGACAGCTCAGTTTCATGTCAATGCATGGCCATTATTCCTCCAGATTATTAAGGAACAATGATACAAAGTGAGGCATGGATTTGTTGCTAGGCAAGATATTAAGCAACAGCTTGAGAAATAACTTGGAAAATTTTCCTCTTCTGCACTGGGATAGTTGAAATAATCTTTCCTCATGGACAGCTTAAGTTATGGCAAATTTGAGAAGTGAGAAGCAAAAATGATTTGGACTTGAGTAGGCAAGCAAAATGGTTGAGATAACTTGACTCATTTTCACAGCTGGAATTACAAATTCTGTTGTAACATCCAGTATTGACCTTGATGCATACTGGAACTCAGAATTGTTCTGCTGACCAGAACCCATGGCAGTAAAAGTACTGTATGGTACAGGATCTTGGCTTGAATTGTTTTTCTGTGAATAACAGAAAACCTGTTTCTCATTTTATTGGTCTACATCCAGACCCTTTTGTTGTGCAGTTTGGGAGAGAGATACTAATTTTTCTGCTTTGCCCCAGACACACTAAGAGCAAAATACAAGGGGCAGTACAGCTGGATTGTTTTTCAAATCTCAGGCTGGTAGCTAATAACAGGGATCTGGTTACTGGAAGAGACAGATGCCTGCTGCCTGCAATTCTGTTTCTTTCTCATCCTTAAAGTTTAATTAGAGATCAGAGTGCTGTGCGGATCATAGGGTTTATATTTGGTTCTTAGACAATGGCTGGGACACGATGGCCCATCACAGTCAGCCTGGCTCTTAGACCATTTCCACACAAGACTGTAATAGTGCTATGATTCCACTTTCAGCATTCTATGGAATCCTGGGGTTTGCAGTTTAGGGAGGGGTCAGCTGGCGGAAATAGTCTGCACATAAGGAAGTGGGTACTTTCTCATTGCTCTTAACCTCAGAACGTATGCAGATCTTGTTCCTTCCACTTCTTTAGAAACACCATAAATATTTCTACCTGTTATCTATTAAAGTATCACTGTGAGTACTACTTAGTGGGGTTTCCTGACAGTTTTTGTTTTATTTTCACCTAGTACTCTCAAAATAGTTTTTGAAAAGTCCAACATTTTACAAATGTTTATAGAGTCACTAGAAGTAGCACAGGAAATTGCCTTATACTGAGTCAGCCACTGGTGCATCTAGCTCAGTACTGTATTGCTTACGTGGACTGACAGCAGCTCTGTGAGTTGGACAGAGGCATTTTCCTACCATTTTATTTATTTTATTTCCTGCTGTTCTCTCAGCTCCTGAGGCAGCTCATGATATCAATTAAAACAAAAATGTAGCTAAAACACAATCATAATAATACAAAATAATTTTAAAAAATATGAAATAAACTACCCAAAACAGTATCAAACAGCATTAAAAACAGTTTTTACTGGCCAGTAGTAAAAGAGTAGAAAGGAGTCCATCTTAGTGTCTTGTGGGAGGGAATTCTACCACCTGGGAGCAGTGACTGAAGAGGCCCTCTTACATGTCTTCACCAAATCCGTCTGTGACAGTGGTTAGGCTGAAAGCATGCCTTAGGATCTCAAAACTTAAGCAGGCTCATATAGCAATACTGATGACTGAAAGTGGGTCTTGCTGCATTTAAGGCATATGTTCCACCATTGAGTAGTGTTACGCTTGGTAAATGTATGCACAACTTTACTCCTTCTCAGGAACAGGGAAGAAAAGAGGTAGGATTAAGAAAGCAATCTGGGTTTGTCTTTTGGGTGTGCAGTCAAGTAATTTTGCTGAAGCTGCTATGTGCCTTCAAGGTGACTCAAACTTATCCTCATTTTATCCTAGGGTTTTCCTGGCAAGACTTATTCAGAGGAGGCTTGCTTTCCTCTTAGGCTGAAGGACTGTGACTTGGCCAAGATCACTCAGTGAGTTTTCACAGCTAACTGGGGATGGAACTCCCCACCCTTAGCCCCCGTCTAAAAGGGCACTAGTCCAACACTCAGTCCACATTGGCTCTCATAATTGTTACATAAATCAAAGGAAACTAGAAAAATGAGTCTTTGAAGGGAGGTCACCCCCAATGTCAGTTTTAATTTGGGATGCTCTAAATTTTCTTTTTAAAAAGGAGAACTGTGATATAACAACTATGCATAATAACTGCTTGCTTAGTACTTCTTCCTGGGTTGTGACTATAGGTTTATAGACATAAAGAGTTTCAATCAGTGCCAAGAAGGGTTCTGGTGCATGATTTGTGTATGTGTGTGTGTATGAGAGAGAGAGAGAGAGAGGGAGAGAAAGAGGGGTGTAAAAGCTGATTTAATCCCTGGATTCCTATGGTATTGGATAGATGATTATCTTTTCTTGCCTTGCTTTCCTCTTCCTGTCTTTTCTTGCCTTGCCTTGCTTCCCTTTTTGTTTTATGAAACAAAAATAGCACACATGAAACAATAAGAGTGGAATAACCTGAAACACAATAGAACAGCAATAGAAGCAAGTAACATGTCTAATGTTCTATGATGTGGTATTTAGGAGAAACAAGGGCATGTAGAGTGATCTTTGTTACATTAATATGAGTGAATGTTTCCTCCTATTGAAAATGTAACATGAAACTTGCAATGAAATGAAGGAAGCATAAGGAAGAATATTCAGGTTTCAAAGTGGAAGAGTTAATTCTTTTGCGTCACAAATTATATACTGTGAAAATTGCTTTACTTCTGTTGTTTGTGTAAAACTAGCCGATTTGTGCATCAAACAGGTAGTTGGTTGCTCTGTGGAACAGTTTTTCTTATTGGCAATATGGCCTCTTTTGCTTTCCAGATGTAGTGTTTCATACTGACTTCATTCTCTCCCTCCCTCCTTCACACCCCACCTCAATTGTTAACAGAAAGGCATATCCTGTGCACATAGGGGTAAGAGTGGAGAGTTTTACCCAGCCATGTGTGTCTCTGTGTTGCTCATCAGTTCTTTGTGACAGCAGTAAGTGGATATGCAGTGGAAGGACATTTGCTGGTCACTTGTCATGACTCATTCCTTTTTATTAAATCCACACCAATTTTTTTTTTTTAAGAGAGATATTATTTACAGGAGCTGCCAGTGTGAGGCTAATGTGAGCTATGGGAAAAGGAAGCTGTATGGAGGAGCACATGTGCTTTGTGCCAGCCATGTAGCGTATAAGATGGGAAGTAGAAAAGGAAGAGGAGATACTACAGCTTCTTCATATGGCTCAACTTGCCACGTTTCACTGATCATTTGGGTTTTCTTGGGAGGGAATGGATTTAACTTGGCCGGAGTATATTTTAGGTGATATTTTAGTCAATCTCTACATACAGAAGTTATTTTTTCAAGACTGCCCAAAAATGATTAAAACAGCAGCAGCAGCAGCAGCAGCAGCAACAACAACACAATTGTGACTTTATTTTTCTCATTCCATCCTGTGAAGCTCTGAATGCTCTTTTTACAGCTTATCCATGACTCATTCTTTTTTGTTTGTTTGCTTGTTTCTCAGAGCATTTGTTTACTGTTCAGTGGACAGCAGATCATAAAGGGGAGAGAAATGCGCATGTAGACTGAAGTGTTCGCCGCAGACTCAAAGATGAATATTGGAAGGGAAGGGGCATGGAAAGAAGACTGAATGAGAAAAGTTGTATTTCTGTGCATAGTTTATCATATTTTGAACTAAGTAAAATAAAATACATTAAAATCAAAGGAGCACTCCTCTCTGGTAACCCTTTAAATTCTATCACATCCAGGGTTTAAAATCCACTATCCGCATTACTAGAAGCTAATCAGGGCTGCATGCAGTCTTCCCCCACTTATCTGACAGGTTAGGGACTGGAACACAGTCAGAAAATGGAATTGGTGGAAAGCAGAACACACGTACTGTACCGTAGGGAGCATGAAGTGCTTATGGAGGCTCACTTGGGACTAAATGTGTGTGTGCTGCTTGCAAAGTCTTCCAGCGGCTTAGTACCTTTTCCCAGCTCTCAGCTCACTTTGCAAGCAGCATGTGCATATGAGCAGTTCCAAGTAAATGTCACAGGCAAGAAGAACTGATGAAAGCATGAAACCACATCAAATTAATGGAATTTGTCCTTAATTTGGTAGTATCAAAAGAGTGAGTCATCAGATAACGGAGCGTCAAAATGTAGGAGCTTCCGGTATAGGTATAGATATAGGTATACAGTGTGTATATGCAAGGGTTCCATTCCAGGAACCCTAGCATAAAACAAAACAAAACAAAATGCAAATGCAAATGCTCCATCCCATTATTATCAATGAATGTAACTTGCGCGTGTGTGCGCGCGCACACACACACACACACTGGCGCATGCACACACCCATTGCATCAGTTGATGATAATGGGACTTTGCATGACCTCACATCCATGTGTGTAGAGGTCATGCCAGCAGAGGGCACACTGTATATTTATTTCTGTGATAAACAGAACTAAAAAATATAAAATGAGCAAAACATGTCCGCTTCTTCCTCCTCCTTTAGTTAAAAGATGGAACTGAGCATCCAAGGTGGGAGTTTAGAACATTCTGTTTCCAGCATTCTTCAGTGAATGATGGCATTATCCTCTAAGTGGAGGCTGTGTGGTGTATTAAATTTTAAATCTATGAAATCCAGAAATTCTCCTTTTTGTCCAAAATGTCTGAAGGAGGCAGCACCTCAGTACCAAATAGGGACAAATCAGAGATGCTGAGATGTTCTGAATTGAAATGCCTGGCCACTGACTGCTCTAGCTTCTGGGTCAGGATTGCAGACTTGTGGTTCCTGAAGCATGTATGCAGGTCTGTGATTGTTTTACCCACATACTGCAGATGGTATCCTGTATGTCTGCATTCGATCACATAATAATATTGAGGACTGGCAATTTTTTTTTGCCAGTTGCTGCGGTCCTAATAGTAACAGTCTGCTTGAAGGTACTTAAGCAGCCACTATAACACTTTGAATCACACGAGTGTGATTCTATTGTGACTGGTGTATATATAGATGTATATGTGAGTCTGTGACTGTCTGTCTGTCTGTCCATCTATCTAGACTCCAGCTATATGTGCTTTTGTTCATACGAATGCCTTCACATGACTGCAGCTCTGTATGATTTTTAACCTAACAGAATATGATGCTTCCTACTGAGTACAAGATCAAGGCTGCCTCATGCCTTTGGATCCCCTGTGAGCCCAGCAGGTGCCTGTATACTTTAAAGGTGCTTGTCCTGGGCATGAATGGTGACCCTGATACAACCCAGATGGACACTTTCTGACCAAAGGGTGGACTCACTCTTACCCGCAAAACTCTGCTGTTTCTCCTGTTCAGTTTCTGTTACAGAATAGCAAACTGTCTTGTGGTAAAACTTCAGTAGCACTTGGCTAGGGCCATATCTTGATTCTGGCTTTGTGTTTGTCGGAAAGGGCACTTTTCATCTGGTTGAGGTGTGTTTAGTGAATCTCAGTGGCAATATTTGGGTACCATCCATGAGAGTGAGGTGATAAAAAAAATGCAATCATTTATCTATAGAGCAACCTGGCTAGCACATTTTTTTTTTTAAAAAACCTGTTCTCTACACAAATGTATAAAAACTGGCAAGCCACAATGTAGCTAAGCCAAGACATCTGGGTTTTAAATCTGCACAGCTACCATTAAAGTCAGTGGTGATTAAACTTGCTTTAAGCCCTTCCATGTGCTTTTAGGGTATTGTAGACTGCTTGAGTATCAGTGCTGAAAAATGCTATGCATATTTCTTTCACATAAGGCTTCAATGTGTGGGCAATACATTGAATAGACTAATTCAAAACCTTTCAATCAATTCAATAAATATTTCTCCAATTCATTGGGGAGCTGATTTTTAAGGGAATTTTTGTTTATTTTTGTTTCAAGTAATTATTATGACGCAGGTTACACAGGCAACATTTTCTCTTTCACACAGAAGAAATGCCCCTTTGATGATGGTGCCTGTTAGTGTTCTGTGAGCATCTTAAAAATAGAGGAGAAATCCTTCTGTTTTCAACATTATCCATTTTATTCTGTATAAAGTTTTCAAGAAGGATTGATTAATTAAAATTTATAACTCTTTTTTTGTTGGGGCCCAGCCTGGCCTTCACAAATTTAACCTGTAAATTCACGGCAATGTGAGATAAGCGTACTCTGAATACATTTAAACTTGGAAAGTAAAGTCTGCTGGGAATTATTGTACTCTAAGTAAATATATTCAGGCTGGAGTGTAAACAGAGTGAAATAACTGAATGAAAGAAAGGTGTGGCATAGTACTGTGTTTATGGAATAGAAAGAAATGATTTCCACGTACAGGTTCCTGTATTCAATCTCAATTTTTTTCTCTGTCTTTCAAAAATCCAATTATCTGGTATCTCCAGTTAAAAGAATCATGCTCATCAGAGAGCTGAGTCATTCTTAAGATGCAGCACTTTTGATATATTCTTAATATAGTTTTAAAAATTGCTATATATTTGTTGTTGTGATCCTTCAAGTTGTTTCTGACTTATCGCAATCCTAAGGTGAATGTATCATGGGGTTTCCTGGGACTAAGCTTGTGTGATGTGGCCAAGATCACCCAGTGCAGTGGTTCTCAACCTGTGGGTCCCCAGATGTTTTTGGACTTCAGCTCCCAGAAGCCCTGAGCATTGACCATAGTGGCTGGGGCTTCTGGGAGCTGAAGTCCGCAAACATCTGGGGACCCACAGGTTGAGAACCACTGACCCAGTGGGTTTCCATGGCTGAAACGGAAATTGAACCCTGTTCTCCAGGGGTGTATTCTGATGCTCAAACCACTGCTCTAGAAAACTTTCATGGATACTCTGTCATTACTTCTTACAACAGGGATGGGCAAAGTACAGCTTGCAGGTTGCATGTGTCCTTGGAAACCAAAAGAGTGGCCTCTAAAGTCCTCCAAGCCCCAAGACTCCTATTTTTTAAGAAAAATTGGTACTTTTTTTTTTTTTTGGTCATCAAATCATCCAAAATCACCCCAAACTGGCCACAAATGCAGCTGTTTACCTTCATCATACCCATAGCACCCCATCAAACAACAACAACAACAACAAAACTTCCTGAAAATCAGCCAAAATGGTGGCCAGCAGGGATGTTGCTGGCCACTTCTGGCCTGCTGAAATGTGACAATAAAGCCCACTGGAGGGGAAAGGGTGAAAAATGGCTCCCACTCTTTCTGCAGTTGTGTAGTTCTCTCTTACAAGCATCAAACAAAGTAGGCCAGAATTTTGGACGTATTACAGATGGAACATAAATCTGGGAGTCAGCTAAGTGAATCCAGAGATGACTGGAGAACAGGAAAGTCATGGGCCTTAACCTCACAGCTGGTATAGTGCAGTGGCCATGAATTCATATTCTACTCCAATATGGGCTTACTGTGTAATCTGAGACAAACCGTGGTCTCTTTGGTTTAGCCTATCTGCCACCAGTAAGTGTGCATTTGTGCATCCATGTCTTACCACATTGTAGCCATGCTGGCTTGGGAGATCTGATGGCATGTAGTTCAAAAGATTAACTTTTCTAAGCTCTGCTAACAGGGTTGTTATTACAAGACTTGCTGATAACTTATTTAAAGTACTAACAAAGTTCAAAAAGTATTATAGAAATGTAAAAATTATTATCCTCTGGATTTTAATTCTGCAGCAGGGGTGTATTAGAGCTTGTGGTTTTGCATACGGAAGGTGCTGCATCAAGTCCTTGGCTTCTCTAGTTAAAAGGTCAGGAGGCCAGTGATAGGAAGGACCTCTGCCTGAGACCTCAGATTATTCCTGTCAGTCAGTGTAGATCAGAGATGGGCAGAATGGAGACCTGGATAGACTGGTAGATTTGCAGCACATCAGCAAGGGTTTGTGAGGCATCAAAGGTTTCTGACTCAGTCTCTTGAGCAACATCCTCCTCAACTCCCAATTGTACTGCTGAAAACAAAGAGAACTTGGAGTGACCAGGAGCCCATTCATACTATGCAATTATAGCTTTATGATTTAACTTTAATTTCCATGACTGGGAGGCTATGGAATTCTGGAGTCTGTAGTTTGGTCAGGGGAACTGTAGGAATTCTGGCCAAGAATTCAAAGTGCCTCTCCTTCCACTGCTGATCCCAGATTCTATAAGACAGAACCATGGCAGTGGAATCAGAGTGCTATAATTGTGTAGTGTGAATGGGTCCCTAGTGTGGCATTTTGTCTGGGGAAGACATAAAATAACTCCCTGGGTTCACAATTCCACAGTCCAGTTGGTGGCTGTTGGGGTTCTAGTTTAAAAAACAAACAAGATGCTGGAAGTCAGCCCATTGCTGGTGTGGATGGCACTGAGCTAGATGGACCAAAGACCTAGTGGAAGGAAGCTAGCTGAGAAACCAATAAGTTGGTTGTGTATTGTATGCATACATATTCCTGCTTGCTTGCCTGTCAGGGGAGATGTGGGTCTGTCTTATGGTGGTGCTGTCTGTCAGAGGACATGTGGGTCTGTCTTATGATGCTACTGCACTGAAGTATTAAATGGCCACAAAGTTTACACTCTCCTGTTTCCTGTTTTAGCAATAGCTGGTTAGAACATCTAAAACCATACTCAGAAACATCTTTTTCTTTTTTTGTTTCCTTTGAACTCTTGTTCCAAGGGAACTAAATCATGAAATGATAAGCACATGCAAACCAAATTGTTGGGTTTCTGGGACGGCACTCCTAATTCCTCTTCCTCCTTCTTATTTCCCCTAATTTGAAATAAATGCTAGAAAACAATGACTAAGCTCCTGCCTGCGCTACAGAAGTGATATTCAAAAGAGGCCTCTAGATTTCTTATGATAGCTGGGCATGTTTTGAGGGAATTCTCTCCCTATACCTGCCCTATGGTTGGTGCACACCTGGGTAGGCTGTTTAGCATGGCACCAGCAAATGCTGCAATTCCTAGAAGACATGGCAAGATTGCAGCTTGTCAGATGACCCAAGAAATGGTGGCTTGTGAGCCATTTTATTTCAATTTTTTATTCTCTTTTTTTCATTTTTTCTCCCATGCTCTTTTCTTTTGAATGACATTTGAAGCAGGAATTAAAAATTGGTTTTCCTGCCAAAGTCAATCAATGAAGTCTTCATCACTCTAAATTTGAGGTAGATTATCACCCCTCCAGCCCACCAGGAGCTGCTTCTCCCTGCCAGTGTGTTACTGGCAGAAAAAGTTTACTTTTAAAAAATCATTTACACACTAAAACAAGCTTTGTAGGGAAGATAATTAATGTTTCCCAACCCCCCCTGGCAATACTGTTTGCCTCCCCAGCTTCTTTTCACTCCCACAGCCTTGTTTGCTTGTGTTTTACCCCAGCTCACATGGTTAGAGTCAATAAATGGGTTCCAGGAACCCAGCTCACATGGTTAGAGTCAATAAATGGGTTCTTCAAGGAAGAAGGCAGTCAATGGCAGTCAATGGTCAACGCCAGTTGATGCTGGTCTCATCACTGGATAGATCTTCCAGAGCTTTCTTCTGACACATGGCAACTTCTATTGTCAAGCAGTAGGAAGCATCTGAATAAGTCAGAAGTGCTATAAATAGCAGGACTTTGCCCTTTCTGCTTTTACCTGATGACTTCTGCTTCTTCTAGGCGAAAAGAGATCTGGATTGCTCCTAAATCTAGCTGTCTTTAATGGACATATTTGTTCAAGGGCTGCAGCATGATATGATGAGAACTAGAGGTGTTTGTCTTCATATTTCTTGGCCTCACATGTAAGAATGAAGAGTATCCATAATCTTCCACCCTCTGTACAAGAAGAATTTTGCATTGTTGTTTTTGTTGTTGTTTGCCATCAAGTTGAATCTGGAGGTAGCTTTGGTCATCAACTGCCCCACTCCGGTCTTGCAAACTCAGAGCCACAGCTGCTTTAATTGAATCAGGCCTCCTGTAGTGTGAACTCCCTCTTTTCCTACTGCCTTCCACTTTGCACAGTTCCTGATAAAGTTTCACACTTTGTGAAGTCCCTGGGAAATTTTTCTTACACAGAAAAGGATGAGTTTTTTTTTTTTTTACAGAAAATCTGTTCAGGAAAGTGTTTTCTGTACAAAGCACACTGTTCCGTAAATTTCCTTTTTGTGCAATAAAGTTTTTTTTCCCAATGAAAAGCTGTGTACATTTCTGCCCAGACAACTTGCTTGGAGAGACTTGGTGAAGTGCAGAAATTTTCACTGCTTCCCCATCTTCTCTGGGCTGTTCTGAATGTTGGGAAACCATTCATTCTGGAAATGAATAACAAACATTCCTGCCATTCCTAACACACATCTTGCAAATAATTTCTAATTCATACTTCGCTTCCTGATAGCAGTCCTCTAGTGGGATACTTTCTTTGGTTCCTAATTAGGTTTTTTTTTTTTTAAACTGTGCTCTTGGCTTATTATCTGCCAGGCTATGCATTCAATTCTAGGGAAAGGCCTGCACTAGGATAAGTAATGCCCTTTGTGAGGATGGTCTTAAATGCTAGTAACTTACCATTTCTGTATTAAAACATTATTTATAGTGCTTATGTCTTTATAATGCTTGGTAAGGTAGCCTCACAGCAAAGGCATATTCTTTTGACTTTTAGAAAAATAAAAAAATGAAGGAGAACATTGAACTAGAATTGGAAAAAGAACCATATTTTAAAAACTAGCTGGTAGAATTTTGTTTTTGTTGCAAATACCTGAACAACTTTTAATTTTTTTTTAAAGGCTAGTTTCCCTGCCCCCAGGATAACACTCCCCAAAACCTAGCTCACTGCAAACACTGAATTTAGTTTGCCACCCTTTTTCTTTCAAAGTCTGGGATGCATCCTGTCTCAAGGCAGCAGCAATGAGATGTGGCTGCTCAATTCCTGGTGAAGATGAATGATCACATTTGCTTGTTAAGACAAGTAGGTGAGATGCTATGTAAGGCTGAAGCTGACAAGCAGGCAGTAAAGTGATGAACTAACTATTGCTATGAAGTAACAATCAAGCTTTCCAAATTCGTTCATAGAATATATTTTCAACAAAATTTGCAAAAGGGGTAGTGTCGCCAGGTTTTCAAAATAGCAATAAGGGGCAGTTAAAATTCATGACATGTAAGGTTGACCATCATAGCTGAACATTTTTTTTAAATCTGTTGTAATCCATAGAATATAAATTTTAAAAATAACTTCAATAAATAAATATATTTCTGTATGAGCCTGCCTGGGGAGGTCCTTCTCTTGGTCCGACCACTTTCTTGGTCCGACCACTTTTGGTGGAAACATGGAAGAAGACCTTTTTAGTGGATGTTCTCAGGCTTTGGAACTTTTTTCCTAGAAAGGAAAATTTCCTGAGGAAAATTGTTTTCTTGTATTCCTCCTTCAAGGGAACAGATTTTTTGGTAAGCAGATATGCTTCTTTCCATGTCTCAGGACGAACAGACTAGCTGTTAGTATCATCTTCCACATCTTTTGAAAGTTTATGGCCAGGCTCACAATTTCCCTAATTCTGTTTCCTATTACATCATATTACAGCATATTCTGTTCCCATTCTCTATATCCTTAAATATTTGTGAGTCTAATAGCACTCCATCAGTGGATCTGAAGAGGCGGATTGAAATTGATGAACATTCTTGCTGAACTAAAAGTTGTTCTTGAAGGAGCTACAAGATTCCTTTTCCTCTCCACTATACCTCTTCCTTTTAATAGAGTAGCAGACTAATATGACAATTTCTTTTAAAAGTGTACACCTGCACATTGAGTATAACCTTTAACTGTGGTGATAAATAGAATTCAACACGGCTGTATAACTCTCTGTCCTCACTGCAAATGCTTGGTCAAATACACTGTGAAAAAAATGGCTCTTGTACTCTTTGCGGTTGCATGTCAAAGTTTGTTGTCATTACAGTCAACCATGATCCCCAGACCTTTCCATGGCCTAGTTCTCAGCATATAAATCCCAAGTGATCAAATGTTGAATTCCCGAAATGTGTATGCATGTGCCTTCAAGTTGCCTGTCACCTTATGATGACCCTATGAATTTAATTTTCTTGGGCAAGGAATACACGACCTTATAGTTCACACTACTGAATTCCTTCCATTTTTTTAAAAAATATTCCTATTCAGAAGGTCATCACTGAGCAGAACTTTCCGTGGATGTTTCCAGGCTCCCTAGGAAAATGTGCAAACAAAATTTGCACATTTTCAACACTTTCATTCTCAAGAATATTGAAGACAAAACAAACCCACCACCAGAACAAACTGTGTGTCTGTGTGTGCTTGTATATGCCTGTACACATCTTCAAGTCATCTGTCAACTAATGCTGATCCCATGAATGTTAGGCCTTTCTTAGGCAAGGCGAAGAGGTAGTTTGCCTTCCTCTGAAATTATGACTATAGCAAATTTCTTAAAAAAGAAGATTAATAAATGTGCAAGATAGAGAATATAGATTCTGGGGGAGGTTCGTTAGGGGAAGGGCTGAGTTCATGAAGAGGATGATGAGAAGGGACGAAACTCTGCCCATACCATAGTTAACCCTACCTTAAGCAGGAAGAAAAGCCTTGAGCGTATTTGGAGCATGATTGGGTGTGGGAGTGAGAACAGCAGTTGCCAGCAGTGAAATCTAGAAGCAGAATAGTCTGGCATTTACTGGAACTGCTAGTCCATCTAAAGAAGCCCTGAATTTGGTGGGTAATATTATCTAATTAAGAGTGTGCATAAGAATACATTTTAAGGTAATGGATGATGCCTTCTCAGTATTTCAACTGCATAAAATTGCCTTCTGTTAGTTAACAGTCTTCTCCTTTAGATCTGTAACATGAGTTGCTGTGTGCGTGTGTGTGTGTGTGTGTGTGTGTGTACACACGCACCAGGGACATGTGTGCGCAGGGAAAGAACCTGGGAGTGTACGTAGTATTGAATGTCGATGGTTCCTGTGGTTAGTAAGGATGACGGCAAGAACTGGAATAGCTGAGAATAGACACTTGGCTCTAAAGGCGACAGCTGACAATGGCGTCCGATGCATCAACACATCTCAGCTGGGCATTTGACTGACAGCAACACATCTCTGCTGTCCTTCTAGCAGCAGCTTAGATCCCATGACATTTACAATCAGAGTTATTTTCTTCAACCCAATTTTAGATGATGATAGAGTGTGTTTAATAAGTATAGTTAAAGAGAAAAAAGAATGGGTCTTCAACAAAGAGAAAATTCTTGGTAGGAAACATGAGTATCTTACTGTTGGAGCACAGCACATTCCAGTATTCAGAATTTGTTTTGGAATATCTCTGTCTCTCAGTATTTTTGTATTCCTGTCTCTTCACTTAACTTCTGATAACTAGTGGAGTTTGCAAGACTTGAGCAGGGCTGTTGATGACCAGGACTCATGGAGTCTTTTCATACATAAGTCAAAGCTTGACTTAATGGCAAATAACAACCAGTATAGATTTTATTCAGTTATAAAATTCTTTCCCTTGATTTGACTAATTTTTCATGGCTATTCTAGAATGTCAGCTGTATTATCATGATGGATAAGTCACAATGTTTTTTCATGGACACGTAACCAATGAGTAACTTTTTGGTCACATGGTTTAATTTTGGAAAGATGAACAGGAATAGAAGGCTTTCTTTGTTGTTGTTGATCTCCACAGAAGAATTCAAGAGTTCCCCTTAATTTTCATGCCATAATAAAATACACTCAAAGACAGTCATTTCTCTTACAGTTGATTGCACCCTGGATTGCATTGCCTATAGTCTAATTACCGAGAGAGTGAGACACAAAACAATGCCAATAAGGAGAGGATAGAAAGTGTGGTGTGTTCTAGTAACAGGAAGATATTTGAGACTTGCATTTGGATGGGATAGTAGAATTTAAATAGCATCATGTTCTTTTTAAGAGTTTGTCATGTGTGTTACTGAGCCCTTGAGAAATATCTGTTATGCATCCTCTTCCAGATACATACAGGATTTACACCCAGAATTTGATAGCAGCATATCCCAATCTAACTAGACAAAGTATAGTCACATCATCTTTCTTCGTAATCATATCATAATCATATCTGCTACTTTAAAAGGACTGTGTGATGATGCAATGTCTGAAGAGGCCATTACATGATACATGGAGAGGCCATTACAAAATAACAGTGGATCTTATAGAAAATGGTTCCCAAGTTAATGGCTATTGATGATCACCTTCATATTTTTCCAGTTACAGCTTTTGTATGACTTGCTCATGCTATACTGCAATGGAATGTTTCCCTATATGATCGTGGCAGCTCATGAAACTACAGTGTATTGGGTGACATAAGCTGTACAATTTTATGTTAACACAGTGATGCGTAATTTTTTTCTGGAGTGGAAGACTGCATGAATTATATTCATATATGCACATGTACTATATGATCTGTTATAAACATGATGGGAATGGATGAGTATTCCTCCTACGCCACCTAAATAACCAGATTTTCTGTTTTGACATGGAAAGGGTAGATCCTTTGATGCATGGAGGAAAGGGCATAATTCACTGGCCAGAACCATATGTTACATGCAGAAGATCTCAGTTTCACTCTCAGCATTTCTAGTTAAAAGGATCACTAGTGCTATTGCTAGAAGAGACCACTGCTTGATACCTCAGAGATCTGCTGAAATCCAGAGTAGTCAGTTCTGGCTTAAAAGGACTATCATTTGAATTTTGTATAAGACATCAAGGGTTTTCTGGATTGATCCAGGTAGATTAGTAATTGTTCTGATGTAAGAAAATGGGACAATAGGAACAGAAGGTCAGTTTTTGCATGCTGAAGCTAACTTTAAATCTCAAGGTGTTCCCCAGGCATATCCTGATCAGTCTTGGTGTAGTCAAGATTTTATACAGCATATGGAGTAATATTTTAGTCAAAAGTTAATGCTTGGTTTTTTGTTGGCCTTCGTAGTTTTTGGATCCATATGGGAAGTGCCTCCTCTCATTCATAGGTGCTTACGAATCTACCTTTAAGCATATGGATTAAAGGACATTCTTCAGATACCATCAGCATGCTATCAGGAGGCAAAGGCAATGTAACTGAACATAACTGGGGACCTACAGTGATGATCAGCAGTGTACATACTGCTATGTCTGTGGCCAGGTGACAAAGATAGAGAGAAATATTGGTGACATTGCAGTGCTGAGTAAAAGCAGTCTATTACAATGTGCTCTGGCTATTCCTTCCAAACTCTGTGTCCTTTCCTTCTCACTACTTATGTAAGAAATGTAAGCATGGTAAAGGACATTCTGTACTGTCAGATGATGTCCATCAAGACGAGGTAGTGTCTCTAGCTTACAACACTACATTAGACTTGGGGGCAGAAGCTGAGTTCAGTTCAGGGCAGCACAATGCATCACTGTTTAGTCATCCTGGCATATTCCCAAGCTGGAATTTTTTATCCAACGTATATTCATTTGTTTTAATTAGCTCTGATGTCAAGTTATATGAACATCCCGTAGAGCTGAGGTAATAGTTTATATTTTCATGTTGCAGATTCATTTTTTGGGGGATATTTCCTGGAACCATATCAAGAAGTGCTATAATTCTTTCTGACCTGACCCATGAACCTGGTGCATTTCTGGTTGCTCTATAAATCCAGAACAGAGGTCATAAGGTTTTTGGCATGTTACTGAAAAGTTACAAAACAGAAAAGTTGTTTTCCTTCAACTGGATGAGTGGAAGACATGTCCAAAGAGAGATTTAGGCGCTCCATGGCTGAAATCAGACACAGCTTTTTTTGGTTTGTTGTTATGAGAACTAGCAGATATGATCCTTGGCTTCTCACATTTCTTCCTTACCCTCTTTTGCATATAAGGGAAGGTTAGAAACTTCTGCTTCCAGTTATCAGCAAACTACAGTATGCTATTGTGTCTCATTTAGCAGGCTATAGTTAGAATGGTGGTTCACCCACAAATCAAGATCCCATATGAAAGGTGGATTCATGTTTCAAGCAAACCATAGTTTGCCATCTTTGAATGCACTGTGAAACAATAAAGGGCCACAAACTAGAAGTAGAAGCTTCTAATCTTTGCCCATCATGCATAGAGAGAAGTAATGAGGGACTGTGAAAGACTGAGGCTCACATCTGCTCACCCTGTTCATTCAGAATTTTCTGAATTCAGATGTAGAGTCCTTGGTCAGGGTTGTATTCCCCTTGTTCCATGACATCATTCACAATGATATATGTGTTGAATATCTGGTAGTGTTCCTTTAGGGCCAAGGATAGACCAAAACAGATCTCCTCTCTCTCTCCCCTCACAAAAAAGTTAGATCAGTACAATCCTCTGCTTTCCCCTTCTTTTTCTCTCTTTCTCAGGCATTTATGCATATATCACATTCTTCTGAAGCAATGACTTCTATGTTCTTTTTGATTAGGAAGACCTTTTTTTCTAAAATGGCTGTAAAGTTCCTCACCTTTTTGACTGACATCTTCTGTCGTATGAATATAAATAATTCTGTCTGTTTTGTTTCTTTCCCATGCCTTTTAAGAACATGCATACATGCCCACCCTTCCTAATGAATGCGCCCAGTGAGGTGGCAAGGATAAAGAGAAGTTCTGGTAGGGAATGTGTCAGCAGGGACACTGTTGAGCTGCAGCAGCAAAAGCAATTCTTTATGCAAGATCTCCCTGCAGCCCATCTGGCAATGACAGTTCCTGTCCACTTGTATGTAATATATTCAGCATCTGTCACCACCCTTCGAACCCAGAACTGAGCAAACAAGGCTTCATCTCCAAGCTTAGTAATCAAACCCTTTCCTAGTGTTGTCAAAAATAAAACCTGCTGAGCTTTAAATCGGATCACTGTTATCTGAGAACCTGAAACATTTATGGAGAGCAAAAGTGAGTGATTGGTCACTGGCCTGTTAGATGAAGACAGGAAATGTAGAGATGTTGAGCTTGTCATGTATTTCTTGGGGACTTTTAACTAGAAATATCAACACTGAGAATGATGAAGACAAAGAGACAGAGAGAGGGAGAGAGATGTATGTGCACATATGTCCAATGGTCCACACAGTCTGCACAACTTCTTGGAAATATTACAGATTTGTCAAATCTCAGCTTTAAAAAACAAAAACCAAGGTTCTCTAAGGCTTGATGTGAATGCTGTTTCATTTCAGGAGAGACTCGCTGCATGCTGGTAGATCCCCCTCTCTCCCCTTCGTTTCTCAGCAAATCAAGCTTAACCATAAAAACCAAATGGGTCTATATTCCTATGCCTGCTTTTTAACTTGGAGACAAGATCACAACCTCATGATGCTAGTGACAAGGGCACATTCTTTTCCAGTTCAGGGATCTGTACATTACCATGCTGGGAGACCCATTCAGCCATAGAAACCCACTGGGTAACCTCAGACAAGTCATACTTTCTCAGCCTCAGGAGGAGGTGTGGCAAATTCCCTCTGAACAAATCTTGACAAGAGAAACCTGTGACAGGTTTGCTTTAAAGTTATCATAAAAGTCAGGAATGACTGGAAGGCACACCACCGCCACCGCCGCCACCACCACCGCCACCACCACCACAATAACAACACTATTGGGGCCGTTGAAGTCAAATTGTGTGCGTGTGTGGGTGGTGGTGGTGGTGGTGGTAAAGTGAAAAAAAATGTAACAGATTTTGTTCTAAGGCATGGGTGGGAAATATTCTCATTCCAAAATGCTGCCCTCCTATAAGGAGAATATCTGGCGATCTGCACAGCACATGTGGATGGGGCTGGACCCAGAGATGGGCCATCTGTTTTCACCCTGTCACCCCTTCTCTTACTGTCCTTCCTTATCTCTATTTCTCCCTGTCAGTATCTCTTCACCTTCTTTCTTTTTTCCCCTCTAAATCTCATTCTTTCCTTCTTCTCTCTCTAATGGAAACTGGGCTTTTCAAAAAGATCCTATTCATATTAATCCCCGTGCAGGGGACTGAGGGGATAGGGGAAGGGCAGCTCCAAAGGAATTTGATCCACCCCATGGGCTGCTGGTTTCCCACATCTGTTTATAACTGTCACTATAAAATAACCACTACAATTTCACTGGTGAAGATGTACTGAAAAATTGAGTTGGAAGAGGCCTCCAAGCACTATCTTAAGGTACTTAAGATCATACTTAAGGAAGCTGGCTTCTAATAGGGTTGCCAGGTAAATAGCATCACATTTCCAGTGACGTCAGTTGCTAAACCAGAGACTAGAGGATAGGATCTTGCAATTTCACAGGAATTGACCTTTGCACTTTTGCAGAGGTGTGCCAAGCAAGAGCTGAGTGTGAAGCTACACCTGCTTCTGGGCCTGCTAACTGAAGAAACAGAACTGACTGGAATCAGGGCAGATAGGCCCAAAGTCAAATAAAGCCCAGACAAGAAGGTACTATAACAACCCACAACTGGCAGGGTGGTGATAGGGGTTTGGTTGGCTGAACAAGCAGCAAAATGAAGCCCTCAGTTGCCATAATTCCTGCTAGTTTTTTCATTCTACATAAGCTGTACTTACTCCTGAGCTGCTATTGCCAGGGCTTGCGCAGCAAGAAGACTCTTGGAGCATGATGCTGGCCCTCTGTGCCCTGGCTTGCTCCACATGGTACAAGTACATGGATCCACCAGCAACTTCCGCTCTTTTCCTTTGCTCCTGGCTTTTTGGTGTGCTGATGTATGCAACCTATGTAGAAGCTTCTTTGTGCTGAGCCAGTGAATCGATGCCCTAGCAGTGGTTCTCAACCTGTGGGTCCCCAGATGTTTTTGGACTTCAGCTCCCAGAAGCCCTAAGCATTGACCATAGTGGCTGGGGCTTCTGGGAGCTGAAGTCCACAAACATCTGGGGACCCACAGGTTGAGAACCACTGCAGTGGGAATGGGTAAAATGGATGACAAATTCACTCACACCTGCACTAGTACTCCCTGCAGTTTTTCTCCCTGTCTGGAGACACACAGAAACACGGAAGTCCCTTGAGACTTTAGCTAGTACCCCAAGATCAGGCAAATTCTACACATACTTGAATACCAGTTCCTTTTTCTATGTCAATTAAACTTTGAAAACAATACTGCTTTCTTTTGCTGGCAGAAGTATGGTGGTGTAGTGGAGCCAGGGCACATAGGATTAAAGCCTTGGAAGTTTTGTATTAGTAGGGACTGTGACATCACCATCGATCCCCCTTGGACTCCCTTGTTTTCTCTGAGTTTAATTGATTTCTGTATAATAGCTATCCCAACAGCATTGTGCAATTATGAACTATCTCTGTTTTAATTTAAAGTATTTTGGAGGTGCTTAATCTTGAATAGGTAAAACCTATTAGCTTTACAAATGACTTGCTTCTGCTGGAGATGAAAATGGCAATATAATATTATAAATATAATATAATATAATATAGGTCAACAGAGACAATTAATTTTTCCCACTTTCCTTGGGAGTGTTACTGTAGGAAATATGATATATTGAAGATCTATACTCTAAAATTTGACATTACACCATGTAGTGAATTGTCTTTGGAATTATCTTTCCTTGAGATTTAGGTATATAAACGTAGATATTTAATTCTCAGTGTTGCTTGACATGTTGTATTCAGAATGATTCTTCGGAAGGCCACCTGCATATGGAGCATGCAAGAAAGTGGAACAGGAAGCACCCAAGCCATCCTGTAATCCTCTTCTGTCCATTCCCTCCATAGTTAAAATCTATAATTAGAGGCAATGTGAACAGCTCTTGTAACTGAGGCTTCCCTAAGGGACTGACATTGGTTCAGGGAAATGTCAATGCCTAATTTAGAAAAGCAATTGGACATGAGATAAAAGGCTTTAACAGTCCTTTTTCCTCCTTCAGTGCTTCTTGTTTCCTATGTCCGTTGTTGGAAAAATAAGGCACTTTGGCCATATCGTCCCCATATTTGCAATGAGTCTGTTTTTAAGAAGGTTCATAAGACAAGAAGAAACCTTCTGGGGCCCCCAATGAGATACAAAGACTGGAATCATAAGAATGAAATCTGGAGTGGGGGACATGGATTTTAGAACTGGAATTCCATTTCCTAAGAAATATAATGGAAGAGCTATTCCTGGAATAGAAATTGATGGCTTGTGTTTGTTGCCTAAGAAAACCCGATGAAATTCAAAGGGCTCCCGTAAGTCAGGAGGTGACTTGAAGGCAAACACACACACACACACACACACACACTTGCTTCCTCACTTTTAGCTTTCTGCTCAAGGAGGTTCTCCTCCAGGGAATGAAAGAATGCCTTCTTTGAGTGCAGCTGTCTTTCTGTCAGTGAAAATTTCTCCTGTGAGACAAGCAAAAAGTTAGGATCTCAGTCATTGCTCTTGTATTTTGTATCCCCCTGTGGGTTTTTTGTTTGCCCAGTCATGTATTGAAGGCATGCCAGAAAACTGATGTTAGGAACCTTTGTCTTTAACCTGCAGGGGATTAAAACTCTTTACCTTTGGTGGCAGATAACAATGGTTCTAATATCTTTGGCACATAATGTTTGGCCCTCTCCTGTTTGTAGTTTGCTTTTCCCTTGGTTTTATGATATGAACTTCTAAAGATATTTTTCCTCCATGGTTCTCATTCCTGCCATTTGAGTAGTTTGATTTTATTAAAATTTAAGGTTGTATAAGTCTGGCTGTTGACTGCTTGTGGGTCTGCGGTAAAGGTGATGTTCCATTTTAATTTCAATTAAATGTTTGACTAATGTAGGTTTCTAATTGTTTCATGTACTTCTTGCAGTTTATTTGCAAATCAAAACAATGTACTGTTACTTATTCCAGTTGACATTTTTATTTCGGTGGATTTAGGAGAATGGAATAACTCCATGGCTTCAGTTCATCCATAGCGAACAGAGCAGTAGCTGCTCTTTGATAACTAAGAAAGCATGACCATATTGATAAGTACTTCAAATGAAAGCTCCCCAAGCCTTAAATAATTAGGCATGGAACCTTAAGATTAAGAACAAAAGTTTGGAAAAATAGCCATGTTATTTGGGGGATTCTGGGAGTTGTCATCCAAAAAGTAACTTCCGAGCTCTGTAAGTAATGTTTTCTTGACCTGATCAAATTTCCTTCTAGTCTAGAATCCTGTTATCTTTGGTAGCCAGTGATGTGCAATTCACAGGAAAAGCAAGTTGGTATCTTCCCTTTCAGAATATTGGGGGGGGGGTCTCCTTATTTTTCCGAATATGTAAGGTTTATAAAATAGCTGTCATGATGAATAGTCATTGACCGAAGCCAGTAGGTCAATGAATCCTCTTTGGATTTTAGTCCAGAGTTTGGCCTATGACCCAGAGGAGATTGAGCACCTCACAGATATGGAAGCCATAGTCCAATATGGTTGTTAACCTGTGGTCCGCAAACCCCTGGGACAACAATGTCCTCACAGAAGATCCATGACATCTTGAAGAAATGTTATGAGCTTTTACAGTTAAAATAGAAAGAAAATGGAAGGAAGACTGATAGACAGTCATATATTGATCTCAATGAGCAGGAAACTTTAGCCAGTGATATACATCATTTATGTATAAAGTTTCATTACAATATCTCAAATCATTCAAAAATTATGAAAATAACTGATAGCAAAAATGTACTCAACACTTGCGACTTCTGCATGTGGCGAGAACATGCAAGTGAATGACACTGAGTGGATGAAAGAAAGCATGTGACATTTCTTGCTACTGTGCATATGGCCAGTTTACGGTTTTAAATCTTGAGTTAAGTATTGGTGGTCCATGCAACAAAAGATATTTAAAGGGGGCCAATGGTAGTGAAAGCTTAAATACCACTGGTTTACTGACACCCTTGTAGACTAATCCTTCATGAATCACAGCAAATGTGGGGCTTCATATTTAGCAAGAATGAGCACAGGGCACATTTTTTTTAGAATGAAAAAGACCACAACTGTGTTGGCTATTGTTGAACCATCTTGGTCCACATCATGGATATGGATCCAGATATCAACTGCCTCCCTACCAGCCAATGGCCCCATTCTCACTCTTTATTGTAAAATGATCCAAGGGTAGTAACAATGTACAATAGCTTGTCACCTAATAATCAAAATGTACAAATAAATAAAAATATACATTCGTTATAATTGTTCAATACTCTTCAGCTGTCCTACTCTAGGCCCTAGTGTTGATCAGTTTAATCTCCAAGGGGAAAGTAATAAGTCCATTACTTGGGACAAGGCCCAATTACAGGCTTCAGAAATCTGGATTTCATTTTGTGATGGTATAGCTAAAGTACTTCCCTTGTAGACAAGGTGATCAAATTACAGATGAGATGATGCAGTTGTCATCCATACTGGCTGCACTTAACAGATTTTCCTATGTCTTTCTTGGCTCAAAAATGCATTTAGGTAGGTTTACTGACAGGAAATGGATTTAAAAATTTATCTGTAAATGCATTTCTGTGTGGATTTAAAATAAAAACTAAGAGTACAGAGATGGAGTAGAACAGATTTATGAGTGAACACAGAAAAATTGAGACAGAGGAGCAACAGATTGATTAACCTATCTCTGGTTTTGAGCTGCTTTAATACTGGATGTGTCTGCCAAAAGAATGGTTGTTCGTACTCTGTGCTTTGGACAAGCTGCACCCACTATGTATCCTACAAACAAAGAACACAAGAGCACTCAAGAGTACCACGACATTTTGCGTGCGGTTCCTCCTTTTATTAGCTCCCAGTGTCATATCTCACCACTAAGTAGTGGGGCCAGTATTTTGGAATGTGCAGGTATAAGGAGTCTCACAAACTCTTTTATGGTATCTGTAGCTTCCTAAAAACTAGCCACAACTAGCCTCTTCAGTCCTAGAATTGTGTGGCCCTTTAGATGTTGTTGATCTGCAACTAGCATAGCATTTTATCTTTCGTCAGTGTTGAGCTGGCAGATGTCTTTAGAAAAAACAACAAGGAAGTAATGACTACAGTTTGATTCTGATTCAGTGCAAGCAGACAATTTTTGAAACAAACAGTACCACCTCTACCGTGCCACATTTGCTTCCATAAATCCTTGAATTCACCACTTGCATGGCTGTTATTTTGATTTGGGATTTTGTGCTACAATAGTGTATCTAATAGTAGGGTGAAAGGTGTGCAAGCGCCCTTAGACTATGCTTAAGCATCAGTGGAGTATTTTAACATTACTCTACGTCAGGCAGCTTATTTGCCCCTGCTTTCATCCCATGCCTTGTTTCACCCATCCTCATACAGAATCTCTTCACCTACCGAGTATAGGGTTTCTTCACAGAGCTGCCACTTGTGTTTAGTGATCTTTCTTTAGAGAGGTTACTTTCTTGGACTACACATCCTGGAATCCTCTAGCCAAGATAGCCACTGGCCATGCTGGCAGGGAGATTCTAAGAGCTGTAGTTAAAAATGTAACTTTTCCAAATTCTGCTGCTGCCCAAGCACAGGAGACAAAGCTAGGCTATTGTATCCCTGGAACAGAGAGATAATGGTTGGCATGCTTTATAGGCACGGCTCCTAGCGTATAGCGGATCATCCCATCCAGCTGCTGAACTTGTGAATCATGATGGGAGAATATGAAAGGAGCATTTTCATTTTTGACTCAGGCATCCAAATATATCATCATCGTTTTCAAAGGGGAGAAAACATGTTTCTAGCCATGACTTTGGCAGTCCCAACAATCATCAACTACACTAATAAAATGCTGTGACTAACCATTTCTGTAAAATGTCTGAGGACCCCCCTTCCATTATTTTAGCAGCAAGGTTCCAAATTCTAGAGGAATGGCCATACTAACTGTTTCAGTAGCAAAAATCTTGTCAGTGGTGACAGCTGTCCTGGCATATGCCAGAGCCATCCTGTATACATACTGCTGTCCTGGAGTGGTCAGGCATAGAGTGCAAAGGTTCCATGGCTGAAATGCTGGCAAACAGTGCAGCTTTTATACTTGGGAGTTGCAGAAGAGAGTTCAGTCTGTATGGGAGAAACTGCCTGCAAGGTCAAGTTGAGCACTAGGCAGAAGCTGATTTTGAATGTTGTGAAAGGGCAGCAGATTTTGTCCCCCCGCCCACCCCACGCCCTCTCCCTGTCTTCTTCTTCTTCTCTCTCTCTCTCTCTCTCTGTGGCCATTTCAGCACCTTACACTTTTCCGACATTGTGCTGGTGTCATCCCAGCAGCATCTTTGCTGGGATGGGAGTGTGTTTCCAACACTCTCCTCTGCATCCAGTCGGCTGCCTGCAGACGGCAGCATGAACAACACATGCCTTCCTTCCATAGTGCAGCCTGCCTCTTTTCCATACTACATTGGGGAAAGAAGCACCTAGATCATGCTTCTGACTGTTCTGCATGGCCACCAGTGATAGGAGCGTCACACAATTGTGGGCCATTAATGGATTTTTTTCTGTTAATGGAATATTCTGCAGTCGTGATGGGTGGGGATGTATTGGCAGCAGGACTGCGATAATGGCCATTTCCTCACTAGCCCGTTATAGCGTGATGATTCCACTTTCAACATCCTCTGGAATCCTGAGGTTTGTAGTTTTCGGAGGGGCCATCGGCCCCTCTTGAAACTACAAACCCCAGGATTCCAGAGGATGTTGAAAGTGGAATCATCACGCTATAACGGGCTAGTGAGAAAATGGCCAATGTCATGTGAAAGCACAACTTGTGGACTGCCAGGAATGCATCCCCATTGTGGGAAGCAACGCTGTGCAGATATGGCCTGTGTCTCTCTCTCACACACATGGGAAGGAAAAAAACTGGAAAGTTTGTGGAGAGTTGAAAAGGAAAAAGACATCCATTTCTGAAAGCTTCCACACATTCTGTGAGCCCCAGATAATACTTCAAGACTCCTATTTTAGTCTGCTACTAGAGACAATATTTTACTGCATCGATCTATTGTTGTAAGAACACAGAAGGAAGCAGCTTAAAAACCTACCTTGCAACCAAAAATGCATTTTTTGTCAATATAGTAGTGTGAAAAAATAGTTATTGAAATGGAAACAATTGTCTTTCTTCAATGGCACATATAATTATTTCTCATCTGGGGGATTCCTTCACTCCAAGAATGTTGTAGCATGTACAGTTTGTTTGGCTGGCTTTCAGGCCTGAAGTATACTAAAGGGGCCTTGAGGCCATCTAGGGGAAATTTAATCAGGGTAATGTGGACTCACGTTGGGGGCTTTCTTCCTTGGAGATAACATGATGTGTCTTTTTTTATAAAAACTTATTTTCCACAAGCAGGCTGAATAATCCTGTCATTCTAAAAACAATTTGGTTTGACCAGACGAGCAGGTTGATTACAGTGTAAACTGAGTAAATTCTGCGTGTGTCTGTTTGCATATAAGAAGTAGCAACCTATTTGCATTTGCTTAAACATCTAAGGAAAACTTCATATACATCTGTAGATCCTGAGTTCATAAAGAAGTGTGTGCATGTATGTATATACAACCCCCCCCCCCACAAACACACACATGCATGTAGGCTCCCATCAGATGTTTAAATATATGGGCAAAGTCTGTCACATCGTTGTCACTCTCTTCATCTTTTTTCTGCAAGTGATTTGTGTTTTCGCATGCGTGGTCCCAGATTCAAAATCTGGAGTCATTTGAAGGCTACTGACTAGTGTGTTTCTGTGCTCTGTGTCAGGCTCCTTTAATGGTTTATGACCTGAGCTCTTGTACTTTAGGTGATGGTCTTAGATGGTGTGAGCATGTTGGGTGAAAAGACTGATTCTGTGGAAGTCTGTGTTGATACTCATGTTGAAAAAAATTATACCAAAATTTTGATCCCTTTTCCACACTGTGCAATATGCCCTTATAACGCGTTTCTTTTAACGCTGTGTGGACAATATGTGGGAGCAGCTCCCTTATCTGTGTTTTCTTTGATACTGATCTTTTCTAATCAAAAGCATGAAGCAGGGCTTTGTGAAAATAAGAGGTGCAGGGCAGCAGCAAGGGAGAGTTTATTATCTCACAAACCAAATGCTACTGGACCATTGTGTGTGTGAAATCCCTCCACCTCCATTTACTCCTCCTAGGCAACAAATTCTGGATTTTTTTTTCTTGCTTTAGCCAGTCCTGAGTTCCACGTCGGCTTGCACTAATTTCTTTTCATCAGCTATCATTGTGTGGGCAAAGCTGGTCCATTAATAGCCTGAAGTTTCCATCCTGACTTTATTTCACTTCGCAGTGATCCAACAGATTGAATGTGATGGAGGAAAGAGATTGCAGAACAGAAATAGCTGTCTGGGAATGGTCTAATATCTGACACCACCTGTGCCTCTCTAGGGGATGGGTGTCATTGTATGAACTCATCATTCATTAGCAAATGAAACGGACACATGTTACTGCTGTTGTATGCATCCTTTGCCTTGTGGCTCAAGTTTTTATACCAAAGTATTTGTGCCAAGGATGTGTCTGGATCTGATCTGGATAAGGATGCTCATGTGGAAAGGCCAGCAGAGAGATCCACCTTGTCTTGGACTGGATCCAATTTCAAATCCCAGAGGCTGAGAGCTGCCTCTTGTTAACAGCTAACATCCCTTCCCCATCTGTCTTAATGTCTCTACGCATCTCCTCCCTTGCTTTGAGTGAAACCATAAGGCAATGCTTGCTTATTCTAGAGCTGATCATTTGCTCTATTATATACCATTCTCCAATGAACCTCTTGAAATTTAATGTCCAATTTTTTAGGAGTGGATCTTGTCTCTTTTACACTGAAAATATGGCAAGGGTGATAATTAGAACAGGATGTTTTGAAGAATAAGTTTTGTGACACTGTTATTTCCTCAGGTACTGGGGAAGGAGGAGCTAACTGAGTGAGTCAGGGAGCCAGTCCGTATGTTCCCAATTAGCATTAGGGGACATCATTCATATGGGCACAGGGACTTATATACATGTGTTGTCCTATACAGCCTGTAGTCTTCCAGTTAACTTCATGGTTGAGTGAAGTGGGTCTTCCCAGGTTTTCAATCCTTTTGAAGTCCTGAGCATTTTTTAAAAAAAATTAATCCTAGGGCCAAATTGGATGTGGCAAAGTGCTTGTCATTGTTCTGTGCTTTCAAGTTGTTTCCAACTTATGGTGGCTCTAAGGGGAACCTATCATGAGGCTTTCTTGGCAAGATATGCTCAGAAGACATTTACAATTTCCTTCTAACATTGCAGTTTCCTTCCTTCTACCACTGTCCCCCCATCTCAGTTAATTGAACGCAAATTGCTTCCCCCCTTTGAACTCAGTTTGTAACAACTGAAGTAAACTGAGGACAAAGAGGAAAGTAGGAGGAAGAGCGAGAACGTGGAACATTTTAAAAGCAGTTTAAAAAGTGGGATGACAGAGGATTAATCTGAACTGTCCATGCCCACATTGGAACAGTTGGAGAATATGGAGAATGTGACTTGTCCAGGGTTACCAAGTGGGTGTCCATGGCTGAGCAGGAATTCGACTCCTAATTTTCTGGAGTCCTAGCTGAACTTTCAAACCAATACACTGTGCTGGCTTTCTGAGGTTAAGTGTGCCCCTGCATGTAACACATTTTAAAAAATGCAAATAGCAGCTGTTCAGGGTGCGTGGGTGGGTGGAGGGCATGGTTAGCAATTCCTAGGATTACAGCAGGCAGGTGGCACCTTTGGTGCACTTGCTCCTTTGGAGCTCTCATTTTGCATTAGGAGGAAAACTTCTATTAGTTACTATGGAAAATTTCCTCCCAAGGTAAATAGTAGCTTTTGAGCAATGACCTTATTTAGGAATACAGTGGTAGAAGAAAGGGTTAAGTTTCCCACCCCTCCCCATGGGATTCCCTGTGTTTGTATTTTTAAAAAGCTGTGTGTGAAATGCAAAGTTTCAGTATCTTGACTGAATTATTGTTGTTGTGTGCCTTCAAGTTGTTTCCAACTTATCTGGAATGTTCAGAGCTTGGACAGACTGGGTTCTGATGCACAAGACTTAGTTAGTAAATTATTCCATGGCTGTAGTATCATTGCATTGTCTGCATTTACTGCTTGTTCTGGGTCAAACCTTACAATACATTTGCAAGACATTAGAATTTTCTCTTTGGTAAAATGCCCCAAAGATAATTTTCCAACAATGTCTTATTTCAACAGTGGCACAGTAATATATCAAAATTCATGTGGCAAGAGAAGATGCCTAGAGTAAAATACAACATTGTACAAGATGCCAAACAAACAAGAGGTCTGGGATTGCTATCTTTGAAACTGTATTTTTCAGCATGCTACTTGGTTTGGTTGAAAGAATGCATTGACAAATAAGAGGCTGTTGGATTTAGCAGGGTGTAAACTGAAATTTGGGTGGCATGGGTATTTGTGGTATGATAAATCTAAAGTGAATTTGAATTTTAGTAATCATTTTTCTTTTTATTATTTTATTATATGAAAACACAAAACGCAAAAACACAAACTAAGCAAATAAAAAACACATACAAAAGAAAAAAAATATGTACAAAGACAAATTAAGAATCCACAATACAAAATACTACTAATAATACTAATAAAAATACTGCAAAATAACAAAATGCACAAAACAACAAAACTACAAACATCAATCTAAACTAATAAACAAATAACAATACACAATTAAAAAGGTGGCTCCTGCCCCTGCCACTCAAAAGGAATAGTAATCCTGCAGAAACACTAAGCTAGTAGTTCACAAATTATCACTAAATTCAGTATTTGTTGCCTAGATTTAATTCTATGATAAAAAGTAATGAACTTAATAAATTAGTCTATATCTCCACCTTCCTTTTTCTGTTTTCCAAACTTAGATACTACTTTATTAATTTTAAAAATTAAAAATTAATATTTCTTAAATATCAAAATAAAAAGTTTATAACATTCATATTAAAATCATTCTTTTTCTCAGCTAATTCTAATTTCCTTAACATAACTTTATTTATTCATAATATGTATATAAATGAAAAGAAGATATGTTAGTATATTAACAAATTAAAGTTATCTATAATTTTCTTAAAACCATTCACATAACAAAGTAAACATACATATAAACATATAAATATTTTATATTAATTTTAATAACCATTATGTGAGAAAAGCTTTGTGAAGACTCTGGAATAGATACAAATTAAGGTTATGCCCTGAAATACCTTTGTGGATGCCATCACAAGAAGCTTTTTATAGGAAGGAGATGAAAGAAAAGGACAAATGGGTGACTTATCAAGATCTTCTGGAAACTGAAGAAGAACATTACAGAATTCAATTGACTGAATAATTAATGACTGAATGTTATAGTTTCAATGGTTCTCTTATTGGCAGATAGTGGAGAGATATAAAAGGAGTAAACAATTGTATCACTGTGCATAGACAAAATCTGACTTTGAGAAACAGTTGTGCTCAGACAATGAATGCTTGATTGGGAAGACATACAAACTCTTGCTAAAATTAGGGATGGAGAAAGGGGTAGTTAAATATTGTATGATAAAGTGGGCACAAAATATTGGGCATAATATACAGTTGGAACAGTGAGAGAAAATGTGGTCAGAGGAAATTCAATTTACTTTATATTATGATCTCAGAGAGAACTTTTGTAAGTTGACATATCATTGATATTTGACACCAGAAAAACTGGTCAAAATACATAAAGAAGTTTCTAACAGATGTTGGAAATGTGAGCAACAAGTGGGATCTTTTTATCACATGTGGTAGGCATGTGAAATGGCCAAGAAATTCTGGAATCAAATACATAGTATGGTATATAAAATTTTGAAAGTAAACATTCAATCAAAACCTGAATTATATGTGCTGAGACTAGTAGAAGATCAACTGGAGAAGAACTATGGCAAAATATAATGCTATATGACCACTGCAGCACAACTACTGTATGCACAGAAATGGAAAACCATGGAGATTCTATTGAAAGAGGACTGGTTGATAAAACTGTTGGACTTAGCTTGAAATGGACAGACATGAGCATCCCACAGTGCAGTTTGTGTGATATTTTAAACTTTTTGTAATGTGACTTGAGCCCCTGAGAATGCCACTGAGAAAAGCAAGGGGCATGAAAGCTGCACCCCGATTGAACCTTTAGAGATACAGTAGAGTCTCGGTTATCTGACCTTCGTTCATCCGACATTCCGGATTATCCGATGTCGCAGCAGCCTGGGGGCGTGGCTGTAGGCATTTCCATGCCCCCAGACATGCCCAGACACGCTCCCAGACACGCCCCCAAAATGGCGGCCGCCACGGGCCTCTGGATTATCCGACATTTTCGGGTATCCGACGATCAGCCCGCCTGTTTATGTCGGATAACCGAGACTCTGCTGTACATCACTCATTCGTCTTGAGTCTTCTCTCTTCCTGACTAAAATTAAGCGAGAATTTCTGAAGACTTTAAGCAATCACAATTTGCTCTAGGAGTTACAATCTTCTGTTGTGATACAGTACCTTGCAATACTCCTTTTGAATTTTCCAGTGCTGGTTTGTTTTCCTTAACTTTTGTGCTATACTGAAAATGTTTTACAGCACTGAGCATCTTGTGTAGATCAAATGGTAGCCATGTCTATTAAATCAATTTCAACTGAAGGTTGTAACACAGATAGGGTTGCCAAGTGTCCGTTATTATATAAGAGATGGCCCCTATTTGAGGGTTGGCAACATTTTCTTTTCTAAAGACTGAATAAGATGCCGGAAACTCATGTATTTTGGAGTGTGGGCCCATAAAGACAGACATGTGTGCATTGTGCAATTTATGAATTTTATTTTCCAGAGAAATACATGGCTAGATTAATTGAAATCAATAGTTTCAGTTGGTATTTAGATTTAATGTAAACTTGTTAACAGGTGCTTCCTGATTCTCACCCCCTGCATGGCATGAATTTCACCTGTCTCTTATTGATGCTTTGAAAACCTGGCAACAGTTAACCTTACAAGAATGGGAAAAAAGTCAAAGTGAGGTGAGTGCTTCTATAGAGGCACTGCATGTGCTCCAACGCTCTTGATTCGGCAGGGACAGTCTTGATTAATCCTCTGTTATCCCAAAGCTTCACTGTCAGGGCATTTTTAATTGAGGTATGCTTGTATATTAAGTTTAGTTATTTGACCTTCGAAAGAGGTTTTGAAAGAGGAACAGAGATAAGCGGTTAAGAGACACACTTATAGCTGTTAACTTCATTTTCCTCACCCACTCTGCAAGTAGTGCTGCACTTTGGCAAGATAAGTGAGTTGAATGTTCTAAATGAGTGTGGATAGGCCTTAATCTTCTCAGCTTGATCAGGAGATGTGTGGCACAAATGAAAAATGACTCAGCAGATTGATCCCGGGTAGCTGCTGAGTTTACCTCTCTTTGCAACCTCAGTGACGGTCACACACAGTTGTGACAGAGAGAAGTGTGCATGTGTATGTGCATTAATTTTCCTTCATGTGACAGATGAAAAGTGTGGTCAGATAGCAAGGATATCAAGCCCTGGCTGGCGAAATAAAAATGTGACTTTGATTTCTAAAATATAGTATGCTGAATGCAACAATATAAATGTTGGCTCAGGAATAGCAGATCCAGATCTGCAACCTGTATATGCTTATTCATGTCCATGAAGGTGGAAGCAGCATGTGCTGATATTCTGATATTTGAGTTGCTGATATTTAGTCGCGTGACGGCCAGGCATTCAAGAGATGCAGTCCTCATCCTCAAATACTGGGAAAAATTCTATAGTCTGAGTTTCTGTCTTACTTCGCCTTTTCATATACTTGGGTAAAGCTATACCTGTTTGATTTCATTCTGTCATGGCCCTGGTAAGAGTCCTGGGCCCTCTACTCTTTACCAGGTAATCATTAGTCTCTTCATTTTTTTAAAAATTTAATTTTTATTAGAAAGAAAGACAACAAAACAAAAAAGAAAAAAAGAACTAAGGCTACTAAGGAGCTTTGATTATACATAGAATCACAGGACATTTCCACACTATACTGTTCTAGTGCTATCATTCCACTTTCAACATCTTATGGAATCCTGGAGTTTGCAGTTTAGGGAGGGACCTTTAGAATTCTCAGCCAGACAGGTCTTTGGCCTCAGGAAACTACAAACCCCAGAATTCCACAGGATGTTGAAACTAGAATAAAAGCACTACAACAGTTTAGTGTGGAACTGGCCTAAGGCAGTGCTGCCTTATGATGACCCCAATGTCAACCTATTGTAGGATTTTCTTGGCAGAATTTCTTCTGAGGCTGAGAGTGTATGATTGGCCCAGGGTCATCCAGTTGGTTTCCATGGCTGAGCAGAGATTCAAAGCCTGGTCTCCTGGTGTCATAGTCCAACACTCAAACCACTATCCCATGCTGGCACACGTGTGGGTTACACCCTTCAAATAAAATGGCTGCACTTTATTTCCAACACATTTCTCTTTTCTTTGGCATGAGAATATGTGTGTATAAATGTCACCAGCCATGACAGAAACTCTTCTTGGCTATCTCCCAGGTTAAAGACAAAAGGGGCAGAGCACTGATAAGCCACCCTTCTGACCTCTTTCATTTATCCAAGCAGTTTCTGCTTTGTAAAAAGTGGAAGAAAAAATAAAATAAAAGATTTTCATGACATCCCATATTAGGAGGGCAGTGGGCTGGCAGGAAGGAGAATTTGAGTTATAAAATCAATTCTAATGCCAGTCTTCATGCCTTCAGACTCTTTCTTCCACTCTTATATAGGATTTGGGGGCCTTAAGAGTATTATTGTGCAGGGACCTAGAAATGATAGACTTCCTAAAATTAATTCTAGCCATTTCTTTTAATTTAGAAATTTACTCTATTCTATCAACATAGCAAAAATATACCAGCTGTGATCCTCAACTCACCCATAGCGCCACAGTATTACCCTCCCACACCCTTCTCAGTAACACTGTATACACAAGGGTATGATTAACTCCGCAAAATATAATCCACTCACAATTACAAATATATAGAGGCAGGTACAAAACTAACCCTGAATAAATGTTAGATGAACTTCAAATGCAGTTGATCCTATTTAGACACTGCAAGAAAAGCAGCAAGTTTGAGCATGACAAACCCTGTAGTCTCAACCTGTGGTAAAGTGTATTTGCTATACCAGAGAACCTTAAACAGTTTTTAAAAACAAAATCCTGATGCAGGGCCAAACAAACAAACAAACAAACACCTCAAAATTAATTGACAAGTGAGCTGCTTAATAAAATCAGACTGATGTTTGATTCTGAACCAGCAGATATGTTTGATGTTGACTTTGGGGTAGAATTCCTCAAGAAATTCTCCTTCATTGCTCTTGCATACTGTGCAGTTCTGGATCAGAAGCATGAGATTAGCTGTTAGTGATAGCAAAGTGATGGAATGCTTTCAGACAAAACAGGTATTTGAAGATTTACCTTTCTGTGCTGGGTGTGAAGGGGAAGAAGCTGCTATATAAAAACCTTAAACGGTCTGCAAAGAAGGAATGGGGGGCAACAGTTTGGTGCTTCATATTGGGTTGTAAGTGAACATAAGATCAATTTAAGATGAATTGATGGAAATTTTTAATTTTGCTGTGCAAACCATGCTTTCTAAGTTGAGTTTTTAAAAAAGGAGAGACAGTGGATGCTTTGAATTTTCTGGACCACCCTTTGAGAATCAGGCCCTTTCCAGATGGACATGGTGTTCTGGAATGGGTATGCAAGAGAAGTGGGACCACGACCACCCTTCCCCAAGCTGTCATCGCGGCCCTGTCCTTCTCTTGTTGCCAGCTGGCATGATAGTGGGGTGAATAATTGATGGATTTTCTCCATCCTTGACCCCTGATTGCGCAATACTCCTGCAATTACCTGCCCTGCGAAAGGCCTGGAAGTGCAGTGTAGGCACTTCCTGCCCAACTGCAGCATGGAAAAGAGCCTGGCTGCACTGCAGAAGGAAGAGGCATGTCCCTCATGCTCCCTTCCACAGGGAGCCAGTCTTGTGAGGAGGGGAGTGTTCCCATTGTGCTCCCTTCCCGGCAAAAGTGCTGCCGGAATCGTGACTGCAGGGCGACAGGATAAGGTAAGCTGAAGAAAGTGCCTCAGGTTGACTGCATAATCTCAGGGCACCTGATGCTGGAACAGTGTTCTTGAAGCTAAGCCAGTTATGAAACTGGCAGGTTCCAATAAGATGGGGAACTTCTGTAAGTTCCTTTCCACTTCCCTGGTTCACTGCTGATCTCCATGTATTAATTTACATATTCATACACCTGCAGCTACCTGTTTGCCTAGGACTGGGGCTATAAGCTAAGAAAGACCTTAATCAGGAGCACTTCCTCTCTCATCCCTAAAGGTTCAGCTAGTTTTTAACAGGCGTGGTGGAAGCACAAGTTGGTGGCCAAGTACATATCACATTGCCTACTAACATAGCCTTCTGTCTTTCCAGACCAGTTGAGTCCTGAGAGCTCCAATTTCTGCAGAGGATGGTGCTTAGCTGGCCACCCACTCAGTGATTAAATACTGGCCTTCACTGATGTTTTTGCACATTTGGGTGTAATGATACTCTGGAACTTGAGTACTTCATGATTTAGGCTGCAGTGTTACAGTGATGAGCTTTTCATGTGGGTATGCATGTATGACTAAATTCAAAACGACAGTGTAAACTAAATGGGAATCTTGATCTATCTGTGATGAACAGTGCTTGTATAAACCAAGAATTCTTATCATATGAAAGAAGATATCTTTAACCAGGGCCTAGGTAGCTGACAGAGTATGTGTGAGTTACGTCTTGAGTCCTGTCTTGTACAAAACAAGGAAATGCCTCTTATTCTCTGTGTTCATTATTAGTGCTGAGATGAAAAAGTAGTCCTTTGTTTGAGGTAGAAAACCATGGTCTCCCCCCACATCTGTGTACACACTTCTTATTTTCCTCTCTCTCAATGAATTCTAGAACTTGCTCATGTGACATCTTCTCAGGCTGGCTTGCATCTGAGATTGGTGGTACTCAGATGGTCTCCAAACTATGGGAAGACCATGATTTGGAGGCCTGGAAGAAGGGAACTTTCTCCTCTTCCTCCTTATATTCTGCATGTGACTGGGAGAAACTGGAAATTTTTAGTTCTGTTTGAAGGCAAGCTGTCATTTGTACCTTCCTAATGAAGCAAACTATAGTTTTCTTTACTAACTAGGATATCAAATGCATAGTGTGGTGCATTGTCTAAATGCATTCATTGTCTCTGGGCTGTTCCACATAGTATTAGTCAGAAAAGATGAGATTTTCTTTTGCTAACTGTAAAGCTGATGCGGCCAGTGCCAGTCCCAATTTAAAGATATGAGCAATTGCATAATATTTAAATGTTGCTTTAGCATGTTACATTTCTAAAGTAGAAGAAATTTTCTGTGTATACCTGAAAACAACAACAATCAACATATGCTATAGCTATTGCTGCTTAGTGTCCCTGCAGGTTTAGTCCTGCAGTTACTCAAGCCAGACAAGCCAGAGTTAGCTGTGTGGGAAACAGAGTTGTGTCCAAGGCACCCTCTTCCTTCAGAAATACACTTGACACTGTACAAAGAGCGTTAAAAAGGAATGGCTGATAAATGAAGTGGCTTGATTAAAATTTACTCTGCCTAGAATAGTGGCTGGATTTCATTGCCAAGAAAGACCATTAGTGTTGAAAGGGGCCTGGCTGTTTCCCATGATTATTCTACCAGCCATAGATCCTCCAGCTTTTCTGGAGTTCAGCTCCCGGAAGCCTCCACTGGCCTGGCCAGTGATGACAGATTCTGGGAGCTGAAGTTCCAAACAGCTAGCAAACCAAAGGTTGAAAATGGCTCTTTTGGGCTTTCCTGGTGGCTGAATAATGGCAATACAACAAGTGTCCCATTTACTAAATTTGCTAAATTTAAAGACAGCATTTATGCCACATGCATGCTAGGGTTACCAAGTCTTAAGGAGCTTGCTAAAGTCTCAGGATGCTGCTATGCTTCCTTGGGTTTCTAACCATCAAGAAAAATCTCAGGGTGAGTGGCATTAGAAAAGGAGAAAATTTGCTTGTTTTTAATAATGGAGTGGCTTTAAATCCTGGGCACCCATTGTTGCCCCATTGAGCTTGCTGGTTCATTGCAACATTGTTTGTATGTGTTTTGTCTTTGGACAATGTTAGCATGCCTAAAAGTCATGACCGAGGGGAGGAGACCAGGGAGAAAGCAAGTGGATGTATATACTTGTACCCACTGTATCTGTTTCTGTGACAGAAGTAATTTGGTCTCATCTCCAAATCCTTGTCTGCCTTACTTTTATGACATGAGAAAGGCCTAATTTTATGACATTATCAGGACCTGCCCCCCTGCTCTCATACTTTACCTGAAATCTCATGAAATGGGGTGCAGCTCAGCTGGTATTTCTACTGCAGACAGCTTTCATTTTCTTTCATTAAATATCCCATTTTCTCTGAGATGTTTTTGTTGTTGAAGGACTTGCATGGTGATATGGATGGATACTTTCCCAGTTCTTATTATGCCTTACTAGCAGCAGCTGGACAAATAAATTTGATCTGAATTATTTAGTACAAATTGCTGCCCCATTAATATTGTGGAATCACAGTGGAACCAAGCTGGCCTCCCTCACTACTCTTCCAGGCTGAGACCTTTTGACTATTACGTACTGTATCTGTGATATAGGAGACAGCAATGAATGTGAACAGCTTTGCTCAGAAACAGTATGAAGAGATTTATCTCAGAGCATACATCACAGCAATATGGGTGCTTTGTGCCTCCAGAGGCTCCCCTGGTGATCGCCAAAACCTTCTGTCCCCTTAATTTAGTGTTTTCCTAATGCTTTCTGGGCATTTTTCTTCCAAAAATTAGCCAAATCTATTAAGAACTGAGAGCTAAATACTCTAAAGGCACCAGATCCTATCTAATATCGGAAACTAAGCAGCTTTGGCCAGTACTTCAATGGGAGACTGCCAACAAAGACCAGGCATTCTAGTTTATATTTCAGAGGAATGAAAACCTTATGAAATTCAATGGGTTGCCATAAGTGGCGAGGCAAATGAAGATGAAGACAGACAGACAGACAGACAGACAGACACAGACACACACACATACATACACAAAACTGACTACAAATGCAGCAATTTACTGGGGAAGTAAAGCTTTGCTAATTTTCTTCTCAAAGCAAGCAGTCAGTAAGTTTTAATAATTTACTTCGGTTGCAAAGAAGTCACAGTTGGCAGCTTGCAGCTTATTCTGCACAAAATTCGCATATAGTATATTTGCACAGAAAATAACATTCTTGCACAGAAAATGCTATTTCCTGTACAGAAAATGCTGATCTTAGTGCAAATAAAATAAAATTTAAATTAAAAAAAATCCCAGATGCAAATTTTCTGTGGAATAACGCTTGTCAGTATTCTTCTCATCAGGATTTCTCGACACTTGGGAAACATGTTTTTTGCCCAGTTTTGCATATTTTGAAATATTCCTTCCATCTCTGTGGTTTACTTCCTCTCCCTCCCACTGTCTTTCCTCCGGCAAACAAATAAAAATTGGCCAGAATGGCAGCAGGAAGTGATATAGTGTTCACTTTCAGTGTTCTGAAATGAAATGGTGTGGCATGCTGGGGTGAAAATTGATTCCCCCTACCCTCCGCAATTGCCCACTCTGCCCTGCAAGCTGTCCTATATCGATTGATCCCCCCTTATCTGTGGGAGATATGCTCAAAGACTCCACATGGATACCTGAAACCATGGAGAGTATCGAACCCTCTAGCTTCACCAGGACCATAGAGAGTTTCATAGTACCTGATAGTGAAGCTAGAGGGCTAGTTACATCAGAGCTAGTTCCAGTTACATCAGAGCTGTTTCCTGTAGCAGTGTTAGTGGAGGTGCAGTTAAACGGGGGTGGGTGGGTTGGTGGGCAGGCAAGCAAGGTGCGGATGCAAGGACCTGGAGCTGTGTGGGTACCGGCACCTGGACATTAATATTTTCCATTTAATATTTTCAGACTGTATTGTAATTGAGACTGCAGATAAGGGAGGATCCTTATACTCCCTCCCTCCCTCCCTCTTTTTTTGGATTACAGCTTCCAGAACACCCCCAATCACTGTGGTTACTGCGGTAGTAGTTGTGGTTTGTGGTTCTTGAAGTTGTAGACTGAAAAAATAACTTCCAAACTCTGGATCTTTTTAATTTGAAGTGCCAAAGATTGACTTTGGGCTTCTTCCCCCGCCCCAACCCCATTATCCCATTTTCTGTCACCAATGTTGTTTTAAAATCTTTTCTCTCTTTTTTTTCATGTGCGCATCTAGGTGATGCAAAAACTTGGGAAAGCTGATGAAACAAAAGATGAGCAGTTCGAACAGTGTGTGCAAAACTTCAACAAACAGCTGGTAAGTAACTTTGAAGCTGTATTGCTCTAGCACTTGGAAGTAATCTGTTATAAATAAGCTGGTATTTGCAATTAGATAATTTCTTCAGTAACTACAGTTTAACTACTTTACCTTATGATTCTGACATAATTGTATAATTTAACTGCTTTTATAGTGTAACTATACCTTATAAAAGTAACTTTTATAGTTATGGGGACATTGAGGAAAAACATCTCATCATTCAAGGGTTGGCTCATGCTGCTGCCTTGTGAGATATTGTGGGGCTTGAGGTGACTGACAAAATGGAAGAGTAAGCTTTAGGTAACATCTAGCAGCCTTTCCCCCCCTAAAAGAAGTGTTTTAGCTATAGTGGAGAAACAGAAATGTAAGTAATAACTTTCTTAAAAAAAACTATACCTAAAATATTATTGGAGTGCTTTCCAAACTGATAGCTATACAATAAATTGCTAACACTGAATGTTGCCCCACCAAGTCTTAGTATTTCCTGGAATGCTAATGCAATTAGAAATCCTTTTTTCCTTTGGCCGATGGGAGAGGGTTGGTGTAGAAGATGCGTGCAGAAGTAATGTACCTTTAGTGTGATAAATCAATCTGTGCGAATACTACCAGAAAATGACTCATGCATCTTTAGTCCTGCATACAGAAGTGACTTTCTAGCACTAAAATGTCTACCTACTTCCCATCTCAGGAGATTCAGCAAGTAAATATGAAAGATAAGACCAGCTTTATTGCAATGCTGCACCCTGGAATGCCCACCCAACTGAAATTAGTCAGGCTCCTTCTCTGTCTTTATTTTATTTAGCTTTATTATATATACGGGCTGCCTGCCTTAAAGATTAATACCCTCTCAAGGCATCTTCCAATAGCCCATAACATATCAGTAGCACAAAATATCAGGACACAAATAATAAATAGAACAAGCGAATTAAATACAAATATTAAAATCCCTAAATAGTTACAGCTATAATAATTTTCACTTAGGGCACATCCAGAAAGACCCAGGTTTTTGTTCCTATTCTTTCTGACTTTATTTTGGAAATCCGTACATATTTTGTTGATTCTAGAATATTGTTCGTCAGCTCCTGGTACGATCAGAGATGTTTTATACCAGCTCCCCAGGGTGATTTATTTATTTCAGCCCAGTACAAAATAGAAAAGAACAGGAACGAGATCTGGGACTTTTCAGTCAGTCTGGATGTTCCTCCAGTAGCTTTTTGAGCAGAAATCAAAGCCGCCAGCTGCAACCTGTAGGCTGGCACATAATTGTGTTGCCAGTGGTATTTTGGCAACAGAAGTGAGGGAGTAAAAGCGCTGTTGGATCAGCCATGTTAGCTCTTGGTGGGAGAGGAGGGCAGCAGAGGAAGCCATCTCTGTCAGGATGAAAAACTGTCCTGGCAATCCGTAAACTGTCAGGGAGCCAGGAGATCAGCTTCCTCTGGCAACATGGGCCATTCTGCATGAGACTGCTATAATGCTATGATTCCACTTTCAACATCCTATGGAATCCTGGGATTTGCAGTTTCGAGAGGGGCCGGAGGGCCCCTCTCGAAACTGCAAACCCCAGGATTCCATAGGATGTTGAAAGTGGAATCATAGCGCTATAACAGTCTAGTGCGGAAATGGCCATAGATGGCTTTCCCTTCTGTCTCACCATTGTTGTTATGCAGTAGTGTAAAAGTGCACTACGTTGGCGTAATGGCTGTTATGCTGGTATAATGGACCAATAGGATTCCAGCCACTTTCCCCCCCTATGTCTAACTCATTTTTTATTGTTATTATTTTTCATGTAAGATGTATTTCAGTCTTGCTGCCACTAGACTTTTGGGTTGTTTAGTTTTGATTGTTGTTTCATCATAGCTTTTAGAAATTCCTTTTTGTACTTTTTTTTTTTAAAGTAATGATTATATGGTTTTGTCTCTATACTGTATGCTGCTTTGGGTAATTTTACTAGATTATAAAGACATAAATAAATTGATTTTTTATGCTTATTTGTGGGATCTTGTGATGAAATATAGCCCACATTCATTGAAGTACAGAAAGTATCAAATTGGCTAAGGGTTTTAGCATCCCTTTTTTGCCCCTTCTCTTTTATTTTTAACTAGTGTGTATACCTGGTGTTGCCTGGATTTTATATTCTTATAGGTAATATTTGTTAGAAAGATTTGCGATCCTGCGTCTGGAATTCCCCAAACTGTCTTGTCTAGTACCTGTAACTTTTCCCCATATTCCCCAATCCAATCTGTATTCAGAGTTATTAACATACAGAGGTTGGGTTCTTGAGGGAAATACACTGCCCTCCTTCTTGCTGCTAGGCCTCATCTCCATAGCAACCAGCCTATTCAAGACAGACATAGTTGATTGAGGCCCAAGAGCTCTCTGGCTGAGAATTCTAAAGGCCCCTCCCCAAACTACAAACCTCAGGCTTCCATAGAATCTTTTTAGGTAGCCAACCATATGAGGTCTTCACCTGACACAGCCAATTGTATGAGGTCTTCGCCTGCCTGACACAGACAAACAAACAAACTTTGACTTTTATATATTAGTAGATAGTGCGCTCATGCTTATCCTCACTAGCATTCAGGGCAGGGTTGGGGAACATGCAGCCTTCCAGATGTTTTGAATGCAGCTCCCTTCTGCAGATCCACCCTGATGTGGTATAGCAAATGAAAAAGAACATCACTTCATTTACTGCTATCACTTGGTAGTCTAGACAAATTTCTAAACCAGGCATGAGCAAAGTGCACCCCACAAGATGTTTCTGTGGTTCTCAGCATTTCCAGAATTCCACATGCAGTATCCTCAAAATGTCCTTTTCCTGGCCAAAAGAGAAAGGGTGAATTGTTGCTCCTGAAAGCCTCTAGAAGGAACAATTTACCTTTTAAATAGGTTGTAAGGTCTCCCTGTACTGTTTAACATAAAAAGGTACCTATTTTAGAGACTCAGAAATAGACTTTCAGCCATTGTGATTTTCATGTTTTAGCTTTTGGTTGTCCATGTGGCTGCTGGGGGATCTCAGGCTATACAAATGGACCCCAGATCTGCTGCAATTGCCCATTCCTGCTGTAAATAAATGAAAAACCCCCCCCAGCATCAATGAGGGTCCTTGGTCATATGGCAGCTTTTGCAAAGAGGAAGTGATTTCTGTTGGAACTGAAGTGTAGGAGAAATGAAATTACCCCCCCCCCGCTTCTTACTATGCTTGCTGTCTTGATCAGACTTCTGGTGAGTGCTTACATTTTAAAAATCAGAGTCATGGAATGCCAAATTACTTCTTTAATGCAATGTTTAGTTTGACCCTTTATTTTGCTACTGAGTGCACTGCATAAATGTAGTTTGAGGCTTGGAAGCCAGAAATGTCATGTTGTTCTGAAACTGGTTTCCTGTATAGCTTTTAAGTGCTATAGTTCTGCCAAAATTTTGTATACTTAAAAAAGGACACATTTCCTGCATCAGAATTGGGTCTGTAGGTCTTAGTTGGGCTTTGATTGCCCAGATCTCTCCAAGCCAGTATAAGAATGAAAAAGCCCAGTATAGGTTCATTATTCTAGCCCACTTGTACCTTATATCTAGGCAGGCTTCTAGCAGCTTATGGAATTAAGAGTTAGGAAAACTTGAGCAGGGAAGAAAAATGAGCTTGTACAGCCAGTTCTTTCTTCAGCAAGCTGCTATCCAAGGAAGGATGGCAGTAGCTTCTAGGCATCTCTTGAAAAATGGACTGATTGTTTGCTGCATTGCTGAGAAGTCAAGCAGCTGTCATTGATTTTGTGAGCTGAGAATCTCTTTCTCTGCAGTCAATGTATGCGTAAGCTGTCTTGCGAAAGTGAAGGGATATAAAATTAGCTCTCTCTCTCTCCCCCCACTCAGTGTCATCTTTTTTTAAAAAAAAATTCTTGAATGTAGAGTAAGGGGGATCTTGTTCTAAATACCTTGTATGTCCATTCAGAGAACTTACTAGGCTGTGTCCTTTCGTCTTGCAAATGGCACGAGATCTATCTCTGCTTTTGCTTAGAGCCCAACTTTGCTACGTGACACACAAGCCAAACATGGCACTTTTTTTTGGCAGAAGTATTAACATTCAGACAGTCCCAGGCACCTCTGGAGTTTGATGGGCAGCACAGCTGGGGATAGACAGAAGAAGGAGTCTTCCCAGTGATGAACTGTATTAAATAACAATCCCACAGAATAACCTGCTGCTTTTACCGTAACAGACAAACATTGCAGATAAAATTGTATGCTTCTTCAGATTAGGGGCCGTTCCAGATAAGTCTTTTTAAAATTCATACCATTACCCTACTTCATTCTCTGAATAGGTTTTCCAGATGATACTGCCTGTCAACAGTAACCTGCCTTAGTTTTTCTTTTCTGTATCTTTCTTTACACTTACCAGGAGGAGAACAAAGGGATAATAAAAATGAGATAGTCAAAAATGACCAAAAATGCAGAATAATTTTGTAGAGTGCCATGTTTTATGTTCCCTTTGTTCTCTGATATGTACCAGACTGAGTTCCGCTCTCCCACTTCACCTACATATGCCTCTTTTCTTTTTTGGATTTTGCCTTCAAATGAGCCAGTTACTTTGGAGATAAGGGATGGGGAAGATGAGGGAATGTTCCCCTGCCTGTGGAAATATGAAGTTGTCTGTTTATTTGGGCACTGGGCCGTCTACAAAAGTCTATTCCAATAATGTCTACTCTGATCTGTTAAAGAATGGCTCTTCCAGTCTAAGGCAGATGATTTTCCTATCACCTGAATGCAGACCCTTTTAAACTAGAGATGCTGGAGGCTGAGCTTGAAGCCTTTTGTAAGCAAAGCAGGTACATGCTTATCCACTTTTTCTTTACATGCTCTATCTTGCTTTAGATCCATTCTCTCTGTAAAATTAATTCCATGTTAGAGGCAGTGACTGGAGAGTGAGGTTTAGTAAGAAGCATTAATTAATTCATGGTAAAGGCAAAATGGGAATTAAAGACTTTCTGTTTCATGGCCCACTCTCTTTAGTCCACATAAGCTTTCAGTTCAAAGCTCACCTTTGTGTACTAGCTTAGCAGTTTTACAAGGAACCATTGGCTTAATGTCTTAGCCGTGGCACCTCCCATCAGCGTTATTGTTAAAAATATATACATACCTTAAGGATAACCTTCTGCACACATGTCAGCCTGCCCAGACATCAAGATTTTCTACTTTTTTTTTTGTTCTTGTTATAGAATTTCCTCTCCAAATACACTTTGTTGGTGCCTACTCTCTTGTCCTTTAGGGAAAGTTTTCTTATTGTCCCAGGTTTTATACTACCTCCTATATTCTTTTAAAACATGAGTAGTTTTATAGAATAGCTCTTGTTCTAAGTATGTGAATGTGTATGTATATAGTGCTACCACACAGCTCTCAGCTCACCTACTCTCATCTGATTGTAGAAGCTAAGCACGGTCAGGCCTGCTTAGTACTTAGACCAGTGGTTCCCAATCTTTGGTCCTGCAGATGAGGTGGACTTCTGTTCCCAAAATTTCTTAATGTTGGCCAAGCTGGCTGGGGCTTCTGGGAGTTGAAGTCCAAAACACCAGGAGGACCAACGGTTGGGAACCACTGACTTAGACCATAAACACCATGGACTCACCAGGAAGGGCTAGCAAAGAAATCTGCCTTAAAACCCAGAGAGCCATTGCTGCCAGTCTGGGCTAGATGGTCCCCTGGTGGGACTCTGTATATAGCAGCTTCCCAATGCTCCAATGCTTTGGGGCATTTATCTGCATTTTATTTATTTGTTTCCAATGCAACCTACCCTGAGAAATATATTGAGAACAGTACAACATTCATGTTATAAAAATAGCCTGAAATTTCTTTGAAAGGCACTTGTTTAAGGACTTCTAAGCCTGTGAAGGCCTCTGAACTGCTGAAATGCACAATATACATCAACACTGAATTTGGGTGATTTGAAACGCACTTGCAGTTGGATACTTATCTGGAATGCATCTTGGTGCTGTTTGCATAACCTGCTGAAGTGACTAGCGCTTTCACTACTCAGTTTCACATCTAGAGCTTCTTAAAAGCTCCACTTGTAGAGAGAGGCATTCTTTGGTTTGCTGGCAGAGAACAGGTGTGCTGTGTTTGCAGAAATTCTCTCTTGTGGGAGTTGTTGGGAGAAAGTGCTGATGCTAAAAATAATTCCCCAGTATGTTCTTTTTGACATATCTAGGGAACTGTGGTCGTGAACAGAACCTTCCACAATTGTTGTTGTCCGTTGCTGGAAGGGTAAGAAGGAACAAAACCCTGGACATTGGTGTCTTCTGGCCAAGATGTTGGAGACTGGTTAGCATTTGATCTTGATCAGAACAATTCATATGATCTCCTGTTCCTCTTGTTATCATCTGGCTCTAAATCTGAGGCACTCATTGCAGCCCAGAGGTCTTTGGTTCAGACCTGCAACTGATGTACAGAAGATTTCTAGGAAGAAGGCAGATTACTTAAGACAGATTGAGTTAGGTTTCAAATACTTATAATAGGAGTAGTTCTGTTTTCAGGAATAAACTGAGCTCTGCTATGATTGAGTAAACAGCTTTGTCCTGTTCTTTCTCCCCTTTTGAGCATGTGTACAAATACTGGGTTGGAACACTAGCCAAGTTGCTGACATGATATGCTTCTTGTGTGTTAGTCTGAGTTGTGTGATGACTGGATAATGAACGGACGACAGAAGTAGTTCTGATTGTTGCTCTCACTTTCTGCCTGTGTGTCAAAGACAGTCCTAAGCTGTTCAAAGATTGTTGGGCTAACATTGCTAGGGTTCATACTCTTCTAAAGCTTGCAAAATAAAGACAGCAAAATATCTGGCCAGTGCTTCACAGTATGTTCTAGCTTGTCTCCACTGTTCTATTGGAAGTGGCAAGAGGCAATGTTAGCAGCAGGCTGACGTGAGAGGGAAATGTGCATATTGATATTATTGCCTGTGCAGCATACCATGAAACTCCTGGCATGTAAGAGCAATAGTATGGCCACTGTTTAGTTTGGATATAGCACAAGATAAGAGAAAAACAGCAGCAAATGCTTTTAGGTTGAATGTCTGCAGCAGAGAGAGGCTCATGAAAGGAAACATCTATTCAGACCTTGATATCTTTTGAGGCAGATGTTCTGTGAGTTTCTATTCTTTAAGTCCTCTTAGTGAAAATGAAAGGAGGATGGAAATACCACATATTAGTGTGCTATCAGACATAATCCCCCTTCCTTTTCCTGCATCCTCCCTTTTGCTGGTCTACAGCTGCTTGTCTGGCAGCCAAAAATCCTATCCAACCTTTGTTAATTATAGCTGCAAAAGGGCAACCAGCATGTGACCTTCTCTTGCCTTTTGTATTCTCTTTGGAGGTATTCAAAGGCATAGCTGTGTTAGTCTGTGTAAAGAGCATTCTCCAAGTCATTACAGGATCTCTTTGGGGATGTCTGTTATGGAGATAAAATCATCAGAATAGATGTTGCACTTTAGCTGAATACTGCTAGAAACATTGGCAAAATATGAGCCTCAAATGTTTTAAGAGGAGGATGATCACTTTCAGAAAGAATTGTGTAAACTGGAAGCTCTTCTTTAACTGCCCAACATCAGATGGTGGCAATGGTGAATGAAATTAAGATCATACTAATTTGCAGATGTGTTCTTTTGAGCGAATAATCAAGTGGTGTGATAATCAAGGGAATGTGCTTTGATAGGGTGAAGTTTTTGAGATGTGGTTCCTGGTGCTTTCTTCCAGTTCCACAGCTGCTACCTCTTGTACGCTGGAAGAAGTAGGAGAAGTGGTCTTCACTGCTGAAAAATAATCAGTTCCCCTGATTATCTGCAGGAATCTTTTCTGTAAATTTTGATGCTGAATGATCTCTAAATACTTACATATTTGGAGAATATTCTGTTCATATTTGTTATCCTAAAATACTTTATTTGAATTAAATTGTTGAATTCTGAATACAATTTATTTCAGTTCTCTGTGCAGCTGTTTTGGAGATGGGAAGGAAAATTGTTATGTTCATCATCTCCAAATTCTTGTACTTCTGCATTCTGTTGCCTTTGAGAGGTGTGTTTGGCTGGTAGTAGCACTCAAGTTGTGGAACTCTTTGTTGAGAGAACCCTGGTTGTCACATTTCTGGGGATTTTTCAGTGAATATTGAAGCCTTTCTGCTTTTCAAAGCACATTGTTGGATCCATCTGCTGTTTGTCATGTTTCTGCATATCTGCTGTTGGTCTTTCCTTTTCTATCCCTAATGACATTGGGTGCTAAAGGAGGAGAAAGAGAAGCAGACAAACAAACAAAACATCTTGAGATGGGTTTAAAGTGGCGACAACTTATTTGAATACAGCTTTGATAGATTTTGGCTCTATGTAGGACAAGTATCTCATCATCCGCTGGCCTTCCTCCTGACCAGTGGTCATGCAGCCTGAATACTGGGATACCAAATGGGGTGATGTGGTTGCAGAGAGACAACAGTGGTAAGCAATCTGTAGTTCCTGCCCACCGCTCAGGGAAGGGCAGGTGCCTTTGCCCCAAAGCTGGGCAAGAGCTGAGTGAGGCATGATACCTGATGATTTTACTTATATTCCTTATGAGGAACCTCCATCCTTGAGGAGCAGGTGAGCTAATCTGCTCCATGTGAAATGGGTCCTTTCTAACATCCACAACATCTACACAGTTTAAAGATATGACAAGGGAAAAAATGTATTAACAGTAGTCCATCAGAAGATGGTGATTTGTCATAGGGAAGGCAGACCCCTCTGTAAGTACACGGCCAATATTGTTTTCAGGTAAAATTCCTCTGTGTTCTTTTTAACCAGAACCTGAATAAAGCTCAAGATAATATACTATACCTGGCACTGTGGGACGCTGGGAGAGGAAGACTTCCAAAGCGTGAGGTGGTAGGCATGTCTTGATGGGAACTGTTTTCAGTTCTAATCCTCTGAAAATCAAATGCCAGGCATGATAGGTTGGTATGGTTTTCCAAAGCTCCCTCTGAAATGCATAAAGGATTAGCTACACATTTGGGTCACTGAGAGGCCTGGGAACACTGCTGCACCTCACTCATCTTACCCCCACAGGATGTGCAGTGGGATACTCAGTAAACCGGGACTTGGGTATAGCTCTATTTTAATACTGTTTACTGGATCTGTATTTTTTATTTTGGTAGGGATGTAATGCTGTTTACTGGATCTGTATTTTTTATTTTGGAAGTCCTTTAGATAACTAAATGGTGGATTAGGAATACTTTTATAGATAAAATTAAAAGCCTTTGGAAACAAAGTGGTGTTTAATATAGAGATATTAAATTAGAATAATATAGACTCTGTCTGGGATATTGTTTTATGGACACCACCATTAAAAAGCCACGTTGCTGAGGCCTGAGTTCAGAAGCGTACAGAGAGAAGGCCTCTAAAGATGATTTAAGAGATTGTACTTTGGGAGGAAGTAGCTTGGTCACACCCTGATTAAGGTATTGAAAGACCAACACCAGCATTTTGAATTATATAGCCAACTCGTTGATATGGTTGTGTGATATAATCAACTCACTCATTATCTTTATTGTCTTTTCAGTCAGAAGGAAGCAAGCTGCAGAAGGATCTCAGGACATACCTGGCTTCAATAAAAGGTAACTCCTGGAAAAAAAATGGTTCTAGAAATGGTTTCTAGAATCTCCTGTTGTGAGGTGAATGGCATAGATAGCTTGAGGCTTGTTTGGGTTTTACTCCAGGAGTCCCAGTCATAGCTGCATTAAGTTTTGAAAGCTGCACAAAGTCATAATCACAGAAAATGTTAATGGTGCTCAAGAAATATACCTTTAAAGTAGTTGCTGCTTACTTCTAGTATGTAAAACTATCCCTCTAACGGGTATGTATTACAGAAATACAATATGCAAACCGGATACCGGTGGTATTTTAGAAGTGCGTGGGAGTCTTACTATCCAGGGATTTGGCCTCAAGGGCATTTCATGTGACTAGTAGCTGGTAAATGACATATTTTATAATCCTTTGACTCCAGATGGAGGTTGGATAGGCAACCAGTATGGGAAGATTCTCTTCCTGGAAGGACTTTTCCCCATTCTCTTTTTATAACATTTTCACCCATATCATTTAAAAAACAACACAGATTTATTTTTGATTCACTATACGATCTTTTTGATCAGTTGAATTTCCCAATATATTTTCTCCAATATTTAGTTGTTTTTATGTATATGTGTGTGTATCTTTGTGGTGTGTTCACATACCACACAATTCTATCAGTTTCATACCACTTTAATTGTTATGGCTCCGTCTATTGAATCTTGGGAACTATAGGTTGGCAAAGTCTTTAGAATTCTCTGCTGGAGAGTTCTAATGCTATGGTTCAAGTGAGTGAGCTAGAGAATTCTAAGGCCTTCAGCAGACTATAAATCTCAGAATTCCATAGGATGCCATAGCACTTAAAGTGGTATCAAAGTGCTATAATTTGTGCAGTGTAGATGCACCTTTAGTCTGCCTTTTTTTTTTTTAAAAAAAATCAGCTTGGCAGTATAAGTTGAAAAGTCCACAGCTACAAAATAAAATTTTTAAAAATGTGTTCAGAACAACAGTTTTGCTACTTCCTGAAGATAGGTTGAACACTGGAAAAATGGATGTTTGATTTTTCATGTTTGCACACACTGATGGAAGTGTAGTGTCCTTCTCCCTTTTTCTTGCCTGGAATGTAATTCACATAAAGTGTTTTTTGCCATGAATTATGGATGAGATTGTGATAAATGAGTGTAAAGTTCATTAGTCTCCTCCTTCCTTTTTTGGCATGCTTATTTGGTGGGATACTTCTGCATCATTTGAAATTTAGAGTCTCTTTTCTTTTTCCCCTCCAAGCCATGCACGAAGCCTCCAAGAAACTGACAGAGTGTTTGCAAGAAGTGTATGAGCCAGACTGGCCAGGAAGAGATGACACTAATAAAATAGCAGAGGTGAGGTTTTGTTCTGTCATGAATTAGCATGTGTGATGACCTCCATTCCATGTGTTACACTGTTACACTGATTTGGGGGTTTGTAGTATAGAAGCCTAGTTCGGACATAACGCTCAAACATAATTTGTCATAGGGAAGGCAGACCATCTGCAAATACAGGGCCAATATTATTTTCAGGTAAAATTCCTCTGTGCTTCCATTAACCAGAAGCTGTTTAAAGCTCAAGACATAATTTATAAATAATAATTTATATTAAAAATAATAATCTAGTGTTATGTGAATGAGCCTGTTTAGGCCTCACATTTCTATAAATTTCTATCCCACCTATTCTTTTGGTGGTTATGAAAGAGGTTGGAATTATCCACTTCAGTACTATCCACAGTTCAGGACAAACTTTTGGTTTAGTAAAACAAGGTAGGATCATAAACCACAGCTTGATCTTGGCTAGTTTCAGTAAAGCAGAGCTTAAATTAAAATCCAGTTTGTCTTTTTGGATGCAGTGATAAACATAAGGCTGAAGAAGCTGATGCTGTAATCTTCTCTTTGGAGCTACACCAAAGAAGTGTGTGTGTGCACGCTTGTGCAAATCCAAGGCTCAGCAAGGCTTGTTCACGTAATGCTAAACAATTCCTCAAGGAAGCTATTGTGTTCTAAGCCACATTACATCCATCTTGTCTTCTTAGGTATTCCATTGTAGAACTATTTATTTATTAATTGAAATATTTATATCCTGCTCTATATCAAAGATCTCAGGTAGCGGCAGCAAAATAATTTAAAACAATCTACGGCAATGTAGAACAATTTAAGATAGTGAAAAAAAAATTAAACAGAAAAAGACCTATTTAGTGTTTCTCATATATGTCTTAGGAAGTCATTATAATCAAGTCTGGCTATGATTTCTCAGGCCCCAAACTTTTGGTGAAAAACAGTTTCAACCTGACTCTGAAGTGAGGCCAGTATCAAATGGGCCTCCAAGAGACAGTAGCAAAATAGTAGCAGCTGATTTAAAATCCCAACAAGAAACTACAGAAGGTATCAGAAGAAATCTATGCATGTTTACTGTTTCATAAATATCCATAATGTGTGAATACATACTGATTCTTTGGCTGCTTGTGTAAGAACTGCAGTGAGTAGTTGGAGCCCATATATCTGAAAAATAAATTTGGAAGAAAGCATAGGAGTGTTTGCCATTTCTTTTCACTTAGCAGATTATTCTGCATCTCTACTGCAGGGCAGACAGAAATTTAACACGGGAAGGTTCTGCCTACCACATTGGTGATGCCACAAAGGCAATGCTTCTTTTGCAGATCCATGTAGCTTTTGAATGTATAAGTACTTTGCCAGAAAAAAGAGATGGCAATCTTAGGTCTAACTCCTTGTGTTTTTATACATATACAGTGGACCCTTGATATCCGCTAGGGTTTATTTTCAGGACCCCCTCCCCTTGTGGTTATCAAAATTCATGGATGCTCAAGTTCCATTATGTACAGTGGTGTAGTAAGATGGCATCCCTTATATAAAATGGCAAAATCAAAGTTTGCTTTTAGGATTTTTTTTTTAAAAATATTTTCAAGCTGTGCTTGGTTAAATCTGTGGATGCAGAATCTGTGGATATGAAGGGCCGACTGTAATACAAAGAATAAACTTCATTTATAACAAGCATATGTTATACATAGCAAGCACATGTTGTAAGCACATGCATCATGCAGTTTCACATCAGCCTGCAGCGCATGGATGCTTGATGGCACACCTGAGTTTGGCATCCATAACATGGAAAGGAACACATAAAAATGTATAAATGCATTTGGTGTGGTTGCTACTTGCTTGATCACAGGTCTTACTCTGTTTTAGAACAACGATCTCCTGTGGACAGACTTCCATCAGAAGCTGGTGGATCAAGCCCTGCTAACTATGGACACCTACCTCGGCCAGTTCCCGGACATAAAAGTATGGGGCTTACTTTATTCTCTCTCATATTCCTTTTTGCAAAACCAAGTGTGTTTGATCTGTGAATCAAGGAAGATATTTTAAAAGAAAAACTCTATACTGTCTATAGGATATTGCTGTAGCTGTTGAAGAAAGGTGAAAAGACATTTTTCATGTTGGGCAAAGTGCATTCAGTCATTGAAGGTCATATTCATCCACTCTGCCCATTTACTCTTCTCATGTTAGATGTAACTGACATATATATGTACAGAATTCAACATTATTCTTTTAAGGTATTGTCTTTTCATGTCATAAGGGGGGACATGCTAGCTTAGGAATATTGGGGGTTGTAGTTAAAAAGCCTAATTTTTCCTGTCTCGGGTTTTTGCCGGCTTCCCCCTGCTGTCCATACATTGGAGGTAGACAGTTTGAAGCTATAGGTAGAACTGAAGTCTAGAACTGGATGCAATTAGCAAGCTCCTTGCTTCATATCTTTCTTAAGATAATGTTTAACCACTATACACAATGTGTCATACACCATATATTTCCATAATGTGTGAAAAAGGCTAATATTTAACTAAAGGAATGATGATGGTAATTATGATTTATTTATTTCTGACTACTTGACAGCTGTCCCCAGAGCCTGACATATATTCATACAAATACAAATACAAAGCCAGCAGTAATCAAATTATTAACAGGAGTAAAAGTAAAATGCATAAAAACCATATTTTTTTCTGACTACAGTAATTCTAACAGTCATTAATAAGTACAAAAGCCTGTTGAAACATCTGTTTCTTTAACTGTGGCTGAAAAATAATTTTGTGTGTAGACTGATTAGGCTGATATTGCATGAATTTGGGTAACCATCAGGAAGCACAGTTCAATGTGACAAAAACATGCTCACCTCCTCAATTTCCTGACCAAATAACTGCTGTATTGACTGGATGCTACCTAGGCCCTGCACAAAGACTTTCTTGTCTGTAAATTTCTCTTTTTAGAGTGTTCCTTTTGGGGGTATTAAACTGTGCTCCTGGATGTGGAATGGAGCACTTGTGCTTTTCATTTTCTGATGCCCTGAAGTATATATAAAATTATACGCTTAAGGCGGTCAGGATCTTTTTAGTCTTTTCCACCCATTTAATCTCTTAGACTCTCAAAGCAAAAATGCACTGATAATGAAGTGATGTTTCCCCTTTTTTTTTTTTTTTCATTTTTAGGAAAAGCATTAGGAAATAGAAGTAGTTAGGTACTGTTCCTGTATGGTACTATGCCTATTTGCTCACCATGTGTAAAGGTTCATTCTGCATCACAGTAATTTAAGATATATATGCAGATTAGATTATGTAGTTTAAAAAAAGCCTGTGTAAATCTTAATTCAATTTGTGCAATTCTACTTTAGGTAAAAGCAGTATTTTTTTTTAAAGCATGGGATAGATGGAAATGGTTAAACAAGTCACTTTAAAAAGTAAAGCAAAGAACCCTACACAAAGTGGCTTTTGTGACTGAATTATCCCCTGCTCATTAAATGAATGTTTCCCTCCTATTCACAGCAGAATAGAATTCTGTTCCTTAGTTTTTCCTTCAACATCCTTTCTTTCTCCAAGGAAATATAATCAGAAGGAATTCATGAATGCACTTTTGAAGGATTAGTTGTATCTGCTAAAGTTCTTACATATAGGCGTGGTTAGAGAGAACCCTTACATATAGGAGTGGTTAGAGAGAACCCTAACTGCAGCCCTATGCTGAGAACATTTCTCTCCCAAGCATTGGATCGTATCCTATGAGCTTTTCTCTTACACTTGTGTTAAGGCTGAAAAGGAAATGTACTTCCCATATGGTGGTACTTGCAACTGTGTTCCCACTTGGACAATGGCTTTTTCCCAGTGAAATAAAATACTCTGTTTAAACCAACTGCTGCTGGAGCCCAGAAGAGAGACAAAACCAAGCTGTCTTCCTTTTCTATGACAGTTACTCATTTTGCAAAGGAGTGTGTGTGTGTGTGTGTGTGTGTCATTGTTTATTTTGTAGCAGCTACATTAATGACATCAGGTGGTATCATACTGATTTGCCTGTATGGATAAATATTGGCCTGGCTGGCCACTGGGTGGAAATATTTCAGCAGCAATGTTGTAAAGATAAGGAGCACCTCTTTGTCATAGCTGACAGCCGTGGGACTACATGGGGTGGGATAGAATGGAGGGCTTCCCTCTGTCTATGCAGTTCAGTTGGGGAATATGGGAATGTGGGAATGTGGGCAAGGTTGTGAATGTGAACACATGTGAGTGTGAATCTTATTTAGTAAATATCTCACCTTTCTCTCAATAGGTAATCCAAGTAGCTCACAGCATAGATTAAAGTAAAATATAGCTAAAAACCAGTCTCTGTCATTGAAAACTTGAAAAACAAGTATTAACTGCATTAACTTAAAACAATTCAAAAGCATTTAAAACTTTAAAAAATGAGGACAAAAGGCCAGTGGATAGTGGCAGGGTGAGACAGAGGAGGGAGCAGGTACAATGAAGTGTTTTTGTTTTCTTCAGAGGGTGACCCATCTGTTATCCAGACAAGTGAATAAAAAATTTCAGCCCCAAATGCAGTTATGTGGAAATTCATATAGTCATTTTCAAAGAACAGCTTTTCAAACCAACTAATTTAGTGTGCAGTCCTGTGATTCTTAGCCTTGGGTCCATAGATATTTGGGACTGCAGTTGCCATCTTCACCATGATAGTTGGGAAAGATGTAAAACACATTGCAATGCATTATCTCTAGTGGGAGAGAAAACTAATCTTTCATGGAAGGGAGGGTGTGGAATGCAATATAGAATGCAATATTGAAGCAACAAGTATTGAACAGTGTGCTTTTCTAGTTAAAAATGTTGATTCTGATATAAATATTACTGCATTTGAAACCATCAGGTGTCTTGTAGCTTGATAACACATATGTTATAATGTATGTTATAAGTATGAAGAGGTGCAAAATTAAACTGTTTCTGTTTTATATGGACCTTCTGCTACCTGTTGCCCTCCAAATGTTGGGCTCAAACTCATGTCATTCCCAACCATTGTGCCTAATGATTATAGTGAATGGAGATGATGTAAAGTAGATTCTAACATATCCGAAGGCTGGGAAGGCTGGGCTATATGCTCAGTGTCCCAGCATCTTAAGATCCAAGGGAAGTAGGAGAGGTGCATTTAATTCCTTCAGGGTTCAAAGAAATCTTGAAGTACAGTGGTGGAGATTTTATGGAATTTCCTTAAATGGTGGAAGAGATTCTCAACTCACCCTTAAGTAATAGCTTACTTGAAAGTAAGTGTGCATAGGCCTGTAGCTTTGTGTCTGTGTGTCTGTGTGTGCGTGTGCTTTCAAGTCACCTGTTGACTTATGGTGGCCCCATGAATTTGATAAGGTTTTCTTAAGCAAGGAATACTCAGAGATTATTTTGCCTGTTCTTTCCTCTGAAATATAGCCTACAGCTCCTGATATTCATTGGTGGTCTTTCATCTAAGTATTAAGCAGGGCTGACCCTGCTTAGCTTTCAAAATCAGAGAGGACCTGCTGCCTTTAGGATAGCCTTATCACAAAGTTTTATACAAACTTCTGTAGAACTAAACACAGTTGAATACAGGGGGATTTTCTTCTGAGTACATATGCATACATATAGTGTTAGAAGCATTTTCAAGGGAGGGATTTAGTTCCTCTTCAGATTACTTATCACATTTCTTCCAGAGGGTGTAAATGGCTCCTGCTTTTCAGGCTTCCCAAGGCCAGTTTCAACTGGCCCATAAGCGACATCATTTCCTAGATGGGGATAGTAGTTTATTTGCAGGTAGTGTCCTTGTCAGATAGCTGAAATGTACTGTACACGGGGCTCTCTTTGAAGCTGACTAACTGCAGTGAGTTCAAAATGCAGTAGCTAGATTGCTGACAGGAAAAAGTTAAAAAAACCATATGATGCAGATTTTTTAAAAATTGTGCTGGCTTCCAATATGCTTCTGGTCTGAATTCTTAAGGTGCAAGTGATGGCTTTTTACATCCTGAAACAGACTGGGACCTTGATACTTGGCAGACCAACTCCTCCTACATATGCCTGCCTGAGAACTGATGTCTCTGTCCCACCAGTGGGTCCCAAACACTGCATGAGAGAGAGATTTCTTTGTTGTGGTGCCCCTGGGTGGAATACCCTTATCTTGGAGGCCTGATTAGCTTCAACGGCTGGCTTCTTTACAGCACCAGATTAAACATGGCTTTTTTTCTTTTGGGGCTCTAATGATTTTGTCCAAATATGTACACATTTTTAACTGTTTTAATCTGTTTCAGTTGTTAATTTTTTAAAAAATTAGATCCTTTCAAAATAATTTCTCATTGTTTTAAATTCTGATCTTTCTACATTGATTTTATGTGTGTACCAATCTGTCATCTTGTGATTTAGGGATATAAATAGTTTAATGAATAAATCATAAATAGATGGAGTATTCCATTTTTTTTAAAGGCTGCCTTATCACTACATGTGCCATGGTGCCAATGACAACCCCTTCCCAACCCATGGCATTTTGTTTAGAGGTATACTGCTTGCTTGTTTCAGACTTGCTTTGTTTTGAAAAGACTACTGACCTCTGCTGGTTGGTCTTTTAGTTGACATACCTTGAGAGCGACAACCTGATGTGATGTGCCCAGAGTTGTTTAATAGCATCAAATGTGTTTATCTGCACCATGAAAAAATGAGCAGAAGCTAACCTTGAGTCTGATAAATTCAACAGACTCTTATCTTGGCAGAATGATAGGGAACAGTTATGATAGGGAACATTTTAATGATAGAAATTATAATTGAAACTCAGTCTTGGTTGCTTATAATTATCCGAGTCGCAATGTTCATACTTAACAATAGACAGTTATATGGAGATATTTTACTACATACTCCAGAGTGATTCACATACATTCATACATAGTCGGAATGCTATGTTGTTGTTGTGTGCCTTCAAATTGTTTCCAACTTATGGTGACCTTAAGGTGAACTGATCACAGGGTTTTCTTTGCGAGATTTCTTTGGAGGAAGAACCTTTGCCTTCCTCTGAGGCTGAGAGAATGTGTCTTACCCAAGGTCACCCAGTAGGTTTCTGTGGCCAAGTGGGGATTTGAACCCTGGTCTCCAGATTTGTAGTCCAATGCTCAGACCACTACTCCACTCTGGCTCTGTTTTATTTGAATTGTCTTTAGACATTAACTGTGCACTAATTCGTGATATGAACAGGACTGGTTGGTGTATCAAGGATGGTTAAGTTTTCTTGGATGCATTAGTGAACATGTCCTGGAACATCCTATGGAAATCTATATGTAGTTAGCATAGTCTTCCCGAGAGACTGCAAAGAAAAACCTGAACACCTATCATAAATGGACTTTGCTTTTTTATATTATTGTTTATTAAAATAAACATTAAAAAACAAAATGAAATCTCACACTTTATTTTGTTAGTCAGCTTCTGAGCCAGCAAGAGACTCATAGGAGAATCTAGAAATATTATATATAATTAAAAAAAAAAGAGTGGAGAGATTAAATTAGTAATTTTTTAAAAATCATCACAGGCTGAATATATGGTGCAGTTTTTGTTGACCACATGCCAAGATGGATGGCCAGACCTCCTCTCAATCTCTTTTTGTGTTTCTTTAAGCAGTGCTTGCTGGTGATGGTGTGTAGTCATGTACTGTATACACTTTGCCATTTACATGGAGAAAAATGTTGGAATGAATGACTTCTGTCACGCTGCCTCACCATACTTCATGGTGAGAAAGCTTTGAGACAATATGAAGTGGATAAATTGACTTGTTTGTTCAGAGAAAGGTCATTTGTGACTTTTCTTAAAGAATGGGAATTTTGCAAAACAGACCCCCCCCCAAAAACTTAAATGTTAATTTTGGGTTTTGATGTTTAGTAAGGTCTTATTATGGGAAGAAGGGAAATGATCTAAATGTTAGTGAATGAGGTATGAATAACATGTTTATATAACTGCTGAGAAGAAGACCAGAATTCAGTTTTTTTTCCTGTTCTTTCTTCCCTCCTTCCTTTACTTCATATATTTTTATTGTACTTTTACAATCTATAATAAAGAAATGTTTTTAAAAAGAGAAAATTGCAGGGGTGTTGGCAGGCTAAGCAAAACGCATGTGAGTTGAAGTGCAAAGATTTTTAGTTCATTAAATTATTTGGCTCTTGTAATGATCTCCTTCTTTTCCTCTCCCCTGCCACTTCTTTCAGTCTCGTATTGCTAAACGAGGAAGGAAACTTGTAGATTATGACAGTGCCAGGCATCATTTTGAATCTCTACAAACTGCAAAGAAGAAAGATGAAGCTAAAATTGCCAAGGTAAGAAGTACTTGTGAGAAATGCCATACTACTCCCTCTAGTCTCCCTCCTGCCTTGCCAAATGAACATTTAGAGAATTGCCACTGGTCAGAAATTTAAAAGGATTGCTATTAATTTTCCATTTGAATAAAAATATTGCACTTACAGTTGTGATGTCTCTGGTTAATCTTTTCTTGCTAATGTTTCCCAAAGAAATTGACCCCCCTCTTGTTTTGGTTGAAAGCCAAGAAAATGTACAGCAGTGTGTGATTCCTGAGAAATGTGATTGACAAATAGTATTTAAGTTGGTGTTTTTAGCAAAGGTGGCAAGGGAACAGGTGCTGAGGTGAAGGAATTAAACACAAAGGAGAGGGAATCTTTGAAGGATAAAAGCTGCTTCTTACAGTTTAATTGGAAAGAGCTCTCTGAAATGTCACTATTTTTTTTTCACTCCATATCTTGTCATTTGACAAATCTACATCAAAGTAGTGCCAGCTTTGTAGCATCAGTCTGAAGCAGATTGCCCTCCAGGCCTAAATCCAAGTGGGCAACTTATGGCCCTCCCGAGGTTGCTGGACTGCAGCAATCTTCTTCCTGCACCATTGGCTATGCTTGTTAGGGCTGATGGGAGATGAAGTATAGCAACATCTGAAGGGCCATGAGTTGCTTAACTTCTGCCCTAAAACCTTTCACAAAAACCTTTCATAAGTCTGAAGCCAACTGCTAATCCAATCCAGCACAGATCCACTGAATTGAATGCTGAAAGGTAAATTGAGTTAACATCATTTCTGTTGAGTCAATGAGTTTGCTGTAGTTGGGACTAGTAACTGGCATTATTGTCAATTTTCCTTTGTTTTTGTGCTATTTAGCACTCCCTCACCTGTCTCAGAACCATGCAGGCCTTAAAAAGGTGGGCCTCTCTAAATGTCTTCAAATATAGCAAAATGGCAACAGCATCCCTGAGAGATTTGGAGGAGACTGATGGCCAGTTTGGAGTGAAAAAAGATTTTGAATCTCCTTGGAGTTCAGTTTCTAAACCAGTGTGATATTTTTTAAAAAATCATAATGTAATGTTACCAGTTTTGTTTTACCAGAGCTTGTTGGATAAAAAATTGAAATGTAAGCATTACACAGAAGTATATCTTCATATATTAAAAAATACTTGAAACATGAAATTTGTTAAGATTAGTAGCTAGTGTCAACTGGTAAAGAAAAACATTTTTTTTATTGCTGATACAAGGGAGCTGGCATAGGGAAAATACAAGTAGTTCTTCTTCAGACCAGTTCTTCTAAATTTTCTCCTTGTTTTTTCTGTAACATATATCCTTTAAGATCGCAGTGTGTACATTTGCTGTATGTGTGTTAGAAACTAGCTTCATGCATTATTTGTGTGAAGGGACATTACATGTGGGTCCCTTCCAACTCTATCATTCTATGTTTTTATGAGCCTATGATTCTATGGGTAAGGGGGTCATGGTGTTGTGCTTCAGATCTCATCCCTGTTGATATGTGGCTCCCTCTACCCCACCATCCATGTGTTAGTGTGGATTTTTCAGACAGGGATGTCACAGTGCTCATATTCCCCTCTATGAAAGGGATTCCAGGTCTTGGGGAAGACTTCATGTGTCCATCCGCCCCTGATGTTCAAGCTAACATGTGGATGGTGTGATCTGGAGGTGCCATGCATCACTGGGGGTAAAGCCAGAGTCATGGTCCATCAGCCCCTTAGTAATCTGAAGTCCCTTCATGCTGGCAACACATGTTGCCTGCTTTGTTGTCTTCTGATCTGAGAAGGGCTCTGGTACTTTAGCCACAGATGTTTGACTGAGGTGGCTTTGTACAAATCGTGCTGTTAAAGGCTCAAGAGCCTCTTTAAAGAACAGGATTTGGTAGCGATGTTAGAAGGTGGTGTTAAAATAAAGTCTTGCAAATTTTGGAGTAATTGCATGCTTGTAATAATAAATATGTGATCAATTAATCCTGGCTTTTCTTGAAGTTGCTACTACTACCTCACAGAGGGGAAACCCGTCTATAGAGCTGAACTTTGTTGCCTTCTAAATGACTAACAGTTTCTTCCCTGTTGCTCTCTGCAGCGGGAGTGTTCGTAAGCTCTGGTGGGCTTTGGTGTTCTTTGACCACGCTTGGAGTGTTAATTTACTGCTAGACTTCCGCATGCTGCCTAGGACTCATCTTTAACTTATCTCTTAATGTTTCCTTTCCCTCCTGTTTGTCAGGGGTTGTTGGTTCAGCCTGACCTTATATAACATTCTTGCTGTTTAATTTTTGTTTTTTAAAAAATCTCTCGTCTGTTTTCTCGTTTTTGTTCTGAAACACTCCCACACAGCCTGTCTCGTTGCTTGAGAAAGCTGCGCCTCAGTGGTGCCAAGGGAAGCTACAAGCGCATCTCGTAGCTCAGACTAATCTGCTGCGGAACCAGGTGACGGCCCAGCCTACCCTGCTCTCTAACCCTGCATGTGCTATTTCTGGCTGAAATTATCCCCAGGCAGCGTTCACTCTAAGCCAAAGATTCTCAGGCAGACATAAAATAAGGTTCAAAATGAAACAAAGCAAAATAACAAAACTATAGAATTTTTCTTTTTTAAAAATATGTGTATGGTCTTCTATTTTTAAAAGTAGTGCGGGGGTTATTCTTGTTATTCATGAATTTATTATCATTAGTAGGATGAGAGGAGCTAGATTTATATGATTACCAATCAGAAGATAGGATGGAGCTCTGTGGATCAGATCTGTTCAATTATGCGCACAGCCAGCAAGTTCCAATACCAAAGCAATTGTTTTACCTGAATGGCTAACTGGTTGTGCCCTCTCAGGAAGGAGTAGCAGGGTCTGAAGCCTTCAGTTGCTGCCTCCGGGTCTGGCGCCTCTGTTTTCTGACATACTTGTATGGTGGGCTGGGTGGGGGACAGAATCAATGTTACGGTAACAAGCACATTTCTGCAATTTTTCTGCTGTCCTTCTTTCTGTCCTTTATTTGCAGCTTCAAGATGTCTCTGACTTAGGGCAAATCTATAATAGGGTTTTCTTGACACAATTTATTCAGAGTATGTTTGCCATTGCCTTCCTCTTAGGCTGAGAGAGTGTGACTTGCCCAAAGTCACTTGGTGGTTTTCCATGGCTGAGTGGTGTCCTAGTCTTGTGGTGTCCTAGTACAATGCTCAAACCACTGCACACATTGACTTCTAATCAGCAGCTATTAAGTTTAAAGTCATTTATATCTATATCTATATCTATATCTATATCTATATCTATATCTATCTATCTATCTATCTAAAAACTTCACAGCAATGCCTCCCCTTTCCACTATCATCTCTAAATGTGGGTCCACTCTCACCTACATTCCAACCTTCATTTGCTTGTCCATATTTCCTAAATCAGTTTTCTCCCACCTGCAAACTCAGAAATTATTCTGTTTTTGAACCACAGGAGTAATGCATGCTACTGCCACCTTCCCCTCTTAATCATTTGAAAAGCAAAAGGGGAGAATCCATTTGATACCTTGAATTTCCATAGAGATATCCTTGTGAATTTCAGTTTCTAGATGTACATTATATGATCATTCAGCTTTCTCTAAAATGTTTTGTAATGGGATCTAGAGCAAGCAATAGGATATTTTATTCATATTTTTTAAGTCTTTTATGTTTTGGATTAGCAATAAGGGTTTTTCTAGCTCTAATTTTTGAAAATCATTGTCTTAATACAGGTGCCAATTAAAATGTAATTTTGCAAAGAATCTCTAAAATTCCAAGGGCCTTGTGGGAAGGAATTTGATAATAAACCAAAAATGTTATTAGGTATCTACTTCCTATGAGGAAGAGAAACAAGGTTGCTCGATTATTTTGTTTTGGCACTAGACATTCTTGGCACAGGGTTAGAGGCTAGATGATGTAACTGACAGATGAAGAGCTGAGTAATGGAGAAAAAGAAACAAGTACTCAGTGACTAGAGGACAAAAAGTCATTGTTGTGGGCTGAAGGAACCAAATTTCTTGCATGTTGCTGAGAAACTCTTTGACTCTCTTGAACTGGCCAGTGAATGAATTGCTGCTTGGAAACTGGGATATTCTTTCATTTGTATTAACTGATTCCTTAAAATGGCTTTCTCAACCTGGGTACCTCCGGATGATTTGGAGTTCAGTTCTCATAATCCCTCAACATTGGCTGTGGCTGAACGGAGCTATAGTAGTCCAAAACATTTGGAGGGATCCTAGTTGGGCAAGACTAACATGACGGCCAATATTTGACTTTTCAGAACATTATATGGGGTTATGTCTGGGTTAATCTGTACTTCTTTGCCTATGGATTAATCGGATGCAAAGAAAAAGAAATGGACTCTCCATATGTATTGAGCTGTGGATTCTAACTGTTTATAACATGTGTATAAATGCATAAAAGCTGTCTTGAGGCTTGTCCTAGTTGGAACAGTCAGGCTTCAGCTGGAAAGCTAGATTTATTTGTTGAGTTTCCCTGGAGATAATGTTCTGAACTAAATTATCTAGGAAAAAAGTGACCCAAAGATTCACTTCCTGGTTTGTTCCAACAGCCTGCTTTAAAATTTATCAGACTGCTGCAAGGAGTCGAGATTACATTTGTCTCAATGCTTTACATGAAGAGTTTCTCAAATCTGTGCTAACTTGGTATCTATGTCTTCAACCTGATGTAGCTGAACCCTTGACTTGACAACAATTGAGGCACATTCCATAGCTTGTAATCAAAATATATCTGAATCTTTAAATGTAAGAGGAAGCCCTTTATTCTTTTTTTTTTTCTGTCACCTCCTGCTCTTTCTTGGGTTCTGACATCAAATATTCTTACCTCTCAATCAGTTTAAGAAAACCTGAAATATGGTTGGTCCCGTTTCTTAGATAAACAAGAAAAGTGAGTGGAAGTACGCAGAGAGCTATGGCAGAAACAAGTCCCAGTGTTCTGTTTTGGAATATACTCAGTTTTCAGGACAATAGAAAAGAGTGGGTGGGTGGATAGAGACAAACTGCTTAGGACAGCAAATTCCTGCCCGTACAACTCCGTTAAATGATGACTAACAGCAACCCAGATGCTTGTTTTGTGAGAGAGGCTCAAATTCATCAAACCAAGTGTTCCAAACAAACTCTTTCCTGCATCTTGCTGGATCAGGTGGGCCATGATTTCTTTTTACTGTGCATAGGAATTTTGCAATAGAGCTACAAGCAGGATGCACTATAATTTAAGAAAAAAACCACACACACTTCCAAATCCAGTTTTGATGATCCATAACCTGATTATTAAGCTGGAAATCTTCAGGGAATCCAGATGGTATCAGTACTAGCCATTTATGATGAAGGAAAAAAAAAAGTCCATCTTAGTATAGATTTAACTTAATGACGCTTTCAATGGGCCTGCTTTAAGGAACACAATCCCACTAAGTGACCCATTCTGCCAGGAAGAGTCCCAATTAATCTTCAGTCATTCTACCACTGCAGCTGCTTTTAAAATATTCCAGTTTCTCTCTCCTCCTCCCACGTTCCTCCTTCGCCCTCAGTTTACTTCAGTTGCTGCAATCTGAACTCAAAGTGCTAAAGTAGTTTACACTTAATTAACTCAGCAGCAGGGAAGGAATATTGTCCTTCCCTGTAGACTCAGGCAAAAGCAAACTGCTGCTGTCTCTCCTAGTTTGTTTCATCTCCCTTGTTAATAACTGTTGCCATTGTGATCACACACTGATGTTGCTTGGCCACAAGTGTCCCAATTTTAATTTGGGAAATGTTGCTGGATATGGTAATGCTATGTCCAGATCCAACCCATTGTTTTTTCACTTTAAGAATATAATCTAGTTGCTTGTGAGTCTTCTTTCTTTTTTAATATTGCCTTTGAATTGTAGGTTTACTCTTTGTCTATATTGTACCAGCCAGTAAGCTAATTGTGGAAATGCTCTAGTATCATAAAAATGTAGTGTAGGATGTAGTCTTAAGACATAGGCCTTGAACTAGCAATCTGTGTATGAAATTACTGGGCAAATTCAATCTTTCCCTTCTTTTGTGTCTCTTCCACTTACTTAACTATCTTTGCAGCAATAAACTGTATGCCCAGGAGCAGAAGAAGCCTTTTTAGACGCTTGCTTTAAGCTTTAGAAATGTTTTATAAATAAAAACAGCAACTAATAATACTGTTTGGTTGTGCATCGTCCCCTGTTCTCTGATGGCTATGTGATTCCCTTGGGAGAATCTGGAATGGGTCTATGAGTTACTTTTTGCTTATGTCTAGAGTGAACACTGCCTTGGGTGTTTCTTTTTCAGTATCCTGGAATGTCACAAATAAGTGCACCCTTACATAGATCAATGGGTTCCTTGAGCTGTTGAATGTTAATGGTTTTATCTGCCAGGAGTATAAATGTTTACTGACTGACAAAGTAGTTTGGCAGGCAGCTTCTGTGCTCCAAACCACAGCCTTGCTACTTAATTCTGACCATAGAATACCTCAAAAATGGCTCTTTCTACAATTTTCTTCTTCTATCTGCTTGCCCTGCTTGCCCAGGACTTTTTTAAAAAATGTATTCATAGTTTAAAATAAAAGTTAATCAGATATCATACTTTTTTTAAAAAGCCATCATGCTAGGGTTATAACAACAATTCTCATTAAGAAGGGATACCTGTGCTTTAGCCAAAAGACTTGCTTTATATTCAAGAGTGTTTCTGATATTGACATCCTATAATGATTGGTTGGAATTTACCTTGTAATTCTGGGCAAGGATAGGAAATTCAGAATACAGTTCTTCTTTTCTAGCCCACAACAAGAATGCTTTCTATAGCAATCTACATAGGCTTGTAGCACTTCTGCTTTTGGGGTGGAGTATAAATTAGTTGTTTGTGTATGTGTGCTTTTTCCCCTCTTCCTTGTGTTTGAATGGATGAATCTAGGTTCACTATTTATCCATATTGTACTAGGCTGTTGGCTGTACCAAATTAAACCTCTGGAACAAAATGCTTTCTCTTATTATTACATCTATTGTGTTTGGCTCTTTTAAATCTTCCCCAGTGGTAGCATTAACCATGTGGGGAATGCCAATCAGCTATACATTCAGCTTCATGTTGAGCTGAACGCTGCACTATTTTCATTTGCCTAGAGTTGTGGATACATGGTATTGCTTGTTAGTCTCCCCCGGCCCTGCTGTCCCCAGCATTAGTCTAGAAGTCTTTTGGTAAAGCAATTTGGATGTGGAGTTGGTTACTAGACTTTGTTACTAGTCTAAGGTCCCCAGTGTTTATTACATAAGCAATCTGCATGTTTACTTCTTGAAAGTGGAATTCACAGCATTATTTTGAGATGGGAAATAGAGAGGAAGACAAAGCAGAAAATTAGAAGGTCATGTGAAAAAAGGTGGCTTTTAATAAAGGGAACCTGTGAATACACTTTGAGATTAGACTTAGTTGAAATTGGAGATTTTTTTTTTAAGGATTGGTTTATATTGGCATAAAATTCTAAAAATGACAAGTTTAGTTTGGCAAACTAGGGTTCTGGAACTCTGTTTATGCAAATCCATATTTTGCTACAGTGACATGGATTGTATAAGCGCATGAAGCCTAATGCTGAGAGTGACTTTGGATGTGACACAAAGTGGCATGATGGAGATGTGAAGGAACAACAACAAGTGCCTGGCAGATGAGCTTCTCACTCTCTCATCACATACACAGCACATTCAAAGCCACTTCAGAGATCCCTTGGGATTTCATTCACTGTGGTCCTTTGGACTTTGTTGCTTCAGGTATAGATAATTCTCTGTAAAAGAAGAATCCTGTTGCTCTTCCTTATGGATCATGGGAAACCCCTGGGCAGTATATCTACACCAATCTAGCTCTTCATGAGAGATATCCTAGGTTTAGACCACACACAGAGCATGCAATAAACACAAATGAACTCTCTTCTAAACCAATATCCTATGGGTATGCCAATAATTTTTCCCATCTCTCTTCTCCAGGCTGAAGAAGAATTAGTAAAAGCCCAAAAAGTGTTTGAGGAGATGAATATTGATCTTCAGGAAGAATTGCCTTCACTATGGAATAGGTGAGCACTGGAAACTACATTCTGCTATATTTGTGTATTTCCTTGGCACATGGAGCAGCTCAAGAGATCTTTCTGGATTGCTTCTGATTCTAATAAAGCTCAACTTTATCTATTCATCTTGTTTCATTTGCTTAGTGAAGGTAATGTGGACCAGTTCTGGCTGCAAGGAAATGACAGTCTGTTAGCAAGTGACATGAGATTAAAGAAGAATCATCTGCTTGTGGCTCCACTGACTTGTGTTATGTTTCATTTGCCAGCCGTGTTGGTTTCTACGTCAACACATTCCAGAGTATTGCTGGGTTAGAAGAGAACTTTCATAAGGAAATGAGCAAGGTAAAGATGGACAACACTCTTCTTCCTGTTAGGGACTATTAATGTGCCACCTGGTTTTCTCTAGATGTTTTCTCAATCACTTTTCAAAGTGCAGTTGTATTTGTTGATATGGGAACAATTCTCAGGTTGTTATCAGGATCGCTCCCCCACTCCCAAGTACCCTTTAAACCACTCTGAGGTCACAGGAAGAAGGATGCTCATGTAAATAACTTCATTGAAGCTAAACAGCTTGTGATCTGCACAAAATGTGGATGGGAAACTGCCTGAGAATACTGTCAGTGATGCCTTGAGTTCTGTCAAAAACAACAAAAGTGGAATAAAAATGTAATAAAACAGAATAATTTGTGTGGCCCTGCTGCTTCATTTTTCTATAGCCTTGTCCTTCTTTTATAACTTGTAAATTCTAGCACCCAGTTCATGTTTGTTAAACTTTAGAACATCGTAGCTGTTTCCGTGATACTTGTTGAAATTCAGCCGTTAGAAACTTCCAGAATCCTTGGTATGACAGATGATTTCCACAGACTACTATAATAAATTGATAATAGGTACCAACATATAGCGTCACAATGTGCATAGTTCAGTTGGTGATGCAACTGCTTCAGGAGATTAAGGGCTTGCAGGTGGGATTTCTCCAGAGTTGTTGCTGCCACTATGGCATCCATGGCTTCCTTGCAATATGAGGAGGGAAGAAAAATGTAGGCAGGATGGGTTACCTTTCTCCTTCTCTGAATTCTAGACAAGTAGCACAATAGGGAAATGATTCAAAAACTCTAGAAGATCAGTAGTTATGTACAGTTGTTTGAACCACATAGATCTGTAGGCATTTCATTACCTTGGGAGGGAACATTGTATTCACCAGTAACAAACATGGGAAAATTGGGACAAAATATTGATATGTAAAAAACAGTCATCCAAATACCAGTAGCTTGGAGGTCCTTGCTTTGCATGCAGAAGATCGCAGGTTGAATTCTAACAGCTCCTGGTAGGGTTGGGAAAATATGGGTCTAAAACCTTGGAGAGCCACTGCCAGTCTCTGTAGTGGGTGGCTGTCTGGGCAACTGGAAGACAATTTTTGTCCCCTGCATTCTCCGGAAGGGTTGCCACACTGCATTTCCCACCAAAAATTGGCTGAAAATGGAAGTCAAAAGTGCTTAAAAACAACTTCTGGTGTGTATTTTTTAAAAAAGTTTTTTGAGAGGTTGAAGGATAGAAGCTTCAGTGCATTTCTTGGCTCTGTGGAACCTTTGCCCTCTAAAAATAAAATAAAAAAACCTGAAGGTTTGGGGTAGGTTGCATGGATCTGAGAAGTGGGGGGAAAAAAAGCTGAGGTGCACATAGCCTATGGGACACAGTCTTCCCACTCCTGGGGTAGAGAGAAGATCTACATGGACCAATAATCTGAATTAAATGCAAAGCAGCTTCAGATATTCATAACTGTAATGACAGAACTTTTGATTTTAAAGCTAGCTGCTGAGGAACATGACCAGAAAACTGCGGTTATATTTTGCCTGTGGACTTCCTTCAGACTTAGAAAAATTAGAATTTTTTTCACAAACGTCAAGGCTGCTCTTTTAAACACAGGCAAATGTGCTAGAACCACACCAATACTGTCATTTTGCTTAGCATCATTGTATTATTTCAATAGTGTGCCATTTTATGAAACCAGACTTTGGGCACTCATGGCACTATTTGGTAACAAGATTTTATTACCTCATTGTTTCCCACATTTTTCCCTTGGCAATAAGATATGTGCATGTCTTTCCTTAAGAGGTATCTGCACTTTATTAAAGCCAGGTGAGTTCAGCTGAATGGCTGCTGTAGGCCTGTGGCTACCGGCGTAGACACAATCCTTGTTCCCCCTGTGTAAATACGAAGCTTGGCTCAGCATGTTGTTTTATGATAAACTGCAGTTCCATAGCAACTGAGGCTGCAGTTGCAGGCAAGTGTCCTCGCTGCAGATGGGAAGAGAGAGCAGAAAGAAGGCATTAAGTCCCAATGAGCAACAAAGCCCCTGTGTTGATGCAAGGAGCAGTAGCAGTACAAACATGTGACTGAAGGGACAGAGGGGGAGAAAAGGCAGGAAATAGAAGAAACACGAGCTGAATTTGTTTCATAAATTAGACATAGATGTTGCTCATGTGGCACCTGCTTCTGGAACTCAACCAATTGCCCACAGTACTTGATGTTTTCTGATTATGTGACCATGAGTTAGGGGGGATGAGAATGAATGGACAACCATTTCCATGGAATAATATCCTTTTCTTGGAATTTTTGGTGCTCTTTAATGTATTTCTGATATATTTTTTTGGCGGAGGGGGGTCTGCTTTCAGTCTTTCCTTCTGCTGAGGTTTAGTTTTATTTTCAATTTTTGTTTCAGCTGAACCAAAACTTGAATGATGTCCTTGTGACTCTAGAGAAAGCACATGCAACAAGCACCTATCCTGTTAAAGCTCAGCCAAGGTTAGTAAATGTTAACCAGTGTCTGTATCTCATAGAATGTGGGGAACTGTTGCATTTGTGGTGTGGTGGTGGTGGGGTAGGTCTGTATTTGTGTTTGTCTTATTCTCTTGACTTATGGTCATTAAGCATGCCTCTCATCTCCCTCTGCCTTCATCCTGCCAACACAGGAGTTGACTCATCCAGTGCATTTCCTTCCCTTGAGACAATGGACATGTGTTTCACCATATGAGTGCCTTTTCTCCATTTGCACCAAACAACACATGGTTAGTATGTGCTGAATATGGTGACACATGCACCTATTAAAAATGTTTTTGTTCAAAAACGCTTTCTTAAATACGGATGTACTGGAAGGGTGGAAACAGGGACAGATGATACAAAGAGGCAGAGAACAATATTTTTTCCTTCTTGTTTTGAATGCGTGAAGCCTTTGGTTATGGTTGCTGCTTCTTTTAAAGAGCAGACTGACACACAGAAATCCTGCTTTTCCTACTCTAGAGATAAATGAAGAGAAAAGTCAGTATCTGTGTGCTGGCCTATTCTTTAGTGGCATGGAGCAGATTCCATTAAAAAAGAGGTGATCTTTGGCAGTCTAGTTTTTTTGCCTTATTGTAACTTAGCCTATAACTAAACTTAGGTACATGTAACTGAACTAATCACACATTCTTTCCCTGTTTATCCCTACCCCCCTTCCCACCCCTTCCTCTGTTTTTCTTCCCTTTGTCCAATTTTAGTTTGTAAGCTCCTTGAGGGCAGGGACTTCTTGTCTTGAACTCTGTAAAATGCCATGCACATTTACGGTGCTATATACATAAGAATAACAATAATAAATAATAACTATTATAATAATAAACCTGATTCTAGCTCTGGGGCTAAAGGCTGGCCCTTTGAGCTCCTGGCTCTGTTACTTATGATTCATATTATTAAGGACTGGGGATCATTTTGAGACATCTTTTCATGCACTTGCAAATTCAGTAAAAAGTGGATGGAGTTAACACAGCAATAAATGCATATAGGACTGCACTCATGATGGCTTGACATACTTAAATGGTGCTGTGCAGTTCTGGCACCTGGTCAGTTTTAAAGTAAGATTCATACAACATATTGCCACCAAAACAGGAAAATTATGGTACCCAGTTTTTAACAAGGCAGGATATTAAATCCGCTTCACAGTGTGATTGAATAACCTGACTTGGGCCCTTTCCATACCATTCCTGAATCCCATGATGTCATGTCATGTTATGTCATGAGACCAGCAGTGCCACTGCTTGGATGGGAGTGGAAATGGGACCAGAATGCTCCCCTCTGCACCCGGCTGTCTGCCGGCCTCTTCCTTTGCTGCACTGAGGAAGGAAGCACTTGATAACACTTCCACCTGTCCCGCACGGCTGCTGGTGATGCAATCATTGCGTGAAGAGAGGCCATTACCAGATTTTTTCTGGTCATGTTATATCACGTGATTGTGACAGCTGGGGACGTGACTGGCATGCAATGGCACACGTCATGGACCATCTTCAATGTGTTACCATGCTGGGATGGTGCCGTTGTGTGATAAGAGCCTTGGTTAATTAGAGGCTTCCTGGTTTAATTGATTACACTACAAAGTAAGGAATGAAAGGGCTGTGCGAATGGTCAAAAGTTTCATTTGTACATCAGCTTATTAAGTTTCTCTTAATATGCACACCTAAGTATACATATGGTAAGCTGTTGTTTCTATGACTGCCATCGAGTTTAAGAGATTCAGGTCAGGTTATTTATTGTACTCCCACTCTTTTGAAGTAGGAAAACTCTTGAGCTGTGGAAAGAAAAACTGAAGCAAGGTTAGCAACCATGCATCAGTTTCTGTTTCTTCCACATTCTTTGAGGAACTTACCCAGAATCACACTACCTCTTTTTAGCCACGTTAACTTGGCATTCTTTGTAAAGAAATTAATTGTGTCTGTTAGATAGTTTTGTTTCTGAGGAAGGTGAGACAATTGGGAGAAAAAAAAAAGGAAGAAGGTAAAATCTGTTATGATTGTGCATATCTATATTCTCATTCCCACCCTCAGCTCTTAACAGTTAAGGGGAAGGTAGGCCTCACTTGTTGGATGAGCTGGCCTCTGGCTTTCAACCAAATGCGTGAGTGATGAAGCAATTTGGGAACTCAGACTCCCAGCTGCTGTGAGTCCCAGTTGCTCTATGAGCAATAATGAGATGAATGTGCCAAGCTAGCATTAGGGAAGGGGATGACTGTGGCTTCACTGCCTTGCTTTTGAAGGATAAATGGAGGTTACCTTATCTGTGGTAATCTGCTGATTTATACCCATACTCTCACACACTTGCCAAATCTATCATCCCATATCAAAGTTAAAGGAAACTGTCTAGCTGAGATGAAGGAATCTGGCAATTTTTGTACTCTTGGCCAATGTATGGAACATTTTCTATGCCCCAAAGATACAGAGTGATTACATATAGACGATTCATGAATTCTGCAAAACAGAACTGGGTCAAAAGTTTAAAATGAAAAAAAAAAGGCATAGGAAGAATGGGAGGAGAGTGGGAGGAACCTTCATGCTGTATTTTACTTTCTATAAAATAAAAGCCAAGACTGGTGTCACAAGCACAAAGAGTGAGAGACAATCTCAGGGCTAAATCTTTTAGAATGCAATCTCAGATACATTAGATGTAGCGGACTGGAGTCCACAAAAGCTTATGCTGAAATGTGTCAGTCTCAAAGCTGCTTCTGGATACGTCCTCCTCTTCTTTTTCTTTCTTAATCTTATACACCCATTGAATCCCACTGGACTTACTTCTGAGTAAAAATGCCTAGAGTTGCTCAGTTAAAAGCATCAAAACTTAACGTCTGCTGCTAAGTAATATTCCTGTAACTTCAGCTCAGTCATAAGGGTCTTCTCAAGAGAGTACTTTGGAAAGAATCCTGTTATACTTGCAGCAACTTTTTTTTGGTTGTGTTGCTGCAGTTGCTATGAGACTTGCTGGAATAACTCGTATTCAACAATAGATTTGAAGAGAGTAGATGGTCTTAGCAGAAAAACTGTGACATGATAAAAAGGCTTAAAGGCACAGTGGGGCGTAGGCAATATATACAATTATATTAGCAGAGGAGAGAGAGTGGAGTTGGGATTGAAGTTTCTTTCTTTCTTTCTTTCTTTCTTTCTTTCTTTCTTTCTTTCTTTCTTTCTTTCTTTCTTTCTTTCTTTTTAAAAAAAATCTAAATATTTACCAATAAGTTAAATATAACAAGTATGGGGAACTGAAAAACAACATATGAAAATCTATTCTTAAGAAAGATGTTATGTGATGAGGAGAGAAGGACTTGAGCAGTGTGGTTGTTTAATTCACTTATATATTCCATTGGTTTTCAATGATCTGGGTTTCTATGAGGTCATTCTGTGGCACATTTAAAGGCCTACAGTCACATGGAGATGTCACTTGGATCCTTAACACCAACTTGTTGCCTGGCTAGAATTGTGGATCATGAATTTATTTTGAGGAACTGCATGACTGGACTCATCTATAAGGTTGTGGACATTTAAATGTGACACTAGTGTCTTGGGAAGAACCTGTTGGTGATTCCATGTCATATTTAAAAGTGAACACAGATTTCTGGGAATACAAGCCTAATGCCTCAATTGATTGTTATTGTGATGGGTCAGGTCTGACTCATCATTTGAAAAAGCACAGCCTTTTGATAGCCTACTTGGCTTCCTGTTTGTTTGTTTATTTGTCTTCTGTTTATATCCTGCCTTGTTCCTGTGAATGAGACTCAAGACAACTTTCAACTTGCGTCTACCCCAACTGTTAGGATTCCCTCCAGTGCTTTCTGATATATCTTTGAGGTAACTGGAGGGAGGAATGGTGACAGGTAGAGTGCAGACGAAAGCAAGGAGCCCTCTTTCCATTCCATGCACTTGATGGACATTTTTCCGGTGAAAATGTCCAGTGGGCCTATTCCCTGCCAAGTGTATCCAATGTACACTGGGAGGTGGCCCTGTAGATTCTCTTTGAATGAATATCTTCACGATAACTGCGTTAGCTCATGCACGGAATCTTCACCTTTCTTTCTCATTGGTTGAGCCGTGTTGTAATGGAGATCACTTACGTGTGCCGTCCTCAACAGAAAGAAAACTAAACTGTTCTCCAGGCTGAGGAAAAAGATCAGCAGGTACCAGTACAGCTGCATTCCTCATATGCTCTGATTTGGATGCAAAAGTTAAATACCAGGCTGCATTCTAACAGCATAGTGCCTTCTTACCTTGGTGACTGTAATGGAGTGGTTTGCATGATCCAAAGTGCTTTTGTCTTGGAATTGTTTTAAACTGTAATTTATAGGACTGAATAAACCAAATAACTTTTTTTATTCCTTTTTTTTAAAAACAAACTCTTTCCCCCTTCCATACTTAGCACTGAAAAAAAATCCTTAAATTTGCCATAGGTTAGAGGAAAGGTAATGCTAATATATTGCGCTTTGCTTTGTTGTGGAAAAGTTCGTATTTAATTTAAATAGTTATTTACTAAAACAAATAACAGCTGTTTGCTGTAAGGCACAACAGTATGGCCCTGCCCCCATAATGAATTAGTAGCTGTGTGTCAAAGTTTGAACTGAAATGTTCCATGTTCATGTCAGAGCTTTGAAAAATTATCGTATAGGCTATTGCTCTCAGAAAACCTCAGCTACCATTGCCTATAAAAGGCTCCAGCTTTGTGTGCTGCTGCAGTCAACATGTTGGTGCTGAGGAAAGTTGGTAAGCATTGGCAGTTGTCAATAACAACTGAAGAGTAGTAGGGTGGAAGTGTGCACAGTTGCATATCTCAGTAATGAACATTTTTTTTAGCGCAGCTAGATACCTTTTCGGACACTGTCTTATATCACATGTGGTGCCTTTTGCTGTAAGAGTGGTGAAATCACAGCACAGCTAGTATTCTTCATCCTTGTGTTGGTTGCTTCCTTGGACTTGATGGCCCTTGTGGTATCTTCCAGCTGTGTGACTCTATGAAAATGGTAGAATTATGAAACTTGCTGCCATATCATGGCCGTATGATCTAGATTTCCTTTTGGGCACAGGAAGCTTCTGGCAGCCTTGTTATGAGCAAAGATCAAAGTAACCATGGTAGGGGGAGGAGAGGGGAGAAAATAGGAGCGATCTATCATCTTCCCTTCTCCTAAGCTTGTGGGGAGATAAGTCTATTTTTCTTTTGTGAGCTCTTTTTCTACCATCTCACATTCTTCTCTTACACTCTGAGGCAGCCAAGAGTGGCATAATTATCATTTTTTCTGTTCTGAAAAGGTGGAATTTCAGGTGTAAAGAGAAGCAGAGTCCACAATTTTAGTTTGTTCTTACATAATTCCTAGAAATAATGTAGAATTTAAAGAACAGGGAAAGCTGGGTGAGTGCTGGGCGGGGCGACATGGTGTTTTATTACATTGTGTTCGTAAACTAACTAGCCTGCTGAATAAATATGCATGGTGGCTGATATGACTTGAGTATGCATTAAATCAGATGGCTCTTTGGTGCTTCCCTCCCACTCTGTTATGGATATACATGGATAAGATTCAAGAGGTGAACAAGTCCCAGTGATGCAAAAGGAGAGCCAGAAGGAGATGGATGTGGTTAAAGCTGGTGATTTATCTTTCATTACTTGCATCCCTTTTGTCAATGTAACTCTCCATCCATCAGAAAATTAAGGTCTGAGAGAACTAAGTCCCTAGTGTGGGATTTATTTCCTAGTACTGATGTCCAAACATAGAGAGGAACTAAGCCCCTGCATTGTGCTCTGTTACTAAGGTGACAGGATTATGATCTTTTAAAAATATAGTTATCTGAATACTGAGATAAATGTGGTGTGGGAAGCAAGCTTTTGTGAATGCTTTCTAAAACTACTGGGATTCAGTGCAGCTTGTCTGCTCCATTCTGGATCTTTTTACTCTGTGTTGTTCAAATATTAAGTCTGTTACACAGTCTCTTGTTATGTGGCTGCAGATGCCATGGCTACTGCCTAAATTGCTTTCATGATTTGGAGATCAAAGTAGTTATTTTTCAGTTTTGTGTGTGTGGAGGACAAAAGACACTGAGTCAGGGGGGTTAACATATGTCTGACTCCTTGGTATTGGGGACCTGCATTGGGGACTTGCTTAATTTTAAAGCTATATTTAATAAAAACCAAATTTGTTACTGTTTGAACTCTTAAGGGGATAATAAATTAGGACCAAAGGAAAATTTTCAACCTTTTCTTGCCATAATGAAGTAGTAATGAAAAGTCACCCACATGGCTCTTTGGCTTGGGAGACGTGCTCACCTTAGTATCTTCTCTTGTCAAATAGTGGCTTTTTTAGTGAGTGGTGATGGTTGGCATTGTAGTGGGGGAGCAGTGGGTTCAGCCTCATCAGTCATATGTTTTTTCCCCCCTTGGAAGCTGTTGTTTACAATTTAAAAATGGATATACAAGACACCAGAGGACATGTTTAGCATCACATTTTAGTCCTAATATTTGCACTGTTACAGTGGGCCAGGTTTTCATCGTCAGGTTCTTTCTCATTCCTGCAAATAAGGCACCATCCCTTATCCTTAAAATTCCTGTATGCTGAGCCTTGTCATATGGGCTTGGCACTGAATGTTGGTGCTGCTTTACATTATATTTTGACATCTTCTGTTTGCATCCATGTACACACACCAATGTGTGCACACACAATCAGTATTAGTTGGTACACTGTTAAGTGTTCCCAATGATGCAGGGGAAAGTAGCATTTTGAGAGACAGCTACAAAACAGTGTTCATTTTAAATGCTGATTCTGGAACTTTCTCTCCCCCTCTCTCTTCTTTCCTGCAGTGACAGTACAAAAGCAAACAAAACCCCTTCGTCTCCACCTGATGGGGCTCCCATTACCAGCCCTGAGACCAAGGCCGTCAACCATGAGCCAGAGCCATCCGCTTTGGATACATCCGGAGGAGGCATCCCTAAGTCTCCATCTCAGGTAGTGGGGGTTTGTTGGTCCTATTTTTTCTTGAGAACAGACATATCAACTTCATTCTTATTTGAGTTCCTTTGGCTCCTACTCTATGCAGAGTAATTGTCTTCTCTCCATTCTTGTTCCTCTATAGTTCTAAATAAACTTTGAGCTTCTAGTCTCTCTCTGTCTAATGTCATTCTGCCTAATCCAATCTTGCTGTCTAGAAACAGAGAGCAGTGCTTCCTCTTCAAAAGGAACATGTGTACACTAAGCAGAGTTTATTACATAATAGTTGTGGTATATGATTGCAGATGAAAGCAAGAAGAGGCATGGCTGAGCTAAGAAGACTTGTATTAGCTTGAATAGCCTCTGGCTGAACTTTTGACATGGGACAAAAGAGGAACTAGACAATGAAATGTTTTTAAACACATATAAACATACATACAAACAACAGAGACAAATGGTTTAATCAGTTAAGAAAGATGTGCTACAATTTTTCTTGTCCCAATTAGAGAAGAAACTGATCGCTGAATTCAATGAGAAGTGGGATATTGGAATAACCAAAATGTTAATTGTTGTGTGTTTTGGATTTTGTAGCATTTATATTGGTTGCTGTTTGGGGGGCAATTTGGCATGAGACCTATAGGCCTGATCTTGACTTCTTGAACTAGATAAAAATTATTTTGGATGATCAGCTGTGTGATTACAAAGGCTAGTCAAAAGCTACAGCAGTCATGCAAAGAGAACAGTTGTAAAATGGCAGGTTAAGAGCTAAGAATAATGTGTGTCATGAAATTTCTATGTGAAAAACTGGCAATCCTTTGTATGCTCTACAGTGGCCAGCTCAGCAAGTGAAAATTGTATTTGTCACTGAAGAACAGAGATATTAGCTTCCATCCAGTGAAAATAGTTAGAATAGGAAATGACAGAGGTAGGAATTTGATATAAAATTATTTATATTATTCATAGGTTAGTATTTTATTTTTGCTGGGCCATTGTCTCAACTTTTCTGAGATATATGGCACATATAGCTTTTATTTAACCTTTATCATGTTTACATTAGTGAGAGAAAGGAGGATTTGTTATAGCATTTAAAGCACGAAACTTTTTTTTTTTTAATATTGTGGTAGTTTAAAGTGTATCAGGTATGCCAATGAATGACAGCCTTGGGTGTGGAACTATCTATGGAAAATATATATATATATCAAACAAATTGCAGAATATTAAGAGTAATTGTAGTTTTATGTAAAGGATGTAGAATATGTGCCTCTGCAGATTTTGTTAGACTGTAACTCACATCAACCTTAGCTGACATAGTCAATTGTGAGGGAGCCTGGGACTTACATTCCATCAACATCTGTAGGGACATACATTCCCCATCCCTGATGTAAGAGCTTATTGTGTAACATGGTGCAAAGCTGGAGGCCCACCTTCTGAACAAAGGAATGTTATTAATCTTGACTGAATGCATTGGGTGGTCTAAGACTACTATCCTTGGAGGAAAGAAAATGCTCAGTTTCATCTCAGAAGTGTTCTAGTTGTGAACACATGTCTTTGGACACGGATTGGAAACCCATTAAAAACTTGGATATGGGGAGCCTTGAGGAATCCACTGTAGGCATTCCATTATGAAAAGTAACTATTTGGCCTCTTGGGGGTGTTTTCTGATGTAGGCACCTATCCAAATAGTTGATGGGTGAAATATTTGCTTTTTCAAGAGAGTTATGCCATAGACAGTTGGATAAGAATGCGAACCTTATGTGTAGTACTTTTTGTGTGTGAGTTCTCTATCCAGTTAGAGTTACATCTGTGGAAGTCTTCTCCCATGTGTCTTTGATTCCTGTCTTTAGCTGGCCTGAGAAAAGTTTGTTGGAGGCAAGGAGCTGGAGCACTGGCCATGCACAATCCACATGGTTTGGTTGCCAGACTTTGCTAATTCAGCCAGTCAGTAGGATTGGGGACAGTGCAGATGGCACAACCAGTATACTTTAAAAAATGTGGATCTGTACTCTAGTGCAAGAGTGGAAGAAGTTTCGATTATCCATATGTTTTGAAATTCCATCTCTCATAAGCCTCAGCCAATATGGCCAATGAAGAAAGATTGTAGGAGTTCTAGTCCCAAATATCTATGGGCCCTAATGCTGCACATCAAAACTATCATAAGAATTTTCTTTTGTAGTACTTTCTGTTAAACTTCTGGATTCAGCACTACTGTTTGTACTGGAAATATCATCTGGAATTGTCACTAGATTGCCTGTTCTCTTTAAAGAGGTGACAAAGAGTTTACTCTCTAGCCATTTATGTATTGTTTGGGGCCATTTGTTACCTGGATGGCCAAATATTTCAGCTTTTCTGGGGGACAAAGATTGCAGAAGAAATGTTAATCAATGCATCTTGGCAGTATGTTTTCAGTTGCTTTTTTTCTGTGCAAGTATTTATGTATAGAGCACTAGGTTCTTAAAGGCAACCTCTCCTAAAAAAATCTTCAGTCTTTCTGGCTATATTTTTTCATTTTGCTTCTTTTCTCCCACTTCTGTCATTACCTTGCTTCTAAGCAAGAGGGTGAGGTCTGAAAATGATGCTACTTCTGTATGAAAAGAGGTGGCTTATTAGAAAGTTAAATATCACTCTAACAATTTTGAATAGAAATGGCTATGTGAATTAACTTTTGGTGAAATTTTATAGTAATAAACTAGCATACCACAATGTTACCTGCATTTGAAGGAATTATGATAGCTTCATTCAGTGGATTAGTTTCTGTGTATACACAAATGAAGCAGCATATTAGCTTCCAGATTCCTTGGTTGGTGAGTATAAAAAACCTAACAACTCTGTACTGAGCTCAGAACCATCACTGAGTGATAGCATTCTTGGTCAGCTGTCAAGCCTCAACACTCTGTGAGAACTCACTGTGATAGGATGACAAGTTACAGGCATCCCTGCTTGCCTTCTTTTTCTAGATTGTGGTGGGTTTGACCCTGTGGTAGGTTTGGCACTTTGAAGAGTCACAGCAGTTTCCTCTCCATCTGGCACATACAGAAGAGGAAGCAGCAGTGACTCTTCATAGTAGCACCATCACTGTTGGTGGTGGTAATGGCAAAACACCACTAGTTCTGCATAGATGTTGAAGGAAAGGAAGAACTATGGGGAGAGGCACTAGAATGCATCATATGTAAAGGCCCACCACACTCAGAGCCAGACCTGATTTGGCTATATCATACATGACATTTTACCACTTATTCTCATGCTAGGCAATCATGTTCAGCTCCTTTCAAAAGCTTCTCATAATTATAATTTAATATTCACCATGTAACTGTTGTATGTTTCATACATGCTTATTTCTATTGTGCATCAGCTGTTACATTTGAACCCTGCCTTACCACTTAAAGAATACCCAAAATGGCTATCATCAGTTAAACTCATAATAAAAAAAATATACAGTACATAGTAATACACAAGATATTCAGTGAGAAGGGGGAACTGTAGCTTGGCAGAGCTATACCTTCCTTTTCTTTAGATCAGGGTGAGGAATATATGGCTGTCCAGATATCGATGGATTGCATCCTCTGTCATCCCTCCCAGCATAGCTCATAGTGAAGTATTAGGGGAGATGCAGTCAAATAACACATGAAGGGCTACATTTTCCCATCCCTGGCTTAAGTGGTACTATTGCAATGGTACAACACTGCCTATGCAGGGCCTCTTCCCCTTGTTTGTAACTAGGGCCCTTTCTGCATGATGATGGCATCCTGGCATGGAGATGCGAGAGGATTGGGACTGTGACAATGCTTCCACATGATGCTGCTGCGGTCCTACCCTTCTCACTTTGCCAGCCGGCATGATTGCAGGCTATATCATTGATGGAAAAACTCCATCAATGACCCCCGATTGCGTGAGCCTTCCGTTGCAGCTGGTCATGCATGATCCACATGCTTCCTCCCCTACTGTAGCAAGGGAAGAAAGCCAGCTGCAGTCCAGAAGGATGGAGTGAGTCTCTTGTGCTCTCTTCTGCTGGCAGGCAGTCGCGTGCAGAGAGGAGCATTGGGAACATGCTCCCATCCTGGCAGAGGCGCTTCCGTGATTGCAACGGGACAACATGCAAGAACATCGTCCTGTGGAAAAGGCCTAAGAGACCTGAATAGTTGCCCTTGGTTGGAAAAGGCAGGGTTTTTTTTTAGAGTGCCAAAGGTGCCGTTATAACAGCAATGCTACTCATGTTGTACCCAGTCATTTCTTTTGCTCTGTTGTAGAGCAAGTTTTTGAATCACTACAGAACCCTGCAAAATGTGTGAACACAAATTATAGTGAAATGAGTGTGTACATCATGAGTGATGCGGTCTCTCTCATACCACCTGGATTTTACCTCTTCTCTCCAGGCCTTAAAAAAAAAATCTGTGGTAAACACTGCCATCAGCTGGTATTTCTCTTTCATTGCATTTTTAACATAACCCCTATAACAAACCATAGTCCTGTAACCGAAGCCACAAAATGCTGGATTTTTAAAGCCTTAGAATGGATGTCACGTGTATCTCTTTGTAAGAATTCTGTATGTAGTATAAGCAGAACTTATGAAGCAGTGAATCTATTACTCATTCCTAAGTTTTAATTCACCTCTAATTGGTACAACAGGTTATACCTGCGGGTACAGTAAATTACTAATTTGGGTGTGTTGAGGAAGAAATAAAATCTGGAAAATTTAGCATGAGTTTTTGAAAGAAGATTTGGCAGTGTTGACAGACACAGACAGGTCTGTGACTGGTCGCTCTCCTGCTCTCCCACCCCAAGCAAACAGTGTCAGGTATCTGAAAAATGCAGGAAACTTCCTGTTCTACACCTGTGTGTACTTTGGCATATTATTGCGAAAGGGGAGACAAACAAAAATGACTTTAAAGAAAGGAATCTGCAAGCTCATCTTTTTGCATCTTTTCTGTCAGCCCATGAAATCTTGAGTTCAGCATGTTGGAAGAACATTAAATATTTTAGTTCACGTTTCTGCTCATATAGAGGAAAGGACACAGCAATAAAACATCAAGCAATATTGGATGTTTTAAAGCAGTGGTTCTCAACCTGTGGGTCCCCAGATGTTCGTGGACTTCAGCTCCCAGAAGCCCTGAGCATTGGCCATAGTGGCTAGGGCTTCTGGGAGCTGAAGTCCATGAACATCTGGGGACCCACAGGTTGAGAACCACTGTTTTAAAGGGACAAAGGGAAGACGAAGAAAACCCTTCTTAACAATTTTGGGTAGAATGTAAGAGTAAAGTATGCACCTGTTTCGTGGAAAAAATATGCTCTATGACTGACAAAATTGAATCCATTTAGGAAAGGGGAAAAAAAGAGGAGTATAAGACTTGCCAAGATGGCATAGCAGAATGTACAGAAAGGTAGAAAATCATCTCTTTGAGTTGAATAGACTAATCTGATGGGGTAGCTTTTTCAATCGTAAGGCAACCGTTACTAACAGCGCTGTCTGGAAGCAGAACAATCTACATGTGTGATGATGATAACTGATAAATAACAGTTATTTGCTTATGTGGCAAAAAACTGTGTTAATTGGTTTTTGGCAGAGCTGTAGTGTGATTGTATGTGATATTATTTTCAAAACATCTCTTAAATAATGCAGTGACATTTTAAGAGTGCATGTGAGGAAATGGGGTCTGTTTGTCTCATTCTAGATAGTATGCCCCTTCTCCCGAACAGTGGAAAACAGCAACAGTGGTGATGAAAATGCTGTCCTATTATGAGTGTGTGGTTTCCATTTGATCTCCAGTGGGTGTAAGTGCAGCTGAAGTACTAGTAAGATGGTGGGAATTAAAGGAAAGAAAAATAAACCCCATTACTTTCCAGAGTTGAAAGCTACGAGTTGGATGTGTGAGGCAAGGTGGCTGTACATGCAGGAGCCCATGTCCTCTCCTGAAATTTGGGAATGACCTTTCCCAAGAGAGCTTAGTGCACCAGCCATTTCCTTTCCTCCATTACTGTAAGGAAGAATGCTGGTCAGCTCCCACTGATAGTGATAATAGGTGCTGATCATCTTGTTTAGGAACTCTTATTTAGCATATTCTAGAACAGACTTCAGGCTTTCTGGATCCCTCTCTTTCCTTTTTTATTGAAACCCTGAAGTCTGCCAATCAGCGCCAGGCACAATGCAGTGGCTTGTGCAGGGAGGATGTATGTTTAAATTTAGAATTAAGGAATATAATTCATCTGAGCGCATGGTTCAGATGAGAATTTATTTTCAGAAGCAAAACTGTACTCACAGTTCTTTCATACAAAAGTCTAATCCCTATCCCCTTGAATTTTTAATTTCTAATTCAGAAATGTATTTTTAATATTATTTTTGATAATTTGATATGTTTTGATAATTTCATTCTTCCACACTCAAATTTTGCAATTTTGATAATTTCATTTCTCCTAGTTTTTAAAGCAGAATTTGTCACCCAGTTTTGCAAACTTGTAAACTCGAACAAAAAACGTGCAGCAATGAAATTCTAATCCATCTCCATCAGTCAGTTTAAAAACATACTTACAGGATGGCAATGCCATCTTGTTTATTAAATCCAGGCTTGTTATTGAAAGAACTAAGGCGTGTTACATGCAGTACCTACAAGCAAGTGTGTGAATTGTGGGAATGTGTTTTGATACTTTGGGGGTCCTGCATAGTTAGTCTGGCTGATAAGTATTTAGTTTGTTCTTACTTAGGTTCCTAGCTAAATGTTCTTATTGCTCTGGGCAGGGCAAGATGACAAGAAAAATCTGCACAACGTTTTGCCCAGGAAACATTTTTTAGACTATCTAGCTGTGAAATACTATTGAAAATCAACTTACTGCTCTATCATTTTACCTAGAAGTATGACTCAGCCCTGCAGATTCAGAATTTCTTAGTATATTCTGTTGGAGAAAAGATCTGGAAAGGGAGATGGAGGAGAAGGTGAAAAGCTTCACTTAACTGATCCAAATAAAAGTTAAAATATGAAGTGCTGCTGATCCTCCCACAATGCTAAAAACAACAACAACGAGCCAGAAATGCAGTGTGTGGTAGGAGAAAAGGGATTCCCAGACCAGCACAGTATTATTTTTGTGACATCTGTGGAATCACACATGAAAGCTGTGATTCCAGGAAAGATGGAGCCAGTTTCTAATGATTTTTTATCCCAGTTATGGCTCAGCTGCAGGAAACTCATTGGAAGTGGTGCAGCTAACCTAGGGTGGATCCATGAAGTCTGTGTTTTTGTAATGTTGGGAGCATACCCTTTTTTTAAAAGATAGAAATCAAATCAAGCTGGCTTGGGTATCCTCTTTCTCGATATGCAGATAGGTATTGCTGCTAAAAGTAGTGCTGCTATCTTCCCTAGCTCCTCAAACACTTTTTTTATAACATGTAAATCCCACTTTGTTATATCAGAAGGTTGCATAGATTCTAATTATGTATGCATGACTTATCATATGCATATTAATTGTGTTACGCTTCTCCTCTGCAGAAGGGAGACCTACCCACCACCCAACGAAGTGTAACTAATGATGCAAAGCCTTCTTTTGGAAGTGTGTGATTGTTTCTCCCTGCTCCCATGTGTGTTTTGTTTTGTTTTGTTTTGTTCAACCTCACTATAGCCTCCCTCTATTTGTTTTTTTTTAATATTTATTTTATTATTTTATTTTTTTTTATTTTTTTGGCTAACCTGGTTCCTGTCTCTGGTTTTTTGGGTGTTGCTGTCTGTGCCGTCGCCGTGTGTTCGCTTGCATGCAGTTGAGAAAAGGCCCTCCTGTGCCACCGCCTCCAAAACTCACTCCATCCAAGGAGCTGAAGCAGGAGAACATCATCAACCTGTTTGATGACAATTTTGTCCCAGAGATCAGTGTGACAACCCCTTCACAGGTTAGCTTCTCCTTCTTCCCTACCCTCTCTTGCCTGCTCCTCCATACACTTCAACCTTGTTTTCCTCCCTCCTCCTTTGCCCTTTGCCCTAGAGGTGTCAGGCCATGAAAACTGCTCAGTGGGGTTAAAGGTGAGTGTAAGGTGATGGCTGGCTATGAGCTGGACAAAGGGAGTCATGAAAATTTCTCTCACAAAGTGGTGCAAGCACCAATATCAATCAGATGTTAGATGCCATGATTTGTCATGATTTACGGCCTCCCTGATTTATCTAAAACTGTGGGGAGAGACATGCAGGCTGAGAGGTTCTGGGTAACTGGCTGACAAGACAGGCTCTCCATCTCATATGTTGCTCCCTCCATGTGATTTGTGGCAATGGGGTCAATTTATTTCTGTGATTCTTAAAAATACAAACCGGCAGCAGACTTTCTTTTTAAAACCACTTGCAGTGGTAATCTGAAGTACCTGATTAAGTTTTGCAGTGTCTACTGTTATAAAACTCTCCAGGGTGGAGAGAATGACTTCAAATTTTGATTAACAATTATTCTGAAAGATAAATGTTTTTTATTTTGTCAGTGACTTTAGATGCTTGGAAGCAAACCGCAGATAGGCCAGTGCTAGTCTTTTGGCCTAAACTTAATTATATTAAAATCATTAGCTCCCAGCAGCTTGTCAGAATCCCATGGCTCCACAATAATCTTATAAAATTGATGGACCTTTTGAGAACAAACATAGTATTGCAATTTATAGCCAAAGGGGGTTAATAGGCAAGTGGGTAGACCTATAGTAATGAACATTCACCGGGATTACTTAATTGTAGTTCCAGTGAAGGAGGAAAAAACAGCCTGACCAGTTTTCTGGCTATATTCTCAAAACTCATGTCATGATCACCACCATCATCATTATGACAACTACTTTTATTTTTACAAAGATCTTTATTCATGAAAAGCATTGAGTGACACCTCTAGCACTACTGTTTCCTGACTCCGCTCTTCCTTCCCTATCTCAGTGCGGTGGCCTGCGGCTTTTACCTCTTCCTCCTGTTCGACGGCTGAAACGTTGCGTGAGGGGCCTGGAGTTGGGAGAAAAGGCAAGTGTAGGCCTTTGCGGGGTCACCTCACAGAGAAATGTGGAGAGCGGCTATAGAGCTAATGGGGCTTGGCGCGCAAGGAAGAAACAAAGATGTGAAGCTGACATTTTGCTAGCTTTAAATCTTTTTTTTAAAAAACGTGGCTATTGGTCACTACTGTTGAGTAATTTAGGATGTTATTGTGGTAAATTAACATAGCATTAAGCATGGTTTACTTAGAGCAGGTGCATGCAAAGTTCGGCCCGTGGACTGCGTGAGGGGCCCCAGGTATCCTCTCACTCCCAGATAAAAATGATGCAAAGATTGTGGATAGTGCTTCTAAAAGCCTTTGGGGACTGTTACTGGCCATTTAAATGTTATTCCCCTGACCTTTTAGCTATTTTTAAACTGGAAGTGACTAACCTGTCACTTCCCTTTCTAGAAAAAAAAAGTTATTTAGGATCTCAGTAAGGCCCAGGATCCAATATAGCATTTAAATTGCCATTGTCCTCCCCTGAGGTTTCTGGGGATGTTAGTGTCCATTTTTATTCTGAATTTTTTTCAGCATGGAGGGTCAGTTGTGTGAGTGTGACCCACTGAGGTCTGTGGCAGAACTAAAATGTCTTCCAGACTGAGTGAAGTTGCCCACTCTTATAACAGTGCATAGCAATCATAGAGGCGCAAATCATAAAAGTGACAAAACTCTCCATATCTCTGCTTAGCTCAATATATGTGTAGAAATCTCTTTTGAGAGACCACCAAGGGAAGGATCAGAAACAAAGTAGACAAAGAGCGCTGTATGGCAAAATGAGTATTTCCTAACGCAAAACAGAAGAGCTTGGTGATGGCAGCATACGTGAGCAGAGTTTTACAACTTAGGTTTTATGAGGCTTTAAAAATGAGATCATACAGTTTGCCTAATGCTATGAAGGATTTGGAAGAAAGGCTGCAGAGACTGCTCGTGCAAAAATGTTATATCCAAATGCAAAATAGATCTGGAAGGGGCAGGGACAACCAGCTCTGCTATGAGACTCTGAAATCATTGCTTCAGATGACAGATTTTGGAGGCTGTCAAAGTCTGACTCAATGTAGTGTATTTTTATGAGGCAGGAGGCTGTGCGAACTTTCTGCTTCAGGTTCCAAAATGTCTGATCAGTTGAGAAGGACTCAATTTGAAATGGTCAAATAAAGTGCCCTCTGCTTGGACTGTGAGGGGTGCTGCTGTGGGCAGCCCTTTTCTCGCCTTCCATTCTTCCATCCAAGTGACATCCTTGCAGCAGCTATTAGCAGCAGAGGGAGAGGACAGGTACAGATGGTGAACTTGCTTCTTTAATTCTTGTGAAGCTAATAAACTGAGGGCAAGCTATGGATTTTGACTGGAGAAAAGGCAGGTGCAGGGAAAGATTAAATCACTCTCTGTCAAGGCATTGCTTCCTCTGTCTTCAGAGCAGCTCAATTTGTCTTCAAAGCATCTCCATTCATGTGGCAGAAACTCCCCATGTCTTGTTTAGTTTAGCTGTTAGTGACAGGCAACAGGCAGATTTTATGGTTTACTTTTTCTGAAGAAGTCAGGACCATAGGGTAACAAGAATCCCATGGAAAGCCAGAATGGAAAAGAGACTCTACCAGAATGATTTGCAGTAACAGGGTAACAAACACTAAAGCTGAAAATATTTGCACAGGAAAGTAATTTTTTGGACAGGTGAACTGGGCGGGGTGCAAGAGCTCTAGTTACATATCCTATATTTCCTTTAATATTCGAGAAAGCCGTGGGCCACTAAGCCTTCCATCCTTTCCCACACCTATCTTTCCTTGTAGCATGCCTCAACAATTCTCCGACCATGTTTGTTTTTTCCGTTTCTGTATAAAAAAACCAAAAACCGTACTTGTGTAAACAGAGCATTCGAGTGTGTTCAGAATGCAAGACACCTGAACTGGAGGACAGCATCATTCTAAAGGAGTCTGGTTTTCCAACAGATGAGTTTGGTTCCTAGACGAGAAGCCACTGGGAAAACCTAGGGCTTTGGGCTTCCATGCATTACTGTGGAAATTTTGTATTTGTCACTTGGTTAATTGGTTGGGAGGAGCGGGAGGGGAAACTAACATGAAAGAGAACTTTGGGATACCTGGTGCAGGTGACAGGTAAGGCTCCAACTATTTCAATTTTCCTTTATTTATTTTTTTAGTCAAGCTCAGAAGCCAAATCTCTTGATATTCTTCTTTCAAAGAGAGCCATTATCAGAGATCTTAGAGTGGCAAATCACTCTTACTGCTTAAGCTTTAAGGTTCATTTTCTTTGTGTGGAGGAAATGCTAAACCAGAGACCCATTTCCATCTCATTTTAGTGTTGTTGGTTTGTTTCCATGTCAATGGAAAGTAGTGAAAAGCAAAGCAAAAATTGAAGTGCTCCTGATTTATGAAGTACTGCTGATTTAAAAGACCCAAATGCTACCTATGTGGAGAACAATGACCTTAGAAGTGTGTATGTGAAAAATTTTTATAAAGGCTTGGCTGCAAAACACCAGGAACTTAAGATCTATCGCTGGAATATTTATGTTTTCACAAGAGATCTGAGTGGGGTTGTGCGTGTGTGTTTTGTGCGTATGTTGTCTCCTAAGTTGGTTCAGAGATTACATACCCTTGAGTAGGCCAGAAGAGCTATCCAGCTTTGATGTCAGGAAAATTGATTGAATTGCAGTGTTCTGGTAAAACATGTTTTGGTGGATACATCTTCTTTCAGGCTCAGCAGGCTGGAGAAAAAGGTTGGCTTACAAATTATCCTGCAAGAATATGGACGTTATTTGCTGAATGTGGTGCCATAGACTTTAGTATTGGTGATGTAAAGGAAGTGTGTATGAATGGGCTGCTTGATAACCTCAGTCTGTAGGAATATATTACTTTTCCATGATAAGGGAAGCTGGAGATTGGAGTTAATATCAATTGTTATATATTTGGCATTGGATTGTGTATAATAGAACTGGTAAATTAGTACTGGAAATAACATCATAGTATAGAAAATAATAGACTATGGACAGACCAACAAATAAATAAATTGAGAACTAAGCTCTGAACAAGAAAGAATGTACTTTATTCCTGATTATGGTGGTATTAGTGGGCTGGTAAGCTACAACAGAGGTTTCCATTGAAAGTGTTCTCCACATTGTATTGCAAGTTTGAAGTGTCTGAAGCTTATAGTTGTGTTGAAAGTTATGAGCCCAAGGTTTAAAGTGAGACTTGAAACAGTGAATTCTGAACCAGAATTTATGTTCTTGTTTTAAAAGTCACAGACGACAGGGAACTGAAGAGGATCTTTATAATATTGCCTGGAACTGTGGCATGATAGATATGATGAATGGTAACACAAAAACTTCTCTGTGGAATGCTGGTGTCTTTTTTTCTTTCTTTCATGATTACATTTGTGCAAAAACCTTAAGCACATTGTGGCAAGTGGGCATATTAGAACATTTGGGCATTTTTGTACCATGCAGTTTTATGTGCATCTTTTACACCTTCAGCTCCTGGATAACACCATCCACATGTCACCTGGTGCTTCTGCCTGACTAACATGCAGTACTGCTTTTCTTCCTTAATGCTGCCAAGTTTGATGCTCCTGGACCCTTCCAGGAGGGAGCCAGCCTATTGGATCTGGATTTTGATCCCATTAAACCAGATAACAGCTCCATAGGGAAATCACCTACACCTGCAGCTCAGGTTGGTTTTCCATTGCCATTGTATGACCCCTATTAAATGTTAGACAATAGACATTTCGTCTACTCAGAGGCTTAAAACATCTGCATACAACACTAAATATTTACATAGTGCTTTTACATGCTTGACACATATTATCTCATCCATCCTTGGAACAATCCTGCAGGGTAAGTAGGTAAGTGTTTATTATCACCCCTGTATTACAGACTAGAGGGCTGAGGCTTAAGGAGATCAGCTTGCTTAGGCTTCATAGGGACTTCATGACAGAGTCCACACAATTAGTTAATATACTACACCATGCCTCACAGTTCTTAGAACTTATACCCAACTTTGAGAAGTTGTTTCGATTCCTTTTTTCTTGATGGCTTTTGCTGACACTAAGAAGGTGGGAGCACTTCATGGAGTTGAGTTTCCTACAGAGATAGTCAAGGCAGTGTAGAACCATCAAAAGATGGTGAATTAATGTGGTTCCTTCAGACTGCATTGGGTGCTAAGTCTGTATTTCAGCCCAACTCCAGAAACATTCTCTTGTCACAGATATGAGAGTTGTGAAAGTCACAACATGTCAAGATAAAGATTAGTCATCTTGTCCCATGTAACCTAGCTAGATGGTAGACATGTTAAAGAACATGATTACTTAGAACAGGCAATCTGGAACTGTAGGCAGTATGCTTGCATATGATATATTACTAAATCTTCTTATACTATATTACTACATGTCTGCCCTTAAATTAGGTTGGAGTATACCTGACCTGTATGTGAATGCTTTGTATGTTTTTACTTTGTGTTTGCTGAATTAACAAAGTCTCTGTTTTTATTCCAATTGCTTTTTTGCTGTGCTTAGTCTTTGCCTTGGGATTTATGGGAGGTAAGATTTCTATTAATTGAGCTGTTAGTGCCATGGGCCACGTGGTGCTTACTGTATGCAAGTATTATTTTTCCTGTCACTTTTATGCCAAGATTGCTGTGGTGTTTTTGCCCTTTTCTTCCCATCTTCTCAGTATTGATCTAGTTTGGCATGTTATTGTGGTAGCCATCTTTTGTCTGATAATCTGAGTGGAAATTTCCATATCCTGTGCTTTACTGTTAACATGGTCTTAATGGCATTTACTGAAGCTTAAACCTTGCTGCTGCGAAGTTTGTTGTGCACCTCACTGCTGCTTTATCCTTCTCAACAGACTATTCCCTATCTCTGCTTATATGCTATGTATCTTTCTCAACTGCCACTCAGCTAATCCTCAGCCTACCCAAATATGGTTTGTATTGTCTTGTTGCATCGGTCATCAACAGAAAAAAGAAATAGTTCTGTAGAAATGAGGCTTGTTTTCATTCATGCTATGCTCCCAAGTACTCAACTGGGAATAATCCATTTACAAGGCACCCACTGAATGTCGAACATATTGATATGTGTAGTTTTGCTTGCTGTCTGTTGTCTGCTCACAAATTATCTTTATCCATCATGCCTCCATATTCTCTGCTGCCTATACTAATTCTGTGTCTTCACAGGAAGAGAGTTCATATACTTTTAAATGGTACAATGTGGTTTATTCATTGCTGCCAAATAGATGCCTTTGAGGTACAAGTGGTTTTTTAAAAGAACTAGCCCAGTTGGGTTCTCTCGGTTTCTCCTTTGTCCAGTGGCCTTGTCTGTCTCCCTGATTCAAGCTGTTCTTCTGTTGATCTTCTGATCTTACCTGCTATCTCTCCCCATCACCTTCCTCACTTGGAAAAATGTATCTCATAAAGGCAGCAGATTCCATCTGATCTTGGACACTAAGCAGGGTCAGACATTGTCAGTACTTGGATGGGGACCATGAAGGAATACCAGGTGTTGTAGGCTATGTTCTGGAGGAAGGCAGTGGCAGACCACCTCTGAATAGTGCTAGCCTAAAAAAGCCCTATGAAATTCATTGGGTTGCCATAAGTGGACAGACAACTGCAGCAAGACTTAACAGCACTAAAGGCAGAACTGTCCACCAATGAAGAATTAGTTGCTGCACTGTCATTGAGTCCATTAAATGTGAATACATCTGCAAATTACCGACATAGATGCCTTCTTAAGATAACTGAACAAAATGCAAGATTACATATTAGTTAGTAAGTGCTATCACTTATTCTCCAAAGGAGAGTCTGCTTTTCATAAACCCATTCCATATTAAAGCAACATAGGGAAGTAAAAAGGCCTAAAAATGACTCTCAGTTTTCTCTGTTAAATTTTTCCTTTTCTCATTAAAATGGATGATCACAAATGCACAGCTGAAGTTTGCAGAGTCCAGTGAGCAAGGTGTGCAGCCCTGTTTGAAGCACATCTGAAAGCTTTTGATTCAGACAGGCTGTAACAAAAGCTAACCATTACAATAAGGGAGTGGGAGTAGGCATTGTCACATACTTGTGCCCCTTGCTTAATAAGACTAGTACCAGGGAATTCTGGTTTGGCTCCTTCTGTGTAGTTGGCAGCAGCTCATTCAGATGGGTCATGTGGCAGGGCCTTAGCAATAATAACAACAACAACAACAACAACAACAACAACAACATAACAATAATTAAAATAAGTCTCATATTTCTTTGAATGATGTGGCATTAATTATCCCAGCTACAATCTTGGTGTGGTAACTAATTTCCTATTTATCTATTTTGGGAGAAGTGTTGATCAACCATAACTGTTTTACTTATTTCTTATTTCATGATCTTTTCTTCAAGAAATCAAGCTGCTCTTCTTTATAATGCTGTACTTCTATGTGTGTGCTTTTAGTTGTAATAATAGACCTAGATTAATATTGAAACTAGTAGGCCTGAAACCATTATTAGCCAACTGACTAATTAGTTTTGTATTGAATATAAATTTTAGGTGGAACATTTTTAGATGAAAGGATATTTTGAGTACTAACACTACCTTTGATTTGGGTAGTGCCTTTAAGACTAATTACAAACAGTGTCTTGTTGTTAGTTAAGATGTTAATCATAACATCAAGAAACCAGACCTTGAGAAATTTGGAAAAGTTGTTTTAGAATATATTTAGACAATATATGTCACATAATGTTCAGAAAATCAGATCATATTAGCAGCCTGATGTGAATTATGGCAACCCTATTTGTTTAATCCCCATTCTTTTCAGGAAGGCTTTAGGTTTAAAGAAACAGGTGCTTTTAAAAGAAAGCAGGCAATAAAATTAGATTCTAAGTACAGTGATACAACTGCCTTATCATAAAAGTTACTCCATATTTTATAAAAATAAAACAAACAAAAATTAGCAGCTGTGCTTGTTAAATCCAAACTCAAATGCAGTTCATAGTTTCAGGCTTACTGTAGTTCAGCACATATGCATGCATTCTGTAGCTGGAAACCACATTTCTGAAAAATATTTAGTGTAAATAATGAAAGGTCAAAGTTAGTTGAAGTGCAGGAAGTACACACCGAGATAATTATTTCAGTGGTGGCTGTTCACACAAAAGATGTTGAGTGCTAGCAATATCTTTGTATTGATGACCACAAGCAGTGTGATGTTAAAACAGCAAAAAGCATTGTCTTTATCAAAACCATAGGACACAAGAGTTTAATCTCTGGATGGATGATAATTTAGTATGTTCAGCCTGAAATCTCTTTCAATTTTTTTGTTTTGGTTACAAACAGCCTCCGTAACAGCAGTCATTTGCAGAATGTCAGAGAGGCTGAAATGTCTTCCAAGTAGAAGCAAAAGAAGCAGAAAGTGCGGAGCATCCACAGAATAAATGAGAGAGACATGTCAAGATGCTCAAAAGATGGTAATTTTATTAGCAGAAAAGCTTGACACATTTTGGCTTATGTAGGACTCTCACACCCCATTTACTGAACAAGCGAAAATGGAATGGTCCAATAAATGCTTTAAGAGTTTGTGATTCAAAAATTTCTGAGGTTTGTTAACAGCTGCCTGAAGAAGGCCTTAAGAGTACGTACAGATTGAAACATGTCAGGCTTTGCAGGTAATACAGAAAGCATCTTTTGAGCATCTTGAACGTGTCTCCTGTTCCTTCTTTGGATCCCCATTAGAATCAGCATTTTTTTGTGAGCAGATGTGAAGAACTGCATCACTTCCTTTTACATTATTCAATTAAATCTTCCTTAGTGCCAGATTCAGTGCAAAAGTTGCAATGGGGTTGTAGTCCCATCTCCAGCAGCAAAGGACGATCTCTTAAGGCAGTACTGCCTTTTGAGGTTAGATGGTGTATAGAAACTTTGAAGCAGAAGGCAAACACTCTTTCTCAGTGTAGGAAGAGCGTCTTGAAATCTATCCAAGGTTTTGTTTGATCAAGCTAAATCAGGGCAGCATTTTCTGGGAAACCAGGCTGCCTGGTACTTGCAGTTCCATTTGTACCATCTAGAATCAGTCTAGCAATGCATCCCAAACTGAACTAAACATGAACTCTGTCTAGCAGTGCATCCCAGGCTGAACCATGCAGGCCAGTCAATGATGCCTGTTTGGCATGGGATTGGATATACTGATAGTACTATAGATGCCCTCCTCCCATCATCTATCCACAAATAAAGAGCTCTTGACCCTTACCTGTGCATCAGGTTTATTTACCGTGGGACTGTTTCGTTGTCTGCTGTCTGACTTCTCACTACACTCTTCTCATTTTTATATCTTCCCCATGCCCACTGATGCCTCCTCCCATCTCTTTTTCTTTCCTCTTCCCCCTTTACATCCTATCAGCCTGAAAAGACTCCCTCTAGCAGCATGCAGTCTATGGATCAGTTTCCTGATGATAATCCTAGCAATAGTGCATTCGTGGTGGATTGGCCTGACCAGCCCACTGTGACTGAGATCAGCCAAGTAAGTGAATGTGCTTGAAACCATCATCTGTACAAAACTGTCCTGTTCTGACCGCTGTGTGCTAGCACAGGGCTTACACATTTGCTGGTCTCTGGGAAGTATAAGAATGATAGTAGCTTAGGCAGATCTGTCACTTCGGGCCTGCTATACCTGCCAACCTTTTATTTCCAGTGGAACTGAGAGTTTATCTATTTTCTGGACACCCACCATGTAAGATTTCTTGGGATGGGTGGGTAGGTTGGTTTGATACTGTGATAAAATCATCATGGAAAGAGATGATTCGCAATAAAGGCTGTGTTGCATTCTACTGCATGTGGGGGAGATCAGGAGAATGTGCAGACCATCTTCAGTTTATCCAGGCACCGTTCATAATGTATTCCTTGGTTTCCCTGTCCTCACAGTGCATACTGCTGTGATTGTGTGGCACTTTAAAAAAAATTGTGCTGGGAGGAGGTATCCAACTGCTGGCTGTGTGTTATAAATGGGAAAGACCTGGAATGTATGTGTTCGTTGTGTTTTATGGTCTGCCTCCTGAACACTAGAGAATATTGTCAACTTATGGGAACAGGTGCATGAATGCTTCTCATACACATTGGGCATGCATTGGTCAGAAACTGAAGCTAGAACCAGGAACTTTCTGTTCTGCTGCTGGTTGGTAACTGTGTAAAGCGTCATTTTGGATGAGGAGGACCTTGGTTCTGATCCTGAAGGGCTCTTGTTATGAGCATAGAGCTCCAGACCATATGTCACACAAAAATTAATAGTATTTAGTTAAGATGTTTTGAAATGCCTCCTATGTGTCTCTTCTTGCAGCAGGATAACTGGCCTGTGTCATGTACCACTTGGGTATACCACAAATTGTCCAGCATTGCCAACACTTCAAACTTGGCAAGGTCGAAATTCATGGTGGCAAGTGGTATGTTTTTAAAACAGATAACAGAGAAAGATAAGATGTAAGGGAGATAAACTTGGCAGCTTCCTATGATGTGGTTAAAGAAATCTGATGGGAGCAACTGGTAATTTCTATATCAGCAAGGTATTGAAACTGCTCTAGGTTTTATGCTGTGCCTCCAAGGTGCTGACCCTATTTTGGGAATTGACTTTAGCACCTTGGATAGCACTATTCTAGTCCAGATTAAAACCTAGAATATATTCTCTGCTCCACTGGTATGGAGATCAACAGTCACACTGAGTATGATAGCAAGATAGCTATATTGCCTGTGCACTTGCTCAACTTTCCTTCACAGTTCACTCTTTGCTCTCTGGAGAGAATAACAAGATCATGGAAATACCAGTTTCACTAATGCTTCCATAAGTATTTTTTAAAAATCAAGCTTTATTGTAAGTGCCAAATTAAACCTTTGAAGGTGCCAGTTTTTAAATGAAGGCAATTGCCGTGGTACAGCTGTAAATAGTCATAAAAAAGGGGGAAGAACTGGGTAAAAGAGCTGAACTTTTTAGCAGCGATCAGAACAAGACACATCAATCTGTGCATGTAAGATAATTTTTTAAAAAGGTCATTCCTAGATGTGCATTATTTAATTATCAAGATTTTAAATGTCTTTGAGATACAGTTCTCAGGGCATTATACACCCTATTGGAAAAAAAATTATAAAAGGTGAGTTTCAGATGTACGTCAGATAAAATACTCTTCATAGGCAAGTCCATAGAAAGAAATTCTATCTAGTTAATTTATTATCCACCATTCTCCCAGTTTAGAACTCCAGTTTTGAACTGAGGCAATCCAAGTTTAATAAAGGAGCCAGCACTGTTAAGGGAAAGTAAGTGAAGTGTGATTGTGGTAAACACATTATGTAATAGACAGGATAGCTTTAGGTTAGTTAAAAAAAATCTGTAAGCTGTAGAGATATAAGTATGCTCGGTAAAAGTAAACACTGAACACTATAAAGAATCCAGAGAATCACAGAACTTGAAGAGGGGAAGCCAGAGGTAAGTTGGGGTGGCAGAACCTCTGTGCCCTATCTGTGGGCCTGTTTTCTAGCTAAGGAAAAAAAAAGAAGAAGAAGAAGATGAAAGGTAATTTGTAAATCCATCTTCCTTCAGATAATTTTTTTTAAAAAATCTGAATTTCATGAACCCTAATGGTGAGGGTGAAGCCAAACAGTACTAAGTAAAATGTATGTGTTAACCCGGTCACAAGGGGTTCTTCATAAAGCTGTACTAGTTTCAGTTTTTCATTAGCTCAGGCTGACAGTTTCTCATACCTTCACCAGTGCAGATGGCTATCTAAAACTTAGTACTTATAAAACTCAGCATAGGTCAATTGTTGTATGTGATCTCCACTGCAGCAGCTTGGGATGAGAGTAATCAAATGCAGTTTTTCAGTCAGGTCTGAGGTCAGTACCTGTTACATGTTGCCACTGGCCAAGTTTTACAGTGTTGATATAGCCATAGGCTGAGAGATGTCATTCTGAGGTTGGACTAGTCAAAACGTGTAGCTACACTGGTCTGAGGGCAAGTGGGAGACTGATAGATGGAGTGAGATTCACAGGGATACATTTGCTGGTTTTGTGAGACATTTGGAAGTTTCTGCCTGCCTTTGCCATATAACGGATCTTATATGAGGGAATAAGAATGCAATCTGATGCCTATTGTAACTTGAACACAATGAGACTGTTCTCTGAGTAAGCATGCATAAAATTGGGCTTTTAGTCTTCTATTATGTTTGCATTCTTGCTGTTCCTGTTCTTTGGAAAACTGTCTGCATTTACCAGGTGGTTTCACGCAAAAAATTAACCTGTTAATGCATATGGCCTTTCTAAAGGAAAGGGCTGAGCAAATCAATTGTATCTATTCACAATTGCTCTGTGATCCCAGAAGACTTGTAACTGCTTGGTAAAATCTGTTAAGAGGATCCAGATGTTGTCATCTTCATATTAGGTGGTCTAGATCAGTTGCTCCTATATTGGGCCCTCAGATGTCGTTGGATCTCAACTCCCAGATGCCTTGGTCAGAGATACTAGGAGCTATAGTCCAACAGCATCTAGGGATGCTGGATTGGGAATCTATATGACCTTAGATTATGCTAGGTGGTGCATTCCATAGCTGAACTGTCATATGAGGCACTCTTCCAGGATACAGGCTATATCTCTGGCTTGTCTTAGTGCAGGAGTTGGGAAGCTATGACCTTTAGATGCCTAACTCCTAGTCCCTTCACTTAGACCATTGCTAATGGTGGCTGAGGCTGATGGGACATGGAGTTCAATAACATCTGAAGAGCCACAGTTTCCCTACCTCTGCCTTGGAGTACCACTTGCATCAGCAGGTGAATCCAATTGCTAGTTTTGTTACTGTCTCTCCTTTTCAATAGGGTTCATTATCATATTATCAGTCTTTCTTGTCTAGACCTCTAATCACATGCTGCTAGAATTGATAAGCCAGGGGACTGTAGCTGGTCTTCATGGAGTCCTTATCTGGCCTTCTGGGCTTCCCCAGGTGGCCATTCCTCCTTCACCATGATATCATCATGTAATGGTTTCCCAGTCTGTTAATTTTTTTCCTCCCAGTTCAAAAAAGGTTGCAATCTATTTCCCACAGCATAGTTACTGACAGTAGAAGCTTTAAGCTAAAAATATACTGGATTTTTTGGTCCCACTCTTTTGCCATTGTGTCTGGCCACCACTGGAAAGCACATGAACTTCCTTGAAACTGAATTTGGCCTTTGGGGTGGAAGAGCTTGCCCACCTTGGCATAAACCCTAGATGACTGTGAAGAGATGGCAAACTAAATGGGTTATTAGCTTTTTTTTTCAATGGCCAGGTGGTGGCAGTCTTCAACAGCATAAATATTATTACCAGTGGGTCAGGGAGCTCTGCCTCTAGGCCAATTCATAATTTTCACCATCTGCCATTAATTCTGCTCATGCTTGTGTAGTATAATTGATCAGCACGTTTTACTCCATTTTCATATCTGGCTGCCTCCTTTTTTGTTTCCATGTTAGAACAGTGAATTCTATGTTTATGCATCTGTTAGTTATCCTTTGTCCAAAAGACAGATTCTGTTATTGTAAGGATGTTTATTTACAATAACAAAGTTCATTATAGCTTTGTTTCCTTCTCTATCTTCTCAGCAGGAATTTGTCTGCCAGCTCCATTTAAATATTTTACATAAGCCAAAATGAAAGATTTTTTTATTAATAAAAATAATAAAATTATATAAACAATATTCGTATACATAATCAGTACAGAAAACATATGATCATTCTATACCTAAAGCATGATTCCTCTACAGGCAGATGCTATGCAAAATAAACAGACCTCAAACCTTGTACTAGTGTAGCAATGTTTTGGGCATTTCTCCTAGTTCATGTGTTGAAGAACAGGGCCAACAATGGAAAGGGGACAAAATGAAAAGAAACAATATCAACTAAGCATATTTCCAGATGTGAGGTTTTCAAATAGTTCTTTTTTCCAGTGTCTTTATGCTATAGAAATATATAAAAAACTTCACTTGTTGGAACTCTTTGCATTATAACCACCTTGCCTCATCTTTCACTTCCATGTGTATCCAGCTTCACAGAAATAGCACAGGAGAAGATTCATGGATAAAGGCCTTAGCTGCCCTAATCCTCATGTATAAAAACGCCTCTGAGTCAGATGAGTTTAACATCCACTAGACATCCCTGAGTGCCTAACACAAGATGTACTTTGGTGAGCCCTAGAATCACATTCTAGCCCAGAGGCATTGGCCTTTCTTTAAACTAATGTTGCTGGGAAGCGTGCCAGCATACTCCCTGAGAATGCCTGGCACAGACTCCCAGCCATCTGCGGTGTGGACACTACCATGAAGGGATCAAACTCTGCTTGACACTGATGGGCAGGAACTCACCATTCAGATGAATTGTAAAAATGTAGCCATTCTCAACAGGTGCTCTCCTGGGCATTTTGGAGGATTCAAAGAGTTTAACTGGCCTTTGTGTTGCAGTCCACAGAAGCCGCTCCTGCTGGTGCTGAGGCAGCTGGCAAAGACGCAGCAGCTGGAGCTGAAGCAGCTAAAACCGAAACTGACTCAGGATCTGCCTCAGTAAGACAACAAGCAAGGGAGAGGGAGTGGGGTTTCAGTTTCCTCTCATGTTGGCCCATGCTGGCATCCTAGATCAGATGCTCTTTACTCCTGTAATACAGTCAGGTGTGAACCGAATAGAACTGGAGTGTCGGAGCTTCAGCTGTTTCATGTCATGCCATGTGAGCCACGTCCCCAGTGGAGGGACCTGCTTTGCTTACTTGGGACAATGGAACAAAGTCCCTTAATTATCTATAGATGGCCATCCATAAGGAAACCTTTGCCTTGATGCAAACAGCTAAGCCTGCAGCAGTAGCAGCTGCAGTCAGTCTGAATTCGGAAGAAGAATACTTCCACTGATCTCTTGAGTTCCCATTAATCAGCCCAGCTCTTTTATGTGTGGCCCAGCAGCCTGTGTCTTCTCTGACAGATCCCTTCAGGCAAGTTATGAAGGCTGTGGTTTTGAAACAACAGTGAACCCACAAGTTAAGCGGACTCCTTTGTGCTCCCTGAGGTCAGCTTCCTTTTTGTCTTTGCCTATGCTAAAAGATCTGGCCAGAGGCAACCCATTTGTTGCCCTTACAAACTCGATCTGAGTTGTTAGCTGCTGTGAAGGAGGATGCTGAGAGCACATCCAAGAGGAACATGAGCACCAATGACAGATGAAGAAAGTAGGAGGAAAGACTGAGAAGAACCTCTGCTTGTTTTAAACCTTTCCCCCTTCACTCCCTTGTAGCAGAACCTCCTGTTTTTCTCCCCATTAATCTTTTATACACCCTGATTTCCTACTGATATTTGCCACTTTCTGTGCTTTTCTTTCTTTTTTTAAGTTTTAAAATCCCATCTTGTCATCACTCTCCTTACTTCAGTGGCTGCTCTTGGCCGTAAGTCATAACCTCAATGGCACAGAGAAAAAAGAAATCAAAGCCCTGGCACTTGAGTGAATTTTTAAATAAAGAATTCGTGTCTGTCTAGTGTTCTTGAGGTGAATGAATGCAGCTGAACAGTGAGCCTCTCAAGTTATTTTCTCAAGCAGGACATTAGCATTTGTTTGTTTGTTTATTTATTTAAAAAACCCCAGCCTTACTTTTTGGTCTCCCTTCTCTTCCTTCCTTAGAGCTCTCTGCCTGCTGTAGTTGTGGAGACCTTCCCAGCCACTGTCAATGGAACAGTGGAGAGTGCAGCGCCCGCTGAGAGAGCGGACATGCCACCAGGTTTCCTCTTTAAGGTAAGTGTTTGGAGGTGAGGCTGTATTTGAACATGTTCATCCTAGCCAAACAGGTACCCCAGGATGCATTGCATTAAAAATCAAGATCATTATGCCAGTAAAATTAAAGGCATTAAGTTACAGTATAGGTAACAGTATTAATAATCCACAACAGCCTAGGGTCAGCTTAGTAAGCATAAGGTGAAGCCCCAGCCATGTAATTCAGTGTGGGTTTAGATAGAAGGCACTCAGTGATATCACATACAGTGCTAAAGCTATGGCTTCTGACAAATTAAGGGTCTGTTAAATGTTAAATGCTATGGAATTTATGGTATATTATTAACATTTAGGCATCACTTGTTGAATTTAGAAAGTGGCTCATATACACTGTTTCAGTTATCTTTTAGGGATACAATTCTTCATTACGCTTTTTCTCAAAGTAGACAATGATTAATTTTTGCAATTTTCTTCCTGTTGCAATAAAAATGAAAATGAAAATGAAAACCACTCAGTTTTCAAAGCCTGTTCACAATTTGGTACTTGTTTTGTGAAAAATTCACACATGGTTCTTTTGTACAGAAAGCAGTGTTTTCTGTGCAGGAAAAAGCATTTACTGCATAGGAATATTTGTTTTCTGCACACACACCCCTGTTTTCTGCATAGAAAAGGATGTTTACTATACAAATCTATATGAAAATATTCCATAGAATAAGTCCCCAGTTTCAGAATATTCTGTGTAAGGAGGCAGATTTTTCTATACAGAAATGCTGTTTTCTGTGCAGAAAAAGGCTGTTTTATGCACAAAACAATCACATGAGAATTTTGTGCAGAATAAATGCTGACTTGCAAAGATTCTTGTCAGTACTGGATTCTTCTCTTCAGGGTTTCTTGATGTGCAAAAACATGCTTTTTTTTTACCATTTATTTTTCAAATATTTTGGCATATTCTATCTATTCCTATTAGTCTTACAAGATTGCTCTTTGGAGTCCTGGATGTGTTGTTATTATTGTCCCTATCTTGCAGATGGCGAATCTCCTTTTTGATGTTGTACCTGGGCTCTAAATGAGAGACAGAACAATAACTCATGAAGGAGCTTGTTTGAGGACCTGTCTGTGGGATCATGAGATTTGTCTAGGATTGGATTTGTTTACTTGAGATCAGGCTTTGATTATAAGGAGAAATATAGAGGATCCCAAAAGAAAATATGAAAGCTCTACTCCGTGATCCCCTCTTTCCCAATTTAGCCATCCTTGCCTTGAAAAGTAGCAGCTAAATATATTGACACAGTAGATAAGAGACTGGGCTGCCTTGTAATTCATTTACTGCATTAGATGTCTTGTTTTTCTAATAGATTTGCTCAAGGGACCAAAAGAAAATAACCCTTTGAGTTTCCACTTATTGATATTCTTTATTGATAACCAATCTATCACAGACCTTCTCGGTTCAAATACTTTATGGGAAAAGAGAAATGGAACGGTCCTCTGATAGCAATTTACACATTTGTTTGATCTATCTGTGAGGGAGAGCTCTATTAGGATGAAACAACCTTTGTTCGTGAGATGAGGTGAGAGCTTCCCACTCCTCACTGGAGTCGTTGTCCCTCTGCAGGTACAAGCCATGCATGACTATGCTGCCACTGACACTGATGAGCTACAGCTGAAGGCTGGGGATGTTGTTCTGGTGATTCCGTTTGAGAACCCTGAGGAGCAGGTATGGAGGTCACAAGCGGCCTCTTGCTTGTTTTGTAACCAGTGTGGTATGCCATCCTCCCTCCACATTTGTGGGTTTGACCTTGAATTTGATTATTTGTGAGGTGTTTGAGTGCCTTCCCCCATCTCCTCTCCATCTCCTCCTCCTGTTCCCTTGCCTTTTGCCAGGGCTTACCTGCCTTCCTTCTCCACACTTGAGCAAAAGGCAAGGAAATGGATGAGGAGGTGTGTGTGTGCTTTCCCCTCTATTCTCTTACTTTTTGCCCAGGCACAGAGAACATGTGATGAAGCAAAAGGCAAGAGAATGGGAGGGAGGCATATGTGTGCCTTCCTTCTCTGTATACGTTGCTCCCTCTCCACTTCCTTGCCTTTTGCCCAGCCATGCTTGCCTTCCTTCACCATGCCTGGGCAAAAGGCAATGGAATTGGGGAGGCACCTCCTCTCAAACTTCCCTTGCTTTTTTGCCCAGGTGCATGTGCCTTCCTTCTCCGCACCTGGGCAAAAGGCAAGGGAATGGAGGGGAAGGAACACAAGCTCCCCCATTCCTTTGCCTTTTGCCCAGGTGTGGAGAAGGAAGGCAGGTGTGTCCAGGCAAAAGGCAAGGAAATAGGAGGGGGAACACCAGAAGGGAATGGGAGGGGGAGTGTGTAGGTGGGAGTTATTCAGTTTTTCTACTTTCGTGAGGGTTCTGCACCCCAAACTCTTTCAAAAGCCACTGTAGTACATACAGGAGTCACACAGTTATCATTCCATCGAGACACAGAAACAAGGGAACGCCTAGGCTCCAATTCAAAGAAGCAGTTGGATTGCTCAAATAGAAGGCTAGGGTTTTACTGTGAGTGATATTCATGGTCAGGTTAGGCTACTTGGACCTTGACCAAAAAGACGGGTTCAAATTTCCATTTTGCTTTGACATTTCTGTGATAAAGCTTCAGTGTAATCTGACAATGGATATAATGATGTATAGAAAAAAGCCATAGTCTTCCAAATAACAACCAGTTTAGATCTTTGAAGTGATTAGCCTGGGAGCTTCCCTGTGCACATAGATCAGTAGGGAGATAATTAAATGTGCAGAGGAGATGGCTGTGATCAGTTATCCCCAGGCACAAAATAAATTAAAATAAGCCACTTGATAAACTGAAAAGACTAGTTGGAGATATACTGTTTGGCCAGTTTCAATCCAGTGAATGCAACAGAAGTCAAGCACAAGAAAAAACTTTGGTTCTAGTTAGAATTCTGGACCATGACATACACATTTGGTATCATATCTGAGGTTCACATCATAAAATATGCAAACAATTGCTATTTTCCCATGTGAGGCCTGGCCTACAAAGCCTCTGAATCTTTGTCTCACCACCCAAGCTCACATGTTAATGTTCTTCATATAAAAGAGAAAACATAGATGGGACATTTGTATTTTTGTATTATATTTTTTGTCACAAAGCCTTTATGTAAGAGATGCTTTATGTGTTCAGAGTGCTTAGTTTCCTTCTGGCATAAAACAGCTGTCCAGTAGATGGTGCTGTTTTCCAAGAGACAGAGAAATTTTCTTCATTGTTTTAAAAAACACAAAGGCAAACTACCATAAAAGGAGCAACTGGAATTTGGAATACGTTTTGTTAGCCAGTGCTACTTTTAAATGATCCTTAATTAGAGTATATTTCCATTTTAAACAAAACCTGACTATATCTCCCACATAATGCCACATCATGAGTTTGGCTGGGGTAGTTCTGCCAGGAATGTCTTCTTTCTCTTAATTATTGTAGTTAACACTCAAAGGCCCTTAGAGTGACTCTTGAGTCCAAAAAGGTATTCCAGCTCCCCTGAACGATGTCCTTGTGGTCCAAGGAGTTTGAAACCAATCACAAAAATGTGATTGTTACAATAACCTTGCAGTGAAGCATTAGGCAGTGCTCCAAGCTCTGAAATAATTTGATAGCACCACAGTTCTGCTTTACAAATAATGAATGGTAATGGGTCTGTCTTAAAGAACTTGGATGGAGCCATCATGTAGAGTTTGAAGATAAGATGAGATTTCTTATAGGAGGACTTCTCTTAAACTGCACAGCTTTTCTCATTCTCCTCTGAGGTTTACGTGGCATCATTCTTAAGTGGCCCCAGACTGCAAATTCGTCTGTTCTTCACATCTCTTTCCCTCTTTTCAAAGCACAGCTTACTAGAATCCAGGCTTGGGATTCAAATGTCAACCAATCTGCTGTAAAAAAGAGAAGTTTTGTTTTTGTTCTCTTGTAAGAATACAATCAAGACCTGAGGCATAATTCAATTTTACTTTCAGTCAGTTGAAAAAATTTGTTCTGCTCTATGGGTATCCAGCTCTATATTTGTATGTTCATGCCTTGCTGTTGCATGTAGAAGAAGAAGATGGTCAGATTACAATCCACAAGCCAGTTTAGCAAAAGTATTTTGACTCAAGAGGCTCATGGGCAATGGATTACAATACTGAAATTCTAAACACATGCTTCCAAATAATTTCATCTTCCATTAGGCTTCAGCTTGTGAAATGAATAGCAAGACAAGCTAAAATAAAACAAAACTGGAGAGCAGGGAACTTAATTTGCCTAAAAAGACTAAAAAGTTGTTGAACCCCTTAAAGATCAGCATGTTTGTTGTTGTGTGCCTTTAAGTTGTTCCTGAACAACATGGGCGAGTGATGAATTGAGCCTGGTCTCCAGGGTCGTACTCCAACTCTCAGTCCATGCTGGCTCTCCTGTGACGGCATTCGTGATGGCCTTCATGAATGCATGGAGTGCTGTTTTTTAAATGGTTGGTGTAGAAAACCCAGGAGTATGAGTGTATGTCTGTAGTGGTTAAACAGGAATGTAAAATGAAATGTACAGTATCTAACAATTATCTTACAGATTAGATATGTGCAAGAAAAGAACAGTGAATGTTTAACGCTGAAAAACAACAAAATCCAAAATATACTGTGATGTGTATTTTGTTGTATTTTGCTGTATGGCCTACATGGCTATCTCTGTAATGTACAACGGGGGTTATGAGTGATAAGCAGTTTATTCAAGGTCAGGTTCCAGGACCTGAGGGCGATATGCTGCCCTTCTGTTTGTTGCTCACTCTTTGTAAACTCTTTTTCTCCCTCCGTCTTTTGCTCTGGCAGGATGACGGCTGGCTGATGGGTGTGAAAGAATCTGACTGGCTTCAGCACAAAGAACTTGACCAATGTCGAGGAGTTTTCCCAGAGAATTTCACAGAAAGAGTGCAGTGAGGCCTCGAGGCTCCTAGTTGGCTTCTCTTCAGCAAAGAAGCAAGATGTGTTTTCACCCCTCCCCCTGGGGAAAGTCTAAAAATAATAGAGAGAATTTTAAAGGAACAAAAGCCTAAAAGTTGGATTCTTCACAGAAAACAGTGTTTTAGAAGTAGAATTGAATTCAAAGTGTTGTTATCAAATTAATAGGTAATAAAGAAAGACAGGTTGAAAACAGTCCTTTTTCCTTTTCCTTTGAAAAGTGCTGGTGTTCAAAAGGTTTGTCATCAAAGCAATGCAGCAATTTTGTGTGAATTGGAACTAAGGTGTGTTCAGCAGTATAAATTGTGAAATACTAACTACTAATTGAAATGACACAATAAAGTTTACCTTGTGGGAAGGTGCAGTCAACCTGTCTTGTGCCTGATGTTGCTTATGTGGCATCCCTTGCATTTCAGACCCTGCAAATTATCCAGACCTGCTGCCATAAGCCCGATGCCTGTCATGCTGTTGAAAAGAAATATTTAGTGTAAAGTGTTCACACATTATGATTATGTATATGTGTGTGTGCGTGTGTGTGTGTGTGTGCTTTTCTTCCTTTGGAAAAATCTAATAAGAACTGTGATTTTATACATGGGAAGGCAAACAAAGTCACCACTGAATATATATCGGAAAGAAAAATGAGGAAGCTAGGCCTGATTGAAAGCTGATTCAAAAATGTGAATTAAACTGTTACAATGGCACCTTTTTGCCCTGTAAAGAACACTGCAAAAATGTAAACATAGCTTTATTGTTTTTAAAAATAATGATCTATTGCTTATTTGTTAACTTAGAATGAGCAGGAGCTAACTCTAAATCCAGCTGCATCTTAAAGGAAGGGGTAGAAAGACAGCAGTCAAATGGAGAAAAGAGTATGTTATTGCATTTTCTATCCTCTTAAGGCAACATCAGCAGTCAATCCCCTCCTGTGCTTCCAGCGTGCTTCCTCTGTATTTTGAAAAACTCCAGGCAAAATCTCATCCATATGCTTTATCCCATCTTCAGAGGGTGAATGTGTCAGTTAGCTTGAGTGCTGATCTAGTTATAGGAATGTTCTGTGCCAATCAGGTAGTTGATGTTTCATTACAAACAGTTATTCCCAAATACTCAGTCTTTTTGTGGTACCAAGGTAGATGACTATGTGATAAGAGATGCCTTCTAGGAGTCCAGATAAGTGAGGTACTGGAGACTGTTGCTTGTCTAGGCCTAAATTGAGGTGGGATTTCTGTGGTCATGCAGATGTTGCTGGATTGCATCTCCAGCTTTCCCAGCTAATAGAGCCCATAGCAAAGAGTCCTGGGAGTTACAGTCCATATCGTATGAACATATTCAATAGGAATGCAAATCTCCACTTATTTCACTCCCGAGGGCAAGAATGAGTATTTCCAGCAAATTTCTCCCTTCTCTGTGAGAATATGAGGGTTTCTGTGCAATTTTTGCATATTATTTCTGCTTTGGGACTTTGTTGGGGGAAATTTGTTTCCACAAAATACCCATGGTTTTGCTACAAATATTTGTTTTTGTACAGAAAGTATGTATTTTTGCACCATATTTGCTGATTTCTGCATGAAAGTTGGGTGTTATTTCCCCCCGCAGAAAACCTATATAGGAAAACTGCAAACTTTTTTTCTACACAAGAATCCATGTGTTTAGGCAGTTTCTGTAAGTTTTGTGAAATTTGCATAAATACACAGATTCCTGTACAGAAAAACCACATATAGTTTTCCTGCATGTATTTTCTGTGCAAAATAAAGTATGCACAGTAAATATATATATTTTCTGTGCAAGATAAACGTGTATTTTCCAAAGTAATGAACATTCTGCAACAAAGCCTTGAAGAGTGAAAAATTTCACCAGTTGTCTTCCTTTCATCATCCAGGTTTCTTGAGTGTTAAGATACCCTTTTATCATTAAGGATGTGGCTATTGACAAGTATAGTTCACATCTCTAATCTGGAGGGCCGCACAATCCCCACTCCTGGCCTAAATGTATTTGGCAATCTTAATGAGAGTAGACCCACTGAATTAACAGAGCTTATATAATTGTTGACTTAGCAAGGTACACTAATTTATTGAGTCTGCTTTTGTTGAGACAAAATGAGATATTGACCCTAGAAACAGATCCTCATCTGCTGCCATTGCGCAGCAACTATGCTGCAACCTTCTGCCATTACTCACAAGGTCATTGTAGAAAGCAGGCTAGTACAGTGCTCCAGAGGATCAGAAGCCTGGGGAAAAAGAATAAAATGTATTTATATCTTACTTTCAAAGAAGGGAAATAGGTTGCAGTTTCTTGCTTCCCAGTTACTGCAGGGTAAAATGCCAGTTTGGAAATGGTACTTCTTTCTTTAATACAGTGGGTTTCAATAATATTTTAGGAAAACCCTAGATTTCCACAGAAGATTAGTGCTACTTCACAATGAGAAAGCTGGTAATGGAGGGCCAGGTTTCCTAGAAGAGAGACAGAATCTGCCTACTGATCTTCTCTGCAATTGTGGAACTGCAGATGAGTGCTGTCTGTTTCTTAGGGAATATTCCCAGTTCATGCAGGATGATAAGGTGCCCCCCACAGGCCTGGCCTGTGTTCTTCTGAATGGATGATGCATCCTAGGTAAACTCCAGAATCCTGTGTTTCACAAGCTACAGCACAAATTAAGGTGGAAAAGGTGCCCCCATGGAAGAAAGTGTTAAACCCATTGCTCCAATTTATATGTCTTGATTTGTATTGCTTCAGCTGTTGTTTGTTTGTTTTTTCTGTCTGTTGTTAGGAGCAAACACATCTCTAGGTAGTGCTCAGAGTTAACAAATACTATCAATAGCGACAAGTTGCCTCTTTCCCCACACAACTGAATCCTGTTCTGTTTTAAACTTTACTTGAATAACTAATATAGCTAGTGAGCTTTTCAAATCCTTTTATGACTGGGTTCATTTGTTTCCATTTTCTCCACTGCAGTTTTCAATGTTATTTCCTTTCCTTTCTTTTCATTATCTTTCTTGGCATGAAGGGATTCTCGTGGGACAGGCTAGGTCCCTTTGCACTGAAATACACGTGAGATCATTGTATTGAATAATCTTATGAAACATAAACTCTTTTTAGAAAAAAAAAGGTAAACTAAGCTGTACAACAACATTCAAATAAAATCCAGTTTAGCTTAAAATGGCTTGTAAAATCCTTAAGTGTGTGAGAATGAGAGAATACAACAGCCTTTTATTATAGGTCCAAAGGGAGACTTCTCTTTTACTCAGTAACAAGTCACTGATCCAGTTTTGCTTTACAGATGCATCATTATCCAGAGTGACTCCATTGTCAAGAGCACAGACATAAAGCCAAGGACTTTGGATATGCGGGTGTCGTAGATTAGAAAAAAAATACTTCTGCACTTATAACCACTGAATCTGTATCTCATGAGATGACAGTAGTCTTTGTAACTAAATTATGAAGATTTTTTTTTTTAATGGCTCAGTGGAACTTGAAATAACCAATACATTCTGGATTTGGTGAGATATCTTTCAGGTAAACTTCCATTATTTAAATTCCTCTGTATTCTGGAACTGGCATGTCTTCAACTACTTCACTGCAAGCATGTAAGTTATGGCACTGTTGGTGGTTACTTTATCATATCTTTATTCTTGTATCACTTACAGCCTGTCCTAAAAACTATTCTCATGTATTTGTAAAACCAATTTGTCCCACTGCTAAGGAAAACACTGTGAGGTACCTTTAAAGAAGTATCAACTAAAAATGTTTTTAGCCAGTAAGGAAACTATTAGTGTACTATCTATTTTTATGCAAAAAGGAAACAACAAAAACCTTAAACTTGTGGAATTTTTAAAAAATATGGTGGTGATGGTAGTGATGAGATTATAATTTCCAGATGAGATGTGAAACTTATATTGCTTCTATAGCTACTAGTGCATATGTATATATATACAATATATTTTTTTGCTGACTTCTAATTCATTGTCTCTTTCCTTGATGTTTGTGTCTGAGTTTTCAGACAAGTGTTATAAAAGTGTTTCTGATAAATTTTTCATTTTGTTGTGGAAAAGCAGCCATCCAGTACTGTATTATGTCCTTATTGATTCTGTATTTTAATGCTGTACAAAATGGTATAGCTCTTGGCCTTTAAAAGAATGGTTGATAAGCTTGTAGTTCTCAGGTCTCATTCAATTTTCTTCTGCTGCTGCAACAGGGAAATGTGTCTCTCACACAGACTTCAATTTGCTTCTGAAGAAATCTGCTCAATAAAGAGGGAATAATTCAATTCCAGAAATGATACTAATAGCTCTATATGGCCTGGGTGTTGTACAAGGATATAAAAGTACAACTGGCATCAAGCCCAGTGTTTTTAAATTAGGGCTTCAGAGATGAATGAGTTGGGCTAATCAATTAAAAATATCACTGACTGATGAAAAAGTTGCCTCAAGTAGCCAGGTGTATGCTGCTTATATAATACAAGTGCTTATAAAAAAAAAAGGCAACTAACAAGCAATATCACAAAAGAAGCATACTCTGTTGTACAAATGGCATCTTTTGAGATGATGTCTGCTAGGATGCATCCTATGTGAATCATCTAAAAACCAAAGTGTGTTTCTTTTTACAGAAATGCTGGGTGGTATCTTGCCAAAGAGAGAGAGAGAGATTGAGAACCTGTGTGGTGTAATGGTTTGAAGATTGAATTGTGGCCCTGGAGACCAGGGTTCAGTTTCCTACTTGGCTATGGAGACCCAGTGGGTGACCTTGTGTGCAGCACATACTCTCAGCTTCAGAAAACCCTGTGATAGGTTTGCCTTAGGGCTGTGATGAGTCAGAAACAACTTAAGCCGTTTCCACACTAGACTGTTATAGCGTGATTATTCCACTTTCCGGCTGGCCCCTCCTGAAACTGCAAACCCCAGGATTCCATAGGATGTTGAAAGTAGAATAATTGCACTGTAACAGTTTAGTGCGGAAATGGCCCTAGACACCAAAAAAATGAGGCTGAGAGAGTGTGGCCATTTGTGCCATAGACAGTTTTGGCACTATTATTCCACTTTCAACATCATAGGGAATCCTAGGGTTTGCAGTTGAGGGAGGGGCCTTTGAGGTGGAATAATAGCACTATAACAGTCTAGTGTGGAAATGGCCTGTGACTTGCCTGAAGTGACCCAATAGGTTGAGCAGGGATTTGAGTCTCCAGAGTCATAGTCCAGTGCTCAGACCAACACACCATGCTGGTGCTCCTTTTTCCGTGGAGTCTCCTATATTCTCTGAAAATTTGCTCAGGTTCCTTGTGGAACTCTTTCAAGCCACAGTGGTAGTGGTAGTGTAGGGGGCTGTAGAAGGCAGAGAGAATCTACAAAGATATCATCTTCTATTTTTCATGAATGGGAACATTTATTTGGGGATGTTCTTGCCTATGGAATAAAATCTCAGGATCCAACCCATTGTGCTCACCCATTTCCATGTTTAATAAATCAATTAAAATTCACATAACTAATCAACTAACAATTCTTTAATCGGATTGCAGTCCCACTCTCTTGAAAGTGAAATTAGGAAAATGAGTGAGAAAGTTGTATATTTTTTTTGAACATTGCCGTATTGTTTGCCTGGTGAGTAGAAAGTCTGTTTATGGAGTTTTTTTCTAAACAAAACAAAGGATGATCAACATCTTCTCAGTTATATAAGATACTTTTCTCAGAAGTTCAGCAACTTTCATATTTAAAAATAAATAATTAGGTGTATGGTGACTATTCAGTCCAATACACATCTATTCAGAACTAAGCCTCCTTGACTTTAGTGGGTCTAACTCTGAAAGTAAATTTGTATAGGATTGGGATTGCATCCTCAGGCACTGTCTGTAACCATGTTGGGGCCCCCTGAATTCTGAGGAAAAGAAGAGAGCTTTAAACCTTCAACAATGTCCCCCGTTCATGTTTTTGGCATGACTTAGTTCCATATAATTTCAGACTTCCAAGCCTAAAGGACAAACTGTGGATATACCAAAGGGACATTGGAAAAAATCAGGGTGGAAGTTGAAAAACCTCTTAATTAAGATATTTGAGTGTGGAATATGAGTTAAATAGGAGAAATTTTGTAGGGATAAGGTTGGCCTTCCTCTTCTTTTAGCCTTCATATTACCACAGAGAGGAACACTTCCTGCTTCTAGGTGTTTGCGGTCTTTGTTTAAAAAATTTAAGTAATTCAGACTATGGTACAATTCAGAAAGTTCTGGAAGACCATGCCACCAGATCCTCTGAAGATGCCAGCTACAGATGCAGGTGAAACCTCAGGAGAAAATGCTAAAAGAACACAGCCTCAAAACCTGGAAAACCCACAAAAACCTTCTGGAAGACCATTACAAGAACTTCATGTTCCAAATGAGATGTTCCTATGGTAAATGCCACTTATTCTCCAACACTGCTATTGGCTCATACACCCAGCAGAGGTCATATTACCTGGAATAATTACTAAATTATGAGTAGATGGTACAAAACGAATCACTTTGTTTCTTTGGTCAGCTATCAAGTGTCCAAAACTCATTGCTAGAGTTCACTGCACTTATTTCAATATAATATTCTATATAATATTCTACTCTATAGATAACCTCCCTCGACAGCTTCAAACTGCGGTTTTGAGTGGTTTGGTCATGTCTAACGACAGTATTCATAGGTCACAAAGCGGCTAGTGCTGCATATGGCCAATTCCCATGTTTAAATAAAATCCTACTGTTTATCTGCTGCAGGTAAGTAGCAGAGTGATGAAGAACCTACCACGCTATTCCTCACATGTCCCAGAGCAATCCTGGACAGAATACAGCCTCAGAAGGTTTTGGTTTGTGAAATATCCTGGCATAGCAAGAGTTTTTCCATTGTTGAGTATCTCAGTCCTCATCTGTTACACTCTCTCTTGGGGTTTTGAAGAGCTTTCCACTCATTTAAGAAGACCATATTCTCAAAACACCTTGAAGCTATTAAACTGTATGTATAAAAAGAGTTCCTCTAGGAGATAACATCATTTAGGAAAAGAGATTAAGTTATTTGATTCCGCTGCTCTTGAACAGAATATATAATAATGTGTGTGTGCATGCAAGGCATGGATATGTTTCTGCTCACAAAAGCCTTGCTCTCCTAAAATATCTGCCACGTGACTGCTGTAGCAAACTACAGAGAGGTGTACTCTAGTTCACGTGGAAAGTGTGAGCCTCTTGTGAAGTTAATAGCATATAAATCACCAGGTCATTCAAAGAATTAAAGATCATGAAAAAAATAAAACTCCCGTCATGAAAGGCTTTAATCTGTGAAGGTTCCAAATGTTAGATGTGCTTCCTATGATGAACATGAGATATTAAAATGGTATTCAGTGCAGATCTGGTGTGTGAGGGAAAGGAATGGTGTGATATTCTTGCTTTGTCAGCTAGAACTGGCCAAAATAGAGACTACAATATATATTATGGTAAGGTTCAGATACTGACTGGGCCCAAATATTGTCCCTTTCAGTAAGTTTTCCTGGGCAGTGAGTTCTACTCTCCCAGCCTCCATTGTTATATATACCCAGCTGTGGCAAAATGTCTTGGGACAGGCAATTTCCCAAGCTTTACGTAATGTCTTGGTTCTGAGGAGTTCTCAGAGCTAGGCTTTGAAGAAATGGTCAGCTTTAGACAGAGCTGATCTTCAACTGAAGCTCGCGGTATAATGTTACTGGTGGGTCTTCACACTCTAATGGTGTTGTCTTAGGGAAGGAAGGTCTTTTCTGTGGGCATAAAGTTCCACTCTTCCCCAATATTATGTTTTTCCCCCCCACACAGCTATGATAAAATGTATAATATTTTTAAAAAGCAGACATCAGCTGCCATTCAATGTTATATCTCATTCCTTTATGTACTTATTGTTTACTTTCACTGTGGAGATTAACCCACAAAGCTTGGAAATGAAGTTGTTCCATTTCGTTATAATATATGGAACACTGCAAATTTTTGGTATTTTCTGCCTATGTTATTCTCTCACTTGCAGAGACAACTATTTGTGCTCTGCTCCTAACTGATAAGACTTTTCTTACCAGCACTGCACCTAAGTGCAGTGACTTGGATTCGCTGTAGTTTTTTTTTTTAAATGTCGCTTCTATTATTTCAGCCACTTATTTTGACCCAATAGCTCAAATAACACCTGATATTTTGGGTGGTATTTCTTTTCTATCTTACAAAAAGAACAAGAAAAGGATCCTAGTTTGCTAAGAACAGTGACTCTCAAGTTTAGGGACATGTACTTCATGGATTTATTAATCCCAAGTGTTCAGAAATATAATTTTGTGTAATCATGCCTCCTTGCATGCTTTTTTTTTTTAAAAAAACTTTCTCTAACATATTCAAAATAACATTCTTTCCTACACACGTTATTGCATTTGCATGCAATATTTTTTGTAAGAGCAGAGATCTAGAAATACCAGGCCCTCCGACTGTTCCAATTTGCTAGGGATAGTCCTGATTAATCCTCTATTGTCCCATTTTAAAAATGTTTTTAAAACGTTCCAGTGTCTCTCTCTTCTTCATGTCCCCCGTTTGTCTTCAGCCTGCTTCATTTGCTGCAAATTGTTTAAAGTGCTAAAGTAGTTTGCACTCAACTCAGCAGAGGGGAGAAGAGAGAAAGGTTTCTTCCCTGTAGACTCAAAAGCAGACTTCTGAAGACACTCTTAGCTTGTATGTTCTTCCTCTTTTATAACTTTTGCCATCTTGACCCATTCTGATGTTGCTTGGCTACACATGTCATAGTTTTCATCTGTGAAATATTGAAGGGTATGGAACATTATAAAATCCCTGGGAAATTTGTCTATCTCTTATGCTCACTAAGTTAATGTATACAAACTTCAAATGTGGCTTCATGCAGGTTACAACTGTATTACAAAACATGAAGATTATGGCCCTTTCCGCATGTGGCGAGGGAAACGCTCCCTGCTGCTACTCACCAGCTTTTTGGTGGGTCTGCGGGAGTCCGTTGGGATGAGGAGCAGTGCAAGCTCATCGCTCCGCACTGCTCCGGCGTCCAAAATGGCAGCTTGCGGTTGGTGGAGGCTCTCCACCAACCGGAGAAGCTCACCAGCCTAAAGCCCACCGCCGGCAGATCTGCAGGCATGCACTAGTGCGCGCCTGCAAATCTGTACTGGAGTGCGGCGACGGAGCGACACGGGGTCACGCGCTCCGTACTTTTTAAAAACCTCTTAAAATAAATTTTTAAAAAGCATGCTGCGCAACCAGTTCCGGTCGCTCCGGAGCGGACTGAGGTGCGGAACTACAAAAAGTAGTCCGCCCCAGTCCACTCCACAGTGCAGAAGACCTCTGTTGGAGGCCGCTCTGCACCATTTTAATAGGCCAGTGCGGAAAGGGCCTATGAGTGGCATCACAACAGTATATAAACTTTTGCAAATAATTAGAATTTGGGTTCTTGCTTGAGAGTTAGAAGCTGCTGTTAGTCACCTTTTTTGAAGCTATGTTTGCTAATTGGCATGGAAGATATAAATAGACATGCATATAAATATTGTTATTAATTTCATTTGTTGTCGTGTGCTTTCAAGTAGTTTCTGCTTTATGGTTACCCTAAGGCAAACCTATTGCAAGATTTTCTGGGTCTTGCCATAGACTTTCCCATGTCCTCAGTTTTTGCTCTCCAGTTGTGCTCAACAACCTCTCATAGGGATGGGGTGGGTGACTATGGGGCTACATTAGCCTTCTGTGTGTTCTTGGAGGCCACAACCCACCACACTTCCCTGCAAACCCCCCAATATTTTGCCCCAAATGCCCCTTTAGGGGCTGCGAGAGGCATTTTGCCATGTCACTTCTAGTTTACTTCCATTTTTCAAAGAAGGATTTTTCTGGGCCTAAAATGACCCATGGTGGCTCCAAAAAGTGGTGGTAATGCCCCATGTTCTCCAGAGGGTATTTTTGACCCCTGGAGGGGCCTGAGGATGACCAAAACAGCCCTTGGAGGTGACATGCAGCCTGCAGGCTGCATTTTACCCACCTCAGGTCTACCCAAGGAAAGCACCTTTTCATAATCTGCTATTCTATACTTGGCAGATACTTTTTTTACATATAGTAACTTCCTCCTCTGCTTCCCTCCCCAACCCCCTTGTCACATGTTAAAAGGTCAGCTTTATTTTTATGCTGACTTGTGCATGGGAGACCTGCCGCTTTGGTATTATGGACAGCCTCCCAATGGGATCTGCATCTTCCAATCTTTTTCTCCTCCCTCTCCCTGCTGAATGAAGCTGCCTCCTCAAAGCAGAGGAGCATGTGGTTCAGGTGGTGTCTGAATTGTCATTGTGTTTGTGTGTGTGTGTGTGTGTGTGTGTGTGTGTGTGTGTACATGCTCAGAATCAGCTTCCCCAGCCCTCCATTCCCACCTTTTTGCTCCCATGACATGCAGCGAAGACTCACCTCTCCACCCTTCTGAGTTTAAAAACAATTATTTTGAAATTTCCTTTCTCTTTCCCAACCTTTTAAACTTTTCTCTCTGCCTCTGTTGCATCTCCCTCCATATGCCAGAAGACTTAAACCCTCTAGCTCCAAACGTGTTACTTAGAAATACCAGCCATTTTAATTTTTCTGTTGCATCTCCCTTTGTATCCCAAAAGTCTAGGACCATTTTTGCACTACGCTGTTATAGTGCTATTATTTCACTCTCAGCAGCCGATGGTATCCTATTTGCAGTTTAGGGAGGGGCCTTTAGAATTCTCAGCCAGAGCTAGTGTAGGGCTGAAAGACCTTTAAATTCCCCTAGTCCCAAACATATTGCTTAGAAATACCACCCACTTTACCCTACTGTGGCCTCTTGGGAGTGCACTGGCATTTCAGCCTTACCATTCCCTGCTACTACAACCCAGCCACCATGCATTTTGAGTCAATCTTCCCCTCAGGATTTGGTGCACGTTGGTGCATGCTTCACTTCTGCATAGGCATGGCTGAGCAGATTAATTTCCTGTCAGAAGGCTCTAGGTTTCCCAGCAAATTATACTGGCAGTTTCCTTAAGAAAACATGCAAAGGCATGTACCACAGAAACCTCTGCAGCTGTTTCTCTTCTGTGAGATCCTTTCCTAATGAATTACTAATCCTTCTACTTTTATCCAATTTTGACAAGGAGAACTAAAGTCATAGCCTTGGTTTTTGGAACTTCTATAATAGTCAATTAGAGACACAAACATTCAGATATTGTAGTCTAAACTGAGGTTGATGGCAACAGAGAAGGTGGACCGGCTCCAGATTGGGCCAAGCAGAAGTAGGTCATTTTCCAATGAATTCTTTTGGGACTCACATTAATTTTAGGGATATCTATGTTTACTCTGTGTTAGATCTCAGTTCAAACATCCACCAGCGTTTTACATTGGCTTCTTAGTTATATATGTGCAACTCATTTCCAGAGATTAGGACATAGAGCAGTGGATTCAAGCTGCAGAAAAGGAGATTCCACCTGAACCTCAGGAAGAACCTCCTGATGGTCAGAGCTGTTTGGCAGTGGAATAAGCTGCCTCAGAGTGTGGTGAAGTCTCCTCCTTTGAAAGTTTGTAAACAAAGACTGGATGGCCATCATTCGGGAATGCTTTGATGTGGGTTCCTGCATAGCAGGAGGTTGGACTGGATGGCTCCTGCAGTCTCTTCCAACTCATATTGCATGTTTCTATGAGTCAATAATGTCTCCAGGCCTGTACCCCCAAGTCCATCTTAACAGCCAGCTGCTGCATCAGGTGAAGGAGGTCAGTTAAGCTGCCAATCAGGATACAAGAAAGATGATGTTTCCAGCACTCTCCTACCAGCAAGTGAAGCTGTCATGAGGAACTGCAACAAGAGTCCTGATTCTTCTTGTTCTAGTCTTGCTTGCTAGTGGGAATAGGCTGGAAATGTGATCTTCATTGTGCCCCTGTAGGCAGCTGAAGAGATCTCCTTCACTCAATGTGGCAAATGGCTACTAAGGTGAGCTAGAGGGCCATTTGTGTAGTTTTACTGAAGGCTAATATTACTAAATACAGAGCAGTTATGGATCCATAATCCAAGGTTGTGAATCCATAACAGCAATATACAGTGGCAGACGTTATCAGCTTATTCTGTTACCATGGTCACTGTAGGTAGTTTCCCTTCTCTTCCCTTCCCTTCTCTCTTCTCTTCTTGTGTTACTAAGGGTTACTAAAGTGTTAAAAATGCGAAGTTCTCCATCAATTCCCAACAGAATCAAGAAATCCACAAGCAGATGATAACTGTATTAGGACCAATTAAAGTTTTGCAATGTTTTGTAAGCTTTTGTCTTTTGCACCAGGGTGGGCAAAAAAATAGGAGATGCAGGAGAATCATGACATTAAAATAACTTTTAATGGCTTTTTTAAATGCGGCATGCAATTAAAGTACATCTGAGGATGGAGATTGAAACTTGATGAATCACTTGTGGTTGTTCCCCCCAAAGAGGTCTATACTTCCATGTTTCTTCTCACCTTCTCATTTTTTTCCCAATCACATAGCACAATGAAGGGTACTAGAAAACTCAAAAGCTTGTTCATTATTTTGGAATTGTAGTTGGTCCTAATTAAGGTATTGCCTACCTATTTTGCATTTTGTTTTCTATTATTTTTTGATCTTATGGATGGCCATGGCTACCTCTGTTTTTGTATGGGCCATTATTTCAATGCACTCTTGTAAGGCTGTTCTCACATGATTCTGTTAATATACATGGTCTTGTGCTGAGTGTATCAGGAATGCTTTCTCAAGCCACTGATTCAAGTCACTTTTAGAAAGCGGATAGAAAAAGAATCCTTTACTACCAAGATGTATAGATTAAGAGGCAGGATTTCAAGTGTGTTAAATGAAGCACAATTCATTGAAATAAGGCAGCCCTGAAGCTTGGTAAAGGTAGGAATCCCATCAGCCCTGGTCAGCATATCCAATTATAAGGAATGCTGGGAGTGAAATCCCACAGCATCCAGAAGGCCACATTATTTCCACTCCTGTGAAATGATTCCTGAAACAATGGCCAAAATCCTATTGATAGTCACAAGTAGAGTAGACCTCTTGAATCAATACTAACTTGAAAAGCCATGACTTGTGCAAGTTGCATTGGTTTAATGCATCTACTTGTGCTGGGATCAACAACTGAAGTAAAGCAAATCTGTTAGATTGTCCAGATTGTTTGTTGACATGTTACATTGTCTATGATTACACTTTAACTGCTACAGCAACATCCTACTAGAGTCCTAGGATTTGTCATTTAGGAAGAAGTAATTAGAAATCTCAGCCTGAAAGTTCCTCTAGTGTCTCTGATCAAATGACAAAACCCAGGATTCCACAGGATGCAATTATGACAGGGAATCATAGTGCTATAAGTGTGTAGTGTGAAAAAGACCTCAACATAGATCTGAACAATCTACTTGTCAATGTTCACAAATGGTTGTCTGAACCACCTGTTTCTCTACATTAGTAGACGTTCTCTAACTCTATGATAAGAATTAAATCTATTCCCATTTTTCTATGTTCATCAGTTGAATAGGACAGAAGGTCCTTTATGGTCATGGTCAAAGTTTGGAAAAATTGCTTCCTGTGCTATAACTCCCAGAGTCCCCCAACTGACCTGGCCAGCGGCTATGGCTGATGTGGGAGTTGTAGTCCAAAAATGATCTTTTGAGTTCTGATAATGGTTTATGGCTTTTGAAGTCTCCTCAAGGGAAGCACCACAAGCTGGTGTTCAATTTACTCTAAGCAATTTATTCCTTGCCCTAAGACTCTCTGAACAGAGACCTGGTGGCCTGCATCTCCAAGTCGCTGCAGCCTGGCTCACGTACATCCAAACATAATGGATGCATCAAGTCATGAAGCTATTGTTTGCCCAGTCAATACATAAACCCATGCACCTCTGTGGTTATGATGCTGATGCCTTCTCTGCACAGAATGTCCTTGGCAGCAGCCACAGCAGGGCACCTGGTGGGATTCATAAATTAATGATGCTGCAGATGTGAGGCTGGCAGCTGAGCTTTGTCTTGGGTTGCCTTGTGCCTGAAGCCAAATGGATCGCAGCTTCTAGGCGTGATGTCCTTTTCTTCTTCATTAGCAGCTGGAATGAAACCCCAAGTGTGATTGGCAATCAGTCTGTCCCAGGTCTCGTACTGTCTGTTCAATTTGCAAAGGCTATAAATAAACCAGGCATGAGCAGCAACTTAGCAAGGCACCCAGGATTCATTAGCTTGCTGCTGTGACAGTTAAAAATCAGACTCTGCTCCTTGGGCCATTTTTGCTAACAAGAGACTACTCATCTTTCCTAGGTCATAAAAACAGCAGGCTTCCAGGCCAGCAAAGTAGGAGGGGGGCGCTGACTTCACGATGCCCCTATGTTGTTTTTCTCTCTATTTACAATCACAGGGAATAAAAGCCAACAGCAGCTGGTGCCTTCTGTCTCAATGGGGTGGAAAATCTGTTTTGGATTTTACTCCGAACTTTAAAGAAGCCATCCAAAGAATTTTGTATTGGGGGAAAGGGGTCAGCACCTTGGAGAGTTCCTTTAAAGTTCACGTTGTTCACTTTTCCATTGACATGGAAGCCACCAATGGTTACTGATAGCAGTTGAGCCAGTAATCTGGGTGATTCTGAACTGCTGTCCCTTTCAAAGTTCATGGACATTCTCATACTGGCAGCATGTTGGCACTGAAATCTCTCTTTTCATTTGTCCAGTCTTCCCCTGGAAAATCCAATAGTAATTGCAATATCATGTGTATTTCTATACCACTTATCAGCTAAGTGCTCTCTAAGCAGTTTACAATGTATTTAGCTGATTGCCCCCAACAAGCTGGGTACTCATTTTACCAACCTGCAGAAGGATGGAAGGCAGAGTCAACCTGGAGCACAGCAGGATCAAACTCACAACCTTGTGGCTTCAGTACTGGCATATAACCACTGTGCCACCGGGACTCCCGACGGTGATTACACAAACAACTATTTTGCCATATGTATACCCTTGATGTGTCATAACATTTTCCTTCTTTCTTGCTTTCCTTTGGGTCCTCCACATGGGGCAAATGAATTGGCAGGTTGTGGTATTTGTTGCTGTAGTTGTCTATCTCTCTCTCTCTCAGAAATATGCCAATAATGTTTCTGTTGTCCTAAACTATTTTCTGTTGATTTCCAACACCACCTGCAACATTTTATTCCTGACCGGGAGTGGGTTCCTTTTTAAGTCTGAGACATTTTGGAACAATTATTTTCCATTTTCTTACCCTCCTTTGTTTTTTGTTTTTTTTAAAGAGTTACAGTGCTTATAGTGCGGCAGTGAAATTGCACTATTGCACTATTATTCCGTTGTTGTTGTTGTTGTTGTTGTTGTTATGTGTCTTCAAGCAGACTCTGATTTACAGTGACCCTATCAGAGGATTTGCTTGTCAAAGATCTATTCAGAAGAGGTTTGCCATGGCCTTTCTCTTAGGCTGAAAGAGTGTGACTTGTTGAAGATCATGCAGTGGGTTTCTGTGGCTGATTGGAGATTCAGACTCTGGTCTCCTGAGCCCTAGTCCCTCATTCAAACAACTATACCATGGTGACTCTCATGTCTGTATTGCTTAAATGCTATGCCTGTAGTTCTGAAATGCTTTTAAAAAAAGTAGAAAAAAGTAATCAGAGGAGAAACGTTGCTCTTTAAATTTCAGAAAACTATGCTGTTTTTTTCAAAAAAAAACCCAGAAATGTTCAAAAGGAATGAAATGAACAGATGTGGCAACCACTGGCAAAACCCATGAGGTTAATATTGTGAAAAATCATGCTTCTTTAGACTCATCTAGAAAAAAACTTTATTTACTAGCAGTGTTAAGTGCTTTTCTGTTCATCAGGGCTCAAAAAGGAATGTAAAACAAAACGTTAAAAAAAACCAAACTTTTTTACCTTGTAGCTTGGTGGGACAAATGAGTTACCCCACGTGTGATTGCTTAGTTCCATCAGGAAATACATTTTCATGGCAGAACAGGTTTATGTAGCAAACTCATAAACATTTTATTGACAGTAAGACTCGTGAACTCAATGGAAATTATTTCTGAGTAGAAAAACACAGGCTTGCATTGCCTATCAAGAATGTAATTCTTGATAACATTTTGGACTCTGGAGAGAAATCATTATGAGAGTAACCAGATGGAAAAAGACTACATATTCCTGTGCCTTGTAAGAGTTGCACAGAAAAAGAAATTTCAGCAGGTGTGACTTAAAACTCTCCTTCTTGCTTGACACCACCGTTCCCTTTTCTATGCCCCTAGGGTGCAGGAGCATTGAGGTTCCACCTTGTCATCCTGGCCTCTATCCAAAAGTCCTAAATATCACATTTCCCTGTTCACAACAGGTCTGATTTCTCTGCCTTACCTTTAGATTGACATACATCTGTGTTTAAGTGTTCCAACTGTAACCTATATCTTTCCACACTCCCATGTTATTTAGGCCTCATTTTATCTTACTGCTGAAAAAATTGTAAGATACTTTAGCTAGGATAAAGAAATGCCCCCCAAAGATGTAGCTTCACAGTGAAGAAAGGACACAAACACTGGTTTCTCTGTGACAATATGCTAATACTACACAGCACAATGGCATTATGCCTGAATAGAGGACTACGATATGTGTAAAAGCCATGGGACTGTATGTGCTGCCCCAGCATGTCATCTCTACCCATTCCACCTCAACCTTCTCAGGAATGTATGTAGATTACAACCATCCTGCTTCAAATCCTCTTTCAACACTGAAATGTTGAGGACTGGAATATGAGAGAAGTTGCAAGTTAGTAACTGCACATGGCTCCAAGCCAATTGCATTTCAGTTCCTTGCTTCAGGCAAGGCACTCTTTGAAAAGAAGATTATTTATAACGATTTCTAATCATAATTGAAATACTAAATAGCATGATAAGGAATGAAAAAGAGATAAAAGGTTTAAAAATTAAGAATACAACTTGTAAGATAGCAAGGAAATTCTGGAAGGGAATACATGATGAAATTCAAAGATTTTTTTTAAATATAATTTTATTATAGTTCACCACATAAAACATACATTTCTCACTGTACATTTACCGAATTTTTACAGTTATCCTCCACTCCTCTCTGGATTACATAAACTGTTATATCATTGACATACTATCATTATGCATCGCAACAAATTTATCACAATACCAAGATAGTTCCTGCATTTCAACCCAACTTTACATGTTCCATGATATTTCTCTGATTTTCTCCTTCTTGCTATCATATTACCATGAATTAAGAATTATTTCCTGTCAAAACCCCATCCATATCCAGCACAATTTGCGATTCTTTATTGATAGCATCATCTGATTTTCCTTTCAGTCTCTGAGACTGAATGCAGACTATATCTGCATTCTGATTTTCAATAAAAGTTACCCACCATTGCTCTATTGTGAGTATTTGTTCAGTTTTCCATAACATCGTGGATTCAATATGAGCTGTCGTAATCATATATAGTAATATTCTCCAATATTTCTTTATGCCAGTTCCATCTAACATATATGTCATATTTAACAGATACAGTTCAGATATCTTATCCAGTTGAACCCTTAATATTGTATATATCACATTATGAATATCATTCTGGTACTTTTTAGCCCTAGGACATGACCACCACATATGAAATAGTGTACCAACATTCTCCTGACACTTCCAACATTGCCCTGTTCCCGTGTTATATATTTTCTTTAATTTTTCTTGTGTCATGTACCATCTATGAAAAAGCTTAAAATAGTTCTCTTTTAGGTTCTGAGCTGCAATAAATTTCTGTGTCCATTGCCAGCTCTGTTCTCAGTACACTAACTGAATTGGATGTCCAACATTTTGAGCCCGCAATATCATTGCCGATTTAACTGTTTCCTCTTCCCTTTCTTGATGTAAAATCTCTTGATATAAGTGTGCTAGTAAATGAGGCGGGTTTTCAGACAATAGCTTCAATAATCCTCCTTGCTCCTTTTGTTCTGTTCCGTAAGTTTTGACGTCCATCTGAAATCTCTCAGTTAGTTGTCTGTAAAGAAACCAATTTAATTTTATTCCTTCTGCTTCCAATTTTTCTCCTGATTTTATCTTAAAAGCATTCAAGTTTGTCTTTTCCAATATGTCATCATAACACAGCCACTTGTCTGATTCATTCCATCTTCCAAAGAAAGCTTCTTGAGGGAAAACCCACATAGGCAGCTATCTAATGTTCTTATTCTTGTAATCAGTCCATATTTTAAATAATGTTTTTCTTATATAATGATGCACAAAATCTTTGTCCACCGCCGCTTTCCTGTAAAACATGTAGGCATGCCAACCCATCCTTAAGTCAGCTCCCTCAAGTGTCAGCATTCTCGTGTCTTGAAGATTCATCCAGTCTTTTATCCAAGTGAATGCCGCTGCCTTGTAATATATCTGTAAGTCCGGTAAGCCCAACCCTCCTCTTTCTGCTGTATCTGTCATAATCTTCCATTTTATTCTAGGCTTTTTTCCTTTCCATATAAATTTGGTTAAGTCTCTTTTCCATTGTATGAACGGCTTGGTGTTTGTAATAATAGGAAGATTTTGAAAGAGATAATTCATCTTTGGAAGTACATTCATTTTTATGACAGCCACTCTGCCCATCATAGATAGTCACATTTGAGTCCATTTCTAAATTCAAAGAATTCATAATGTGAACTTTGAAATGAAGCCAGAATTTTATCTTTTAAATATGCTTGGGCAACAAAGAGAAATAAGATCTCATCAGAAGACATTGTTATATCTGATAACTGCTGCAAGGTTGATATATGCACAATATTGGAAAGAAAGGGAATACGTTGTTATAGAAGAATGGAAATCAAAAGTCCTGGATATGATAGAGACAGAAAAGTTAACACTTTCTTTGAGAAATAAACCTATTCAGGACTTTGAAAGGGAATGGAGAGAAGTTTTAGGTTGGATAAAGATACAGTATAAGAAAAGAAACAAGAATAAAGTAAGTTTGTAAGTGATTTAATGTAACAATGTAGCAAGATAATGTAACACAGTAATGTAACAAGGCAGCAAGGCAATGCAACAAAGGAACTGTGTAATGATGTAAGATGTAACAAATTCTTTGAGCAAGTAGCAACTATGTATGATTGGAATCTAAACATGCAGATTCAACTGGAAAATAAGCCTGGAAGGGGGATTTTTTATTTTTTTATTTTTAATGAAAATCTTTAATAAAATGTTTCCAAAAAAAAAAAAAAAAAATTAAGAATACGACATTTAAACTTCAGGCTTATGTGGATGACCTTGCTCTAATCTTAGATAATCTTCTCGATTCCATACATGTTCTCATTCAAATTTTGAGTGAATTTGGCCAGGTGGTGGGATTTAAAATTAATCAGGAAAAATCTGTAATTTTGACTAAAAGTCTATCTATGAAAGAAGAAGAAGAAGAACTGAGCCTTATGACAAAATTTAGAATTGAAAAAAAAATTTAAGTATTTGGGTATTTGGCTTACTAAGGACAATCAAGAGTTATACAAGAATAATTACATAAAAATCTGGAAAGAAATTAAAAAAGAATTAATATCTTGGAATAAATTAAAACTATCATTATTGGGTAAAATCATGGTCGTAAAAATGAATATATTGCCAAAAATGAACTTCCCCCCCAAAATATCCCTATTATGGTTAAGCATGATACATTTAATTAGTGGAAACAAGATTTAACTAAATTTATTTCGGCTGGGAAAAAGGCAAGAATAAAATGGAATCTAATGGCAGATCTTAGAGAAAGAGGTGGCCAAGGATTTCCTGATTTACAATTGTATGCTCATGCAAATGCCCTAACTTGGATAATTGACTGGATTAAATCAGATAAAAAGAGATTGCTGCTCCTAGAAGCAGCAGGTTTAAATTATGGTTAGTATTCTTATATATGTATCTTAAGAAAAATTCAGACAGAGAATTCTGTGAACATTCCATTAGAAATCCGCTTTTTAAAATTTGGACTAAATACAAATATTGGCTTTGCCCAAAAATTCCTTTATGGGTTTCTTCAAAAGAAGCTTTTTATAATTCAGCAGGGAAAAATCAAAATAATTGGTGGACATATAAAGACCTGTTAAGGTTCTATAATAATGAACCTACTTTCAAAACAAAAGATGAGTTATCAGATGAAAGTATGGATTGCCATTGGTTCTTATATGTGCAGTTACATTTGAGATTCCAAAAGGATTATAAGGAAGAACAGTTAAAGAACTCCTTTTCAGAGTTAGATCTCATCTTAGAAGCTGGCAAGCAATGCATCACGGCTAAATTTTACAAACTCTTTTTAAAATGGGAATTGGAAGAGGAGACTATAAAAAGTAGCATGATTACATGGGTCCAGGAAATTGGATATCCCCTCCAGCTAGATTACTGGTTGCAGTCCTGGAAAGATTTAAATTTCTCAACTTGCCAATCGTTGAAAGAAAACTACTATAAGATGTTATATAGATGGCACCTAATCTCAGCAAAAATTGCCAAGATCCACAAAGGAGGGAATGAGAACTGTTGGAAGTGCAAATCCAAAAGAGGTTCATTTTATCACTGTTGGTGGAATTTCAAAAGAGCAAAAAATTTTTGGAAAACTATTCATATAGAAATCATCAAAATTATTACGAAAAGTTTCTTCATGAAGCCAGAATTATATTTATTAAATATGTTCAGTGGAGAATTACATTGGCAAAAGACACAAGGAAGTAGTACTCAATTTGATAACCAAGGCTAGAATTGCAGAGGCTCCTACCACAAATTTATGGTTTAGGGAGATTTATGAATTATTGGATATGGATAAGTTACAATGTTACTGAAAGACAAATCTTTAGAGAATTTTAAAAAGCAATGGGAAGAGCTAATTACATATTTTGAAGAAAAATGGGGGAACTCTTTTGGTATAGCTTATAGAGATTGAATTAGATAAGATGAAGATGTGTCTTTAGTGGAGTTAATCTTGTCTCTCTTTTTGTTTTGTTCTTTTTGTTTCTTTTTCTTATTAATCTGCATATTGTGTACATTTACATTGTGTACATTGTGTACATGTTCCTATATTTATAAGCTGTGTAGATGTTACCCATAACCAATTAACAACTGTTATATACTATGTAAATATAAGTATAATAGAAAGGAAAAAAAGAAAAAAGAGAGAAAAAGAAAAGAAAAGGAGGAAGAGATGGTGAAAATGACTTTTGGGGTTTACCAGAATCTCCCAACAGTCTTATGTGCTAGAGGATTGTGGGAAATTAACTTTTCCGAGCTCTGAAAAGAAGCACGAAGGACCTGTCTTTGAAAGTATCTCAAATACCCTTGGTTAGGTTAACAAATACTATTCTTTCAAGGACCTTTCACATTACCCAATTATAGCTCTATGATTCCACTCCAAATGCATTGATTCTGTTCTATGGGACTCTGTGATTTGAAGTTTAGGAAGAGGCCTTTATAATCTTAGCCAGAGAGCTCCTCTAGCACTTCTGACCAAATTACAAATCACAGAATTCCATAATTGGAAACACAGCAGATAAAGTGGAATCATAGTCCTATAATTATGTAGTTTGAAAGGGCTATGAGTTGACCTATGGATGCAACTGGTGATGAGGGAAGTGCTGTAATGTTCAGTTGAAAAATTCTGATGTTTAAAAATGCATTTCTTTCACAAAGATAATGAATGAATATAATATCACAGAAATCTGGCAGCATAAAGTTGTAATTTTTCCCCCTAGGTACCTATCTATAGGAAGCATTCATGAACTTGTCATAAATAGACACTTATGGGCATGGCGTTTGTGGTAAAATTAATATGTAAGATTGCATTGCTTTCATTCTCTCCACTGTTTAAAATCTAAACAGCACAAAGAAGGTGTATGCTATTGTGTTTTCATGGCTTTTATAGTGTTCCAATATAGTTTCCAAGGAAAGCTTTAATTGTGTTTGGATGTAACATTTAAGCCACTTCTTAGGTGTCAAACAGAAGCGTAAAGTTAGGAAAATGAAACAATAATTTGCAAGGGATTCGAAACTTACTTTTTTTGGACTTGAAGATGCCACACAATTCTTTGTTGTCAGAATGGTTAAGAATCACAAGTTATGCTCTTCCCACGTGATCTGACATACCAAATTTATATTCTTTATCCTGGTGTAAGAAAAAGTGGAAGAAGAACAATTTGTAATTTTAAAGAGGCTTAACAACAAATAATATTGTGGCATGTTAGAAGTCAAACAAATTTGGCACAAGCTGTTGTGTTCTGCAGTCCACTTCATCAGATTTTATAATTTCAAGACAAAACACTTGACACACAGCACCGATGCATGCAACAAAAGCACAGAAGCTACTTTTACAGCTGCTGTGTTGCTTCCATGAACTCCAGACAGAGCATCTGGAACAACTGAAGAAAGACAAGGAGCATTTCTTGATGGGCGACAGTTAGAAGGTACTGAGCAGTGATTTTGAGTGGAATCCTCTATCACAGTGTACATGAAATAACTTTACATATAGTTAGCTATGTAGCAGACACACTAAGAAACAGTTTAGTGAATTACAAACATGCATAATGGAACACTGGTTAAGAGTGTCATGACTGGCACTGTGCTCTACTGATGCACAGTGGCACACCCTAGCTGATGTCCTGATGCCTGTTGTGCATCAGTCCATCTTCTCAATGCACATTGGTCAGTTTGCAGGTTCCCCTATGTAATAATTCGAGAGCAGTCCTTTACTGGATGTGGATGTTATGGAACTGCCCAATTCTACTTTCCCCAGATGTTTGTCCCCTTACAAAGACATACATTCCTAACAGGATTCTGGCCAACATCTTTTTATCCTGCATGAATTTTCTGCAGTAAGGCAAAAAGATGGAAGAAGTAGTAGAAAACCAAGGAAGGGCTATATGGTGAGGATATGGTCGCTGGACGCTACCATAAAATTCAGCAAATTAGAGAGGATGGTGATATGGTTAAATCATTTTCTGAAAGTGCTACACAGAAGTTAACTCAAAGAGACTTTCAAATGGAGTCAGGGCTAGTCCTACTGTTAGACAGAGAGTGAGGCAGCTTCCTGACACAGCTTATATGGGGTGGCAAAAGGGGATAAGATTGTAAGTTATTTACTTTATTATGGTTGCATTTTACTGTCAAGGAGGGAGAGAGGGGGTTTGTGAGCTTTTCCTCTCAAGATGTCAAAAGCATCTGACTGTCCCATTATCCTATACTGCCAAGGTGTTTAGAGTGATTAACTTATACGGTCAAGTGACTGGGTTTAAAATTAATAAATCCAAAACTAAATTCTTACTGAAAACATTAGAGACCAGGAGAAGATGCAACTTGAAGCTGTTTCAGGACTCCAATGTGTAAACAAAGGTTACAAACAATAATAGCCAGCTATTTCAAAATGATTATGTACCTTCCTGGAAACAAGTACAGAATAAGTTGGACAACTGGAAAAGGCTAGATCTGTCCCTATTCGGTAGAGCTTGGTTGGTTAAAATGAGTATTCTTCCTATAATGTTATTCTTATATCAAATGATCCCAATTTCTGTCCTCAACAAATGGTTCAAGGGCTGCAAAAAAGCCCTTCAAAAATTTTTATTGAGTGGGAAAAAACCGAGAGTTAAATTTAAAGTAATGACTGATTCTCGAGAAAGAGGAAGATTTGCTGTACCCGATTTAAGATTGCATTATGTTGCAGCTTCGCTGGTTTGGATAAGACCATGGATATTGTTGGATAACAGAAAGCTTCTAATGCTGGAGGGGCATGATTTATACTTTGGCTGGCATGCCTACTTACACTATGGCAAAGCCGATGTACAGAAGCTATTCCTTAATCATGCAATTTGAAAATCATTCTATAAAATATGGCTTAAGTATAAATTTTTTCCCTGTCTGAAATTGCCATCGTGGTGTTACCCTGTGACTTGGGGGTCCTGGGAGGGGTGCCCAAATAACCACAACAAACACAACAAGATGGGGAAATTAGCTGGAGCACTCTCTTGACTAACGAGAGGCAGGGTAGCTTAGCAGGGATCTTTTACCCTATGTCTACAGCGTCAGGTCAGTGAGTAGGCAAACAGTTCAAATAACAATTAAGATTTATTAGACAATTATTAAAGAAAAGCACAAACACACTCCTAACTAAAAAAGGAAAATAGAGTTCAAGGGGAATGGGTGATACACCACCTATCCTGCAGCCCTGGGGAAGCCGATTGTAGAAGAAGAAACCCGGCGTGGCAGCTGAACCGAGCAGCAGCAAGGCAGAGTAGAAGTCCAGAGCGATCCGGCGAGAGTTCCGAAGAGCTCTCAGAACTGGGGGATTTTTATAGGGGAAAGAACGACCGTAGGCTAGTCTGGTCTTGGGTGATAACAATAAGTTTTGGGTTGGAGACAATGCCTCTGAAAAGTCAGAATTTACATGATTGAGTTAAAGTCCAAATTGACAATAGTATGGTCGGTACGAGGGCTAAAAAAGGGACGGTGAATGGGTGATTTATAGAGAGATAGTGTACCAAAGAAGGGAGCATATATTGCTGAAAGACCAATTGCTGCTGAAAAAAGAAGGATATAATATAAAGTGGTTTCTCTATTAGAAATTAGAGAAAGTTTTGAAGAATGGGAAAAGAGTTGGAAAAAACATAGGAATTACACTAGATCATATATGTTTCAGGAAAATGCATTAAAAATGATGTTTAGGTAGTACCTCTCACCAGTAAAAATGGCTAAGATGTTCAAGAAGATTAAGAAACAATGTTGGAAGTGTGAGAAAGAGATAGGAATCTTTTTTCATCTCTGGTGGAGCTGCAGTCATGCTAAGAAATATTGGTATATGATCCGGTCTAGAATGCAGAGGATGCTCAGAATTAGAATAGATTTAAAACCAGAGTTTTTTCTACTGGACATCTTTAATTTGGAAAAAAAAATGGAAGGGAGGCTAGATAGACTGATAGGGTACATGACAACAATGGCTAGAATTGTATATGCTAGATATTGGAAAAGTAGGTTGATTCCAACAGAAGGCAAACGGTTTGAAAAGCTGTTAGAAGTTGCAGAAATGGATAGATTAACATACATGTTAAATAATAAATCCAATCATAGAATCATAGAAATGTAGAGTTGGAAGAGACCACAGATGCCATCCAGTCCAACCCCCTGCCTTGCAGGAACACCCTCAAAGCACTCCCAACAGATGGCCATCCAGCCTCTGCTTAAAAACCTCCAAAGAAGGAGACTCCACTACACTCCGAGGCAGCATATTTCACTGCTGGACAGCCCTGACCGTCAGGAAGTTCTTCCTGAGGTTCATGTGGAATCTCCTTTATCCTGCAGCTTGAATCCACTGCTCCTTGTCCTGGTCTCTGGAGCAGCACAAAACAAGCCCTCTCCCTCCTCTACATGGCATCCCTTCTAATACATATAAACATGGCTATCATGTCCCCTCTTAACCTTCTCTTCTGCAGACTAAACATACCCAGCTCTCTAAGTCTATCCTCATACGGCATGGCTTCCAGGCCCCTCACCATTTTGGTTGCCCTTCTCTGGACTTGCTCCAGCTCCACTATGTCCTTCTTGAATTGGGGTGCCCAGAACTGGACACAATATTCAAGATGAGGTCTAACCAAAGCAGAGTAGAGTGGTACCAGTACCTCCCTCGATCTAGACACCATACTCCCTGTTGATGCAGCCGAGAATTGCATTGGCTTTCTTGGCTGCCGCATCACACTGCTGACTCATGTTCAGCTTGTGGTCTATTAAGACTCCTAAATCCCTTTCACATGCACTGCTATCCAGCCACATGTCCCCCATCCTATATTTCTGTATTCCATTTTTTCTACCTAAGTGTAGGACCTTACACTTCTCTCTGTTGAATTTCATTTTGTTAGCCTTGGCCCAGCTCTCCAATCTGTCCAGGTCATTCTGAATTTTGATCCTGTCCTCTGGTGTATTAGCAACCCCTCCCAATTTGGTGTCATCTGCAAATTTGATGAGCATGCCCTCTATTCCTTCATCCAAGTCGTTGATGAAGATATTGAACAGCGCTGGGCCCAGGACAGAACCCTTTGGCACCCTGCTAGTCACTTCTCTCCAGGATGAAAAGCAGCGACTAGCGGGGTGCCAACAATAAGTATTTAAGGACATGGCAGCTCTTGACAGACTACTTAAAAAACCAGCATTATGGATTCAAATGGTAGGCAGATAAGCATAGTTTTGAGTACTCAAAGTAAGAGTTTAGAAGACTGGGAACCAAATTGTATGTAAAAATGATCTTATCCACAAAAATGTTTTTTTTGTGTGTGTGTAACATTGAGTTGGAGATATTCGTGATATATATATATATATATATAGGATTAATTTAAAATTAGATTTTCCCCCTTTTTTCCTGTTTTTTTTTTCTTGGTAGCTACATTGTGATTATAACGTGAAGGGAAATAGCAATCAGTTGAGAGGCTGGGGTCATTTAATGACACTGTCTGTGTCAAAGTGGGGAATGAATAATTGGTAATCAGGTGATCAGTAATCTCTTCACTACAAACTCCTCTCTTTTTGTTTTTGGAGGGAGGCAGGAAATAATAATATGAACAAGCTGTATTCTTCCCTGTGGGGAAGCCCCCTTTTTCCTTTTCTTTTTTCTCTTTTCTCTCTTTCCATTTTCCATTCTTTTTTTCCCCCTCTTTGGTGTCGATATTCTGAGTATTACTAAGTGTATGTCATGTTTGTACAAAGCTACATGCTATATCAGTCTGTAGTCTATGTTATTTTCACTATATCTATATCTATATCTATATCTATATCTATATATATATATAAAGCAAGCATCTGACTGTTTCTGAGTTATGTGTATTTAGACTTGGGAAGAGGTAGAGATACCATCTGCTACTCTGCCTCAGGCAGTGAAATATCTTGTTCCAATCCAGAATATGGGGTTTATACCTTTTTTTTTTGAGTTATGCAACATTCTCCTTCTGACTGAAGAAGAACCTTGACAGTATTTTAGCATATCTGCTGCAGAGAAGTGCCACCAAGTGGTGAAAGATGTCGTTTTGTCATAACACGTGTTTTCCTCAACTATGTTTCTAACACTGAGTATGATCTGTTTTGCAATTGGTGATTTGCGATGGTCAGCACAGACTTAATTTGCAAGTCTGCTGGCTGAGGCATATCTCTTAAAGAAATCTTTGTTATGAGAGGCAGAATGGGTTGATAACAGGGAAGGCACATTTCCTTAGATATCTAGTTTAACCTTGCGTGTTCAAACAGAAGAAAGCTTCCTGGCTTTTCCTCCATTTGCAAGGCTGTTTCAGCAATGCAATGCTTAGAGACGGACTTCAGCAAATCACTTCCAATTTCACCTATCTCCAAGTTTTGTTGTGAAGAGAAAATAGAATACTCCTTTTTGTGTGACCCTTGGAAAATGTAGCATATTTAGCAAAACAACTTTTCCAAGCCTCTCAGAATCTGAGAGAAACAAACATGTTCTGTCTGTTGTCACCAATGCAGTCTGGAGATTAGTTCTCACCGAGACATAAATTACACCAATCCTGTGACTTTTTTTATTAACCACTTTGCTCTGCACATTGAAGAAAAACAGAAGAGGAGTTGCTAATTAAATGTTTATTGTTAAGGACTTTATATATTACACACTATAAGCCATTCTATCCATTAAACAAACCATTTAGCTCTCATAAAGCTGCATTTCTGTCTGTTATTAGGTTAATCAGCATTCATACCCAGGCACACTGCATTTCCATCTAATTGCCCTTACTTAAACTTGCTTCACATTTTTATTTAATTAAGCCCAGCCAGCCACCAGAATGGAATTAATTGGGATTCAATTGGAGGGTATGATTGCACCCCTTAAAGTCCATAGGCAAGACATTAAAGCTTTTCCTTCCTTCTTTTAAACCAAAAGTGGTTACAGTTTGCTTCCCATACATAGGCTTGAGGTTACTGCTTAATAATTTAGAAGATCTAATGCATGCACTAGATGCAATGCAGGAAAAATTACATAGGTGATCTGGTTTTGCTTTATTTTAATAGTAACATCATTTGTGTCCCTATAAATCAAATAGGTAAATGAAATAAAGAAATAAATCGACAAAATCTGTACCGTAAAAGCAGATATTATTAGAAAGAGCTGCAATTTTCAAAAAGTATCCTGGAAAAAAACTTAGCTCCTCAGAAGATTATCAGAAAGTTTTAGATTAAAAGATCAACAATAGCAGACAGACACCCCTGAAGACCAAATGGCTATCAATGCTGACCTTTTCCTGCAATGCCTAGCTTTGTTTTGTGTGTGTGTGTGTGAGTGTGAGAGAGAGAGAGAGAGAGAGAGAGAGACTGTGAACCAGGAACAGATATGTGGAGAAAGTTTTTAGGATCTATTTTAAGCAGAGCTTAGGTCAGTGTTTAGACTTTAGATGATTAGTGAGCAATTCTAAAGGCTTAAGGGTGGGTTATAAACAGAATTTAGAAAATTAATTTTTTTTTTTAGCTGCAACTCCCAGAATTCCTCAGCCAACAATTGTAGTTAAATTGTTGTGCAATTGTGGTTAAAAAATAACTGTTCCAACTTTGGATTCTGAGTTGTGCAATCATAGGCTTCTTTTTCCTGAGTCTAATTGAACTCAGCAGGGATTATTTCTAAGTAGGTGACCCTAGAATTGCACCTTTAAGTCTGGATCCAGCCTACTAACTCCTTAATCCTCATGATGGCCCTGTAAAGAAGGCCTCTGAGCTACAAATATGAAGTTCTCATTCAGAGAACAGTTGGTTGGCTGAGACTGCCTAATGACTGTTTGCTCAGGTGAAGTTTGATTTTCTATATGCAGTGGCTGTTTAGATCTCAGCATTATATTTGGAGTTGTTCCAGGGCTACAATCTCAGTAAACATCAACACAACCTTAGTTGTACTAGTCTTCACCTGAAGCTTGAAACTGCCACAGCAGCATGTCAGGGCCCACTCCTCTTAACCTCTGTCTCTCCAACAAGTGTCTCTTTTTGTGATTGCTGAGACCAAAACACTAAACACAACCCAGTCCTTTTATGGACTTTAAATGGGGAAGTTAGCCTCAGCCACGAGAATAAAACCAATTTATGAGGCAATTAGTAGTGCAAAAACATTTCGCTCTCCCCTGAGCAGCTATCTGAAGAGCGTCTTCCCTCAGCTGAACAGCTTCTTTCCATCCTTGCATTTATAGCGCACTTCACTTGCCATAAATAACAGTATGGTAAAAGCGAACATACTGCCTCACATTGCTTCAGGGAGAAGGAAGCTAAAATCTGCCCAGGTTATTTCAGTACAGGGTGAATTTCCTGTCTGTTCTGCTGCATTGTAGGTCAGGTCTGTGCTGCGGTAGCTGATTGCTTCCATGCCAACAGGGTAATAAATCCATCCTAGGTTTTAGACCATTTCTGCACTGGACTGTTATAGTGCTATTATTCTACTTTCAACACCCTATGGAATCCTGGGGTTTTCTGTCTTCCGTAAGACAAGATTGGGTTGAGTGCTATTATTTTTACTAAATATTAAGAACTCTCTGACAGTAAGAGCTATTTGCCAGTGGAAAAGACTGACTTTGGAACATGGTGGATGCTCCTTGTCTGGCCACTTCTCAGGGACACTTTAGTGGTGGATTCCTTCACTGGCAGGGACTTGGGCTAGATGGCCTTCCAATTCTTCACTCCCCCAGCTTTCTCTTCTCCAGGCTACATATCTTTCAACTTTACCTCATAACAACTTATTTTCTGTAGCCCTCAGTGACCATGTAAGGTGGTCCTTTCTTTGAAGTTGCCCTCTGTTTGAAAGGCAGTCCAGTCCCAGTCCCCCTTAAAGACAAGAAATTGTAAGAACAACATGCAGGGGCTAATCTTAAAGTTCCTCATTAACAGTTAGCATCTGGATTGTGCAAGCACACAAGTTACTTGGTCATAATCTTCTCAAGGATGTTGAGGTTTTGTTGTTGTTGTTTTGTATTTAAGTAACATCAATAATTTCTACATTTCCATTGAAACATACCAGTTTATCACATCAAAATTTTATGCAGATCCACTCCCTTTTTTTTCTTTGTAGATGACACATTTCCTCTGTATTGTAAATGTTAAGGTGCCTATCTTGTCTTGTGTGCATGTGTGTGAACTTTCCTTTGAAACCATCTCAGTTTCTCTATAGCTTTCTTACATCCCAGTTACATCTTACCTCTTTCATCCCAGTTTCTCTATAGCTTTCTTACCATAGGACCGCTGATTGGCATGGAATAAACTAGTCTTCAGATAATTTCTTACAAAAAGTGTTTTTAAAATGTAGATATGTTTGTACAGCACATGGGTGGTCTGCATGAAGGCCACATACATGCCAACATTCCACAGGTGAAAACCGCAACACATGTGGCGAAGCAAAAGCAGAGTGTGGTTAACATGGCAAAAATTATTAATGAGGAAGAACACACAAGCTGGGGAGGCTGCAGCAGTTTAGCTTTGCCAGAGGCCTACAGGGAAGGGCAAGACTCTGTTCTGTCCCCTCCTCTCCTCTTGGCTGAGGTCAGAGTGCTTTTGTACTTTGAACTCAGTTTGCAGCAGATGAAGTAAACTGTGGACAAAGGGGGAAAGTGGGAGGAGGAGAGAAAAACTAGACCATGTTAAAAGCAGCTCAAAAAGTGGGGAGACAGAGGATTAATTGGGACTATCCTTCCCAAATTGGGACAGTTGGAGAGTATGCGCCCAAGGCTTTTTTTTTTTTTTTGTGACTCATGGCCTTTTCCTTTGCAGGCCTCCCTCCCATGATCCCCACCTCTGGAACTTAAATGAAAAAGGTGTTGTTTATTATTCCTGGACATTTCCAGGAGTGGCAATTTTGAGATTTTAGAAGTCAAAAGGCCTCAACGCCCCTTTTCTCAAAACACTTATTCTATTCATTTCTTGGGCTTTTGAGGACTAGTGTAGCTTCTGCGGGCTGCCTGAGGCTGAAAATGAGTCCCAGATCTGCCAAAGTTGCCCACTCAGGGTGCAAAAATACCTTGAGCATGCCTGAGATCTGGGCTTTTCCAGAACTGCTTGCTTTTCATTCTGCAGTGTTTGGAAGATGAACTCAGCTCTCCTATCCCCAATAACTACATCCAGATCTCTATAGTAACAGTGATCCTTTGGAATCCTTCCTCATTAGATGATGGTACTCTGTTCACCTCTGAGGTAGTGACCTCAGCTGCAGTCTCCTGTTAACCAGTTAGTATTCACTTAGTTCCTACTGTTTTGAGTAAGACTGGCACGTACATAGCTGGGTTCAGGATTACAGCTTTCTCCCAGCCTGGTGACAGCAAGCCTTAGTCAATGCCATTTGCTGAGCAGTGCATACGGGGCTCCATCACAGCACCCAGCTATTCGCATCCACGGAGCTCCTTTTCATTAATGTTCCATTGACAGCACACTGTTACGTTAGCACACTCTGAAGATTAAGCATGAGATGTAGAACATCATCAATAACACCCAACACAGCCAGAATCTTCCGAGCTCTCTTGCCCCCACCTTGTCTTTCTTCCTCCTGTTATGCCAGCTAAAGACCTGGATAACATTAGTGTTTGAGTCATTCTGCTTTTAAATTTTGATGACTCGGTGAGTCTGATGGAAGCCTTTTAAAAAGCTTTTAATTTCTAAGCTTTGAGGTTTTAACACAGCTGGTTAAATTTGTAATGACTCTTTCCTGCTTTCCTTCTCCCTTGAACTTTCTACCTCTTTGGCAAGTTTAGATCTCCTGCTAGGCACCAATTAAATCCTATCAAGGATGTATACATTCATTAAGAGAATTGTTCTCTGTTTTAATGCATGTGCATAAGTGGTGCTAACTTTAATAGGCTGATCGTATACCTGCAGGGGCGAGAAACAAAACTTGGAAGGATTGGGGTCTGGGAAGAAAAAGGCAGGAAAAATAAATTGTTCTTCTTTGGAGTCAATGGCTTTTAAAACACATTTATTGTTACTTAATATAATAATATTTTAACACCAAATTAATAATGTAATAATAATAATAATAGGAGATAGAGAGCTACTTCCCTCATTTGTCTCCAGCACAGTTCCAAGAATGTGAAACCTAGATACCTAAAACTTGGTGTGAATCTTAGGGGAGATCTTAGCGGACGTTATCATAGAGGTTTCTGGGTTTCAAAACACGTTGTATATAATCAGTTTAAATGTCTCTACAGCCTGCAGTACCACAGTGAGTCACTATATGAGAGATTCCAGGCTTTTTTTGCGGTAAGGCTCCTTAGAAGTAAGTAGGTTCCTTAAGAATAGGAAAGTTTGAGGTTTAGTCCAAATGTTTGCAGCTGGTTTAGGATAGGGCTCTAGAAGAGTTGCCTTCTGCTTTTCCACAATAGAGACTCCATATCTCTGTAATCGAGACTGCTTGATGATATGTATATGTGGATGCACAGAAACATGCATGCATGCACACGCACACACAGATGCACACACACAAGTGTGTGGGGAACAAGCCAGAAAAGCATGTGAGAGCATTCCTTCTATTTGATGAGTGGAAAGAAGAGAGTAAAGATTCTAGCCATGCTAGTAGAAGGATTGTGACTGTATAGGATTACACTGTCAATCATCTTTTTTGAAAGAAGGCAATTTTATTTCAAATGTGCCTTCTACGTATATTCAGAGATAACTGGTGCTTGGGCCAATTTTTGAAAACAGAAACCAATGGCCTTCTTATAGGGAAGGTATTCTGGAGAAGTATTATTTAATTCTGTCATTGCTATTATGATGAAATGTCTTTGCTAATAATACCATTTGTCCCTTTAAAAGTTTTTTTCAGCATACACATTTAGGATGCTCCTGGAAATTATATTATGGGCCCTAGCTCTACACTTCTAGGGTACCAACTTCTAGGCTTCGAGTCTTTTGAAGAGATTGCACATGTGACAGATAGCTTGGATTTATGGTTAAATGAAGGGGAAGGAGGTAGAGTAGATTTTGTTTTAAAAAGAAGAGAGGCAGAAAGAAAAGGAAGTCATTCCTCAGCAGGTGGAGAGATGGAGCTTTCCTTTCCTTTCCTTTCCTTTCCTTTCCTTTCCTTTCCTTTCCTTTCCTTTCCTTTCCTTTCCTTTCCTTTCCTTTCCTTTGTAGGTCCCTGAACATGTTGGTTCTACCTTTTTCCATCTCTTTTTCTATGTTTTGATCTGTGGCGACTGACACTGCACAGGACAAGAGCACATTACACTCACTGGACATAAAAATAAGAAATCTGTAAGTGGCTGATATCAGGTGAACATCACAGAAGACTTAAAGTCTTCCAGAAGTTTCCAGAATGGGATATTTTTAAGGGGTAGGGGCTTAAGGCAAATAAAATGGCACCAATCTCCAGTGAGAAGAAGGATATATTTGTAACCTTAGAGCCCTAAGTGTCATACAGTTTTTCCATTTTGAGCAGCCTGTCTCTCCCCCGTCCCCCTTTGTTAGAATCAGATCTGTCTGATTTCCCTGGAGTCAGGCACTCTTTATTTATGGTGGAAGAGTCCAACACAGTTTAGGATCATTCTCTGTCCCGACTTTCACCAGTTGGTTAACAACAAGTTCTCATAGCACACTTTTTGCCTATCTATGCAGCCTCAATTATTTCACCAGCATCAGGAAAACAAAACGAAACACCCTTTGACTTGTGTTTCCATAATGCACATTGTCCCTATAGAGTCCTTCTACTGGTCAAATAACCCCCAAGGCTACTATGAAAGCCAATTGTTTCTAGTGATCCTGAAAGCAGAAAACTGGCTGTTTTGCTTTCAGGTGAAATGTCTCAAGGTGGCACTGTTGCTTCATGGTTAGCAGAGTTCAGTGTTGCTTTATGTTCATTTCTGAACCACTCAGCACCACAGATTTTACCTGGGTTGGGTTTGCAATGTAATGAAACCAATAGTTATTGAAAAAAGAGTGTAACTATGGGGGAGAGGACGAGGACTTTGCTTCCCCAAAAAGAATACTATCCCCCCTTTTTTCAGTTTCCAGATTTCTAGTGTTATAAGGAGTCAGATTTTGAAAATAATTCATACCTAGAACTCTTCTCTTTCGGGTCTCCACGTTCCCTTTGTAACTTTCTTTTCCTTTGGCTCTAAACCCTATTTCTAAATGCTTAACTCTAGTTTCACGTTGCTGCAATATTAGAAGTCTGGGGACTGAAGCAAAAATTCATGGGGAGCTAGAATTCTTATTTGAGAGGGGAAATGCTTTCATTCCCTTCCCCCTACTACAACCTTGACTAAAGACAAAGACAGACCTGGGATAGAAACAGAGCTCAAAGCAAATTTTCAAACTTTGGTGCAAGACTGGCTTTATTCCGGTTTTGTTATTGAGATGACAGATATGTGCAGCAGCCCATCAGACTGTGGCCATTTTTGCACATTACCATATCCCATTGTCTTTCCATCACAATTCCAGCAGCGCCTTTGTCAGGAAGGGAGTGCGACACTGCACTGTTGCCAGATGTCCCTCCACACTTGGCCAGCTCCCTATGAAAGGGAGTGCGAGTGACATGCGCCTGCCTTCTGCAGTGCAGCAGAGCTCTTTCCAGCGCTCTGCTGGGGAAGGAAGTGCCTCCATCATGCTTCCTGTCCTCCTACATGGAGGTAAGGACAGGAGTATCACGTGATCATGGGCGCTTAATGGATTTAATCAATTAAAGCGAACAGCCTGCAGTCATGAGGGGTGAGGACAAGATGGGAGTGGGTCTGTGACGGTGTCGTGCAGAAGCACAGCCTGTAGACCCACTGCCATCCCATCCCCATAGCAGGACTACAACGCAATGCGGAAATTGCTTAAGTCTCAACTGTTAGCCTTACCCTTACTCAACAGTGCAATTAGGTCAAAGGTTGGCAACTACATCAGATGTGAGGCACAATTTTCTGTCTGTTGGACCATCTGGTGTGTGTATGTGTATGTGTATGTGTATGTGTGAATGGATTGTGAAACCTGTTCAAATCAAAAACAAAAAGACAGAAGTGGCAAGAAATCCGCCTCTGGTTTAGAAAAATGTTGTTTGTTAAACTGGTGTGTTTATTTTCTGTCTGTTACTCCCACACTACAAAAGTTAGAATAAAGAAAGCCAAAAGGTAGATGACAGAGGGGAATTTATTTACTTATTATGACTTGAGAAGATATACCTTTTTCCAAAGCAACTTGGGACCAACTTAGAAAGATTTTAGAAACAATTGGATCAGTTCAGGAAGAATAGATCTCAGTTCTACTAATGGCTACTTATCATAACAAAAAAAAAGTTTCTTTAAAATTTTATAAGATATATTTATGCCCTGTATTTCCTTCAATTAGATCAATACAGAATACATAGCTCTCCTTCCTACTTTATTCTCACAGCAGTCCTATGAGATATATCAAGTTGAGAAAGAGTGACTTGCCCTAGCTCACTCATGGCTCAGTGAGGAGTTGAACCTGGAGTTCAAAAGTTCCAGTCCAGTGCTAACCATTACCCTTCCTGCTATACCTCAGATGGAATCCATGTGTTTCGAAGCAGTACAGAACTGCTGGTCATAAACAGGAGCAGGCATCTTGACAGGCCCTGGGAACAGTGCAGCAAAGGACAAATCTCTGGGTCTTGATCTAACTGCAGACTTTTCTCACCGAGGAGACTATGGGCCTTTCTCCACTACACTGTTCATAGTGCCATCATTCCACTTTCAACATCTGGTGGAATTCTGGGGTTTATAGTTTCCTGAGGCCAAAACTGCTCTCTGAGAATTCTAAATGCCCCTCCCTAAACTTCAAACTCCAGGATTCCATAGGATATTGAAGGTGGAATAATAGCGCTATAACAGTGTAGTGCGGAAATGGCCTGTGTTTTCCTCTAGCTTCTAATGTCTTCCATGGCCTTTTTTGTCTGTCCCATTTGTTCTCGTTTCCTTCCTTTTGTCCTTGGGTCAAAGCCTCTTACCTCTTATAAATATCAGCCCAAGCACACAGGACAAATGAGAAAGTGATTCAGCATTTCTTTCTTAATGGCAAGAAGAGGAGGAAAACACAGAAGGCAGAATTAACTTAGCAGCCTGAAAGGAGGCAGGCTGGTGGTACCGCAAGGGCAGGCGGTAAGACAGTATGGAGCCCTTAACCACAAGCTGAAATAAAGGGTCCCCAGGGAAAGATCTTACACTAATGCCTATTATCTTAATAGCCTTGTGGTTAAATGTAAGGGGTATGGGTTCCATTGTGGTCTTCAAGGGGTGATCTTTAGTTTTCAGTCCCTTGAAGAGCAGATTATTAAAGAGGTCGATGATTGCTAAACATGTCACAGTTATCGTACTGATCAGATATGTAGCACCTTGAGTCAGGAGATGGTGAAGTAGTTACTCCCAGGGCTGGCACTACCATTAGACTGAGTGAGGCAACCACCTCAGGTAGCAAATTTTAGAGGGAAGGCTATGTCAGTGGGGTCAGACACCAGCAATTCTTCCTGAGCCCCACAGACATTCCCCTCTCCTGGGGACAGAGCTGTGTATGTGTGTGCCACACAACCTGTCTTGTATTTTCAAAACTGGATGTGTGGTAGATGATATTGTCCTGTAGGCAATGCTGGAATAAAATTCAGCTGCCAGGCCAGATCATCTCTCACTGTGGAACTGGGAAAGGGAAAGTATGTTTGTCTCTGCCTCAGGCTGTAAAATGCCTCAGACCAGCCCTATTTATTGCTGAGTTATTGCCCTGAAGTTCTGAGAAGGAAATGTGAGTGTGTGTAGTATGTTTGTTTCTGGTGTGACCTGTAATAATGCAATAAATTGTATTCATTTATAGAATGCTTTAAAATGGTGGAAGGAATGTTATTAGAGTTGTCAGATCTCAGGGTGGACTAAGGCCTGGACTCTCTTCACCGGTCCCCAGGACAAGGGGGAGGAAACTAAAGGTGAAAGCAATCCCTTGAAGAGTCTCTCTCTCTCTTACTCTCTTTCTCTGTGTATATATATGTACATATTCTTTAGAAGTATGACTGACATCCTTTGTGCAACCATGGTTGATGCTTAATGTTCTCACCAGGGCCTCTAAATGTTTTGGCAGTTTAGAAAAGTCACTTTTTTGGACTACAGCCCCCATAATCCAGTGACTTTTTGTGGTTGGGAGATCCTGAGAGTTGTAGTCCAAAAAGTAACCTTTCCAAGCTTTGCCACTTTGCCTACACTGTATACATTTAGTAGATCTAAAAGTATATATCATACCCTTGCACAGTTGAAATCAACAATAAAATACAATGAAATTGTAAGTAACAATACAATAAAAATAGGCAGATGCTTCTGTTAAAATATGAACTAAACTTCATGCCATAATTGCTGGTGTGAACAAGAGGCTAGGGCCCTTTCCACACCGGGCTATTAAAACGGTGCAGAGCGACCTCCGACAGAGGTCTTTTGCACTGTGGAGTGGACTGGGGTGGATTACTTTTTGTCATTCCGCACCTCAGTCCGGTTCGGAGTGACCGGAACTGGTCGAGCAGCGTGCTTTTTAAAAACTTCTTTTAAGAGGTTTTTAAAAAGCACGGAGCACGCGACTCCATGTTGCTCCGTTGCCACGCTCTGGTGCAGATTTGCAGGCGCGCACTAGTGCGTGCCTGCAGATCTGCTGGGGGCGGGCTTTAGGCTGGCAAGCTACTCCGGTTGGTGGAGAGCCTCCACCAACCGGAAGCCGCTATTTTGGACGCTGGAGCAGTGCGGAGCAACGAGCTCGCACTGATCCTCGTCCCAAAGAACTCGCCCGGATGCTGAAGAAAGCTGGTGAGTCCCGTTTTTGCACGGTTCCTTTCCCACATGCAGAGAGGGCCTAGGTTGGCAAGAAAGGTGCCAACCTAGCCTCTCAGGACATACAGTTCCACGGTTTAGGTGCAGGACTGAGAGAACCTAGTCTAGACCAGTGTTTTTTAAGTCATCTGACATGGTGGTTTTCACCTCCACCAGTTTGCCAGGACTTGTACCCATTCATGCCCATTGACTATACCTATTTCTTTTGTTCCTGAAAGCTTGCTGCAGAGTGGCAACCAAGAGGTCTCGGGCCAGCACCAATCCGCGGACTACTCCTTTGAGTAGTATTGACCTAGATGATGTTCAAATTAGATGTGACATTAAATACAACGTTAGGAACCATATTAATTAAACAACAACAACAACAAGAAGGAGGCATCACCTTCCTCCTAATTTTCACCATTCACACAACAACTGAGTGTGTGTGACGTGGAAGGGAGCTTATCCCTCTCCATCATTTTGTCTCCTTCTCTCTTCCATCAAGGGAAAAAAGACTAGCCAGCATCTGCTGGACTTAATTTCCTTCCTCAGTGCCATCTCTTTTCCCTTATATGTTGTGTTTTATTAGATTGTAACCCTCAGGGCAAGGAACTGTCAAATTATTGATCTATAAATTGCTCTGGGAGCCTTTTTCACTGAAGGGCAGGTTATAAAGGCTATAAGTTAGCAGGTAAATAAATAATATGTAAATTGTCTCTCCATAGATCCATGGATGCAGGGTATTTCAGATGTTGTGTTGAGCATGGCGAAATGTCTGCAAGTCCTGAGACCCTTAATTCCAGGGACAGAATGCAAAAGGAGCATTGTGTTACTTGAAGTCCTGTAGTTAATTTCCTCCTACTGACTGTAATGATTGTAGGAGGGAGGAAAAGAACAGCCAAAACCAAATAAGGGTTGGGAAAAAATAAAACCCTCCACATTTTCTTGTCCTGGCTTCAGCAAGCTGGCAGGGAATAGAAACGAGGCTGCTGCATCATGGTCCCTTCCCAGAGGTGTGGCTACAGAAGGTCAAAATGAGGGGATTGTCATTCCATAAGAATCCTGCCCCTCAAGGAAGTTTTATTTCACTCTTCAGATTTCTAGCACTGCAGTAATGTACAACTTCATTGAATACTCAGAAATACAGTTTAGATATCCAAAGAAAAGGGGTAGGCAAAATTACCAGAAGAATGAAAATAGAGGAAATAGAAGAATAATTTTTGATCTCTCACTGTCTGCAATGCTAGGAATTTGGGTACTTAAAAAAATTCTTATGTTGAGGGACAATGCCTTAATTTTGCACCCTGCTACACACACACACACACACACACACACACACAGAGAGAGAGAGAGAGAGAGAGAGAGAGAGAGAGAGAGAATGGATTGCTATTATCATGAAACTGGTCCTACAACAGAGGAAATGGAACCAAGCTTGTATTAGCATGAATCTAAGTGAAAAGTAAAGTGGCCAAGTGGGAAGGCAGTAGAACAAGAGGAAGACCACATTACAGATGAATTAATTCAACAAAGAAGCCACAGCCTTGGGTTTGAAGACCTGAGCAGGGCTGTTAAAGACAGGGGCTCTTGAAGTTTTCTTATTCACAGGGCTGGCATAGGTTAAAGCCAACTTGATGGCAGTGAACAGCAAAAAAAGTGTCATACATTCCTTAAGATAATTTGGATAAATAATTTGCTGTCTTGGGGAAAAGGTTTACACATGAAATGCTGGTTTAAGTCACACAGATCCACTTCAAGCCTGGTGGTATAGTTTACCACCAAATATATGCTTTTCTTTCTCTTTTGGAAATCAGGAAGCAGAGTAGAAAGTATCAAAGCACCTTTGCTAAAAATTGAAAAAAAGTGACATGCCAATGAGAGACACCCCAGATTTCTGTAAAAACTGAAGATGAAACTAGTTTCATTTCTATCAAAGTAAAAACCGCCAAAGAGAGAGAAATGTTAATGGAGTTAAGTGACAGAACTAGACCAGATGGGACCAGAAAGATTTGGGGGACTTTCAAATTTTGCCTGAAAGAGAGTGAATTAAAAAACTCTGGAGAGATGGGATAAAGGGGCGTCTTATAAATGACTTTATTTTATTTTTTAATTTTTTTGTAGATTTTGGCTTTAAATTCTTGCTGAGAGGTTTGTTTTCTCCTTGAGGATTTTCTGTTAAAATATAAAAGCTTAATGGATGCTGTGAAATGCTTGCATGATAAATTAATCATAGAAGTTGATATTTCTAGAGGAGGGAGCCCTGAGACCTAAGTAGTTATCAGAATTTTCAGTCCATAGAGAATGTGACAGCTTTTGTTTCCATTTCGCTTGATGTGAAGGTCCACTTTTTGGGATGTTGCTGGTAAGTGACTACACAGCAGGAAATTCTGACTATGTGACTGTGTTTTTGCATGGCCTTGGTTCATTTCAAATGTTAGGGAATTTCTGGATATTTCTAATGGTCTAAATCAATGATTATTTTAACCTTTTTTTGGTGTAGGGGGTGGATAACAGACCTCCTTTGATAATCTGATGAAAGCTATGGATCCCTCTTCCAGAACAAATGCACTTAAACACAATTTTCAATAAAACAGGAAGCAAAGTGAAGTGGTGGGATTGAATTTTTGTGTGCCTGGTTCATGGACCCCCTGTGATAAAAATAATAATAATGAAACCTTCACTTTCAAAATTAGAAATTTCCCTTTTCTAATCTGAACTTAAAAGTCTTGAGATGTTCACTCCCTTAAAGTAATCCCAGTTATGATCCTTGGGTCCATCCTGTGTTTTAACATGTAGGTGAGAACAGGGAGCTCCTTCCTTGATTTCATAGAATCATAGAATCACAGAAATGTAGAGTTGGAAGAGACCACAAGGGACATCCAGTCCAACCCCCTGCCATGCAGGAAAACCCTCAAAGCACTCCCGACAAGTGGCCATCCAGCCTCCGCTTAAACACCTCCAATGAAGGAGACTCCACCACACTCCGTGGCAGCACATTCCACTGCCGGACAGCCCTGACCGTCAGGAAATTCTTCCTGAGGTTCAGGTGGAATCTCCCCTCCTGCAGCTTGTATCCATTGCTCCTTGTCCTGGTCTCAAGAGCAGGAGAAAACAAGTCCACTCCCTCCTCGACATGACATCCCTTCAAATATTTAAACATGGCTATCGTGTCCCCTCTCAACCTTCTCTTCTGCAGACTAAACATACCCAGCTCTCTAAGTCTGTCCTCATAGAGCATGGCTTCCAGACCCCTCACCATTTTGGTTGCCCTCCTCTGGACCTGCTCCAGCTTACCCATATCCTTCTTGAATTGGGGTGCCCAGAACTGGACACAGTATTCCAGATGAGGTCTAACCAAAGCAGAATAAAGTGGTACCAATACCTCCCTCGATCTAGACACCATACTCCTATTGATGCAACCAAGAATTGTGTTGGCTTTCTTGGCTGCCGCATCACACTGCTGACTCATGTTCAGCTTGTAGTCTATTAAGACTCCTAGATCCCTTTCACACGTACTGTTAGCCAGCCACGTGTCCCCCATCCTATATTTCTGCACACCATTTTTTCTGCCTAAGTGTAGGACCTTACATTTCTCTCTGTTGAAATTCATTTTGTTAGCCTTGGCCCAGCTCTTCAATCTCTCCAGGTCCTTTTGAATTTTGATCCTGTCATCTGGCATATTAGCAACCCCTCCCAATTTGATGTCATCTGCAAATTTGATCAGCGTGCCCTCTATTCCTTCATCCAACTCATTAATGAAGATATTGAACAGCACCGGGCCCAGGACAGAACCCTGTGGCACCCCGCTAGTCACTTCTCTCCAGGATGAGAATCTGCCATTGGTGACCACCCTTTGGGTACGGTCAGTCAACCAGTTACAAATCTACCTGACAGTAGCCCTGTCCAGCCCACATCTTACTAGCTTCTTTGCAAGAATGTCATGGGGAACTTTGTCAAAGGCCTTACTGAAATCAAGATATACTATGTCCACAGCATTCCCTTCATCTATCAAGCAAGTCACTCTTTCATAAAAAGAGATGAAATTAGTCTGGCATGACCTATTTTTGAGAAATCCATGCTGACTTTTCATAATTACGGCATTGTTTTCTAAGTGATTAGAAACTGACTGTTTGATGATCTGCTCCAGGATCTTTCCAGGTACTGATGTCAGGCTGACTGGGCGATAATTATTTGGATCCTCTTTTTTTCCCTTCTTGAAGATGGGGACAACATTTGCCCTCCTCCAGTCTGCTGGAACTTCTCCTATCCGCCAAGAGTTTTCAAAGATTACAGCAAGAGGTTCCGCAATGACCTCTGCTAGTTCTTTTAAAATCCTAGGATGCAATTCATCTGGCCCTGGAGACTTGAATTCATTTGCAACTGTTAATTACATTATTTGTTTAAGGTAATAAACTCTCTGAAGAAATCAAAAACCTAAGTTCCTGTTGAATTATCACATGCTTTCTGAAAATGATAAACAGATTGGGGCAGTTTGGAAATGTTGATAAAGACCAGACGGAGAGGATGTGTTTTGAACTAAGAGTTAATTGTTTTCTGAATGTTTACATGAGGAAACCCACCTGTTTAGTGTATATGAAGTGGGAGATAGGAAATATGTTTTGTCTCACTTTGAATTTTCACAAGGTGTTGACCTATTTCTGCTGCAGCAATAAATCTTGCTTTAACTCCTTGCTCACATTGTTTTGCTAATTTGGACTCTCTGCTGGGCAATGAATCATCCTCTTTTGACACCTCTAGCTGTCAGCCCTCCTGAGGGCCCACAGACCACAGTTCAAGAACTCCAGCCCTGTTTCATCTGAGATTTGATGCAACATGTTGAGTTTGCATGAGGCATGCCATATAAGGAGAGTATGTGAGTCGTCCAAAAACTAAAAAGATACTGGGGGGTTGTGAGACCAAGGGAGAGCTGTAGATGACTGGGGTTCTTGGAAGTACTGGTTATTTCCTCTAATATTGAAATGTAGGTGAACTGCAATATTTGATAGGTAAATGAATAAATATCAAGAAGACACACTAATGAAGTAATGCTAACATCACCAGTAAGCCAGTTGAGGGGCCTCAGGAAAGCGGCGTTGAGTGTTGCTGTGTGGGAAGGATGAAATTTACTACCTGTTTGGTCCTCTGCTGGTCTAGGTATTCTCTTGGCAGAGCTGAAGGGACTGGGGGATGCTGGAAGTTTGTAAATGTATGTCACATGCTAAGCAGCTTTGTTTTTCTGACATACTCCTTGAAGTGGTACAACATCCCAGAACTGGCATAGCTAATCCCACCTCCCCATTTCATTCAACAGGAAGAAGAGGAAGATGCTGTTTCCACAACGCAGCTTGTCAGGAACAAAATGGCAGGACACAGGATGCAGCAGTTGCTTGATTAACAAATTCCCTCTCACCCTGGCTACCAATTTGGGTTGACAATTCAGGATCATCCTATGCTCTGAGGTTTCTGGCCAAAACCTGAAACCTAGGGGTAACCCTTGATAATGCCATTGAGCATATGCATTATGTATCAACTACTGTTGCTCACAGCTGGTCATCTGAATGCATACACATGCATATATATATATATAGAGAGAGAGAGAGAGAAAAGAACATATTTTTCCAACTTGGAAATTCAGAAAGAAATACTAACTAAAGAGGCTGTTCTCAGATAAGATGAAATGAGGGAATTATTCCCTCTCACTTGTTTAAGGAGATGGGATAAGGAACATTTAATCTTACCCGCTTCCTTCTAGCCAGAAGGTGAATGCAGAGTTGGGAGCGAGTACCACAGCAACTGGAAGGGAAGGAGGAAGCTAACTATGTAAATATATAGACTCCCTAGAGAGTATTTGCATGTTGCGGCAAAAAAAGGAATGAAGCCTTGCAGACTGTAGTAAGCTGCCGCTCCTCTACCAGGTGAACTGAAGATACGTTCCCTCTTGCTCAAAGCTGAGCTCACTATAACTGGGGATCTTGCACCCTTGTTTCCCACCTGGAGAGGGCCCATAAAAACTGGAGACTCAGGGCCAAGCCATGACATTTGAGAACCTCAGTGTTAATAGATGTATTACTCTGCCTGTCTAGTTTACGTGTTATGTTCAAATCAATTTACTCTGACTATTTTTTGAATACTTGCAAATATTTGAGGAGATGACAATTCAATAGCACAGATTTTCCATAACCTTAAGAAAATAAAACAAATTGAACACACTGGAAATGTAACATTCATGTTTAGCGCTATGTTGAAAATTTCTTTGACATCTCTTGACCTTTTTCATTCAAGCTAAAAGAAAACAAATTGCTTTAAAAATGTTCAAAGGAGAAGAAAATTTGAGATACTCTCTTGTGTTCTTGCCTCATTTTTTCTTGTGCTTACCTCATTTTATGAGGAACCTGAGGACTGTGTGTTTGTCCTGTCTTTTACCATACAATAACCTCTCCACCATCTTCACATTACTGAGCTCCAGTGAAAGCTCAGAGAAGGACAACATGAGGCAATTCCTCCCCCAGGATCTTTTTCCTGTCATATAGTAGAGACTGCTAGGAAAGCTACAGAGCAGTGGTTCTCAACCTGTGGGTCCCCAGATGTTTGTGGACTTCAGCTCCCAGAAGCCCTGAGCATTGACCATAGTGGCTGGGGCTTCTGGGAGCTGAAATCCACAAACATCTGGGGACCCACAGGTTGAGAACCACTGCTATAGGGTAATGTGGAGATATGTAATGGAAAGGAAAGCACACAAAATACACGCACACTATATTCATCTAACTTACAATAAGATAAGCTCAAAAACACTACCTACAGATACTGAAAATAATGCTGTGCTGTGAAAATGAGACAGAAAAACAGAAGTTTGAAGGAATCAACCTTTCTAGAAATTGGAACGTAGATATTGACATACCAACAGTATACCACTACAAACATAGCTAGTAGGGTTCCCATATCTCAAAGCTTGGAAGGTCTTCTTAAGGGAGAAGGAGGAATCTCAGGGTGATTGTGCTGCCTTGAAAAATGTGTGTGTGTGTGTGTGTGTGTGTTTTCTTCAATTGTTGGATGTGGGTGGTTTTTATTTGAATATCATCCCTTGTGCTGCTGGGGTTGATGCTTAATGTATTGTGCTTAAGGTCCTCACCAATGGCTATCCCTTGTATCAATACCTTTGTAGCATCACTACAACCCGCCTCCTCTAATATCACAAGGGGACATCCCTAGGTCTTTGATTTGGTGCCAAAATCTCATGGCTGGGACTAGTCCTGGCCTGGCAACTCTAATGGCTAATGACAGGCCTCTGTGAACACATGGAAACTTTATGAAATTCTCCTGACAATGTTTCTCTCTGCAAATAGGCAGGGGAATTTTGAGACCCCATTTGTATGCAGTTATATCAATTTTAATACATTGTGTGTGTGTTTGTAAAAACTTTTGTGTATGGCAATATTTCTGTCCCAGATGTTTAACCTTCAATATATTTTTAAATCTCTTTTGTGATTGTTTCTAATGCTGCTTTTCATTGCTGTAAACTATTTAAGCCAGCCTAAATTAGACATGCTTTAATTCCATAGAAATCAGTGGAATAACTTCATCATGAAAAATCTCACTGACTCCTTGTGTAAAAAAAAAAAGCTATAAGCAGAACTTGGAAAAGTTAATTCTTTAGATTACAGCTTCTAGCTGGTTGGGACTATGTTTAGCCAAATATCTTGTTAGTCTAAGACGTGGAGGACATTGAGATCCACCCACAGTGGCAGCATCTCTTTAGAATTTGGGAAATTATAGCTCAAAGGAGGCCTGTGAGAGGAGGATAATGGCAGGAACTTTTTACCTATACATACCTGTACCAACTGTAGAGAGGACTCCAGCAAAGAGTTAAAATAGAGTATTTTATTTGGAATTAGCAAATACACAAAAAATCAGACATTCTCAAGAACCGTATAAGGCTACTGGAAAATGAGGCAAGAAAGGTTGGATAGAGAGAAATTGGGTGGAGATGATGATAATTACCAGTCCTGAAGCAGAAGGTCAAAAACAGAATGGTTCGGGCAGCGAGACTAAGGGTAGCACAGAAGAACAGAGATCTGGGCACCATGTAGTACTTCCAAAGTACTGCAACCTACTGGACCTGAGTTTTAAATACCCTATTTCCTGCCCTGAAGGAGGGCTCACAGACAAAGTGGTAATGGCTTTTTCATGGGTTCATCAAAGGAGTCCAGAATGGGCTGATTGCTTTAACTTTAACTTTAACTCCCAAACATTGATGGGAGTCATGACAATCTCTTAATGTTTTGTCCAGTTAAAGCTAATGGGAAAGGTCTAGGTAGGATATGCTCTTATTAGGGTTTCTGATTGCTTCACCTGGGCAGTTTCATCAGCTATTGTTTTTGGGAGTGCTCTCAATTTGCAGTTTTTAGAAAGGATTATCCCAAGCCCATTAACACTGGGCATTCCTGCCTAATCTTCCCTGAATTTATGACATGACCATGTCTGAGGTCATCCTGACCTGGCATATGCTTACAGCCAGTGCACTTTCAAACATGTGTTTCAGCCATAAAATATATTCAATGATGAAAACAGCACATCCTGCAGTATGGTGCAGTAACAATATTTTCTCTTCTGTTCTTCTGGGCCAATGTGGATGGAAGCAGCAGAGGGAGTCCATGTCTTATGGTCACTCCTCACAACTATGAATGCCTGCATAGAACTCAAGTCTTGATTTCATTTAATTGGTCAAGATCTGTCAAGATCTAATACATCCACCAGTTTAGTTATGCAGAAGGTGTAGGAGAAAGTGATGATGGCATCAGTCAGGGAAAAAAAGCTGCCTATTTCACGTATGCCTGGCTTTAAGGGGTCCTTGAAGACAAGGCACTATGGGGTATATGTTTTGGGAAATCTCTTCTACTGTGGCACGGGGGATTTTCCAAGCTATCCCATCTATAATGCCTTAGCTTAAAGCCATGGAATTCAAGAAATAGGAGACCTTAAATCAGATACTTCCTTCTCTTATTGCTGTTGTCTCCTGACACTAATAGGGAGGTGTCATAGAATCACAGAATAGAAAGGACCACAAAGGCCATCTGCTTTATCCTCCTGCCATGCAGGAATGCCTATCTAAAGCAATTCTGAGAAATATACCCATTCAACCATTATTTAAAATCTTGCAAAGAAGGAAAATCCACCACAATCTGAGGCAGCCTATTCTGCTGTTGAATTCTGCTTACCATTACATTCTTCCTAAAGTCAAGGTGGAATCTTTTCTCTTCTATTTTGGATCTATAGGTTTGTGTCCTAGTCTGTGGAGACACAGAAGACGAGCTTGCTTCATCTTCTACTGGACATCCCTTCCAATATTTAAAGATGGCTATCATATCATATCATAAAGACTTTTGAAAAAAAATCAGCTTCATTCTTTCTTTTGGTTTTGAGTGGTACTTTCAGGGAACAGCATTGTGTTCTAAAATGCTTAGCAATTAACAGTTGTGTATAGGAAGCAGAAGAAAACAACAACAACAACAGTCATTTTGCTAGCGACCAGCACTTTTGTCACTGCATTTTCTTTCTGCTCTGTCCATTTCTTTTCAAGTGAGCAGGAACACACAGATAAATGCATTCTGAAGAATATCTCATTTCAGCCTTAAATGGTGCTTCAGAATTTTCAATTCACACTGTTGCCATTTTTACAGGAATTGATGGCTGCCTTTGTTATCAAAGCTGACAGGCCTCTAGTAAGGCTGCATAATCGGCCCGAGCTGGCCGTGCCTTTCATTATTCCCAAATGGCAGATTCTCATGATATCTCTCTTTTATAGGCATCACTCATTTTTATTTCTTATTTGACATGGCTCCTCCACTATTCTGCAGCTGGGGTGCTGAGATAAAACAACTCCTTGAAAGCCAGAGGAAGAACAGCTCAAATCTCCTCTAGATGCTGCTGGCTCTGCCTTTTCCTCCCCGAGCTTTTAAGATCTGAGGGCTTATATTCAGGTTTGTAGTGATGACACTGTGGATACGGAGCTAGGAAAATAAAGACATCTTGTATGCACCAATCTTAGTGTTTTAGGAGTTAGGACCCAGATTTTAGGCACTAAATTTATGCAGGGCTGAACTCATATTTGAGATGTTTAAAGTATGACTTAGCTCCCAAGATTAAATTGCTCAGTGGCTGTAATTTTTCCAGTTCTAGGTCTTCTTACTTTCCAGGTTTTGAAATCTATTCCTTACTTAATTCAAAGTATAAGAGCATTGGCCATTTTTGCCATGCCATCACAATGCTGACTCATGTTCAGTCACGTATCCTGTTCTCCACAGAATCTACAGCTCTTCCATTTAGGTGTTATACTTGAATTGGTAAGCATAGTCTGTCTTTCATTCAGTATGGTAATGCAGTATTGAACAGCATGGGCTCCAGTCCTAAACCTCTCTTTACTCAAAAACTGATTCATTAATCTACATCTGGATGGGGACATGCTGCTTTCCGCATATTGGTTAACTTCAGCTTCTATCATCCTAACCATTAAGACGTGCTGGATGTAGCTTCTGCAAACTGATGGCAGCTTTCCTGATCTATGGTATGCCCATTAGGCTGAATTTCTATTACATTATTGTATTATATTGTACTGTGGCTGTGAACAACTCAAAATGCTGTGGAGAGACGTTCTGTTTCTATTGTGTGACTTCAAGTTGTTTCTGACTTATGGCGATCCTAAGGTGAACAGTGCTTTCTGGGGCTGAGTGTGTATGAATGCCCCAGGTCACCCAATGGGTTTCCATGGACAAGTGGGGAATCAAACCCTGGTCTCTGGGGTCAGAGTCCAACATTCAAATCACTACATCGCACTGATCCCCCCGGTTATTCTTGCAGTTTCATGCAAATGAGACCTCAAATGTCATTTAGCTGGAGAAGGTGTCTGTAAGGAGGAATGGGACAAAATTAATTGAAACCATTTTGAAAGACTGACCAACAGTTACAAGAAACATTTATTTAGAGTCATTGCTGCTCAAGAGCGTCACCAGGCACTGAATCTCAAGGTCTGCATATTTTTGACATATGGACATTGATAATTGAATCAGTTGTGGAGAAATAAATGTTGAAAATGACATGTTTTTATGTCATTATCAGATTAAATGATGTTCTTTGTCTAAGATTACAGGATTACATTTAGATCTAATAGTATTTTACACTGAAAGACCATAATTTTAGCTTAGGGCTTTTTCGGACTTTGGGAAGAAAACGGGGCATTCTGTTACTCACCGGACTGGCACTGCTCCGGGGATGAAAATGCCGGCTTCCGGTTGGTGGAGCATCTTCAGCAACTGGAGAAGCTCGCCAGCTGGAAGCCCACCCCCGGAAGATCTGCAGCCTCGTGCTGGTGCGAGCCTGCAGATCTACACAGGACTGCAGCGATGGAGTGGGGCGTGCTGGGCTATTGAAAGACCTGTTTTAAGCGGTCTTCCAATAGCGCAGTGAACCACCAGTTCTGGTCGTTCCAGAGTGGGCTGAAGTCCGAAACTACAGAAAATAGTCCGGACCCAGTCCGCCCCCAAGTGCAAACATCCTTGCTGGAGGATGCACTGCCCCGTTGTAAAAACAAAATGCGAAAAAGGCCTTAGTTACCTCAATGGTGTAGCTTGGTGCAAGTGGGGTAGGGGTGGGGGGCGGAAGTGTGGCAGAAGGGCGAAGGCACACATGGGCATAGGCATGGTTATGGTGCACATGGGTGGGGCTACGGGGCATAGGGGGAGCTATGCCACGTGGGGGTGAGGCTATGGTGTGCAGGGAGGCAGGCAAGGATTGGTGGTGCCCCTAAAAAATGCTACCCAGGGTGCATCATTCCCCTCGCTGCTCCCATCTCTAAGTGACTAATTTGCCTTATATCTAACAACATTTAAGTTTGAAAGACCATGATTACCTGTCTCAGGGTGCATCTAGGCTGACTGAAAACTTCCAGATTTTGTTCGTGTTCGTTTCAATTTTATATTGGGTGAAAATTGTCTGAAAACTGTCTCCCTCTCAGCTCTCTTTCCATAGCAAGAATATCTTTTTATCTACAAAGGCTTTCAGCTATTAACTGGTAGTTGCATAAGGTTTTTTTTTAAAAAAAAAATTAGAGAGTTTGCTATGCTTCTCAGTGTTATGTTTTAAATGTTTAAAGCTATATAAGTACATAAATAATATGTGATAATCATAAAAGGTTCACAACTTTTCTCATGATAACACACACACACACACACACACACACACACTCTTAAAATATGTAAAATTTGAACGCAGCAGATGTCACCAGGCCATATACCTCCAGTCTATGATATGGTTTAATTGGCAAATATTGATTGGCATGAAATATAAATTATATCCTACTATGGCTGGGAAGCTTGCTGGCAAAGAAGAACTGGCTGTACACGTGAGTTGCAAAACTGGGTCAGATTGGGACCTCAGGGCATGACAAGGTCATAGTCAAGGAAGCTCTGATGACAATGGTCTTGCAAATGTCCCTCAACTACTCAACCTTTAGAAACAATAGCACCCACAACTGCCTTCATGGAATCAATGATTGTCTTTGATTCTTTTCCTCTGTCCATCAAAACTCTCCTTTTGTCTCCTCACCTGTCTGCCATCAAGGAGCTATCATGATTCCCATCACTCCTTTGTCACCTAATGCTAAGGGCATTAGCTCATTGCTGACCTCATTATCTACTCTGCCAGACAGCCATTAACACCTTCCTCTTGAGAGCAGAAAAAGACTATTTAAACCCTGGCTGTGAGTCTGATAGCTCATATACTCTGGACATAGGCCATCACTCTACTGATCTGTTCTGTTCCTGTTCTCTTAGTTTGGACCATTTTGCTTTGTCTCTTCTCTCTGGATAGGTAAATATCACCCACTTTGCCCTAACTTTTTGTCATCCAATTTTTGTTCCCTTTCACTTAGTTAGCCTTGTGTGATTGTGAGACTGCTTGGATCTTGTATGTGTGTGAATGTTAATTCTCCCAGTAGAACAAATATTCTTTGAATCTCCAGCTGATTTTCCCTGCATTAGTACAGGTATACATTGCTGTAAAAGATCCTGTTAGGTTACTCCCTTCTCACAGGCCTCTCCTTTGAGCTAATATTCCCCATTGTTTCATGGAGGCACTGGCATTGCAGGTGGACCCCTGAGTCACCCATGTTTGGGGGTAACACACAAACACACTCTAATCCACTCCAGAATTCCAGATGAAACAAACTACAACTGCAGTGTTATGCATACCGTACCTGGAAGTAAGTGCCACTGAATTACATGGGAGCTCACTCCTGAACCTCCCTCCCGATAACAAATAAATAAATGAACAAACAAAGTTGAGAACAGCATCTTTAAAAGCAAATCAGTTTTTTTAAAAAATAAAATTGCTATGCTTTATTTAAAAGCACAGTAGAGGTTTAATTCCCTGCAACTCTGCCTCATTGTATGCTTTTCTAAACTTATATCCTGTTCTTTTTTCTTTTTTTTTTAAGACGTGAACCAAAAGCTGAATTTTTGAATCCCTCCTTTGGGATCAATATGAAGCAGAAAACTGCTGAACAGGTGAAGAAGTGTTCCCTTTAACAGTAAGCTGATACTAAGCTGCATTTGACAACTTAGCCAGTGCCCTTCAACTGGAAAAGCCCAGAGGATTTGGCAGCCAGCTAACCCATCTGCCCCATTCCACATCCCTCTGCAAATCAGCAGGTACTTGTCCTTGTACTTGTTGTTCCATTTGCTTGCCTGCAGGGTTGAAATGTGAATCCTCTACTATTCATTCTTGCACTCAAAGACAGATAATTAAGTGTAGTTTTTGTCCCATTGCAGAAGAAAACAAACATATTTATGTGGTATCCTCCCATCCTTGAAGGTCCTGAAGTATTTCAGAGAAATTATTCTGAAGAAAGAAAAGCATAGGCTTTTATGCGATTTTGTTTCTTCATGGAAAATGTAATTTCCTGTGCAAAAATATGCTTCTTCAACTTGAAACACATTTTCTGCACAAAAAATATTTTTTGTGGACCTCTCACCCCATGTATTTCTCTGTAGAATAACTCCACTCGAGGACTTTGAAATGTTTTGAAAAACTGCAAAAGTTTTGCTGCTCTGTTATTCTTCCCAATAGGGTTCCCTGATTGTCAGGAGACCTATTCTTTTCCGACTAGGAAAAGAATAGCTCAGAATATCTTTTCCATCCCTATGATAATCTGATGTAAGAATTGTGTAATAGCAGCACAAATGCCAGTGGATGTGTTGTATTTTTTCTTTTTTATTTTTTTAAATACAATTTCTCTTTTAAAAAATTGATTATACAATAGTGGTCCAGTACAACAAAAGAGAGGCAGAGTGATATAGAGGTCTGGACATTGGACTGTAATCCTGGAGACCAGGCTGCAGTTTCCCACTCAACTGTGGAAACCCACTGGGGAACCTCGGGCATGTCACATACTCTCAGCCCTATTAAACTCTGTGATAGTTTTCACTTTAGGGTCACCATAAATTGGAAATGACTTGAAGGCACACAGCAACAACAACCGTAACAAAAGCTGAAAAATAAAAACATAAAAGGAGGGAAAATAAGTACATTAGTCACAGGTTTTGATAAAAGTTGACCAAATGAAATGTCCAAATACAAGTCCATACATCATTGCCATATATAATCTTTCAAATGTTTCAAGTGTTGTTAATTTTGTCCATGGATCACAGGTGGAGAAAAATGATCTTTCCAGTAATGAAGTATCAATCTTTTAGCAGTCAAAAGGATGTGAAAAATCTATTTGTTCATTTCCAAAGAAACAGGTAAATAATTCAGACAAACATGCAAGTCCAAAACCAAATTTACTTGTGGGATTACTTCCTCTCAAAATGTAGGTGCTATGGGATAACTCCAAAACATTCATGTTGAGGATGCTTTATAAGTATTACATCTTCAACAATTTGCTAATTTAGAAAGTCCTATCTTTAGATCTTGTGGTGACCAATATACGCAAAAGAACTATTATTGCTGTATAAGATGCAGTAGGAGATCTGTATCCATACTAGTTACTAATGTTAAAACCAATGGCTATTGATTAGTCAGAATGGGACATTGCAATTCTCTGTCCCATTCTTGCTGTAAACCTCACTTGTCATATTTATTTATAGATAACAGAAATGTATATATACAAATTGCTGGTTTGGATACTTGGTTAGCCTCATTTAATGTTTCTAATATTAAGAGAACTTCACATGCATTTAAAACCAGATCTGGATTGTAACAAATGTTTCAACTGTAGATATTGTGTAACTTATAAGAAAATAAATTTATATCTAAATTATTGTCTAATATAAATTTTATACTCACTGTTCACTTAGTGAACTATATATAAGTCAACAATAATTAAATATTTAAAACCAAAATAGACATACAGAAATTACATAGAGAGAAACCTTATGATTTCTACAGGCAGGGTTGATGCAATGAATCATAAAGTCATTACATATCAACTTCCATTGGGAGGAAGAACAATGTGAGCTACTCAGGGTTGGTAATCCATGGTCAAATAGCCATAGCCCTGCGGGATATAATCCAATGCTTGTAAAGCATCAGTGGAACATCTGAAAGGAGGAAAAAAACTTGATGGTTCTTGTTGGTTGATATGGGCACCTGAATAGTCTAAACAGCCAGACATGTTCCACATAACAGTCTTCTCCAGTGGCTGAATTTTTCTTCAGATTTCTTGTGCCTCCTCTGCACAGGAACCATCAAGTTCCTATGGCTATTTGACCATGCTTATGGATTACCTAACCCTGAGAAGCTCACATTGTTCTTCCCCCAATGGAAGCTGATATGTAATGACTTTATGATTCGTTGGATCAGCCCTGCCTGCAGAAATCATAAAGTTTCTCTCTATGTAATTTCTGTATGTCTATTTTGGTTTTAAATTTTAATTATTGTTGACTTTATATATAGTTCACCAAGTAAACAGTGACTGTATAAAAATTATCTTAGACAATAATTGTTATATATGAATTTATTTTCTTATCAGTTACACTTCATTTTATTCCTGACTTTTAAGTTTGTTGGTTAATTGTAGATATTGCCATTTAGCTGATAAATGTAATTTAAACTGCTCTTGCAAAATTGAAAAAGGCAAAAAATATCATCATCATCATCATCATCATCATCATCATCATCATCATCTACCAAGTATCTGATTTAAGGTAACATTTTGGCCCATGCCTTCCATAAAAATGGTTCCTTACTAATTTTCAGTTTTGGATTCCCCCACAAAGTCAATAGTGTATGAGCATATGAGTCAAACTGCAATTGATGAGACAATATTTGCCAGGCAGTTCTAACTGCTGAAGCTGTTGGTAAAATATTGTCCTTTTTAAAAATAAAGTGAGAACCAAATACAGTCCTTCCTCCACGTTGGCAAGTTTCATTTTTGTGAATTTGATTATTCACCAAGGTGTCCGCTTGCTTCCCCCCCTTCTCCCCCTCTCATTCCCTGGCCTTTTGCCTAGGCATAGGGAGGGGGAAGATGTTCACTCCCCCTGCACTCTCCTGCCCATTGCCTGTGAGGGTGTGCTGGCAGTGACTGACAGGAGGGTGCAAAGAGGGAAGATCATCCTTTCTCTGCACTCCCTCACCCACATAGATGTGCTGGCAGTGGCCAGCAGGAGGGTGCAGGTAGGAAGATTGTCCCTTCCCTGCACTCCTTGCCCACTGCCCATGAAGACGTGTTGGCAGCAGCCAGCAAGAGAGTGCAGGGAGGGAGATTGTGGCTTCCCCTGCACTACCCCTCTTGCAGTCCATGCAGGCGCACTGGCAGTGGCAGGCAGCACGGTGCAGTAAGGAAGATTGTTCCTTCCCTTCACTCCCCCCACCTGCCATCCATGTGGGTGCGCCAGCAGTAGCTGGCAGCAGGATGCAGGGAGGAAGATCTTCTTTTCCCTGTACACCCCTGCCTGTTGACCGAGGGTGGCACCAGCAACAGCTGGAAGATGGGTGCAGGGAGGAAGATCTGATTCTCCAGAGGAGTTATTCGTGATTTTTTGACATTCATGAGGGTTCTGTGCTCCTAACCCTTGTGAATGTGGAGAGCTTACTGTACTGTTGAATAGAGGTGCCACAAATGAAGGCTCTAAGGTTAACTATGGTGGATTACTAACTTTAAGTGGATATGTCAAAAATTAACACAAGATAACAGATATGCCAGGTGGCATGTAAGAATATTTGGAGGCAGAAACCTTTCTCTTTGAATGGAATTTATATCTTTTTCACTGAAATTTTTGGAAGAGATGAGCCCTCTCCCCATTTCCTAAACAATGTATTTAGTTTTTGAAAAAACTTGCAAGGTATAAGTAGAGAAATTCCACATTTAACATAAAAAAATCTAGGTTTAATATTCATTTTATTGATGTTTACCATACCCCACAGACTCATCCACCCAATTCCACCCACATCTCTAAATCTTGTGTGATATCTTTTAACAGTTTACTTGTATTAAGATTAATCATCAGAGATAAGTCCCTAGGAATAATTATATCCAAATAAGTAATAGAATTGAGGCAATATTGAAACTGACATGCTTTAAGTATGGTAGAATCTATCATGTCTCCCAGTAGTAGTATTTTTGACTTAGACCAGTTTATTGAATACTGAGATATTTTATCAAAATTTCTAATCAGCTCTGACAAAACAGGGATCCACCATTGGGGGCTCTGAAATGAACAACAAAAGATAATCTGCAACAAGAATATTTTTAAATTCTAACCCAACATGCACAAATCCATTGATCTTGGAATTTTGTTTAATAGCACATACTATGGATTTCAAGCACAAACTGAATCTCAAAGGAGACAGTGGACATCCCTGTCTTGTACTTTGTTTCAGTGCGAAAAAGAATGAGAAAAAAAAACCACTGGATACAACCTGGGCTCTTGGATAGGGTGTATTATAAATTTAAACACAGCTGCCACAGTTTTTTATGGGCATCATCCCATGTTTAATGTCATTTGATAAACAGTCAGGCAGCTAGCAGCTTGAAGGAAGCCAACCTCCAGCACAAAGCCCAGAAAGGAGCAGGGGCAGGGATGCTACTGGACAGGGGTCAGTCTGAGCCAGTTTGGGAAAGTAACATTTCCATGAGGGTCTCCAGGACGATGCTTTGGCAGACAAACCAGTGAGATTAGCTGCCCGACTTTCTTATTGGCTCAATATCCAAAGAAAGAAGGTGCACACTATTTAATGGATGGGTTTTCAGCAAGATTCCACATATCTTTTATGTTAGCTTGTGTGGTAACAGAAGCGGGCAGTTTAAAATCAGACCAGGAGATCCTTGTGGCATTCCAAAGTCTTCAAGGAATGTAGGGCTGGTAGAATAACAGGTCCCTTTCTTTCCCTGCCATTACCTACCTTACGAGTGTCTCTACTACTCATGAGTACAGGGTGATTCATCACCTGTCCTACCCCAGAAATAAAACTCCTGACTATCACTAAAGCTCTGTTGCCAAGGTTCAAATCTATCCTTTTGTAGAGAGGCAAATCTATAGACAGAACTGAAGAGAGAATGAAGAAATATTTCCAAACTAGGAATAAATCTCTGGGATACTGATTCTTTTTTTTTGGGGGGGGGGAATAGAGATGGAGGAGGAATCTAAGCTCCATTAAAAGGAGAAATCTATGTGTCTGTGAGAAAGAACCTGGTGCACAGTTCTGAGGGTGTTGTAGTTGATGGGGGATTCCTTCAAGGAAAGCTCCCCTTAGTAGGTGTGTTGTTTAAATCTTTTTGCTGAAGGAAACAATTAGAATCACCAAGGCTCATTCCAAAAGTCTAACTGGCTGCAACATCTCTTCTTTCTATTGTTCTAGCCTTATTGGAAGAGGTTCTTCTCTCACATCCTCTTGTCTGTGTTGGTGGGGAGAAAGGACACCGAGTGCGACTGCTTGTTGTACCAGCTTTGAAGAAAGATGACTTTGCAGCCAGCTGTTAGAAGGAAAACAAAGGGGAAAGCTGGGCTCTTAAAGACCAGTTGAGAAATTGGGAACGCAAAGGATTAGGAATGGTGTTCCTGGCTGATCCATGGCTGTTGAAGGAATATAAGAGCTAGGAAATCAATAAATAGTATCACTTAAACAATTGTAGAGCACTTTGAAATGTTCAAAGTGTTTAATGAACATTATCAAATAGTAATCTTCACATAAGATAAAGTTGTATTTTATCCTCCCCCCATACTGCAGATGGGGAACGTGGCCATTTCCACACCTACACTGTTACAATGCTATTATGCCACTTTCAACATCATGTAGAATTCTGGGTTTTGTAGTTTACTGAGGCCAAAGAGCTCTCTGGCTATAAATTCCTAAAGGCCCTGTTGAAAACCCGCAGCAATACTAGAACTGAACCAAGTAAGTTACACATAGTTGATTGCTCCTCTCCTAAAGAGGGTCCACACCTGGGCTTGTGCCTTTACAAATTCAGACAAAAACTTGGAACAGATTATTTGCCCACCGATTGATGCAGGAGGGCGATGCCCTGTGCTATGAGCCCCACCAGGTTTGAGCTGCAGACCTTGGGAGTTGCAGTATGATTTTTCTGCAAGGTGCCTGGCTGAAGAAGGCTGACCAAGCTTTTTGGAACTACAGACCAGCCTTTAAGAAATTACAAAGGAATCTAGGCCATTTCTGCACTACACTGTTATAGTGCTATTACTCCACTTTCAATATCCTAATGGATGGGTCTAAACTGCAAATCCCAGGATTCCATAGGATGTTGAAAGTGGAATAATAGCACTATAACATTCTAGTGTGGAAATGGCCTCAATGACAGTCGGCTGTGCTGGACTTCACTTGGGCTGCACTCTTGTTGTCTTTGTTCTACCAGCAGCTGACATGCTGAAGTAGCATGTTAAATCCACCGAAGCGGCAGATGGAGCGTGCCACAGATCATAGACCCCGTGGCTCTACATCTCACTCTATTAGTGCGGGCAAAGAATGGGCTGCACATTTTGCTCACTGTCAACGCTGCAGGAGAAGAGAAAGGGATCCGTTATCAGTGTTGCACACGCAGCTCACTCTGCGTCAAGGTGATGCAGATGTTAATTACTTTTCCCCTTAAAAATCCAGCAGAGACGGTGGCGGCGGCAGCGGAGGGGGTGTGTGGACGATGAAGGAGGCTGCTACCCTCCCAGGGGGTGTTCAAGGTTGGGAGGGAGGGTGTGGGAAGGATGGAGGATGAAAGGAAAGCATGTGTTTGTGCGTGGCTTCCTCCCAATTGAAACAACTGCAAGCCTGAAGTTCTGGCAAGATGCTCCCCCCTGAGCTTCCCTTTCACTGGAGGATGGGCCTATGCATGCTTGTACAGATACGGAGGTACACACACACACAATCTGGTGGGAGCCCCCAGTCTGACCGCAGAGTGAGAGAGATTACATAAAACGCAGCATCAACAGTTGGAAAAAAAAGAAATGGATAGAGAAGCATTGATTATTAGTATGGATGTGTCCAGGGAATTTGCAATACTAAAATATTGTTGAAAAGATTCTGGGAGAAAGGCGGAGGAAGTTAGGGAAAATGTATATAAAAACAAAGCAATAGGAATGATAATATATAATAGATATGATGTGATTTTATTGTTATGCATAAATATGTTAAGCAACCAAATGTATAAATATAAACAAAGTGTTATACATGATTTTATAAAAATAAAGTAAAAAAAATGCCACCATTCTCACGGAATTCAATGCTAATAATATTTTTGAAAACTTCAAGACAACACATTTGTCTTCTAAAAGAGGCTAAAGCTGTTAGGTTCAGGATGAATAAGATTTGTACTAACTGTTGTAGTAATGATAGGGCTCTCCAGATGTTGCTCAGCTGCAGCTCTTAGCAGCCCCAGCTGCCAAATCAATGAAAAGGGGTGCTGGAAGTTGCAATTCAATTTCTACTCTTAATATAAACAGCTATATATGGAATTATATGGAGGACTCCTTACACTTTGGATTACAAAGCAAACATCTCGGGATTGACTGGATTGTCTGTTTATACAGAGTTTGGCAGAAAGGTAGGACAAACATTCAGACAACCTGTTTCAAATTACTTTTGGTGGTAATGAGTGCACAATGTTACCTGTATGTTACCTGAAACATGCTACTTTTAGAGATACAGAGGGCCATTCCTCCTCAGAAATAACAGTAATGTTATTTGTTCATGTAAAGGTTAATCTTCCCTTATGTGTTTGCTGTGTTTGTATGTGTATATATATGTTGATAAACATCTTATTGAAACATTTTGACAGACTACTTTTTCTTACTTTTACTGCAAATTATTTTTTCCAAAAAAGTAAACAAAATAGACATCATAGACTGTCAACATTTTTTTTGGTAGTGTTAATGGTAATTACCAAGGATGGAGTGGTGAATTCTCAGTAAAGAGTTACATACCAAATTATTTTTTAAAGTAACCTCCCAAGCTCTGCATGTACCATTAGATCATGCTTTGTAGAAAGGAAATGAGATAAATCAATGAAAATCAAGATTATTTTAATAATACAGTATAGAAATTTACCTGGACACGATGGACAACATTTTCCTGGATGAATGGTGGGATTACCACAGTTTGGTACAGAGCAAGTGATCAAGCACACATTTCCCGGCCATTATGACAGTAACATTCACGACAACCATCATGCCAACTTTCCTCATTTTCATGACGGTGCCCATCCACAGACAAGCAAGAATTTGCCTTGGCTGGTGGCATTATAGAGGATGGTAACTCTGTATAAAATAAAAAAAGATTCAGTACCTTAGTATCATGTTAATAACCAACAGTTAATCTTCCCTACGTTCATTTTATTAACTAAACAAATGGTTCTCAACCTTTTCATTACCAGGGAGTCCTTGTAATAAGAATCTATTGCCAGGGAACCCTAGGACTTAACTAAGTATTTCAATATTTAAATTTTAGTTTTAAATATTCAAATATTTATTTCAATATTCAAATATTCAAACGTTTATTTATTAAAGGCTTCCGGAAACTAGGATTCAAATCCCTACTCAGACACTGAGTGATCTTGGGCAAGTCACATTCTCAGCTCAGAGGATGGCAAAGGCAAACATCTTCTGAACAAAGTCCTGCACCCCCCGCAAAAGTGATAGGTTCACCTAGGTGTTGCCATAAATCAGAAATGCTGCTGACAGGGGGAAATTCTAGCCATCACATCTCTCCCCTTTGAAAAATGACTCATTGTGACCCTAAGGCAAACCTATCATGGGGGTTTTCTGGGTAAGATTTGTTGCTTTAAAGTGCTCCCTCATTTGCAAAGGATCAATTCTTTGGTTTTGTAGTAGTCCCCAAAACAGGTAACTCAAGGGAGGAGAGAAGAAAGGAAAGGAAAAGAAGGCTGGGGAAAGACTCACAGGATGTGTGTGTAAAATAGGGAAGGGAACAGGGTGATTAAACTCAGAAGGCAGCAGCTCTTAATTCTGGGGATGGTCCTTCTGACTAATGAATTTGTGGGAGACTGTTTAGTGAGCTCAGTGGTGAACAGAAAAGATGTACAATCTCTACGTTTGCAGTCAAAAAATTACTGATGATTCCCCAATCTCTGTGTAACAACTGATTCCCCCTCCCATACAATTATATTGAATCATACTAAAAGGAGGCTGAAGCAGACAGAGAGGGATTCAGAGAAGGATTGATTTGCCAGCAGAAAATTGCTGGAGTGCTGCAGCATCTTGGAAGGTCTCATATTTGGGGAAATATGGAAAGATCAGGGGTAGGGAGATGGGTTTCCTTCATATGGCTCCCCTAGCAGCCCTGCTCCCTTTTGCAGTCAATGGGAATGCTGTAAGGGTAAGTGGAGAAGTGCTGCAGGAACAGCCTTGATTTGCCTCCAGCCCCTTGGCTGTCATTGGCACCCTTTTCTGGGCCACATTACTTTCTCTCTGCTGCCTTGTGCCAGGGTGTGTGTGTGTGTGTGTGTGTGTGTGTCCGTGTGAGAGGAGCGGGAGCTGCATTCCTTTTTCTGTGCAGTGCTGTTAAGCTGGCTGGAGAAGGCAGCCCAAGTGCAGAAGTGGCAGTGCCAGCATTGTGCGCTTTGAAGCAACAGCCCAACAAGACACGTGGCACTTTGCCAAGAGGGAGAAAGGAGGAACAGTTTTGGCATCTGTACCCTACCCCACACTGCTGCTTCCCTATTGCTGCTACTGTTGGTGCCCAGTGGCAGGGCTTCACAGGGCTTAGGCCCATGATACATTTCACAGACTCTTCTAAAGACCCTTAGGTGTCAATGGACCCAAAGTTAAGAACCACTGAGTTAAACAATATAGGTATACTGTACAATATAATATACAGTTATACTTGAACAGGTATAGATAGCTATAATATAGCTTTACACACCAAGGGTGGATTCTGAAGACCATGCGTTCACTGGAATGCAACTCCCACCATTTCTCAATACTGGCTAGAGCTACTGGCCCAGTAACTTCTGGACTGTAGCCCAATTCCACCCCTGCTGCAGGCACAACACCCATGTTGAAGATACATTTCTGCATTTAGAAAGTGTTGTCATTGTCAGGAAAGCAACATGGTGGACATTTATGCATTCAGACAACAAAAAATTAGGTAGCACAGTGTCCTTAGCTAGCACATGGTTCAGCAGCATGCAACTCTTTCTCCCAGTATTGGAAATATTTCAAATATTTTTTGTAACAAAATGAAGAGATTCATAAACTTATGAATGCTTACGTGAGAGTAAGTTCCACTAAACAGACAGGAGCTTACTCTGGAATAAAGGACAGTTCTGTAAATATAAATGTGCCGAACAATGTAATTGTACCTGCTGTTTTACAGATAATGGAATTTATGTAGTTAAAGTAGTAAAAGAAGTTTAAGTTAGATAAGAATTTATGCAGTGCACAGATTTTGAATTCCCTTCAAATTTCATTTTTTCCCTGAAAAAACCTTGGGGGAAGCAGGGAAGAGATTTTCCATGGGAGAGGGCACAGAAATCTAGTAATTATAAATTACTGACCATTTTTTCAAAAGACATTTTAAAGTAATGTTTCAAAACACATCTGTAATGCACTACTACCTAGATATTACATTTAGGTAACACTTTACAGAATAAAGATGATTTATAGTTACTTTTCTGGACTGAATATTAATAATTTATCCAATCCATTTCAGTGAAAATAACCAAACTGGATTGGATAAAATCAGCAGCAATTCACTACTCCTTTTTTCCAGTTTCTCTATCTGATATGGATTTTAAAACTGAATGGATTTTAAGACCTTGATTAGATGGCATATCCATCTCTACATATCCTGAGAATGACAATGGAATGGAACAGATCTTGCCTTGGAAAGTCATGCACTTCCAAGGCCCATGATGTGTGCCTTCAAGTTGCTTCTTGACCTGGGAACCCCATAGATTTTATAAGGTTTTCTTAGGCAAGTAACATTCAGATGTGGTTTTGACAATTCGTCCCTCTGCCATATAGCCTACAGCACCTTACCAGGGCTGCCCCCGCTTAGCATTACAGATCAGGGAGGATCTGCTGCTTTCAGGGAATTTAGGCCCGTGATACATTTCATAAAACCATGCAAGCATTTCATACAATGCTCACAGAATACCCTACGGTACATACATTTTAAAAAATGAGCACAACTAGAAATGCATGCACATAAGTGGTTCTCAACCTGTGGGTCCCCAGATGTTTGTGGACTTCAGCTCCCAGAAGCCCCGGCCACTATGGTCAATGCTCAGGGCTTCTGGGAGCTGAAGTCCATAAACATCTGGGGACCCACAGGTTGAGAACCACTGACATAAAACATACACAAGGATGCTGTAGTTCTTGAACAAATGCATACAAAATACACTTAGCCCTTCATATTTGTGGGTTTCACTTTCACAGATTTGACTGAGAGTTTCTCCAACCCTTGCCCCCTATCTCAAGTGCTTCTTCTCTTTAAAAACCTGCCTCTAGTCCTCTTCCTCCTCCGCCAGCCACTACCTGGGCAGATAAAGACAATACACAAGCCAGTTCCTCAGCACCATAAACCTTCTTCTGATGCCCCATACACACTCAAGGAAAGAGATGGGTGAGAGAGAGGAAGTATAGGGCCACCATGCCAATCCTGCCCCTTTCCCTGATCTGATTTGGACTCTGGGGCCCACTCTCCTCCAGCACACATCGGTCCCCTTCACACATACACACACACACACATTTTGATATCTGTGTTTTTTCTACTTTTGTCCCAACCCTAGTAAATGTGGAGGACCAACTGTATAGTCTTGCAATTTAATATAGAACTAGAACACAGCAAGAATACTAGCAGGATTTTCAGACACAAAATAGGAATGAGACTGATATCTCTCTACCTGTACATTTGCAGATAAGACATCCTTGATCATTTTTCTGGAATCCCATTGGACAGGTTTTACCACATGAAAGTTCTGGGCATTTCTTACAACGACAGATTTCACAACCATGCTTGTTCTTCCTGGATGAGTAAAGTAATTTGTGAAAAGTTTAATTTTTTCTTAAGTGCAAACAATACTTCTAATCAATATAATTCTTTCCCTGACATAATTCAACACACAAATACAAAGAAGTGTGTATTTCCACTGGGAAAAAGGTATCTTGGAATAAGAGATAACCAACGTTTCCCCACATTTGTGTCCAGAGCCCACCTACCCTGTTTCATTTCATTTTGTTTTGTTTTTACGCCCAAACTACAGAACTAAAACCATGGACTTCTCCTCTCATCTTCTTTGGCCCAAGGCTGTGATCCTGAACTTATTTGCTAGAGAGTGACAAAATGACATCTCTGGACACAATGAGACCTATTTCTGAGTACAAGAGGTTAGGTGTTTGCAAACTTACAATATTGCCACATATTCTGGATTTAAAAAGCAAGACACTATTCCAGAATTAAAATTTCAGACATGACCTGCATACTTAACAAGCCACTATGTACTGTACTGACCGCAGAAATAGTGCAGTATCAGTCCAAAGTCTTATAATCTCAGGAATATTGTGGCTACAGGCCTCTAAGGTTTATTTCTGCTTAGAAGTGCAAAAGCATAACCAAGAATCCAGTTCAAGCACACTGCATTAGCCATTATTCAAACGTTCAAGTGCAGCCATTCTCTTATCCACTAGGTGGGGTGCCGCTACAAATTCATACCAAACATACATATATGTCCTATCTTTGAGTTTAAAGATCTCCAATCCTTCAGAATAACACCTTTTTTTCTTCCTAGACTTACTTAAACAGAGATGGACAGGGAGGTCTTCCTTTTCCAGGGAAAATGCTATCTATTCTCTTATCTTGAAACTGGAAGTAACATATTACTTGTAAAGCATTACTTTTGGGGATAATTTAACAATTTTTCTTTTTAAAAGTAAAGCAACAACTGGTAATACCAACAAGATTATATTTTAGAGCAGTGGTTCTTAGCCTTTTCTTTATCCAGGGCCTCCTTTAAATATCTTGTCTTGCCATGGATCCCCAAGACTTAAGATTTAAAACCCTAAAGGGCATCAAATATTTATATAAAGTTACTCATCAAAAGTCTTCAAATTCTGCCTTTCAACTGGCCAGGGGTACTTCTGTCTTATCTGCATTAAGTTTCAACTTGTTTGCCTTCCTCCAGTCCAATACTGATGACAGATACTGGATTAGGATCAGAACATTTTAGTTCCCCACAGCCACATTTTGTTGCAGCTCCACCCATAACTGGATCTATTCTACCCCACTGTCATCTGCACAGTTAGAAATAATGTCCTCAGGTTTTATTGCTACATACCCTCACTACATACATATTTTTTCTAGTAAGAAACATTGGGGATAAAAACTATCCTAATAAATCTATTTATGTCGTCACTGAAGTACTTGTTTGTGCCAAGCTATCCTAATACATTAAGATTAAAACACACAGTTTGTACTTGAGCCTGGAAACAGACAAAAAGCTAATATAACTGTTAAGAAGTCAGTCATATGTTGCCATAGACTGAATTCTATCAGTACTCTAGCTGCTGCATCCTGGACCAATGGTAAACCCTGTTATAGTAATCCAGTTCTCATGTAACTAAGTCAGGGTAAGCAGAAAGCAGATCCCTGGGTGATTTGCTGAGGTTCGGCAACGGTTTCTGAGTCTCCAAACTATTTAACAACAGTAACATGATTTTTCTTCTCCTAAATTAGAAAGACTTTGAAACAGCTGGGAGTAAAGTTTTGCAGTGTGAACTCAATGGAGTTTTTGGTACAGAAATCAGATTGCTAACTTCAGGATATGCTTTTGAGCGTCTACCTTTTGTATTTTGTCATGGATGATGCATCTTGTGATTCTAATAAAACAAAGCAGATCTCAGAACCCTGAAGTAATCCCACGCCTAAATTAAGAAAGGTGCTAATTTCCCTAGACACAGTGGACTAAATTCAGTTGTTAGTCCCCAAATTAGTAGACTTACTGAATCAACTGCTGAATGGCAAGAAGCACTCATTCAATCCCACTGATTAATTGCTGTATTCTGGTTGAAACTATCATCTAGATTTAGGCCAAAGACTATACTAGATAAAAACTGCGTAAACACTCTGGGCCACAGGCATTATCTGAGCATCCCAACACTCCTTGATGAGCAGTGCCCAACAGGCTTATTTCCTATTTCCAAAGTAGGAGAAGCATGAGAAACTCCTTGTTGCCCACATCCACAGCTTTATTAGGCCACAGCCTGACTGTTACTGCTCAAGATAATGATTTTGTACTTCAACAGGCTCTTTGGACACAAGCGGAAAAGAGAAATATGCGTTAAGCATAATTCGTATATTGATTATATTACCTTGACAACTTCTTCCAGCACTTTCATGGACTTATTAAATATGATAAGGACAAGAGAAAATCAGGGTAGGAAGGCCTAAACTAGCGTGCTGGTTAAAATGCTGGGATTTCATTTTGTAGCTTTTTCTTGTTTTTATATTTATTGCTGACTTCAGGTTTAGGTGAAACATATGAATAATAATAAAATAAAATATCGGAAAAGTAAACTGCCATATAGGTAGGTAACAGATACTAGGCCACATTAAAAAGTTTGAAAATCTGATCTGTTTTTATTAAATGAAACTACTAATTTGAAAGGAAGCAAAGATATTCCTGTGATCTTTCTAACTAGAAAAATGTAAAGAGATCTACTGGCTAAATGGGCTGGAAGGAAGCCGTATATATCTTAGAGTTTTGTAAATGAGTGTATCAGTTCCTTTCGAAAAGATTATCAACTTGTTGTTGAGAACTCCTTCCTCTTATTCAACATACCAAATGACTGAGAGTTTCCAGTGAATGTGATGAAGTGCTTTTCCCTGAAGGTCAAACAACATTAAGAATGAACATTAGTGGTATTTTCTTAAAATATATTTGGAGAAGTGTTTCCTTTTAAATCAAATCAGCAGAATTTATATACAGAATCTCTGTCATCTGGGTTCAGCAACAATATTCGAACTACTATTCAAAAATTCATACATCAATTCTGGTTGACCAAACAGGTGAAAGAAGTGGGCTGAGAACTGCAATTTTTTGAGGTTCATAATCAAAATCAATTTACAACTATACAGCTTCTTCAGTCAACAATATACCTGTTTACCTCAAAACATGTATTTTTGTCTTGTTACAGATTTCCTATCTTCCATATGTTATGTATAACGTAACATAAATATACATACAAGTATCCAAAGGGACAGTGCTTGTCACATGCTACCGGTTTGCATTTCTTAGGCCGTGGGCGACACTGGCAGATCTTACAATTGTGGACATCAGTCTGGAAACCGTAGGCACAGTCCAAAGAACAACCTGACATGAGGTCATTACACAGTTCTTCTCCTGTAAAGAACACACAGGAGCTTAGCAAAAACTAGCAGTATTTATCTCAGAAATAAATAGTTATGAAAATGCAGACTACCTTAGCTTAACCTCTTTACATAGTGTGCTTTGGACAAGTGCCATAGAATACTGTGTTGTTCAACTCTGTATCATTTAACAGGAAGTCAGAACCTATCGATAGCTTGATTTATTACATCAATTTGTTAATTTTGGGTAGCACTTTTTATTAGGACTAAAGTATATTTACAGCAGAAATAGAGTAATTTAAAACAGGAGTAGACACATGTTTTTGGACTACTACTCCCATATCCTCCACCATGATTATGTTGGCTAGGGCAGTTTGCAGATGCAGTCCAAAAACATCTGGAGGATAAATCTAAAGCATAAATGGCAATTTGCAATTTATAAAACAACTTATTCGCTGAAATACAACACTTAAGACAATAGCTAATTAGAAAGGGCCTCTCTATGCAAGTTGGAGTCTGCCCCACTCCAATATTTTCTGCTCTGCCCACTCACAAGAAGGAAAATTGTAATTTAAAAATCATTATGCCTCTACAAAATTGCAACTTGTTGCAAAGAGGCTGTCAGAGAAAGCTCTAGGTGCTTATCTTAGGTTTAACAATATGTAAATAGCTTCCTTACATTGCAACTAAGGAACCTAGCCTACAGTTACACCCATTAAGCTAAGTACCAGTTAGTGCCTAAAGCAGCAAAACTTCTATGAAACACAATTAAGAATTATGCACCAGAGACTTATGGTTCTGAAATGGCTGTGCAATAATTAGTCCAAAGAAGTCTCATACTGCCAGATTTTTAAAGCAAGTTGGTAAAGAATTTTACGTAAAAGGATAGTTATTTTGCCAGGAACATTTCCTCAGATTTCAGAAAAATCATAAAGCAAATATTAAAAATTACAATGTGACATTAACGTAATGGAGAATTTATTACACAATAATTAATAACTTTGATAGTGAATCTGAAATATACATTAAGATTAAAATCAGTAATATAGGAAAACTTAGGTAAAAATCACATGACCCCACCCATGAACAACAAATCATAAAAATGAAAAAATCACAAAAATTAAGAGGGAATGGATGAAGCAGTTTATACAAGTCAAACAAAATGCAAGACTGACAAATTTTCCTAGCATTTACAAATTCATTGCCAGTGCACTGATTTTTTTTAAAAGGACACTTTTCATGCAGGAAATATAAATTATTGTGATATGCTTCTGTGAATTATTTCCAGAAACATATTTGTATTGAGTTCGTACGTAAGTCTAATTGTGCCTTTTTGTATTTTATTATATTGTATTTGACCAGTATCTAATCATCACTGCTCTAGAGCATACATATATACCCTTGTCCATCATTTCTTGTTTGTTTCATAAAACTGTTATGGAAATCCTTATTTATTTTGAAAAAAAGAATAAAAAATTAAGGAAATGCTGCCATCCTTTAGCTTTTCTAGTTCTATTTGTATTTGTTTTGGCTGTCTGATGTGTATTTATAGCCATACATTAATTACACATATTACTGAGGAAAATAAGCCTTTAAACACAGGTCCTAACCCCTACAATTAAATTAGTTCATCTGCTCCTTCGGGACACAGTCTAACTCATTTACCCACATATTTAGGAGTCTGGAAATCCTACCAAAATCTCCAACTGTTCCTTTTGGTCCAACTGACTTTTTTGTTTCACTGGCACTGATAATTCTGATGCATGCCCTGCACTCCTGATGGTTCTTCCCGCCTGTGTACAGGAAACTTAGGAACTTGATGATGCTCTTTTTGAAGGTCTTATCGACTTTCTTGTACAAACTGGCATGCTACTTAGCATTTCTTTTTTCTGACGGGCTCCAGCCGTTTTCACATGCCATGGATGTACACTTACAAGGAAATAAATAAGTTAGCCTGAATATCTTCCAGTATGATACACAAATGTTACATTGCCCTGATACTACCAGGTTTGCAGTCCATGCTGGATGGATCCTCATGAAGTATCCACCCAGTTCCAGCCTCCCAAAGCTTGTATCCTACTTGAACACAAGATACGTCTGGAATGCTTTAATAAGGAGCTTTTAAAGACTTCTGCAACTCCTGTTTTATAAAATTAATGTGAGTCCCATTTCATGTTCCCTCTGTCAGTTTCTCTCATGTATCATGCAGGTGATGGTATAAGACAGAGCATCTAGGCAACAGGATTTGGTAGAAGTGTTAAGTATTCCTTGTCTACAGCTTCTCTGTGCAAAATCATGCCTTTGTAAGGGGGTCTATGTAAAGAATAAGCAACCACTGAACTTATGCTACATGAGGCTGCAGTCTGACATTCAGTTTGATCATGATGATCAATTTTTGACCCATGTGGTTGTGTGCCTTCAAGTATTTTCTGACTTACAGCAACCCTAAGAAAAATCTATATGGGGTTTTCTTGGTGAGATTTGTTCAAATTTGCCACTGCCTTCCCTCTGAGACTGAGCGAGCACGACTTGCCCTAGATCTCCCAAGATCCAGATATATTAGATGTCATCTGCAGCATCTGGGTAAAACTGCCACAGACCTGCATACATGTTGCAGGAACTATAAGCCTGTAATCTTGACCAGGAAGTGAGAGTAACCAGTGATCAGGTATTTCAACTCTGAACATCACAGCCTCTCTGATTTGACCTTGTCTGGTACTGAGGTGGCCTTCTACTTTAGACATTTTGGACAAAAAGAGACTTCTGGACCAATAGACTCAAGACCGTAGGACCACATCCTTTAAGAGGAAAATACCACCATCCTTAAAGAATGCTAAAAACAGAATGTTCTAATCTGCCAAAATATATGCAGTTCAGCTTCATGTTTAGCAACTGAAGAAGACAGAAGCCAAAAAGTTTTGCTTGTATTTTTCAGTCCCATTTGTTAATCACTTCAATAAATAAATACATAATGATACTATTACATTCACCTTACTGAGAATTTGAGTAGATGCAAATTTGCGAACACTGTATTTTTATGTGACTATTTATGTTTTGTTTTATTTGCGTATAGTGGGTGGCCTCTGAGTGAAGTTATGACGAGAGAACGAGAGGTCCAGTTCTTCTGTTTTGTATTGGACCTACTTAGAATTGCTAAGATGGGCTTCAGACTAAGTTTGAAAATGACTAGGTGAAAACTATCATTGTTTTGCATTGGTCAAGGTGGGAGTGTTCTCAACAAAAGTGATTAGTAGATAGAAAAAAAGACATTCTAAAAGGAATATTATTGGCCAAATCTCTCAGTAAGGCTGGGAGATTTGAATTAAGTTAGTTAGAATCAACTGGAGGCAGCTGAAAAAAAAAAGTCTGAAAGGACCTTGTTGAAAGACCTGGAGAATAAAAAGTTGGTGGCTGAGGAGTTGAGAGAGCCATGCTATGAAGTTGTGGTGAAGTTTTATGCAAAAAAGCCCAAGTGGAGAAAGCTTCAAGTAGTTATTTTACAGCAGGAGCTTCAGTATGTAAACTTTGAAACAGAATTATCACAAAAAAGCCAGGATTTATTCTCGATTGTGAAGAAATGTCTGGGGAAGAGTTACAGAAACCTTGTCTCTGGAAAAAGTTAGTGATGGCTTAATTAGCTGAATGAGATCTTATTAGGAACATTATCCCTAAATACTTAATTTTCATCTCTTTAAGCAAACTCAGTCTATTATTTAGAAAGTAACAGTTTACTTCCTTTTGTAATTTTAATAATCCTATCATGTAGGAATTAGACCTGAGTTTTTAAAAGATAGAGAGTCTGACTGGGGATAGTGGTTATGAATTTTGTAATGGACCGTGATAGTTATGAAGCTGGAAGTTCCAAAGTTTTTTTAAAAAAGGAAAGTGTACATGGTTTAGCTGTGGAATCAACCCACATTAGCATTCTTATACATTTGATAGCAACATTGGGATAATCAATCCTTCCAAATGCGATCGCAGCACAGAAATCCCCTTTCCTCCAAAACAAATAACTTTAATCACTCAGTGTATTTTTTTCTGACTGTTGGTAGCAGGGCTTAAATTGGATAGGATTTTCTTTCATGCTGAAGCATCTCAAAAGTCTGAACTTCAAATATCCCAATGAAGAATAGCAGTAACTGAGTAGGTAGCCACATATAATTTGTCAATTATGTTTTGATACTTCATGGGCAGTGACACGTTAACTGAACAGAGATACACTGGAAACTGCCTTATATTGACTTATATTTATGTAATTTTATCCAAGTATTAACCAGGACTGATCCTGCTCAGTTTCTAAAATTAGATGAGAGTGAGCGTAGTCAGTGCGGTAGGAAAGTCAGACTGTTTGGCATCAGTTGATCAGGATCACAAACAAAATGTTCTTTATCTGTGCACAGGTTGTCCAAATGACTGTTTATAAAGCTATACTAGTATGAAAAGTTATCTGTAGTATCCTAAAATGTGAGACAAATATATTTCCAAGTACAAACAAATACAGTGTACGTCCATAAGCCACCTGTCATTTTATTTACAACCTGCCTTTCTGCCAGACTGGGACTCAAGGCAGTTTGCAAAAAGCAAAGTACAGTAAAACACATATAGTTAAAAATGAACAAAATCAGGATTAAGACATTATTAAATAACAATAGATTTAAAGCCAATTAAAATCTTACTTTAAAACAGTATAGCACTATAAAACCATTTTGTTAAAGTCACTTTACAAAAGCTTGCTGGCAAAGAAAGGTCTTAGGCTGTCACTAAAAGGAAAACAATGGAAGAGCCATCCTAACTTCCCTAGAGAGGGAGTTCCAAAGCAAGGAAGCAGTCACAGAGATGGTCTTCCTTCATGTTTCCACCAGCTGTAGCTGTGAAGGTGACGGAATACTGAGAAGCGCCTGCCTTGCAGATCTCACAGCTCAGGCAACCTCATATGGGAAAATATGGTCCTTCAAATAGCCTGTCCTTGGAAATATATTTGTACTGCATAGCTACTGGCAAAAATGTATTGCCCCACTGAAACCTGATAACTGATAAATAGTCCAGAACTAACAATTCTGTGTATAACATGATTCAATACTGAGAAAAAACTACAAGATATTGTAAAGAGTATTCTGAAAGTGATTTGGTCAACAAATGTTCCTCGAAGCTGAGAATTCAGTATCATAAGTACACTTACTGGTTTTGCATTGGCAGATACGACAACCATTTTGATCTACTCTGAAATCGTAAACACAATCCATCTCTGTTAATGTGCAGTTCATTAGAGGATAACAAGTGGGTGGACCTATTGTGATGTACGTTGGTTCTGTAAAAAAATAAAAAAAATATAAATTTAAATATTGCATCATTCCACAAAGACTTTTAATTTTCTTTACAACCAAACTTATCCCTTACTCTATACTGTCCTACCAGGATTTATCTTTCAGTATGCTAGAACATAATCCATTTATTCTTTTGCATAAGGCTGTGGAAACTACAACTCTAGAATTACTTTAAAACCTGATCTGGAACTCAAATACCACCAGCATAAGGCAGGTTTTTTTGGCTCAGTTCATGGTAATAGCACTTCCAAATGCCAATATGCTTTCGAAAACTACATAATGTATATCAACATGAAGTACTGAATCCAAAGTCATTCTGATGTCCAGTTGCCACAAGGACAGAAACTTCTAGGCCAGTGGTTCTCAACCTTCCTAATATCGCGACCCCTTAATACAGTTCCTCATGTTGTGGTGACCCCCAACCATAAAATTATTTTCGTTATTTATTTATATATTTATTTATTATTTAGTTAGTTGGTTATTTAGTTATTTCCAATATCGAATAGAGTGGAAACACTGCCCTAAATCACTGCTCTGGATAGACTTCTAATGCCTAAAAACTGGTAACCCTCCCCCCTTTTTTTAAGCACAGAAAGTGTCCATCAGTGGATTCCCAATGGATCCCATGGATTCCCTTGAGAAGAGAGTAGGGCATCTGCTTTTGTGAAAGTGGACCCTGACAGAGGCAGAATGAGTTTCATATGCAAACTCTTTGTCTCTCTCTCACACACACATACAGAGTTAGGAGCTCCTTATTATGTGCAAATTTGCCTTTTGCCTTTCTCTTTTAATTTATTTTGTTTATTCACCTTTATTTTTCTATTCCTTTTTTTGCTAATTTTCCCCAGTTCTCTTCAAATATAGATAAGATTGGCTTCCAATCTTCTTTGAATTGTTTCATAGTATTTTTGGACAATATTGTTGTTAATTTGTCCATTTCAATTAAATCATATACTTTAATTAACCAATCTTGTATCTCCGGTGTTTCCTCCTGCTTCCATTTACTCGCGTAGGTCATCCTAGCCCCTATAATCATATATGTTAACTTTCTTTGGGATCTTTTTCTTAACAATCTTATTCCATCATATATGTTCAACAAGTATATTTCAGGCTGCATCATAAACTCAATTTTTAATATTTTTATTATCTTATTATGTACTTGCATCCAGAATATTTTTGCCTTCTTGCAGGTCCACCATAAATGATATAAAGTTTGAAGATTTGGTTTTACTGCATTCAGACTGAATTAAATCCAAAAATAAACCAGGCACGGGAATAACACTGGATTTTGTAGGCTTATTCCTTACAATTGATGCAACATTCTTGTTTTTATCGATATCTGAAGTGGCACTCTCCAGACTGTTCAGTCCCAGAGTTACCAACACCTTTTTCAGCAAATTTTTAAAAGAATCTGAGGAAAATAATCTCACTTTATTATCATCTTCTGCACCCTCCTCCTCCTTGGAAATAGAGCCATCTGATTTAGAGTCCTTATCCCCATGAGTATCTGCCAAATCTGGTTCCTCATCCCTTTCAGATTCAGTGTGGATTTGTTCAGAGTGTGAGGACAAAGCAGATCTCTCCACTCTGGTCACTCTGGACCTACAGGCAGACTTTTTTGGTAAACACACACCAGCATCATTTGATTCAGCTTGGATAACTTTTGTATCATCAGGAAAATCATGTGAAAATGAAGGATTCATGGAAGTAGTTTGCTGACTGCTTAATAACGACATTATGTTCAAATTCAATGGATTGTCCCACTTGCAATACATTTTTTAAACTTATTTATTTTGTGAAATCATTTCACTAACACTGTTTGCCTATTAACATGCAGCCCCATTTCTCCACCCATCCTTTGTCTCATCCCCTCCCTGCTACCCTCAGACACATTCCCCTGGGGAGACACTGAGGATGCAGGAGGTCCAGCTCTCACTCCCTTCCGACTGAGAGGCTGCCCTTCCTCCTGGCAGAGGCTGCTCGCAGGCTGGAGCGTGACTGGCTGTGTTGCTGGCGAGCTGGGATTGGTCAGGAGAGCTCAAAAGATCTTTAGGGGCAGATGAAATTTCACCGGAAGAAATAAATGAATTTGAGGAAATTTACTTAGAAACTGGGTTTTTTTTGGGGGGGGGTAAATCAATTAATACAAGAATATGGCCAAATACACTAATATGTTAACCACTGTAGTACTTTATCATTTATTTTAATGTTACAGAAATATGTCTATCCTGGATTGTACAGTGGTCCCTCCACTTTCATGAGGATTTGAGGTGCAGAACCCTTGCGAAAGTAGAAAAACCCTATTAACTCCCCCCACTCTCGCTCCTATTCGTTTCCAGGACTCCCCCCTTCCCATTCCCGATCAAGATAGAATGGGTGTGGGGAAATCTTGCGAGCCTTCCTCTCCCTCTTCAGAGCTCCCCCTCCCATTCCTATACTATTTGTCCCAGTGCAGAGAACTTGCATGCACCCCCCATTCACTTCCATTTTGTGTGGGAAGGAGAAGGGGGAACCTCTGCAGGGGAAAATGAAGGCTTGTGCAACCCTTTCTCCAATCTTCTCTCCCTTTTGTTTTGCATGGGAAGTGGGGGCTATGGAGGGGGAAAGGAAGGCTCATGAGAGTCCTCCCCACCCCCCATTCTCTTCCGTTTTATCGTAGCACGATTTCTCCATGCCAGGGCAAAATGCATGGAAATGGGAGGAGGAGAATGGGGGAGAGGCACACATGCTTGTCAATAATCAAATTTGTGAAGGTCAAACCCATGAATGTGGAGGGAAGACTATATATATTTTCCATTAGCAGAGGTTAAAAAAAAGCAAGCAATTTAATCTGCTACAAGGAGTAGTTCCACTTTCAGAGCAATGAGAGCATTTCTGTAAGTAGTGTAAAATAACCAAAAATAAATGTTATGATTTTTACATTCTTATTAGTAACTTAAGATGATTAGTTTTAATACCAGCACATTCTTAAGTAACCTACTTTGGGAAGCTGAAATAAAATGTTCATGTTTTATGACCATTTCAACATTTATTGAGACACATTCAGCATAAAATACATTGGTCTCTAGTAGAATACTTTTACAGTAAGAGTTATTTTTTACAGACTACTGTTGAAGTTGCAGGAGACATGGAACATATGTATACAAAGAATGTTTAATAGTTACTGAATTCTGGGAACAGTAAAAGTATTAGTTTGATTTTAGAAACAGTGGGATGTAGTCTTTCAAAGTGTTTACACTGGGAATCATCCAGCTATTTGGAATTTTGGGGAAAAAACCCACACAAATGGCTTGGATTAGCACTGGTTGCTATAAAGAGGGATAATAACATAAATGGAAATGTATGTGTGGTATCAATTCATCTCTTTGTCTCTCACAAACACACATACATGCTTAGAGTCAGTAAACTCTGCATCTAAGTGGAAAGGGGAATAAGACTCAAGATATATTATACACATCCAATTTTTTTGTCCCCAAGAAGGCTATTACGCTCTCTAGGGGATGGATGTTATTTTGCATGATTATAAAAATTCCAGGATATTTTAGACTCATGAGCATCTTATTTCAAGAACAGGCACTTCTGGGATAGTGAGCAAGGGGCAGCTATATTCCGCTGACATCATGGGAACCTTCAGAACTGGCAACCACTGTTTTACAGGTATAAAGACATATGTGGATTATTTGAGAGACACATATATAAAGGCAGTAATACCAATGTGTTATTGGTATTGATGGTGTTGTAGAAGTCTTTAGAGGTCTGACTGACACTAATGCTGGTTTCTTTCTGGTGTCAAGAAAACCTTTACGGATTAATTTATTTCTAAGTATGTTTATATAGGGTTTTAATCTGATGTAGTTTTAAAACCAGTTTTAACTGTTGTTATGTTTAATGTGTTTTTATCTTGTTAAATTATTTATGTTTTTAATCTGGAAGTGTTCTAACTTGTTTACTGCATGCTGCTCAGAACTCCTATGATAAAGTGCAGGACAGAATCGTTAAACAAATCTGCTTGTTTATTTTTTTCTTTTGTTCCATATATAGATGTTTGAAGGGATGTGTCAACAAATTTATGGAAGATTCACAAGATTCAAAGACTATGCTTTTATCTAGAAAAAGCTTCTGTAAATGTATGGATTTCTGAAAAATTCACAAGATCTAAAGAACTGTATTGACTGTTATTCTTCCAGTTAAAAGGAATGCTTTAATCTAGAAAAAGCTTCCATGTAAAGAACAGAGAAAAATGGCAATTTCTGCAAATTTGTCCTTTCTACTATAGAATCCAAGAGATGCTTCACAGATCACTTTGGAGCTTTCCCCAGTGCTATGGATCATATGAGGAGTAGATGGCTGCAAAGGAATGGGGAATTAATCAATATTTCACCTCCTTTTCATTCATAGAAGGCTCTATTAGATCAAACTTTCATGAAAGGATACTGTTGGCTACAGACCAACATTTTTATTAAGGAGGAAACTTTTACAGAAAATTGAAGTTACACACAAAGTGTGGAAAAGGAGGAGGAGGAGGCTGAGAAATTAGATGTCAGTAAATCTACATATGAGATTTACATATGAAATGGTTTCAGATGATATTTTTGTGACTTAGATCTTAGATCCTAAACTAATGCTCCAGTGGTGCCCGAGTCTCCTCAATGAAGTTCTTCTCACAGACTGCTCCCACCAGTAGGGAAAGGGGAATTTTTTTTGCAGATTCTCTTTTTGCTATGTACCCCTTCAGAGGATTTTTGCAGTCTCAACATCTACTGGAAATGAAAGCATGACAGCAATGCTAATCAAAATTCTACAAACATTCAGCTAAGAAGTGAATATTACATTTACTTTTAAACTCCATGATATTGAGGATGCATGTAAAGATCTATCAGCTTAGGCTATACACTAAAGAAACCTCAAAATATTTTAAATATTTTATTTGACTATTTTTTTCAGCCACTTTCTGCAATCTTCTGCAAATTATTTTTTTCATGGTTTAGAAATTTCTGAAAAGTAGTAACTGTTTTTCTTCCTTGAGAACTTGCTTAATATGAGATGACAGATGAAAGTAATCCTTCATTGGTTGCATTTTTAAAGTTTTGCAGCTATTCTTGTGTAGATTCCAATTGTATATAGTCTAAAATTTTGATACAACTTTATCAGTGAATCCCTTCTCTCTTCCAAAAAGGCAACCACTGCTATAGAGCAATTTTACATGCATGCCTGATTCTTGATAAGCTACAAAAGACGACAAAAGACATAATTTCACCCCCCCTCCAAATTGCAGCTTTAAAGAAAAAGCTTGGGTGGGGGAAAAATCAAGCTCTTTTCACTTCACTGGACAAGACTCAACAAATAAAGCCAGTTCAGCTACTGCTAGGCTTCTGGCTATTGAAATACACAAACAGTTAAGCTTGAAAAAGCACATATGGTCATGTGATTTACATTAGCCTTTCATTGCTACCCCGACAAACTGCAGAAGAAAGAGTGAGTGCACAGATGAAGAGACAACGGATGGGAAAATAGCATTCTCTCTGTATATTTTAGAAGCAATTCTAAATGTCAAAAACTAAGAAAGAGATGCATATGACAAAGAAGATTGCTAATATTATAGATTACAATGTAAAAAACGGATGGATATGGTAAAGAGAACTTCTACTGTTACAGATTACAACTAAATACAGATGTATAGTTATAAATGAAATTATAACAGCCATTAAAAGAGTTTTTCATGTCCATAACCTTTTGTTAAAGTCATCTTGTGATTTTCATTTTTCATTCTAATTCTTTTAAAGGCACTTAATGAAATCTTAATCTTTTTTAATTCACAGGATTTTAAAATGATTTTTAATAAAATATCTGATTAGCTGGATTTAGAGAGTCCACTGACAAAATGTTACCAGTTTAAATTTAAAATAGTTAAGGCTAATTATTTTTAAGTCTGTTTACGACATAGGCAGCTAGATCTACTATACTATATCACTGTAGTTTTATAGTTTATTTAAAGAACTGAATCCACCAACCTACTGGCTGGAATAGTTTGGCAATTTTTTTTTAAGTCCCTGAAGAATTTCATGAATGCTAAAAATAAAGTCTAAGTTCTATTTTCAGTTGTCCCATTCTACAAATGCTACAGGAAGTACAACTGTGTACAGGTCACCAAATGCATGACATTACTATAGATGAAATTCTGTAACTGCTCTAAACATCAAGAATAGTTCCAGACAGATAGCTCCTAGGGTTAACAATCAAAAGGCACCTGTTGGTATTGTGGGCCTTCAAACTGCTTCCAACATATAACAACTTTAAGGTAAACAATTCATCGGATTTCAGAGCAAGATTTATTCTGAGGGGATTTGCTTCTGTCTTCCTCTGAGGCTGACAGAAATGTGACTTGCCTAAAGTTGGCCAACAGGGTTTCCATGGCTGAGTGGGGATTGGAACCCTGGTCTCCAGAGTCATAGTCCAGATTCAAACCACTACACCTTGCTGGTTCTCAGAGAGCAGTTCAACGAATTTTAGCAGTCTTTTTATCATAAACTAATCATATGAACATGTGACACAAAGCAACCAGGTATATTTGTTAAAGGAAAATTAAAGAATGTCAACACTACCCTAGCTTGTATATATGCTCATAATATGTTTTAAGACAGGGAAGCTCCCAACCTTGATTTTACAGCAAATCTTTATAGAAAAAAGAGGGATTTATTTGAGGCAAATGGAGGTTTGGCTCAGGAAATGGAGAATACTGTTTGAGAATGTAAGAGAGGGAGAGGGATACAAGGAAGTGAGTAGGACAATTAAAGTGATATTCCACATGAAAGGAAATTAATAATTAAAGGCCATTTCTGGGGGGAGGGTGGGAAGGATAGTAATAAATGAATAAAAAGAGAATATAAATGAGGATTTAAGGGGAAATTTTATTAATGGATTATATCATGGAATGTATATGTTCATGTGTAGAAAATGTAGTTATTGTATTGTATTATAACAGTGGTAATTGGATGAAATATAAAGGCACTGTACAATTATTTTATTTCCAGCTCCTTTAATAGGCTGCTATCAATATGAAAGGAGAGAAAAGAAATGGAGGGAACACAAGAAGAACCATGGTGGCTAAAGGCTTATCTAGACCATTCCCCCATTTCCCACAATGATCAATCTATGAAAACCCACATTGGGACATCAATGTAATAGAACCCTCCCACTAGTATTCCTTAGCAACAAGTATTCAGAATCATATCGCCACTGAAATTGGGGATATTATACAGACACTAATTATGTTATTCCTCATGAGTTTGCCTCTGTTCTGTTGAAATCATTCTCCCTGGCATCATCATTACTTTTTGTGGTAGTGAATACCAGAGTTCAATTATGCACAGTATAAGGAAGTACATCCTTTTATCCACTTGGAATGTCAAACCATTCATCTTCACTGCGTTTCTTTGGGTTCTAGTATTATGAAAGAGAACTTTTTACCATTTCCATACCATGCATCTAATATATAAAAGTCAAAGTTTATCTGTTTGTCCGTGTCAGGCAGAGAAGACCTCATATGATTGGCTGTGTCACGAGAGAATACCTCATAGGACTGGCTGCTTGTGAAAATTCTATGGAATCCTGGGGTTGCCAGTTTAGGGGGGGGGTACCTTTAGAATTCTCAGCCAGAGAGCTCTTGGGCCTAGCTGGCTGCTATGGAGACAAGGCCTAGCAGCAAGGAGGAGGGCAATGTATTCCCTCAGAAACCCAAATTCTGTATGTTAATAACTCTGAATACAGATTGGATTGGGGAATATGGGGAAAAGTTACAAGTACTGGACAAGACAGTTTGGGGAACTAGAGACACAGGATCTCAAACGTATGTGTATTTCAACCACATCTAATTCCTAAGGTAAGGTAATTCCTAAAGTATTTCTAACAAGTATTATCTATGAGTGAAGAAAATCCTGGGCAATGCTGGGTCTATGCACTAGTAATTTTATAAATGTCATCATCTATCTTTTGTGCAGTCAGAAGAGCTCCCAATATTGTTGCCTGTAATGGTTTGGGAACTGTTCCATATCCTTGATAATTCTGGTGTCTTTTTCTATATTATTTTAAGATCTAAAACAATGTTTTTCATGTGTACTGTTTTTCAGAACTGTACGAGTCATACCATACATTTCTATATAGGGTTTATGTTATTGACAGTTTTATTTATGAATCTTCTCCCTATTTTTCCTTTTTTTCCTTATCAGCCACACACTGGGTCAATTTCTATCAAGTTGTTCTTTACAATCCACTCCCAGAGCACTTTCTTGGTCAGCAATCACTAGCTCAGACTTCAACAATTTACATAAAAAAGTCATTATCTTTTGGTTCAGTGTGCATTAAGTCAGACTTGCTTACTCTAGGTGGGTTACACATGGCAGATACTGTTTGCATCCCCTATAAAAATCTGTCAGGGTAAGATAATCCAACAATAACAGCCTCATCTGGACGTATCTGAACAGAATATTCAGTAAAGCCAAAGTCCACTGCACATCTTTAGGTTTTTCATTACTGAAAACTGTGTACACCACATTCTTGTAGAAAAATGTGTAGCTTCTAAAATAATTATTTTGTTTCACAAGAACTTAAGTGTAGAAAATAAAGCCATACTGAAAGAACTGGGCATTTTGAGGTAGCGGAATAAAGTAGTATAAGATCTGATAGTTTAACTTCTAGAAGATATTCGAATTCCCTCTTGAATCCCAAATTTTAGCAGAGACTTATGAAACTACTCAGCCCTCTCAAGAGGTTTTTAACAGGTTTGTAAAAGTTTGTCATTTCCAACATTTAGGCTGAGATTCTGAGCACAATGAATCATGTAAAAGTGCTGGGTCTCTTCATAAGCCTTCTGTATTCTTTTAATTATGCAAGTTAGTTCAAATACCTAATGATTTCTCTTTCTATAAAATAAATAAAAATATATCAAAGTTATCTATTTCAGAACCTGTAAAATGTGCACGAGCTATAGAAAATGACTACATACATCACACGCAAGCTACATTAGCTACAATTACATAATTTTTAATGAAGTCAAGGCATTAACCAGCTATGTCCTTTTAAGCTGTAAAAAGATTCACAGAAATGCAAAATGCAAAGTGTGCTACATTATACAATATTTTCAGTATACAAACAAATTGGTACATACAGAATTATACAGTTTATTTGTATATAAAAGATCCTAAGTACAAAACCCTCAAATAATTTGTCCTCATCATCCAGATATGTCACATGTTAAGTCATATGAAAAATAAGAGAAGACATTAAGGAGAAAGTGTCACCTCTAATTTGACTGGACATTCAGGCTCTTCAAACTATTTCCACTCTCATTACCTTCAATTGAACAAACTTTGCTTAAAACACTCTAATAATGCTATATATTCTGTCTGCTTTCTACACAGTGCACTGCTTGATTAATTAATTAATTGTAACCTACATTCCCTTACCATTTGGTATCATGCCATTAGACAATTGATTTCTGGAAGTTTATAGAAGTTTTCCACCTTTTGTAAAGCCACATGCCTTACATTATAAAAGGTTACAGTCATCCAAAAGAAGAAATGTTGCCAACAATTTTAAAAGTGAATAGAAAATAACTGACAGTCCCTAAGCAACATTATTTTCACCCAAGAGCACCTCAGGTTCTATGTCAAGAAATAAGAAGAGTACAAAAAACCATTGTTCCAGAATACAAAAGTCCATCACCATGACCCAACTCTACACCAAAACATTCACAGGTCTTCCAGCCACTTAAAGAAGGGCAAGAGGGAGCTGAATTTATTGAGACAGTTCCCACTGTTTAGTTCATGGAAGCAGACAATAAAATGTATGCTCAGGTTATTCTCTGGCTTAGCAGGCAGGGCCATCATTTGTTCAGAGCAGATTTGCCTCTGCTATCCTCTGAGTATGAGAGAATGTGACTTGCTCAAGGTTACCCAGTGGGTTTCCACAGCTGAGTGGCATTTCAACCATGGTTTCCAGAGCTGTAATCCTGTGCTCAAACCATTATGCAACACTGGCTCTACAATGTTATAAAAATATGCTCAAATGCACAGAACTGAGCAGCAGCTGACTAATCAAATCAAATATTTTCTTTTTGTCCCTGACAAACCTGTTCCTTAATGAACTTTTAAAATTTCCATGTTCTTTACAGAACACTGTCTGTCTCCCAAAAAAAGTTAAATACTGCCTCCTGACTGCAGAATATGCGTTTACTTAAGCTTCCTGGAAAAACATTCATATCATTCCAAGGGTGACTAAATGTTTTCCATCCTCATAGTTAGCATTCCAGACAGCTTTTCTTTTCTCTGAGTTCATTACATGAAAAATACCAGTTCCAAGTTCAGTGCTGGAGACTTTCCTTCCTGGTGCCCAAATTCCTAATGCAGCGCAAACAACCACCTATCTAAAAAAATGTTTTTAGGGTTACATTGTTTGGCCTTATCTTTTAATTAAAGTTTTACAGAATAAATAAGAAAGGAATCCATAAGAAGAGATGATCATTAAACCAAGAATACAGGCAGAGAAAGGAATATGAAACTTTCCTCATTACAAACCCAAGTATGACAGATTCCCAATAGGTTCCTTCCTATTTTAAACACCCAACTCCACACAATAACTTCATAATCTCACTTTTTAAATATGAAAGGCTTTGCAAAATCACAGATCAGTAGAAAAATGTTTCCCTACAAACTATTTCCAGACTGCTGGACTCCTGTGGCTACACATGATATAAATACTGTCTGTTCTTTTCCAGCAAAGGGTTCTGAGCCCACACAATTAATCTGCACTTGGAAGGCTGTCATTGAAGAATTGGTCCCCATCCCAGGAGAAAGGATATTAAATAAATAAATAGTGACAAGTGGGAAGGTGGGTCATGAAAGACAATTGTTTTATCATGGAGGTCAGATATTAATATCTTAAATGCCTCCTACAGATTCAACCAAGGAGGACCTGCACTTCCAAGAGATCAAACTAACTTAAGCAACTGACCAGACCAGGGGAAAGTCTGACAGATATTACAGAGGTTCAAAGCCATGAAATACTCAGTCACGGCTTGTTAGTAGCACAACACACGCTGGATACTTTAGAATTCTGACCAACTGGAATGAAACACCACGTAAAATTTGTCATTTATGACCCAAGCAAAAAAGCTGCTAGTGAGAGGAAGTTCTGGGGGAGGGGAAGACACAAAAATTCAAGGGAAAGGGGAAAATTGAAAAATTCGGAGAAAATTGTGAAAATGTCAAATTCAGAATACCAATTCAGAATATTTACTACTTTACCCCTACTCCCAAAATATGAACAACTGAATAAAATTTAATTTCTAACAAAATCATAGTGAAACCCAAATTCAAACCCAAGCATTATTAAAAAGTCAAAAAACATTGGACAGGTAAAACCATACAGTTCCTTTCTCACTCTCTTTCAGAGAGCCTTTCCAGATGGCAGGCTCCTTGTGGTAGCAAAGATAAGGCAAAGTCTATTCCATTTTTCCCCTTAACACATTCTCCCACGGGGGGAAAAGACAGAAGTCGTGGTGAGAAATACAGGTTACAGGTGTAAAGCAAAGTTTCTCAATCTCCTGTAAATTCACTAAATGACACAGACAAAACTGTATTGTTAGCAAGTCAACTGAAGTCAACACTGGCACAAATCTATCTAGTCTAAAAGCCAAAATGGCCTTAATAACGATGATGAACACCGAATATGAAAAAAGACTTGATTTTACAGAGCTTCAACCTGAGAATCTGGCACAGTGCTCCACTAAGCTTCAGTTCTTATCTTGCCAGGACTCACATTATTTATTTATTTGATTTGATTTCATTTATATCCCACCTTTCTCAGTAGAGCATCCAAAGCAGCCTACAGCATTTAAAAAAAAATAGGGTACAGATAAACATTTTATCTTCCTGGTGTTCTCAGCAGCTTATGGTTTAATGTTGACCACTAGCTATTCTAACACACAGTTCTTTGCTTAACAAGTATCTTATTGTACCTGCTTTGACAAACCTTCAACAATGGATTACTCATTTTTTTTACCCCTATACAATTTTATACAAACTAGAAAAATGCTGAAATGGGAATCATATTTAATATTTTCACCTTCTCCAGACATGAAAAACAGGCAGGATGAGTGCTTTTTCTATTTCTACTCGCAAGACTAGTAGCACAATATGGCAAAACTGGGAGATTCAGTTAGGTAAACAACAGGAAAGCACTCCTCTTCACATACTCTGGGAGCACAGTAAGATATTATATTTTTTGCTCCAGTTGTTACTTGATTTACCATTTTTTATAAAGCCTTTCCCATATTCAACACAAATCGGTAAACATATTCCCATTAAAAACTATCTAGATAGATAGCAGGATGAAGAAGAAAGGAAACGACAACCACATCTAGAACAGAGGTCTTATAATACTGACTTGGTGGATGATGGAACTGCCAATGTGGACAGGGGAACCGGCATAGTTGTTAACTTCTCTCGCTGACAAAATGAAGATTGTACTTACTGTGAAGATTCATTCTGGGATGGCAAGAGGAGGAATCAACATGTTTGGGTTTATCCCCACATGCCAACCGGAACTGGCAGGAATTTCAATCTTCAGTTACAACTTTTAGAATCCCTCCCCTCTCCAACAGTTTTGCTACATAGCCGAAATGAACCTTTTCTTTTTCCTTTTCCATTTGCTCCTTTCCTTTTATTATCTTTCCCCCTTTTCTCCCCCCCCTTTTGGGTGGGATGGATTCCTCCTCCTGCCATCCCAGAATTAATCTTCACAGTAAGTACAATCTCTCATTCTCAGGATGGCATGGAGGAAATCCACCACGTTTGGGAAACCCAAGTCACCCCCTGGGTGAGGATATCCTTAAGTTTCAATATCGACTGCAGCACGGCCCTGCCAAAAGAAGCCTGTGCTACTTGAATTATATTTTTATAATGTCTTATAAAGGTTAAGGTTCAGTCCAACTAGCTGCTAACATATATCCTATAGTGATGCAGTTACCGCATAAGCAGTGCTGTTCGCCACTGACCTTGTTGAATGCAGCCAAACTTTTTTAGGCCTCGGTTTGTCCACACAACCATAACACTGGAAAATACACGCCTTGATCCATCTACCAATTACCGTTCTCGAAGTTTTTTCCCCAAGTCCTCAGATTATAAACAAAGAGAGCCTTGTATGCTTCCCAGCAGTCCTCTTAACATATAGTCTGACCACTCTTTATATTCAGAGTGTGCCATTTTTTTTCCTCAGAATGCCTTGGGCGAGGACAAAATTAGATAAGCGAATCATGTCTGGTACCTTCTTACTCCAGGCACATTTCCGAAAAAAAGTAGATCCAATGTTAGTGATAATCTATCCTCCTAAAATTTATGTAAGGCCGGATTTATAGACAAAGCTGCCAACTCTGAAACCTGCCTAGCTGATGTTATAGCCACTAAAAAAGCTGTCTTAAAAGTATTCATCCTTAATGTGGATTCCCTAATTGGTCAAATGGTGGCCTTGTTAATGCATTTAGAACCAGATTAAGATCCCAACTTGGAAATCTATGTTTTGTTGGAAAAGATGAAATTGAAGCTCCCTGTAAGAACCTTTTAATATGCGGATGAGCTGATAAAGACACTCCTTTATAATTAACATCACCGACAATGCTGACAGCTGCCTTTTTAAAGCATTTGGCCTCAAACCTTTTTATAAGCCATCCTGTAAAAACTGTAAAATATGTTTAACCTCAACATCTGCCAATTTGAGCTGTCGTTCAATACTCCATTTTTCAAAAGCCTTCCACGTCACGTTAAAAATGTTTTTTGTTGATTTCTTCCTAGACAACAAAATAGTTTCAATCACTGCAAAGAATAACCATGCATTTCAAAGGTTTTCTTCTCAAGTCCCAAGCCATCAAATTAAGCCACTGTGGATTTGAATGACTGACTGGTCCCTGAGACAATCTTTTGAATTGGTAACTTCCATGGTTTCCTCACCAACATTTGCTTCAGAAGAAAAAACCACAGTCTCCTTGGTCAATGCGGTGCTATTAACACAACTTCCACTCGCTCCTGCTTTATTTTCGAAAGCACCTTCTGCATGATCTGGTGGGTGGAAATTAATGTTGACCTCTTGGCCGGGGAACCGACAAAGCATCTACTGCCTCCGCCTGATGACTGCCATCTATGGCAAAATACCTTTTCAGCCTAGCATTCTTTCTTGAGGCAAACAAGTCTATCTAAAAAGGGGCCCATTTCCTGCTTAGCTTTAAAAAGCTGCAAAATTCAGCATCCACTCCCTTGGATGTAAACTGTGCCTGTCAAAAAATCTCCCTGACATTTAACTTTCCTTTCAAATAAACCGCCATAATTGACTGCAGATTTTTCTCCCCCCAGAGAAAAACCTTCCGCCTCTGCTACCAGATACTTCGAAAGCAAAGCCTCTTGATGAGCAACATACGCTCTCACTGTTATGTCGCGTCCATATTTGGGAATGCCGACCTTCCACCAAATGAAAAACGGAGGAGTGCCAAACGAACTGCTTTCAGCCCTAGGAAACTGATATTGCATCTCTTGTCCAATCCCATCCATCCCCCCTGGGCCAACATAACCTTGACACGGCGCTCCCCATCCTGTTCGGCTCACATTGTTGTAACTTTGACTATCTTTCCATCCTTAACTGAACACTCTTGTTTAAATTGGAGTCCTTTGCCCACCAACTCCACTCCTTTCTTAACTGGGGGGGTAAAGCCCCCAAATAATGTTTTTTCTTTCTAATGTTGCTCTGATGTGGGACCAACAGTCTCTGAAGACCCCTGGAATGAAATCTTCCCCAGGGCACTAACTGAACTGTTGAAACTAGAATTCTCATAACACGAGCTAACATCATTAAATCCACTGACCTCATAACACTCACTGACTGAGCTACCTGCTTGACCTTCTGTCTCCGTTCCTCTGATAACACCAGACCCCTCTGTGTCTATCTCCCCCCAAATAGTCAGCAACTTTGTTGGTTTCAACTGACTCTTTTTGTAATTTATTAGAAACCCAAACCTCTCTAAACAGAGAATGGTCTGTCTCAAATCCTGAAGCAGTTGATCAAACTGGCCTTCATTAATATGTTGTCCAGATATGGGTAAAGATGCACTCCTTTTTTCTTTGGAATGCCACCAGAGATACTAAAACCTTTGTTAACACACTTGGTGCCGAAACCAACCCCAAAAGGGAGGGCCCTGAACTGGAAATGCCTGTTCATGTACTGAAGCCTCAGGTACTTCCTGTCTCTGACATCCATGGGCACATGAAAACGCCTCCTTTTAAAAGGGAAAACCCCCAATCCCCTAACTGTAAATTCTCCTTTATTGTTTGAAGTGTCTGCATCTTGAACTTGATACCTCACAAACTGGTTGAGATATCTTTGATTCAACACAGGACAATGCCTCCCATTGCTTTTGGGCACTGTAAAGAACATGGAGTAAACGTCAGAAAAATTCTGTTCCTCTGGAATTCCCCCACTGCACCAATCTAAATAGATGAACTATTTCATTCAAAACTATCTTCCTCTTCTCTACACTCCTGGCTACTGAGAAAGACACATATCTGACCTTCGGCACCCTGTCGAACAGAATCTTGTACCTGGATGTTACAACTTTTAATACCCATTGATCCGTTTTATTTAGATCAACAAGTGCTAAGTGCAGAAGTCTTTATAACTGAAATCCTTCTGTCAGAATTGAGTTCTTCCCCTCTTCAGAGCAGAATCTGATCCTCTACCTTGTCCCCACTCGGTCTCCAAAACCCTGTCCTTTAAACTGTCCTCTTCTTTTCCACTGTTGTCTTCCAAACCTGAACTTGATTGTCTTCCCAGACCTCTATCCCCTCGAAAAGGGGTAAAACCCCCCTCAAAGGGCTTTTTATCCACTTTCTTTTTCTGCAACATTGGCATCACTTGCTTCTTCTCTCTATTTTCTATCAACACCTTATCCAATGCCTGACCACCAAAAAGCAACTCACCTTTAAATGGCACAAAAGCTAAATTATTCCTAGACTTTTGATTGGCCTCTCAATGCCTTAACCATAGAGACCTCCTTGCAACTGCTACAGCACTCACACTTCTTGCCACAAATGCCACTGTATCATAACTTGCATCAGCCAATATTTAAAACCATTTCTTAACACTTTACCTACAGATCTTGACTCTACTTCCTCAGATTCCATAACTTCCTGCATCCACAAAATTGCCGCCTTAGCAAAAACTGATGCTGCCACGGATGCTGTAATAGCTGTAGCCAAACTTTCATGGGCTTTCTTTAATGCTGACTCCACCCGTCTCTCATCTACTTCTTCCAGCATTTATCTCCTTCCTGGGAAACCAATGCCCCGGAAATAGCGCCGCTATAGGCCCATCCACCAATGGGATTTTAAGGAACTCCAACTCTTTTCTTTTTGGGAAAAAATATTGTTTATTCACATAAGTTAACTTCCTGTGTGTGTTCAAAGGTGACTCCCATTCAGCCTGGATCAGATCCTTAAACATTTCTGGCATTGGAATATCATTTGTATGACTCTCTCTTTTCCTTATTAAAACTACCCCGTTTACCTTTTCCTTTTTCCCATTTTTGTTTACATTTCCTCATGTCCAACCCCAATGTATGCAAAACTTTCTTTAATAACTCCTAAAATTCTCTGTTTGAAACAATCTACTTGTATCTACACCTGTGTCCTCTTCCTCTGCTGTAGAATCTCCAATATCCTCCTCATCAACTTGTATCTCTTCCTCTTACCTCCATCTATTTCCACTTCCAGGTCTACATCATTTGACTTCCTCAAACTCTTCTTACCACCAGTCCCAACTACGTCCTGATCCTCCTCCAAGCTCACATCTAACTTTCTCTTCCTACTTTCATTTTGATTAACTTCCAATATTTCCTCTCTTCCTCTTTTGATTCTCGTACCCTACTTCTCTCATTACAATAAATTTTATCATATAGAATCAAGTTGAAAATTCATCATATTTGCATTACTCCAATCATTAAATTGATTTTTCATTACTGATTGTAAACTTCCTAGTTCATTAGAAATTGTTTGGTTAATCATAGATTGCAATTATTAGCAGCAGCAGCATTACAACTGTATTAGGCCCATGCTCATTGTAAAATCTCACCATGGGACTCATAAAACATTGCCTTACATCTCTAGCGATGAATTTATTCTCTCCTCCTCCTGACACATATTCACCCCTGTAAATGTCTGACGCAGCTGGCCTCTTAAACTGACCATCTTCCAAAGGCCAGCTGTCATTCCGCTGCAAATGAGGTGCTCCTGCGTAAAAACACTTTCACGACCACACCAAACTGGCTGCTGAGTAGGAAGGGGTAGATGAGGAACTAACTCCTCTCTACGCAGCTGCGCAGACACCGAAGGAGAAGCCATGCATGCTCCCAAACCAATTTCTGATGCTTCCACTCTCAAGCCTACGGAACGCTGCGTCAGCCCTTCTGGAACTTCCGTGGCCTCTAGGGTTTCTCCTTTAAGCTCCCCCCCCTCTCCTTGGAATCGTTCCATCATTTTGTAATTTAAAGTATGTCATTTTTTTTGGGATTTTAAAAACCTTTTAATGTATAAAAGGACATCTCATTCTGTATTATTTTCATAAAATATCTGGCACAGGCATTTTCTTATTTACTGAAATTGCTCTCCTCAGGCTGCCTTTACCAGTGTTTTAAACAACAGTATGTTTTTGGGCATTCTGACTGCCCTTTTTTATCTCCTTGGAAACGGAAAAAACAAAATGGTGTCCCAAATCGGCCGTTTGAACTCCAGATGCTGGAGATACCTTTTTTTGTGCCTTAGAAGGCCAACCTCAATCCTGACTCCCCCTTTTTTCCTTTTGCATCTTTCCTGGTAAGTAACACCTTCTTCTTAACCTTACCGTCCATCTTATCAATTTTTTTACTGCTACAAACTGCATGTACTTCCTCTACCTCGCTCTCACTAGAGGAAACAAAGACCTTTTTGAGCACTTCATTTTTGTCATCTCCAGAGATTCGGATGGCAGTCATCTAGGATAATTTGCCTTTCTCTTTTTTTCCTTTTCCACACTCAGAACCCCGCTGATCCAAGGGTATCTGAGACAAGGCAACTTTTGCGCTCTCATTCCTTCCTCAGAGCCTCGCGGAGCAGCAGGCATCTGGGAATTCATGTCTTTCTGCAATTCTGGATTTTTTTTTTTTCACTCAGCTCCTTTTTTCCCCCGCTTTCTTTTCCATACCAAACCTAATACACCACTAGTTGGAGAAGGGCTAAATCCCAACCGGTTACTTGGCAGGTAAAAAAAAACTGTTGGGAGAGGGGAGGGATTCTAACGGTTGTAACTGAAGATTGAGAATTCCTCCAGTTCCGGTTGGCACATGGGGATAAACCCAAATGTAACGGATTCCTCCTCCAGGCCATCCTGAGAATGGGTAATGTGAGGACCTGATCTAGCAGAGCATTGACCTACTCAATTCTGACTGATTATATAATGTTGTGATACTATGTTCACTGTATCCATAGCTGAGTTCATGCACTGAAAGAATCTTTCCAAATAAAATAAAATATTGCCAATGCACCAGCATACTAAAAGAAAAAATAGTTGCAGTGAAAACACCTCCAAAAATGTTCCTACTACAAAGACAGAGATTTCCCCCAAAATAATTCCACAGCTCATAATCGCAACTAATCCATACCATAACATATAGTTTTCACGGCTACTGAAATAGCTGAGGCGTATATTGTCACCAAAAACATGCTATTTTTGTTTTCTTTTCTTGAAAAACAGGACCACCATCCAAATAGCTTTGAAATCAAAGCTATTAAGCTTTTCATGCCAAAAACAACTACAGCATTTGATTTTTCCATATCTGACCTTCACACATAGGGCAGCACTCCCCAGGCACTTTAACAGGATTCAAACAACTCTGTCCACAGGCTGTGGCAACACAATGAGATTCCCCGTTGATACACTGACAGAAGGTACAATCATCTTCTCTCCAGCGGTCACCATGTGCTTGAATCTGGCTGTTTGCATAGCAGCCAGCAGGATTACTAACGGGAGAAATGGAATCTGAAAAACAAAAGAAAAGCAAACCGTGAACAAAACTGAGTTTTAATGAATCTCAGTACTCAACAACATATGCTAGACTGACAATATAGTTCTTTGAAAATTCTGACTGTCAGAACAAAGTTAACAACTGTATGCTGCAACACCAGACAGCAAGGTTGCACAACTTTAAAAGTCTCAGAAAATGTAAACTACCTTTGTGAAATGTTACCAAGCACAAATGGTATTTATACATTGTGGATATGGCTACTTGTCAAAATAGACCATGGCTATCTCTAACCATGGTTTATTGTTTAATCCATGACTTGAATGGCACCCAATCAAACAAACCATAATTTAACTGCCTTCCCCATTTCTGGTTTCTCTTTTTTTTCATTATACAGCTTATCTTTATACCACTCTCTTTCTGTTTTTATTTTAATTATGAGTAATATTCATAATTACATTTTCTTCATCTTTGGTTTCTATGACAAAAAAATTCTACTACTTTTTGTTTTGGCCAAACAAGCCACCATCCTTAAATGGTTAAAGCAGTGGTTCTCAACCTGTGGGTCCCCAGATGTTTGTGGACTTCAGCTCCCAGAAGCCCTGAGCATTGACCATAGTGGCTGGGGCTTCTGGGAGCTGAAGTCCATGAACATCTGGGGACCCACAGGTTGAGAACCACTGGGTTAAAGTGTCAATTTTGCTTGCGATTTGCTACTAATGTAGCAGCTACAGATCTCCATGAGAAAGACACTGTCATTTGGCTCCAATCACATATCAAATAATTATTATGTGTTATTTAATAGCTGCTGAAGCAATTTACCATCTAAGTCTTTATTAGCTAATGTATCTTCCAACCACAGTAGAACTTCTCTCGTAAATAGGGAGTCTATCACTCATGTTTTCAGAAAAATAGATTAATCCTCATGTGTTCTTTTTAATGTGCTATCAGCTCTTTTGTCTTCCTGGTGTTTAAATATGGCACCACCTTCTTCAGCATCAAAGTCCCTAAAATTAAAGCCATCACTGATGCATCCATCAGTACTTCCATCATTTTGTGATTTAAAGTGTGTTATTTTTTGTGGTAAGTTGAAAAACCTTTTAATGTATAAAAGGACATCTCATTCTGCTATTACATTATCATAACATATATCTGGCATAGGCATTTTCTTATTTACTGAAATTGCTCTCCTCAGACTGCCTTTACCGAGTGTTCTGATTCTAAGCAGACAGTATGTTTTTGGCGCTGATTCTGACTGCCCTTTTTCATCTCAGCATTGTGATGCCTTTACTTCACTTTACTTAGTGTGAGTAGGGTGCTTGCATTAGTAGCCAAATCCTCCTATTCCACATTACAATCTGAATCAGGATTTCTGTACTCCATGACCTTTTAACATTTTGCATTTTCCTTCAAAACCATCTTTCATAGTGTATTCCAAATGCTTTATTTTTCTTTTGTACTCTGCAACCTTTCTTTCTTCTTCATTTATTAGAACTCTCACAAACATTCAAATCTCTGGAAAATAGCATTGCTATTTAGTGCATTTAACTACTAATCATGCTGAATTGAGTGCACTGTATTTAAACTCAAATTAGGCTGAAACAAATTTACTGAATGCATTTCATGATCATTAGATTTATGTGCTTATCTACCCTGCTTGTGACAGAAAACTCATTCGGTTAGAACTTTTCGTGGCTATCACAAAAAATTAGAGATCGTACAGTTTTACTATAACGTTATACATCCAAGCTCATCCTTTCCTGAGAACTGTCAGTCATGCTCATTGGAAAGTAAGCACTCTGTTGAAAACCTGTAGGAGGGACTCAATTTACTACCCACTGTGATTGAAGGAAGAGAGCATTCTCCTGTCTTAAAATGTTCTGTCATGATAACATGTCTTAAACATCTGCTGCAGGAACATTTCAAAACTCTGTTGATTACTTTCAGATGGTGTATTTTCACATACAGGTTCTAGTAGCAGTAGCTGAGATGGTGCGTTCAGACAAACATGCAATGATTTCCAGCAGCTGGTGAGCAAGCTGAAGAGAATCTGCTGATAGAACAGCTGAACAGCCACTGAAGTTGCAACTCCCTCCTTAGCAGCACCATGGAACCCACATGCCAAGGTGCCCCAGCAATGGATCTCTCAAGCTGGTCATTAGTCAAAGCATTTGCCAAGGCAGCCACTGAACTGCCAGACTGATCCCCTCCTGATAGTATCTCAGCCTGTGTGCTCTCCTACCTTCTTCTTGCTCTGTAAATCCAAGCCACTTACACTCTGCCTGTTCCTCTTTACCTTTCTTGCCTTTTCCCTCCAAACCCATTTGTTCTGCCACAACATGCCCTTTCCCTTTCAACATTTTCTCTTGAATAATCTCAGTTTTTTTCTTGCTGCTTCTGAGAGCAATTATCCAATCATCTCTATTAGCTTTCACTAGAGGATATGAATATTCTTAATTTTGTTTTGCCTGCAGACTCAAGATCTGCCATCTAGCAGTCATCTGAATCTGCTGTCAGAGTGGATCTTCACTGATTCTCATCAGCTGTCTTAAAGTGGGTAGCTACTGCATTTTCTTCTTTTTTTCATCAACCTCCTTAGTCACCTTTCTTTTCTGTAAATTTCCTACTCCTTATCTTCTTTAGATTCCATGATTAACTGAAACAATGAAGGGGAGAAAGATTTTTTTCTGTGCTAGAAGTGAATGAAGAAGAAAAATAGTTTCCTGAAATCTAAGTAGAGATAAAGTTGAAAGACATACAACCAAAGAGTAAGGAGGAGAAGAACCAAAACCTTTGGCCGTGGCTAAGAGTTGAAAAAAACTGAAAGGAAGGGAGAGAAATCAGGGAAAAAGTATGAATGAAGACTGTTCAACTACTCCTACCTCTGGACTGGAATGAGGGTTATCACATGTTGTTGTGGATTACTCCTCTGCACCAACTTGAGAATGCCATATTATCACCCAACAGCCCAATTGCTCTTACTTGTAGACACACAAATAAGACCTTCAGTGTCTTAAAAAAGAGTGGTCAAGTCAGTATGGCTGGGCAGTGTTCTAATCAACCTAGATCCAAACCATTTAAGGCCAATATAACACATTCAGGTCCGAAAACATACTGGCAACCAATTCTAACTGGCACTGCATATATCTTAAAAGATCCAGACACTAACAATATTCTTCAAGGATATACATTTCCTTCCAGCTCAAGTTTTTGACCTGATAAGGTCCATTCACTCCAGACAAGAACAAGTGGTGTATCAGTCTAACCTGGTAAAATGCACTTCTGCTTATCGCTTCTATCTGGCACTCCTCAACAAGTCCAAGAGAACTCCCCAAATGCATACCTAGTCCTATAGAAGAACCCCATCTAGAACCTACTATAAGCCTCCAACCATATGAGTGATGTTTTATGGAAGGTAACAGGTTTTTCATTATTAATGAAACTCCTGCAGTATCAAAGAGGTGAATGGCATTCTCATAGGCCAAATCAATTTAAAAGTTGAGTGGGGGTTTTGAGGTACCATCACTCCATAATTTTTTAATTTCAGAACTAAAATCTGTCTACCTTTAAAAGTAGTTTAAATTGTATTTAAACTGAAACAATAATGGAGAAGCAAAATTACCTTCACATACTGGACAGCATTCTCCTTCTGGTACATAATATCTGTCACAATGAAGCTCACCACATTGTGCTGAGAAACAAATAGACACACCCCCCTGGCATCGACAAAACCGGCAAGCATCCATTCGAAATGTATCTCCATCATAATATTCCACGCTATTAAATACACACGCTGGTTTTGCTTCTGAAAATAATAAACAGAAAAAACAGTTTTTATGTTCACTTACTCTTATTTCATACATTTCAAGAAATTTTATAATCTTTGATTGAGTTTCTGAAACATTACAACAGTTTAATATATACCAGTATGCATCCAATATTTTCTTTAAACAAAATTTTATTTTATTTTATTTTTGCCTTAGCGGAGACTGCTGCTGCAGGTTGAGGCACTCATTTTTCTGAAGGGTCCCCAAACCCCAGAAAAAGATTATATAGGGAGGGTGTTAAATAAGTATTTGTGCTTGATGTGTTTGATGGAAAGCAGAAGTCCTAATTTATGTATCCTCTCCAAGAATATTTCACTGACAGAAAATTACAAGACATAATCCAGCATTTTATAAATACCCATTTACAAATTTTTCTCCTCCCTTATGAGTTCCAATAGACAGGAGGCTTTGGGGGCAAGAAGGCTGGCTGTGGAGGAACTGTGTACACCTCCACCAACAGTTTCTTTGTTTTTAAGCATCATCATCATCATCATCATTGTTGTTGTTGTTATTGTTATTATGCTGGTGGTTGTGATTTATATCCTGCTTTTTTCCCAGACTGGGACTCAACAGTTTAAAGAAACAGACATCAAAAAAAATATGAAATTTAAGTATTTTATTGAATTATCTGTAAATTAAAACCAGTTAAAGAAACATAACTGTTAAAATGAAATGTATTTAAAAATATAGTAACTGTTGCTTTCTTGCATGAATTAATAAAAGGAGTGACACTGCACAGGTTGTTTGATGATTTGCAATCTATAGCCTATCCTCTAGTAATTATCACATGTGCATCTACATAGCTTCACTCAAGAACACTAGTTTTGAACTAAAAAAGAAATTTTACACAAATTAATAGTATGCATATTGCTAAAATTATGACAAAATGTTGGAGATTCTGTGTGTCTTCATGTCACAGAGGAGACAAGATCTTGGAGAAGTTGCCAGACATGGACAGTGCTATCCCATCATGCAGAGGTGATTAATTTCTCTTCAGGAGCAGTAAGATATGTTCCTGCCTTGTCAATTAAAGCTGCAATCTTATGCACAATAACTTAAAAGTAAATTTAAACAAACTTCTACTGTAGAGGGAAGGGTTAAAAGAATTCATTTAAATTTAAAAATGAAAATGTTAAGTTTTGAAGAGTATAGTTACACCCAAGAAACACTAGTTGCTTTAAATAATGTATTGCGGGACTGTCTACCCCCCTGCCGACTCCTCCATATTTTATTTTGTCACAATCTGGAAATGAAATGGATTTAAACGTCATATGTACACAACATACTCAACACTGTAATAGTGCAAACAAGAAAACAATTAAGACAGATCTCTGACAAATAATTAAGGATAGGTCAATGATCATTTTTCACATGATTGGTATAATCCAATGGCTCCAAATGTAAACACTTTGTCTGTGAACAAAGCTTTCTCAAAGGGCAAGGGGCAAGGAAGTACACATTGCACAGGCACTACCTGAGTGCTGGCAGATTATGTACCACATTCCTTGTTTTTCTCTCAAAATTTCAAGAACCATAGCAGTTTCAACACAATGGCAACTGTAAAATTCAATTATATAGACAGATAAAGGATCTTTTTTATGACTAGCAGTTGCATATCCCAGGGCATGCTGTATATATCTAGTAAATAGAGAAGAAGAAAATGATAGAATAAGCAGAAAACTGATGCATCAACTCCATCTATCATAAAGGAAAATAGGAACTTATCCTGATTCTGGCAAGTGATGAAAGAAAATCTGGATGCAAGGCAGTTTAAAAAGCAAGGGTGGGGGGCATTCAAAGTGAAGAAGTAAAAAGTTCTATATATAGCCTATGTACGATTGTGCTTGTCCAACAGAAACAATTCTTTCATGGGATCAAATGTCACTCAAGTTTTCATATGGCACAGAATTATGCAAATAACCACTGTTGTCCTTAGTTTGAGACAAACAGAATATGCCAAACTGCATTCTGCTCTTGTGTACTACAAGCACTCATCCAGAAAAAAACCGCCCTGTAGAAATACAACCTTTCTAACTACTAGTTATCTCAATTATATCTGCTTTTACTTTTCTACATTTTTGCATGGGCCTTCCTGATGATATTTACACAGCCTAAGAGTACAAGGCTGAGTCATATATGGAACTGTAAACTGTTTTATCAATTCATCCCAAAGATTATTTAGGAACTATCAGTTACTGTCTATTCGATGCATAATCTTTACCTCTGCTGAAGACTGTCTGGAAACTACAGCTGGTCCAAAAAATTGCAGCCAGATTTACTGGGCAGTTACAGAGAGTACAAGACTCCTTTGCTACGGTAGCTCCACTAGTTATCCATCAGTTTTCAGGCATAACTGAAAATGGTGACTTTGATCTATAAAGTTCTATATGACTGAGGTCCAGTCTATCTGGCTATACTCCCATATAAGTCTACCTGGGTCTGGAAGAGGCCTTTCTTTTAGTCCCACCAAACTCAAAGGCACTTTTGGTAGGAAGCAAGACGCAATCACTGCCTTGCTTGCTCTTTGGCCAAGCGTTTTCGGTTGGAAAGACAGTAGGAGTGCGTCTGACTTTCGAAATTTCTTTGTTTTCTTGATGAAGGCTTTTACCACTAGTCAGACATCTAGTGTGCGCCATTTTTTCTCCAAAAGATGAACTGGTTTAGGGCAAAAAGTTGGTAAATGTATCAACTGTTGTTGCTTAAGCTATGTCAGGCATTTAGGTTTAAATGAGGGGTCCAACCCCACAATCAACTTGTCATTTTCGAATTTACATAGGTGTTCATTCACTGACAATGCTGCCAGTTCTGACCCTCCTGGCTGACATGATAGCCAATAGAAAGCGGTTTTGAAAGACAGAAGCCTGAGTGAGGCCTCAGCTAACGGTTCAAAAGGCGGTTCTGTCAGTGTATTTAGCACCAAGTTTAAATCCCATGGTGAAAATCTGTGCACCTTAGGAAAAGATGATAATGTTGCCCCTCTTAGAAACCGTCTAATATGCGGGTGACTCACATACAAACCGCCATCTTCAGTTAGGAATGCCGACAGCGCCGCTACCTGCCTTTTTAAAGTGTTAGGCCGGAGACCTTTCTCCTGTCCATCTTGCAGAAAATTGAGTATTTGTGTCACTCCTACCTCAGTTACAGAAATTCTCTTTTCTGCACACCATTTTGTGAATGTTTTCCATGTCCTGTTGTAAATTTTTTGTGTCTCCCTCCCTGGGGACAATCGCACCAGGCACCAGTCCCACAATAGGAGCGCCCACAGGGGCACCTTTAAGAATTTAACATCCTGTCAGATTTTTTCTGGTGTTTCCTGATTATTCCACTCTGCTATAATTATACCTTTGCACAAATCTGGCAGAGGGAACTCCATGCACCTCGACTCTCTCTTCTTTATTACTGCTGCTATCCTACATTCTTTACCTACTTTGTCCTTTTCTCCCTTAGAGTCATGCAGCCCTAATGTTTGAAGCACCCTTCTTAAGATACTCGTGAAGGAGTGAGCCTCAAGCATCCTATCCGGATTTATCTTTTCATCTTCCTCAGCATCAGAAACCTCAGTGTCCTCTACTTCCATCAATTCTTCATCATCTACTAACAGTGTAGGTGTCAACATCAGGCATATCAGAGGTGACCCTCTTGCCTGTAGTGAATCTAGTGTTTTTGATTGTAACTCACGCTGTTTGTATGTACTGCTTGTTGTGTGGGCTACCAAATGCTCATTTGTTCAGCAGAAACTTGGTGAACTGGCCTTGGTAAAATTGCCTGGAGCTGTGAAGACACAGCCTCCTTGATCATAGCCTGAATTTCCGTGTGTGAGTCCTCCATTATGCCCGACCACTGACTTACTTGGCCGCCCCAGCATACCTGTTCAGGGTTACGCTGTGGGTCTGGCCCCCTCTGCGGCGTGTTCTGAAGCCATCGCTCCATGAAGCACCGCATTTCTGCACTCCAGGGCCCATACTCTGCTGCTGACACGGCTTGGTCATCTTGTACTGGTACTGAGCATGCCATTATTGGAATATTAGCGCTGCGCTCCTGCGCAGTTACTGTCAAACTTAGGCCCTTGGAGGTAAGCGCTTGTGTTGCCACACCTAAGATGGCGTCCGAAGCCTTAGTCACAGCTAAGATGGTGTCCGAAGCCTTAGCCACAGCTAAGATGGCGTCCGAAGACTTTGCCCTACCCTAAGATGGCGTCTGAAGCCTTCGAGGGAGTGGCTGAACCCTCAGGCACCATCTTGGAACTCTTATTTCCAAGATGGCAGCCGGAACTCTCAGAGGTGAGTGGCTTTGTATTTTCTTTCACTACCTTTTTTACTCCATGTTTTTCTTTAGGTTTCTTTTTATCTGCCTTTGTATCTGACGTCTTCACCTCCGTGGCTCTCTTTGCATTTGATATTTTCTGGTCAACTGTCTCACTCTGGAGGACAGGAATATTTTCTGGAGCTCAGCAGCGCATTTCTCATCCGAGGGATGCTGTGTGAACTTCTGTGCTGCTGCTCCAGTCACCTCATCCGAAGCCTGCCTTGGACGGAACATTGTACAAGAGTGACCAAGCCCAACTCTGTGGTGCTGCGGATCACTTCATCCATAACGTGTTTCACCGCTGTAGTCTTTTCCATACTTACTCTTTCACAAACCTTCTCTCTTAATTTCTCCCTATTTCTATTTTTTTTTTTTAATTTCCTCACTGTTCTACTCAGGAGAGGGAGTCTGATGCGTCTCACTGCACGCAGGAGGAAAGAAAAACTGAAGGGAGAGGGACAGGGAGTCGGTTTAGCGGAATTCTGAAAGCTTGCGAACGGCTCCTGCGTCAGCTGGCACGAGGATCAAGTCCCAGGCGTAGTGGATTGGTCCTCCTGTCAGCCCGAGAATAGTCCCTTCTTTGGTGTCCTTCTGTCAGGAAATAAGCTTTAAGGAACTGACTACCATTTATTTAACATATTTATACCCCAGCTTTCAGCTAAAAAGGCTCCCAGAGCAGCTTATAAATTGTTAATTTGATAGTTCCCTGCCTTCAGGTTTACAACATAAGTAAGGCAGGATAGACAAGGGGCGGCGGGAGGAATGGAGACAGGCATTAAGTTTATCAGATGTTGGCTGCTCTCCCTTTTGTTCAAAAGCTAGACCAATGGCAAGGAGGGCGGGCTATCACCAGCCAATGGAGGCCCAGACACAATTGAGCTATGCCTGGCTATTTTCCTTCTTCAGAGGCAAGAACAATGACAGCTGGAATCCAGAGGGAGGAGCTCTCACTAGCTGCTAGGGTCCATGCATGTTCTGCTCTTCCTAAGAGGCCAAAGAAATCCTACTTTTAAAGAAAGGTATTTAATAAGACGCTGTATGTTTTAAAAACAACTTTAACATTTTAATGTACAGTTGGACCTCCACATTTGCTAGGTTTAGGGATGCAAGATCCTCAATAAAGTGGACAAATCGCAAATATCAAAATGTGTATGCATCTGTGGCTGAGGCACGGTGGGGACAACGGGCACCCAGGGTCCAAACCAGGTCACAAAGAGGAAAGGGAAAGGGGGTGGTTGGCAAGGTGCCCCTATACTTCCCCTCTCACACTCATCTTCCTCCCTGGGTGTGTGGGGCATCAGGAGAGTGTTTATGGCACTCAGAAATCAGACTGTGAGCTGTCCTTAGCTGGCCAGACAACTGCCGGTTCAGGAGGAAGAGGACCAGAGACTTTTTTTTAACATGGTTGTGTGGCCTAAATGGAGCCACAGAGAAGGAAGGTTCCCCCATAAAAGAAGCACTTGAGGGGTGTGTTTCGGGGAGGGAGGGAACAGAAGCTGGAGAAACTCACAGATAATCAAATCCATGAAAGACAAACCTGCAAACGAGGAGGGCCAATTATAGTTTGAGATTGTTACTGAGAGTTTAATTACATTTGAATGATAAGCTCTTGCACATTTTAACAATATCCATGTTGTTTTTATTTGTAAGTTACATTATTCTGAGATACAAATGAAGTGAATAACAACTTCTACTAGAAACTAAAAGAATATAGTGTCTAAGATTCAAATTATATATATATGGTCGAACTGGTAACGACAGCTGCTGGGATCCAAATCAGGCATGTAAACATATCTATTTGATTGAAGTAAGTTGATACAATGAGAAGGCAGTTAGTGGGAGTATCTCTCTTGACGGAAATGACATCTTGGTGGATGTCTTTGGGGGAGGGAGGGCTTAACTCTCCTTACACGTGCTTCCAATCCTACAACCATAGCTCCCTTGTATACGGTTGGCCATCCAAATCTGCAGGTTTAACTTTCACGAATTTGATTATTTGTGAGTTTCTCCAACTTCTGCCCTGCTACCTCAAGTGCTTGTTTTCTGGGGCAACCTTCCTTCCTGGTAGCTCCAATCAGCCTACACACCCCTTTAAAAACCCAACTCTGGTCCCCATTCACCACCACCCAGCACTGCTTGGCCATCTAAGGATGGCTCACAGCCCAATTTCTCAGCATCACAAACCCTCTCCCAATGCCCCTCACCACACCCAAGGAAAGATATGGGTGAGAGAGAGGAAGTACAGAGCTGCCTTTCCCTTTCCTTTCTCCCTTCTTTTCCTGACCTAGTTTGGACCTGGGAGCCTTCCCTCCCCACCCTTCCCACAGACACATACACATACACATTTTGATATTTGCAGTTTTTCCACTTTTGCAGGGGTTCTGTGCCCCTACACCTAGCAAATATGGAGGACTCACCATATTTAAAGGTAAGCAGCACCACTCTCCCCGCCAAAGCATACGGAACATAACAAGGAATGAGGCATTTAAGGGCATGTGTGTGCTTACAATCCTAATATTCTAAGAACTTAGGCCTTAAGAACTATCAATTACTATCTATTTGATGGCTGGAGGCTAACAAGCAATGACTTTTAAAATTCTTTTGAATAGTATAAATACAGTTTGTATACCAATTGGATGTGATCAGATGAATATCATGATATAATATACAGTAATTATGTATTGCAGGAACTATCATGAAATATTATCATAATATTTGTGTAGTACAGGTAACTTCACTATGTTGATTTTATAGAAGAAATTGAAATCTGGAGAGGAGAGGAAGAACAGCAGAAATATTTCAGTGAAATGTACAATTATATATGTTTATTTTATATGTTGGAACTTTAATAAAATTATAACAAAATAAAATAAAATAAAAATAAAATAAAATTCTTTTAAATAAAGTAAATAACCTCCCTGAATAACAACAAATGCATCTGAACAATGATCAAAAACAGAATACACTTGGAATCTGATAGCGTACTGTTGGATGATGAATTAACAGAAACAGCATTACAATTGGAAAATTACTGGAATTCAGTTTTAAAATGACTAAGGCCTGTTATGAGTAAGATTGTCTTACTCCAAAGAGCCGGAGGAAAACAACAAAATAGCAGACATTCTTTGGAGTCAATTTCTAAAGGTGATTGCAGCCTCTCTGATTGCAGTGAACCCTGGTTGACATTCTTGTATTTAATTCAGCAGACTATCAGCAGGAAGTCCTTTTTCCTCCACTATGTTTTGTGGCATACTCATAAGGTATTTGTTTTGTATCTCTCATATATGACTTAACTGTGCTTTCATGGCTAGAATCATTAGTACTGTACTTATTTGGCAGGCTGAAATTTATTTTAGCTGATGTTACTCAGCCTGAACACTACTGCTAAAAAACAGTTTTTTTCTCTGATGTTTTCAGAATGAGCATTTTTTAAACATAGTGCATCTAGAGCCAAACAGCAGTACAGCTGCAATCCTAAACTCACTTAACTGAAAACAGTGAACCTTACTTCTAAGTAGACAGGTATGAGATGCACTACATATGCATTTGGACACAGTCACTTAGAGGTTATTGTGTTTCACGCGCATTTAGAAACTGCTGATATTTAGTGAATATTTTCATGTTAAAATTTATTAATGAACAATGAATAAACCACACAAAGCAGGGATAAAAAAAAGTTGTAAAGGATAGGGATAAGTTCATGGTTAACTCTGTAGTACAATTGCATACTATAAATTTATTCACTGTGCTGTCAGCAATATAGTATTATCGGAGCAGTGATTTTTTTTTGTAACAATTCTTAAACCGAAACTCACAGAAGTATATTGGAGATTTTGTTTGCTTCTGATATGTTTTCAAATTCTGCAACCAGGAGTTTCACAAGAGTGCCTGCAATCTGCCTAATATTTAGGAAAGTTAGTCTGCAGAAGAGAAGGACATGATAGCCATGTTTAAATATTTGAAGGGATGCCATGTAGAGGAAGGAGAGGGCTTGTTTTCTGCTGCTCCAGAGACCAGGACAAGAAGCAATGGATTCAAGCTGCAGGAAAGGAGATTCCACCTGAACCTCAGGAAGAACTTCCTGACAGTCAGGGCTGTCCAGCAGTGGAATATGCTGCCTCAGAGTGTAGTGGAGTCTCCTTCTTTGGAGCTTTTTAAGCAGAGGCTGGATGGTCATCTGTCGGGAGTGCTTTGAGGGTGCTCCTGCATGGCAGGGGGTTGGACTGGATGGCCCGTGTGGTCTCTTCCAACTCTACATTTCTATGATTTCTATGAAAGTTGTATTAATTTTTACTTACTTTCAGTACCTCAATTATAATATAATTTAAAAAGTATAGGTCCCTATGATTTTATAGACAAGAAGTAGTCAAAGCTATGGTGTGAAATGAAATAAAGAGAGATGGGAAGACATGTTTACAGTTCTATAGCTTGTGACAATACCAGTCTTATGTAATTTGTAAAACACTCTCTTTTACATTCTTGCCTTCCATACTATTGTAAGATGGCCAGTGGCACTGTAATTCCAGCCAATGTAAATTTCTTCACTTATGATACAGGATTTTCATGACCTCAAATTGTTTGCTACATTTGCTGCTGAATATCTCACAAGCATGACTTTCATCTAAGTAAAGTTTCTACTGTATTTACTGACCTAGCTGTAAAAGCAGTTAGCTTAACTTTTATAATGGAAGAAATAAAGGGTTAGTGACTATTTATAATTTCACGTTATATTTCTATACAGAGTTAATTAATGTATTAAATGACTAAGCTAGCAAGTACTATTGGATAATCAGAAAACCAAAACTATCTTATGCTAGACAAAAAACCCAAACTCTTGTGGCATCTTAAAGGCAAATAAATTCTGTTCTGCATTGGATAAAGTGGGCTGTAGTCCACAAAGGCATATCCTATAATAGAATCTGATAGTTTTTAAATTACTACAAATCTGTTGTTTTTGCAGCAATAGGTATTTCCAGCTGTGAACTGGATTTTCTGAGATTTCAGGGGGTGTAATCCATCAGCACAGACTGAATCCCTATTCCCTGGTCTCTCCTCCAGCTGAGCAGGAGCACCTCTGAGACACTTATTTAACACTGAAACAGCTTCCCTGAATCAAGCTAGCCATGGACCTGAATATGCAAGACCTGAGCAGGGCTGCTCATAACAGGGTGACTTTTAAGTCCTCTCGTTCATAGTGTCACCATAAGTCAAAGTCAACTTGACAACAATTAACAACATCATCACCTGTGTACTGTCTTGGCAAGCTGGTGCATATAGTAATTTTTAAATTTAACCCCAACAAATCACTATTGCTTTCAGAATAACTATAAGTAATTGTTGTTTTAACACTGACTGTATATGTTGCTGTTTTAATACTGACTGTATAGGCTTTGTCATGAATTATTAAACATCAAAGCCAATAAATATAATTTAAAAATACAAGTAAATTAATACTGAACACTCCCCTATAAGTATTACGTTTTCTTTCCTCTTTTTTTTTAAAGACACACTTTCACGCAGACATACGTAGAATGTGGACATGGTTTACTGGCAAGAATGCATGTATTTTATATTAGATTGAAATATAGATTACTTTCAGATCTCCCTGATGAGTCTTTTGAAAAACCATGAATTGCTGAAGATATACTTTGAAGATTTGCTCTTACATCTCTACAAAACCATTATATTTTCCACATTAGGTGTACAGAACAAGTGAAAGATTAATTTTCAAGTAACAAACTAATCTTACAAGACTGCAACCCACTGTTAATTAACTGTGACCATTTCATTAACTAATAACATGGCTTAACTCATAGCTTAATTTGAAGGATAACATTCTTTAATAATCTCCTTAGAACAACCGTGGGAGTTAGTTCATGGACCCATATAAGAAATGATATAAAACAGAACAAAACAGGTAGCAAGTTCTATGAAACTTTTTCCCGAAATATCTGTAGATGATATTTACATATAATAAGCATTCAGCCAGAAAAAGTAATCAACTGTTTGGTAGGTTACTCTGCTAAGTCACACTACCACCTGATGTGAGAGCAGGTAAATCCAGGATTCTTTGTCAATGGGGAACAAAAAAAGTGTGTACTCATGTAGTGTATTTAACCTATAAGCAAAAGTAAAAAGTCTGAGTAGGAAAACTGAGTCATACTAGCACCAACATAACTTCTATTTTTGATTATGTCCCATACCGAATAGCATATTAAAATTATTCATATACCTACAGCTTAAAATGTTTAGCCCATGTACAGTGTGAACATACCATTGACACATTCAAAGACATCACAGCACTTGCCAGGTGTTCCGTCTCCACGTGACACTATTTGAGGGATGTAGCCTGCCTCACATTTTGGAACACCACATAAACCAGAGAGACATTCGCACCTGAAACCGAAGCATTAAAAGCTCCATAAATAAGTGAAGCAACATATACGGTGGAAAAACATGAACCAGGAAAAAGCAGCTGTGGCAGTAAATCAATTTTCTGCTATTACATAATAAAAAGACAACATGCCTGTTATGAATACAACACAGCAAACAAAATTTAACACTTGTTTCAAAGGACAATACTTGACTTTAATCAGTAGACTGGTGTTTCAAGTTTCAATTATGTTTTGAGTAAATGTTCTCAAAGTCACTAATATTGTAGTTCTTGATCCCTGTAAGAAGTATCTACTTCATCACAGGGCTTCTGTGAAAGCTACCAAAATAAAGATGATAAAGCACTCTATACTTTAAAATGTCTGGAACACCCCCACTACTATTATATCCAGTGAATAATTTTTTCAACTGTGGTGACACGTAGGTTGTTGTGGGTTTTCCGGGTTTTGAGGCCGTGTTCTACTAGTATTTTCTCCTCTAATAGAACACGGCCTCAAAATCTGAAAAACTCACAAACCTATGGATTCCGGCCATGAAAGCCTTCGACTTTACATGTGGTGATATGGTTTTAAATCTGGACTTGCATGGAAACACAAACTAAAGTGAAAGAAATAACCAGGATTTTTAGAAGTAACATTGGCTATATCTAATTTTATGCATAGTATTAGAAACTTACCAGTCAAGATTTAAAATTTTACCTGCTTCACGTTCTTTACTTGTGTATGTCTCTCATTTTAGCTCAACTCATGGAAGGGCAAGGAATGTCAAATGTCTCTATATTCTCACCTCATGCATTTCCTGGACAACAGTTTTTTATTCTCTTCAAACTGAATTCACCTGTACACACAGCAAACTCCAGGGTGGAAATTGTACAGCCATTTAAATGCTGTCAGAATGCAAATCCCAGTACTCCGAGCTAACACTGGAAACAATGCTGGGACTTGCAGTTCAGTATCTGGACGGCCACGTAATTACTACGCCTGATTTAAACTAAAATCCCTCTGAATGTCTAATGTAGTTTTTAAGACGCATTCAGGCAGAATTTTGAAGTCACCATTAAAAGCAACCATGTTAGTTGTAACTCGTTACTTTCAGGGTTTTGAGGGTAAAATTATGCTTTGTTGTTGTTGTTGTTAAATAACAAAATGACTGGTTATGCCTTTAAAAAAAAGTGTAATGAAATATCAGTTATGATTGGTTTTGCTATATCTGTATTTTCAAAAACATTTATTATTTATTAAAATATTTTTATCCTGCCTTTTTATCATGAACTTTCAGAGTGGCAAACAGATAAAACAATATAAACAATAAATAATTTAACAAAATAAAAACAGGTTGAGCAACTTAAGATTTAAAGCAGCTTCAAACAGCTAAAAGAGTAAAAAAAAAATTGCGTGTGTTTTGAAGCAAATTAGGTCCCAGAGCCATTAATAAAAAGTCAAGTCTTGATCTGGCACAGAGAAGAAAACAATGTTGGTGTCAGGTGGACTTCAAAGGTGAGGACATTCCACAAATGGGGTATCACAGTGAGGAAAGCCCTCTCATGTTTCCTACCCCATCTTATTGCTCCCTACTGGTAGTGGTATTTTCAATCTTCTAGTAGGTATATAAAATGCAGCATTCTTGTACCAAGTTACTCTAGCAGCAAAGTAGTAACCTACTTTTTGAAAAGTAAGATTGCAAACTTGTTTTTATTAATATATCTCCGAGCTACACAGGGACACCAGTCAACTCCTTTTTAAAAAGGAAACATACAGGTGGGTTAAAATTAGGAGGAATATACTTTACCCAGCATTCACTCAAACATACATTATAATTGTACTTTCAAGTCTGCCACAAATATGCTTTCTATACAAAAAAGAGTTATAATGAGAAAAGAGTTAGAATTAAGGACTTGTCCTTAAATAAAAGCACCATTGTCTACTACTACATTAGGACCAGACTGAAAAATCATCCTCACCAAAAAAGGATGGGGGGTTAGGATTCTTGAAGGTAGAGAATTTTCAGCTTTGGAAGCCTTAACACTGTTTATTTTCAGCACAAGGATGGGGGTACCTAACTGGTACGGGAATCATTTTTTATTGTTTTGTTCTATATTTAGTGAAAAAATAGTTTTACCACTGAAATCAATGTTAGTTTTCATTCCAGTGTAAAATATCCTGGAATGGGATGAAAACAAGATTGACCAACTATCCATGAAGTTCACCCTTCCCCCACATTCCTCAATATTTCATTGTGTGTATGTGCCTTCAAGTCACCTGTCAACTTATGGTGATCCCATGAATTTCATAGGGTTTTCTTAGGCAAGAAATACCCAGAGGTGGTTTCCCAGTTCCTTCCTCTGAAATATAGCCTATCACACTTGCTATTCATTGGCAGTTTCCCATTCAAATATTAAACAGGGCTGACCCTACTCAGCTTCCAAATTCAGACAGGATCTGGTACCCTTAGGGCACTATGGTCAATGCTCAGGGCTTCTGGGAGCTGAAGTCCACAAACATCTGGGGACCCACAGGTTGAGAACCACTGCCTTAGGGTATTTAGGTCTTGTTTCATGCTTATCTATAGCCTCAAATCTCATCAGTCAGCAGCACAAGACAACAGTGCTACTACGTTGTACTACTGAGGCTGAGGACTAGGTGAGCAGGAAATTACCCATGTACTTAGAGCTTGGCAGTCTCATGTTATTGTCTCATGGAAAATGTTCACAGTTGCTAACTGTAACTGCAGTTAACCACTCTCTCTTTAATCCTGTCACAAAATGTTTCTGAACATACCCAGAAGGAATTTAAGAAGGAAGCTAGGGAGTATACAAGGCAAGCTCATTTTGCAAGATCTGGGGGAGGGGTGCGGACAACTCAATTTTTTAAAATTTTATTTTAATATTATTCATCGTGTTGCTTGAGAATTTTACTGCTGACTCTGGGCTATTTTTTCTGTTTCTTGTACATCTAAGTGTTCTATTGGCTGTTTAGAGAAAAGATTTTAACTGTTTTTTTTAAATGCTTGATAACCTTGCTTAACAATAGTGTCACTTGTTTACTCTGGTTCTGTTATTTGTGTCTAGTAACAATATGTGCCATAATATATGGTCCTCCCCTCTTGGATGCATAAGTTGACATGGTGAGGAATTTGAATGTGTCATAGAGGTTGACAGTAATGTAGTCAGTACAAGAGTCTAGACTACTACTAGGGTTACCAAAGGCAGAATGCTTTAAATGGAGACACCAGACTAAGAAGTGTTTGTGCCACCACTGTCAAAGATTAATGGCCTAATCAGAAGAACTGGTTTTTCCAACAGTAAGGGCAGTAGAAAAGCTTCTGAAGGGAAGCTATTGAGCAGCACCAGAAGCAGGGGGTGAGCCTGGCAGACAATCTCTCAGAGACAAATGCAATTACACTTTGGCTAACTCTTGTTAGTACTGCACAGAAGACAGCAGGAGTAAACCATTTTGCATGTCTTTTATCTTGAAAACCCTATGATGAGATAATCCAAAAATGAAGCAAGAGATAGTGTTGGAAGATGAGTCCACCAAGTTAGAAGGCATTCAACTAGCTATTGGGAAGAGCAAAAGACAAATGTGAATATAACTGTGTCAAATGGACTAAAGTCTAAAGGACATTCCAGCTAGTGACAGGCTCAGAGGTGAAATGAAGATCCTAATCTGGACAACCCACAGAACAGGAACACAGAATGGGAGAAGCATGAATCAAGGAAAGCTAGACACCATAAAACAAACCAAAGAATGAAATATATAAACACTGCAAACAAACTAAGAATAAATGGAGTTTCATTAATAGTGAGGCACGATGTAACAAGCAGCCAGGAGATAGAATGCACAATCTGACTGAATAATATCAATAAGACTGCACAGAATATTGAACAATACAACCATAATCCAAGTTCATGCTCTACTTTAGAGATGAAAGAAAAATAAATCAAAACATTCTGCACAAACATCCAGGAGGAAACTAACCATACACTAAAACAGGACACGTTGATAATCAGAATTGATGGGAATTCAAAAACAGAAATAAAATTCAGAAAAAATCAGCCTATTTTTTGTAGATCATAGCAAATACTTTGATTATGTAGATAATAAAAAAACTATGGCCTGATCTAAAAGAAATGGGAGTGCAATAACATTTGACGACTCTGATACACTAGCCAAGAGCCCACTGTCAAGACAGAATATGGAATATGGATGGAAAGAATATAGGAAAAGAATGTAAAAAATGTTTTTGAGTGTTGGGAAACACTGACAAGGGGAGTCCTGGATGGATGAGAATCATTGCATATTGGGATTTATTCTGCACAAAATTTTTACCTTTTTTGGCACAGAAAACAACATTCTTTGCATGGGAACAAATACTTTATGCACAGAAAATGTTGTTTCCTGGGCAAAAAAGCCTGTGTGAATTTTGCACAGAATAAGGCTTGATGTGCATAGTCTTCAAAAACTGTGCAGTATTTGAAGACCTGCTCACAGAAGGAAAAAAATGCTAAAATTATGTGTTGCTTTGCTTGGAAATGAAATTAGCAAATATAGGGAAACAAAATCACTTTTAGTTGGAAGAGACAAGACTGCTTTTGATCATCCTACCTGTTTAATTTATATGCAGAATTATCATACAGAAAGCAGATTAAGCTCAGAGGAAGAATGTATGACAACTGGTGGAACAACTGTTGATTGAAGGTAAGGAGGAAAGTGTAACAACATGACTACAGCTGAGTATTAAGAAAAAAAGAATGATCACAGATTATTTATATAGCTTCAAAGTCAGTAAGCAAAACATCAAAATAATTAGAAGATTTTCTATAAGTCCATTAATGATAATGGAGATTATAATCATGAAATCAGAAGACTAAGACTTGGAAGGACATCTATGAAGGAACTAGATAAGATCCTTAAATGTAAATAATTGAACACTAAAGTCAGGATCACTCATAGTATTTTCAGTTTCTATGTATGGATGTGAAAATTGGACAATGAAGAAAGATGAGAGAAATGTCATTTGAAATTTCATACAGAAGGAGTGTTCTATGAATACAACAGACTGCTAAAGAGACAAATCAATGGGTCCAAGTTCAAATTAAGGGACTGAACTGAAGCTATAACACTACAGACATATCACGAGGTGACATGACATAATAGAAAAGATTATACTGCTCTCTAAAGTGGAAAGCAGTAGAAAAATAAGACCATCACATCACACACGGATTGACTTAGGAAAGCAAGTCATGGCCCTGAGTTTGCAACACTGGAACAGGACTGTTAATAATAGGGTCTCTTGGAAGCCTTTAATTCATAGGTTCACTGCAAGTCAAAGTCAACTTGACAGAACATAACTACAACAAACGATACGTGGTATGTGCTGTGCTTGGGCTTAGAGAATCTTAGCTTTAGAGGATCATTTAATTAAGTATACTAGGATACTAAAAGTATGATGTTCACTTACTAAAAACAACAACAACAATATGTCTAGAAATAAGAATAGGGTTAAACTGATTGGAACAACTTCTATTGGAAACTTTATAACAAAGACGTTACTGAAGATAACAGAAGCAGATTAATGAGTTAAATGGCCTAAAATGAATATAGACTGTAGACTGGTGGGATGGGTGAAGGATCTTTGTCACTGTTACTCCCCCATTGCACCATTCAGAACAATTGTTTCTCCATCTATCTTTCGGACTATCTTCCTCTTCTTAAAGCTTAAAAGTTTCAAATGATTCATAGAATGCAAAGGCCCACACAAGCAGAATGCTCAGCATGCTAAAAGAGTTGCAAGATCCATGAAATGATGAAATGAAATTTATTTGCAGCAGCTAATTCTACCCTTAAGAACGGTTCTTCCAGCCAGACTAATGTAAACAGCAATGGAAAAAAATAAGAACTTTATAGAAAAGAAAGAGGCTACAATACATCAAGTGCAATTCTCTATTCTGTCTTTGAATCTTGAACTATTCTTGGAAATAACATGGAACATGGAAAGACTGTCAAAAACTGAACTGCATGCTAGAATTTGTTATTTGCCAAGTACCAGAAAATACCTAAAATACCAAATACAGTGAACGGATAAATAAATTGTAGGACTTTACATCTTTATGACAATGAAATAAAATCTCAAAAATAGGACACTTTTTTTGCAGTGGTGGTGGGGAGACTCTGGCCAAGATGGTTGACCATTAGTAGCGTGATTGTGTGCTGCTCCTAGCTTTGCGGGATTTATTGTTTTCTTTAAGCATATAAAGATACGGAAGGATTCCACAAAGGTAGAAATGTAGTCTCCCAGATAAACCCCCAGCTCAGGAGTGGGCTGGGGAGCTGTCTGGTAGAGATGCACACATTGGAAACTACAACATTCTCCACTGCAAAACTGAAGAATCACAAAGATTCATTAAGATTGTTTGGAGAAGCTTCTGTGTAGTCAAAGGTTTACAATACAGTTAGCTGTCCACATTCACTAAGGTTAGGGGTGCAGGACCCTCACAAAAGTGGAAAGACTGCAAATATCAAAACGTGCGTGTATTTCTGTGGGAAGGGAGCTGAGGCATAATGGAGAAGGTGGGCATCCAGGGTTAAAAACCAGGTTAGTGAAAAAAGAGGGAAAATGGGTGGTTGGCATGATGGGCCCTCTCTCTTATCCATTTTCTTCCTTGAGTTGCGGGGGGTAGGAGAGGACTTGTGGAGCTGAGAAACTGAGGTGCAAACCATCTCAGCTGGCCAGGCAGTGACAGGTGGAGGAGGACTAGAGGTGAGTTTTTTAAAGGGCCACGCAGCCTGATCAGAGCTACCAAAAGGGAAGGTTCCCTCAGAAAAGCAGCATACAGAAACACAGAGGGCTGACTGTATTTCCAAAGGACCTTGGATGGGTCACAGTAAACAGGGATGGAAACACTACCCCACTTGGTCAGTCAGTGATTTATTATGCCAAGTGAGTACAAATAATTTTCATTGTCATTATTGTAATTGTAATTCATTGCAATTAAGTGCAGTTTCCATTGTCAAAGTACTGAAAGGTGTAACTAAATGTCAAGAGAGACAGCACAGTGCTCAAAAACTGAAGATTACACCAAGTGGCAATTTGGACTGGAAACAAGAAATAGATTAATCAAACAATTAGAAGGTCTGTATAGAAGCTGAATTTCAGAAAAAGGGAAATCAATATTACCTCTGATGCTGAAATTTAAGCAGTGATTTATATGACATCAGACACATGGCCACTAGAAAAATGTCCAGAGTTGGGCTAAACAAAACTAACTTTGTATTCATTTAAAATTCAAGCTTCAATATCCAAGATATCTAAATCAGATTTTAGATCTGAATAAATGTGTAACAGAAAGTAATGGGAATTTAGAGCAGAAATTGGACTTGTTAAGATTAAAGACAATAAAGTAAACCATTTTAAATTGCTTTCTGAAAAACAGCTCAAAGAGATTATGGCATCAGTTCAGAATTTCACAACCATTATACACAAACATGAACAGATCACTGATAATTTGAAGGGAATGGACATATTATGGCAGGACGTAGAAAAGGCACAGGATAGAATTATGTTGACACAATTAAAATCAAAGGAAAAACAGATTAGGTTAAGAGCTGTGCCAGAAGAGCTAATTAACTTAAACCATACAGTTTTAAAAGGTTTGGTGGGCCTTATAAACAGCTCTTGGGAAGAAATCTGACAAGAAGATTGAAGCAAATAAGCAAAACCCTGCTTATATACGGAGAAAAAACTTCTAGGAGATGTCATAATTCATTCTACACACAAAAGTATCAGAGATGAAATCTTAAAATGCATGCTAGAAGAAATGGCTTAAAATAAATGACAATGAAATAATTATGCTTAAACAAATTCCAAAAAGAATGCTGAAAAAAAAATGTACAGAGTATTAATTCTTGATGGAATTGTTCAGAAAAAAAAAAACCCTTTCATTGGATAGTCCCAGAGGGTTTGATAAGCGTGTAGGCAACTATAAAATATATGACAAATTCTTTGGATAGAGTGAGGGATCTGTCAAAAATGTTAAAGGAAGAGGCCACAAAAAGAAACATTTAAATGGTCCAAAGTTGTTAAGAAGAAAAAATAACAATATAAGATATGTTAATAAAACTAAAATGAACCTGAAAATAATTTCATGGAACGTAAACAGATTGAATTCACCCCAGAAAAAGGAAAAAAAGGCATTAAAAAATCCCAAATATTAAATTATTTATCTCCAAGAGAGTCACATAAGAAAAAGAGACTGCAGACTTTTGCAGAATAAAAGTACGGGTCTATCGTTTGTGTTTGGAAACAAGAAAAGAAATGGAGTAGTCTTTTACACAAAACAAAGACGTCAACCTAAACTGATTTTCAAAAATGGACAAGGTGGATGTATAATTGTGGAAATTAAATGGAATGGCAAGATAATACATTGAAGAGGTATTTATGGTCCCAACAGTGAGAAATCAACATTTCATGAAAACTTGTTAAGAAAGACATGTGAACTAGACCTACAAAATATGATTTGAATAGGTGACTGAAATGGGGTTGTTGATACTAATAAATACAAATGTTCCAGACAAGCTATTAAGGAAGGTCTAGGGAGACTATCCAGAGTCTTCTTTAAACATACAGCTTCATCTTACAATACCAAGTGACTGCAGGACTGCACCAGGACTGCAGGAACTATTTTTGTTTTCTCTTTTTTACCCAGCTCTCAGATTTATCAATTGTAATCTAGTACAAAAAACATACACTTAGAAAGAAAACATTCTGAATTTTGGAACTGGTTTCCTATACATAAACAGAGCTTCCAAAGAAAAAGTCACTCCTTGTCAAAATCTTATTAAATTTATTTGTATAACCATAGGATGAAGGGTTTTCTGGCTATTTTCAACAGTAGAGCCATTAATCGTTGCCAATTTACACTAAATCACATAGAGATCTACTAGTGAATCTATTCATCCTTGTTGTCATGCACAAAATAAACTGTAGATGAAACACTATAGGCTGAGGTTATATCATAAATTAAAGCTGCTAGTTTGAATTTGAAAAAGATGTACAACTTCTGACCAGATTAAAAATATTTCTTGCTATCAAAATATTCTAAGATAAAGGGGCACCTCCTAGGCACAAACTTTAAATCTAAGCCAGCATACAGTTCATGTTAATGAAAGCTTAAAAGCTGTCATCTAAAGTTTCTCCTATTTTTATTTCACTCAAATAAGGAAGACTATAATTTGTTCCTAAGGTTTTTAGTTCAAGAAAAGATGTAGTTACTAAGTCCTTTCAGAAACCACACTTAAAAACTGTAAAAAAGTCACTTCTCCTCTTTCAGTCCTTTATGCTCTCATACACAGTGCTTTACAGAAATATTAACTTCCCTTTGACTTTTCCATATCTATTGTGTTACAACCTGGAACTGAAACAGATTTAATTAGTGATGTCTACAACCACTTGGTCTATACAAGATATTCAGCACTGCAGAGGAGCAATATATCTTTATTGTGAAAAGAAGTTGAGTAAACAAAATTAAAGTGACACTTGTTGGTTGCATAACTATACTTTGCCCATCAATCAATACTTCGTAGATGCACCTTAGGGAGCAATTGCAAAGCTTTGGAGGTAAGTCTCTATCAACTCTGTGCAACTGGATCCTGCTATTTCCCCCATTCTTTGAAGCAAATTTGCTCCAGCTTTGTCAGGTTGGTTGATGAATGACAACACTGAAGTCCTTCCAAAGATTCTCAGTCAGATTTAGCTCTGGACTTTGACTGGGCCATTCCAAGACATAACATCTTGCTTTTAAATCACTCCAGTTTTACTTTAGTTGAGTGTGTAGGGGTAGTGTCATATTGGAAGGTGATGCTCCAAGCCTGTCTCAGGTCCCTTGCAAATTGGAATAGTTTTTTCTCCAGGATAGTCCTGTATTTATTTCTATATGTCCTGTGCTCAATCATGACCAGTTTTCCCAAACCTTTCCACCACCAAAGCAATAAGCCTTCCTCTTCTTCTTCTGGCAAACTCCATAGGGTCTTTAATGCAGCTTTATTTCAGCAATGGCTTTCTTCCTACCACTCTTCCATAAAGCCCATCTTTGCTCAGTAACCTGGATTACTGTAGTCCTCTGGTTAGTTTCTCCACTTTAGCTGGTCTCCTGGTTGCTTCTTTAATACCTTCTGTATCTGGGTCACTGAGTTTCTGTCAATGGCTTCTTTTGGCAGAGTGATAGTTGAGCCATAATCTTTCCATTTTTCTAATAATGGAATAATGGTGCTTTGAGGGAACATTCGTAGTACGGATTTTTTTTATAAACCAATTTTGATTGACATTTTTGACCACCTTTATCCCAGACTTGTTTTGGTAGTTTCTTTCTCTCCATAGTGCTGTTTGGGTATGGTCTCCAACAAATTCTGAGCCTTCCAGAAATAGGTGTATTTAATCTGAGATCATGTAACTTTGAAATTGCCCACAGATGGACTCCATGGTTTATGTGATTTCTGGAGGCAATAGGCTGCACCAGAGTTTAAACACATCAAAGCAAAGGGCATAAATACTTACACAATCAACAAGTGCCAAGTTTGTTTTTGCTTACTTAGCTTTTGTCCTACAATAGAAAGGTTTCACATTTTCACTGTGTTGAGTTTTTTGTGTATCAACAGTGCTAATTACAGCCATCTAAATTCCAGCTTGCAAAACAACAAAATATGGAAAGGTCACATGGGCAGGGGGACACTTTTGCAAAGAACTTATAATATCTACCAATTTGTCATTCTTCTCAGCAAACTCAATTGAGAAAAAGCACTTCCTTGGAATCAATTAGAGAGACAACTATGCTCAATCATCAATGATTTAGGATTCTTTTACTCTTTTATCTTGAATAACTTTAATTTCTAAGTAGAATCCTTATACACAGTAATGGTGACTCCCTATTATCAAACACATATAGAACAAACCTTGTAGGAAGAGTACAACATCCATCAGCTGTCAGCCTGACTTGTGTTTCATAGCTATCCAAAGGACAAACAACTTGTTCGACAGGAGGGCATTCCACTGTACTACAGTCTACGCTGAACACTGTTGGAAAAACAAATCAGAAAAATGATTAAGACTCATTTTGTTTTAGAAAACACAATAAAGAGCCCTATTATTTACCTTATTGTCAGAATACAAAAACAAATCCATGGGTACAAAGGTCAATGAGCAATAACAGTAGCACTTAAACAACAGTTTCTGGATTACTGCAAATATTGAGAGTCACTGATGCCAAGCAACAGTCTCAAAATCTGAATTCTCAGAACTCTGTCACAAGGCGTTTTCTTTCACACATTCACCAACACAGTAAACATTGTTGAATATGATGATGCCTGCTCCTAGGATATCTGGCTTCCACAGAAAGTCAAACATATGAATGTGAATTCTAATGTGAACACAACAAAAATCTGCAATTTTGAAAACTAAAGATAACAACTTTTCTGGCATACATGATTTTGAATTCCATGGTTTCTGCAAGAGGCATAACAAACTATGTGTGTTAGTCACAGAGACCAAAAGGAGCTGCCCTTATACAGTGCATCAGCTTACCCTCCAGATGTTTTAGACTGCTGGTGCCAGAATTCCTGACCACTGGCCTTGCCAGATGGCAGTGATGACAACTGAAGTCTAACATTTCTGGAGGGGATCAGCTTGGGTGTACCTATCATTTACTACATCAGCATATCAAGGAAAGACAGGAGTATGGCAGGACAGGCCCTGATTATATTACCCAAGGGTCCTCAAATAAAATAGTGGCTGCTACAAATGTAATTCTGGTGACAGGAACTGAGGAATCTTTTTTTTCCTGTTCTGAAAAATACATTTGTTACTTCTCAGTCAGAGATGCACTGTTTGAAAAGGAGTGGTAGTATTCCAGCACAGTATGGTAGCCATTTTATGGAAACAGCATTAGCATTACAGAACCTACCAACCCTTCCTTAGGTTGCCTGTCTATCCAGCTTGCCCACCCACTAGCCAAAGCATTGCAACAGCAAAGAGGCAAAGCAGATGCATGTTCAGTGGCTCATTATAAGAGTACCTTCTATGTATGTCTGTGTGTGCGCACATGCGCATGCATGCGTGTGAGAGACCGAGAGAGAGACCGAGTGCTTGCCTGTGTCTTATATTCTACGGCTGAGAAATTCTAGATTTGAGGTATATGTTCATTATATGTGTCCTAAGAGCCAGATTATCCCTGTCATACCTATATGGGAACACTACCAATTCACTCCATTTGTTGGAGAAAGACAGGAAGGAGTGCATGCAGTAATAGAAGAAATCTCACTCACTGGCATTTTTACTTAGCAGCATTCACCCTCTGTTAAAGGACCCCACTAGCGAAAAGATGCTTGTTTTTCTATTCTTTTGTCCATCTGAAAGGGGTCCTTCAGTCCATTCTAAATGAATTACGTTACACACAGAAAATCTTAAGTGTGGACAATGATAGCTGAGACCAATCAGAATGGGATCTACTGAGAGACTCTTGGTACCTCATAGCAAACTGACTAGAATTTCTGACTCTCATTTCTGCAATAAAAGCAACAACAAAATGCTTTTTTTCCTTCCATGAAATGAAGAAAACAAGATTAGGTATCTCTGAAAGAAGCATGAGTTTGTATCAGTTCTGGTACACAAAATAAAATTCATAGCCTCAAAATGTGCTCAATCAATCATCAGTTCTTCCTCATCTTTGTCAAAATGACTGGGTTCCAGCAGCCAACTTCATGGAATGGAGGTGTTGGAATTGATGACTGAATCTTTGAAGATGCAAGACCCATTTTTGAAGCACAGAGATCACAAAGAACTTGGGAGTTCTTGTAAAAGGTAAGTAAAACCTAGATGTCTGCTCTACAGAAGGAGACAGGATTAAACATAAAAAAAGGAGCAGGAGATATAGTGGTTTCAATGTATAGTGGGCCGTTTGCAAGCCCAGCCACAATGTGCAGGCCCCCGACACTGTTCCACCATACATTGATTACAAGCATATATATGGATGTGAGCACCTGCCCAGATGGTGGTTGCAGTTTCTAATACACATATAGATACTTCTTTTAAAGTCAAGTAAGCAGAATCCCTGAGCAAAATTAACTTCAAAAATAGCCAACTCCATTGTGACTGAATGGAAAGCTGCTGGATGGTCTTTTTGCCTAGTTCATGTCAGCACTCAGAACAGGTTCAACCTCAAATCTCTATGGGACCCCCCCCCACAACTGATGGTTGAAGTGGAATTTTATTCCTTTCCTTCCACACCTCAGCCCTCTGCACTACAAAAAAATGGATATGAAGTGCTTCCTAGCTCTCTAACTGCCAGTTTGGGGAGTACATTGGGGGTTACAATGGGCAGGGGGCAGCATTACAGCTGGATAGCTTACAGCTGGACAGCACTCTATGTCTTACTGTGTGTTGCCCTGAGTCCTACTTTTGGGGAATACCTGTGAGAACCAAGCACCAATGGACTGAAAAATCATACAATTGGATTTTCAAATAATCATGGCAGTTGGATGTGCTAACACAGGAGTTCTGACAACCTATCAAAGCTCTGTATTAGATCTGGAGGCCACCACCTCACTTGCACTGCATGTTTAGCCTCTAGTGAAAGTTCAGAGAGCATTTCTGCAACCCTCCCAAGATTTCCATGAAAGCTGAAACACTGCTGGGTGGGTAGAGAACTTTTAGTTTTACTAATGTCCAAATGCTCTTTCCACTGCTTTTTTTCTCTTTAACATTAGAAGTAAATAACCACATTTAAAGCCATGCTTCAGAGTTTTTAAAACAGCTACAACCATTACTAAGTGTAGAGACTTCACCTCCTTTTAAAAAAATTTAAAGAAATTAAAAGTTGGAAAGAACACCTAGCCATTATTACAAAATTATGCACCCACACTCTTAACTCCCACCTTCCTTGTCCCATTTTTGATGCCAAACCTCAATAATGAAAAATTGGATGGACAAACATTTGGCCCAGCCCTACTCTGTTATCAGTTGCTTCACTTTTCTGTGCATGTTATATATTATTCTTGTTCCCTGAATAGCTACGCAATAGAGAACAGTTTAGCTGTCTTTTTTCTCTGATAAAAACTGAGAAGCATACAGAGCCCACACTTGACTGTCAGCTCTATGCTTTTATATATCTCTTTCTATATAAATGTTTCAAAATTGAAGGGGTTACACATTACCTGGTTTACATTCATAGAAGTCACAGCATTCCCCTGGTTTGCCTGATGCTTTAGAAACCAATATATTCAAATATCCTGGTTGGCAAACTTTTCTCAAACACCCGGCAGGGTTACACACGCAGCGGCTAGGTAGAGGGCAGCATTCACCAGGTGGAGCATACCCTTCAATCAAAATAGAATCTTCTGGACAGCGAGGAGAAAACTGTACTTCACAACGGGCCTTGGAGCAGTCAGGCTTTTCTTCTGAAAACAAGACAGTGTGTGGATGTCAGTAATACGCTGTCCTGATCGGTGAAGCTTCACAGTACTTTGGCCATACCTGCCATACAGAAAAAGTACCACTAGAAACAGTATTCACTAACCTATCCTGCTTTCCCTAAGGCAGTGGTTCTCAACCTGTGGGTCCCCAGATGTTTTTGGACTTCAGCTCCCAGAAGCCCTGAGCATTGACCATAGTGGCTGGGGCTTCTGGGAGCTGAAGTCTACAAACATCTGGGGACCCACAGGTTGAGAACCACTGCCCTAAGGGGATATCAACTGTGTTGATTATAAGTTTGCCAGAGTGAAAACTAGAGAGAGTTCTTGTACATTTAAATGCTTATGTAGAAGAGGGAATTTAAGCAGGGGTTGCCTGTTACCTGCTGAAATTCCATCTTCTGAACAAACATTAATGTTATAGCAATCCTCTCCAGTTTTCATTGTGTCAACCTTAGTTGATTATCATCTGCTACAGCAGGTAACAGAAAAATGGAGAAAGAAACCCATTACATTTCAAAAATTCATCACAAAAATGTTTGTTTTGGAGACATGAAGCATTCGTTACACTTAAGCTTTACATGGGCTTTTAAAACATTCAATACATACACTCACAGATATCAAGTTGTATGGCAGGGGTAGCAATTTTACGGGGAGGGATAACCCTGATAGTAGAGACAGAATTCTAAAATATCACTGCCATTAACCACTGAAATACAAGTGTGAGTTTACTTTCTAAAACATGTTCAAGTTGCACATCCAGAAATATAACAGCATAAAACCTAAAGTACAAATATAGCAAACAAAGAGGAATCATTACTTTGTGTCACAAGATAATAATTTGTGGCCTTCATATTGGTAAAGAGGTAACACAAATTTGTTAGGTTACAATTTGGCCAAAAAGATGAATAAACTAAGTTATTAGGAGACAAAAACCTAGGTATGACTACTTTGAGGACAGGGAGATAGTCTCCCACTAAATTAAAATGTCTCCTTTCTATTTTCTTGGTTCACTCTAAAAGAAAACAGTTGCACAATAAAACAACAGAGCTGGCAATTTTGTATGATGGTATACAACAACAGATACTGTACAACAATATAAGTAAGAACGCTACTAATTAGGTGCATTTTATCATGTAACAATTGTTACTGGAGAATATGAAAAAGCACAGCTCATTCCAGAGCTTCATTGTTTGGTATGTGATAAAATCCGCTACTGTTAAATCAACATGTTCAGGCTGAATGATGGACTGTAAGCATCCTTCCACAGGATTTGTTAAGGAAGTAATAATTTCTAGGGTGGGCTGTAGCTAAAAGTCAACTTAATTGTTACCACAACTGTTGAAAACTGCTTCTGTGATATTCCATGTGGCAGGGAATAATCTTTGCAATATAATCTCACATGTTCAGTCTAGTTTTTTTTAGAGATACTGAGTACTGTCAAATGGAATATTTTCAACAGCCTTCTGTTAGATGAATAATGTTTAAATTGGTCCTCATAATTGGTTTAATTTAATTAAACAAGTTTTATTCTTCCTTTCAAGCAAAAATATCCAAATTAATTGTAATTCATCATTAAATATTAAAATAATCATTTAATAATCATAAATTAAAATTACAACATGATAAACATCAGAAGAAAAAACAGCAAAAAAAAGCAATAGGATAAAATAACACACCTGTGAAAAGCTAAGAAAATAAAATTCCCTTAGTCTAGTGTTGACTTGCTAGTAAAGCAGATTCCAGCCAAATGTCTTAGTATTAATGTTCTACCACTGATTTGATGCATGACTTATTTCTGAAGATGATCATAGCCACGGCAGGGCCCCGATACAAAGCTTAAGAGTGGGCATAATCCTGTGGGAGCAGGTAGTCCTTCAAAAGGGCTAAATACCCTAAAGGCACCTGATCCTGTTTGCTCTTGAAACCTGACCAGGGTAAGCCCTGGTTAGTATTGGATGGTAGACTATCAACAAATATCAGGTTTCAGAGGAAGGAACCAACAAAATCCCTCTGAGTATTCCTTGTCTAAGAGAACCCTATGAAACGAATGGGGTTGCTATAAATTAATGGGCAACTGGAAGGCACATGCGCACATGCACGCACACACACACACACAGTCCTTAAAATAATGAAGCACTGGAAGCACTTCGAAGTAGAAAATTGTGGGTAACCACAAGATGTGCCCTGCCACTTTTCTGCTTCCAGATACTAATTTGACACTCCTATTGTTTACTAGAAAGCTAAGAATATCTCCTGTGATTCTTTAAGTAAGATCTCATTCCCCAAAATGACCCTGTTGGAATTTGATCCTTCTTTCAGTCCCACCAACTTCATAAGTGTGCCCGGTGAAGACATGAGAGAGGACCTCTGGTGGGTGTGAAATTCCCACCTTTTGGGGGAGGGGTGAGGGGGGCACTAGACTGGCCCCTCCATCTTTCAGTTACTGAGTGGCTGCTACAAAAGAATCTTCTAACGGGGAATGTCATACTTTCCATTTTTTTTGTTACTTTTTCAAACTATATTACAACTTTTCTAATTCAGTGCTTGTTTTAGATATGACAACTTTTAATTGAAGAGCAACTGAAAAGTGTTTTAACTCATGAATTTTAGATGTGTCTTGTTTAATTCATGCTGTAAGACATCTTGGGTTCTATACTGGAAGAAAGCTGAGACATAAAATATATAAAGTAAGAAGTAAACCTAGGTCAGGAATAAGAAACATGTGGCCCTGCAGATATTTTAGAACTGCAGTTCTTACCACCCTAACCAACACAGCCAACATCAGTCCTGGCCTTGGAGGGACAAAAGAAGACTCTATCATTCCAGCTCCATCATGCCTAGACCCAAAAGCAGATGAAAGATGCTCTGTTCATCCCAACTGCCACTGCACTGGCCTTGGAGGGAGAGAAGAAGAGGCAGATATAGCTCCATCATGCCTAGGTCCAGTAGCAGTGACCTCCCTCAATCCCAAGGGTCACTGTCCTGGTCTTGGAGGGACAGAAAAAGAAACTGGCACAACTCATTCATGCTCAGGCCCAGAAGCAGATGAAAGGCCCTCCCACTATTCCAACTGCCCCTGCTGTGGCCTCACAGGGAGAAAAGAAGAGGCAGTATGCACTGGGTTTAATCCCTCCCCATACCACCATCCCCGTTTCCTTTTGTGTCACATCTAATTAGGTTGTAAGCCTGATGGCAGCAAACTGTTTTGTTATTATTTTACTTGTAAAGAGCCATGTACAGTGATGTTGCTATATAAATAAGTGATCATAATAATAATAGCCAACAAATGGTGAGGGATGACAGAAATTTCACTTGGATGTCATCTGGAGGGCTACGCATTCCCAAACCTGCTCTTGGTATGTAAGAAACCAAGTATCTAAAGAGTTCTGTCAATGTGCCAACTAAACAAACACATTTCATTATTCAAAGCAAAGGGCTACAAAGTGAAGCATGTTATCAACTAGATCTTACTAAAAGCATGCAAGGTGACTTTGAACACGAGGTTAGGTATAACATTTACAAGTCATGTTCCAAATGCCTTATCTACTCTTTTTAGGTTGGCCTATAAAACACAACTGACAATGTAGCACAAATGAAGTACATATGAATATAAACATAATTAAATTTGGGACATCTGACACACACTTCCCTATTATTAAATGTTTATTTTTATTTTGCTTCACCATATTTATCTCTATTGTAACAAAATGGTCATTGCAGCAAGGTAACAGCAAATAAAACAGTCTGGTTTAGTTATGGTAGTCTTCGGGATTAATTAATTCACTCTATAATCCCAATTTCCTAAAATTGATAGGCAACCACAGAACTTGGGCTGGGGGAAGGGGAGAGAAGAATTTTTGATAATAACAAATAAAAGCTTACTAGTTAGTTAAACCATTATAGAGTGATATTTGAGTGCAGTTTATTTTTGATTTACATCTTGTTCTATTCCCATTAACTTTAAGTCACTTTTTCTGAAAATTGAGGACTCATAAAGAATAATTAATCATAATCTTTATCACCCACCTGGAGTAACTATTTCTTACTACTTTACTGATACCTATATTACTACTATGAATATACACATTTTGTATTGAGGGTCAACTGTGCTCAAAATATCAAGATAACACAGGTGACCAAAGTAGGAAGAGTAGCTAATACTCAGAAATGTAAATTGATACAACTGGGCAGTAAAAAATCAGAGGATGACACCTGTTTTGACAACAGTATGGTTGAAAAGGATCTAGGGATCTTAGTGGACCTGATGATCCTCTTCCAAATCTACAGTTCTACGATTTTTGAACATGTTTCTTTCCTTCTCTCTTTCTTCATGGTCAGAGTTCTGGAACCACTGTTCAGTTACAGTAACTGAATCACTGTTCAGTTACAACCTGCGGTACTATATACAGTTTCTTTTATAGTTTCTTTATTTACATATGAACTACTTATGAGATTCAGCTGAGGAACTGAATCCTTTTTGTCTCATAGCTTTAATATTTTTGTTTTCTATAAGAATTGTATCTGTATTCTGCAATCATATTGTATACCATTTCTTATATCACAGCATAATCAAGTATCCATGGATGCTCACAAACATGTCTTTTCAGGCTCATATTGACCATCAAATTTAGTTCATAATATACTCATAAAGCAGCTCAATAATGCAAAACAGTAGGCACTAACTGAAGTATTACTTAGGGAAGCTACATCAGTCAGGAATCAAGCAATAATTTGTAAGCTATATTATCCTATGAAAAGTCCTCTATAAATTTGTTACCATAAGCAGTGTCGTACCTTGACCAGCAGTAATCAAACAGTATATTTCTCTCACAGTAACAGTTGACTGATAAGATATCATGATTTTCATTACAGTAAAAAAAAACAAAAAACAAAACAAAACACATTCATAAAATTACTACTTTTGTATAAATGCTTTTCTTACTCTTAATACATAGCATGTGGTTCTTTATTTTAGAAGCAATGACTTGATAGATTTATACCCTGCTTTTCTCCTAGTATTAAATTGCAATTTCCAGCAATTCTAGCCAAAACAGTCAATGGTAAAGAATCCAGAAACTACAAAATTACCAACTCTGCTCTGTTTAAAAAGTCTTTCAGACAAGGAGACTAGTTCTTAACCAGTGATATAGACACTGAAAATACAGGAATGGCATTCTAGAAAGTATGATGCATGACACATTTGTCAGTAAATGTCAACATTACAATACATCAGAGAATGCCAAATGCTCTTTTGCTTTACCTCCAGTAGCTACAAGTATTGTGTGGTACAGGAATTTTGTTTTTTAGTTTCTCCTATCTGACCTCACATTTACTTCCCTCTTGCTTTTCCACTAGCTTGATTTCCTGTTGGAAGTCCACAATTACTCATCATGTTTTTGGGCCTTTTGGTTGGCCTAATAAAAGTATCATCTCATTTTTTTTTTGAATTTGCTATTATTTTGCTTCACTGCCAACAGTGGCCCTCCATGTCCAAGACTACAACCATCCACAGCTTAGAAATATTAAAAACAAAAACAAAAAACAAACTTTGATTTTGTCATTTTATAGAAGGGATGTCATTTTACTACACTATGTACATAATGGGGCCCTGAGCATTCACAGCATCCACAGCGGGTCCTGGAGCCAAACCCTAGCAGATACTTGCGACCCACCGTATATTAGAGCTAGTTATCTGAGTAACCCAATACTAATCTCCCTAAGAAAATGCATTCATTAAACTGCAAATTAAAGTTATGCCAACTACAATACCAGGTGGAAGTTATAGTAGGATGCCATTTGTATACAGATTGTGTATTTCTGGCCAATATTAAGCAGAACACATTGTTTACTATATATTATATGTAAGCAGAACCTGGAGAGAAAGGCTTTTCAATTCCTTGTTGAGTCAAGAAAGTAAAAATGCTCTTGTAAAATCAGTTCAGTTTTTCTTGAAGGACATTAACAAGTGTCTTTTTTTGCTTCGGCACAAAAAAAATTATAAAGAAAATATTAGACAAAATTACTACAAACCGTCTTCAAGATTCAAAGCACTAATCTGAGTTTATTGTTCAGTTCTGACATTCTTCCTATGATGTCATTTCTTACATTTTGTATATTTTTAATGTATTTGTCATGGCTTTCAGCTAACACAATAAACTAATGAACTGAATTTGTGCATTTAACTATGCAAGTTGCCCTGAGTGAGGAATAAACAAAGGCAAGGTGCAATGAATGCTAACAATTCACACACATTGCCCCAGCTATTGCTTAAATCTAATCCTATCTAAGGATTTTTTTTAATGGTTACTTATGATTTTTAGCTTAGGCATTGGAAACTGGAAGGGGGTCAGTTGCCATACCTGGGGCTCCCAGTGGATTACACTTGTGCATTCAGGTGCGCTGGCAGTGATGTCACATTACTTCCAGTTGCTATTTTCAGCTGAAAAAAGTGATATATAGAGGGTGGGCCAGCTAAACCACTGTGTTTGTGGGCAATTTTAGGCCCACGGGAGTGATAAATTACCCAAAAATCAGTCTGAAAAAAAATTAAAGCGTAGGACTTTGCAAGCTGCACTTTGCCCACGTTTTAGCATGTTGTTTCTTGAAATTCTTACTGATTTAAAGCAGACTCAGTAAAAATGTTCATTTTTTTTTTCAGTTTTCTTCTTATTTACAATCTATAACTCTATCACAGTGGAAAAGTTTAAGATTTTTCTGTGACTTGTCTTTGGCATTTAAGTCTAAATTTTGTGGCATTAAATAATCTCCACACTCACAGAAACAAACTGATTCATGCCTTCTCCACTATCTTCTTCAGTTTATTTTAAATCAACTAATACTCTCATTTTCCTAACCAAAAAAAAAACAAAAAACCAAAACCCTCAAAAATTAAATATGATTGTTTTAGACTTTCTGTACTTCTATATTGATACACAGTTCCATCACCATAAACAACTGAAGGGCAATTGTGACACAGTCATTATTTGAAAACAGTCTGGCACACTCTGCTTCTCGTCCCATCCAACCACCACTTGGGAGTATTTATCCATGGTCCTATCTTTTTATTACTTCTTCATAAAACAGCTTAAAAGCACTATTTAGAGATGCAGAAACTTAATACATTTGGAGATTAAGAACTGAATTATAGTGTGGGAGGAGAGTGCAAAATTATGCACTTTAAATTGCTCATGATAACCCAAACTATCTCAGTCTTCAAACATTAGTATTCATGTGTGCCTACTCTCATATCTAGTGGCCTAGCATCTATTTCTTCAATCACAGATGTATGAGATATGAAAAAGATAATACGAAAGCACCTGCAGAATAGTTCTGAAATATTTTGATGCAGCACTACATAGACGTTTCTGCAGGATCCCTGCTGTAGGGCTCTTTACCTCCCACAATTCAATACATGAACAACCTGACAACCTGAAGATGAATATCTGAAGAAAGATGCCATCAGTATGCTGCTAATCCTACTCTTCACCACCACAGATTTCAAGGTGGTAATTTCAGGATTCCTTATACAAGGTTACTTTGTGGTTGAGGACTGCATTTGGGAAATATGTCAGTTAGAACACATTTTTTATGAAGAAAGGCCATACATTTGGGGATTTTTAGTTTATGTGGGGGACAAGATTGGAAAGGAATAGAAAATGATGGATTATGTGAGGACAGCAGAGAGAACTATTATTCTTTCTCATATAATGCTAACATTCAAGGTCTAAATGGCACAACTAAATGGCACAACTAAATGGGAAGATTTAAGGGAAAGCTGCTTCCTCTTATTTCACCACTCGACAGAGAAAGGTAAAAACCTGAGCGGTTTTGTTGGCAGGAAACAAAAAACTGACATAGAAAGGAGAGGAAGTTCACAGATTCAACTGAAAAGAACATAGAATCCTGCCTGGTCTGGTTGGCTTGTGGGAATAACCCAACTGTTGTGGATTACTCCCTCCATCCATCCTGAGAAGAGACAAATTCATAGAAAGTATTTTACAAGTAGAGAGACACGTTAAGTCTATTACAGCAAAATAATAATACCAAACCCTTGTGGCCCTTTGAATCTTTTTTTTTTTAAAGCATCAGCTTTCATGGAACCCAGTTTATTTCATTTGTGGGCATCTGAAGAAATGGAATCCAGTTCACAAAGTGTATGATAAACAAAATGTTTTAGTTTTCAAAGACCACAAGAAGTTTTGTGTTATTAGCTAAAATGAATCATACTCCATTCTGAGACACAGTATGCCACTGAATCCAGTTGCTATGGTGCACACGTACAAGGCAGCTATTGCATTCATGTCCTTTATGTGGACTACCTGGAGATCCCTCTGGGCACAAGGGGCACCCACCTTTTCTTTTTTAACCTGGAAAGCTCTGTTCCTGGAGGGGAGTTTACCTTAGAGCATGTCACCCCAGATGCATTACTTTAAACTATAATGATGGACAAAAATGGCATATGAATAAAGGAAAAGTAATAATTTTGGTGGGAAAATCAGATACTGGGTTAGAATGATCAGAAACCTGATTAAAAAAAAGACAATATTCATATCAAACAAAGGTTGTCTTTCTTTTTTTGTTCTAGAGATGAAAAGGCCTGGGAGAAGGATCAGAAATATTTGACAAAAATATTCCCAAATTAAAAGTGCATAGGTTGCAGCATATGTAAGACTCTAATTTAGTGCAAGGTTTTATTCTTTCCATTAGACATTAATAAACTTCGGAGAGGACTGGACAGTTGATTCTCATAATCAAGCTTGTTTCTGTGGAGACATTTACACAATCTCATAAGTAGTTTTAAAGGAAACATTATGTTGAGTTTTCCCACCTCAGACCACTGGAACTAAACATTAAAGACTGTTAATGGTTTACATTCAAAGAGAGCAATGTTTGCTTACAGGATTTTTTCATTACTACATAACTGGTCTTAAAAGTAGGTGCAAACTGAAGCATACTTAACCTGAGATTCAGCTCCACTGAACAAGGTGGCACATACCTTGAATATAAACTTGACTGCACTGTGAGATACACTAAAAGTTGCAACTTAAATCATGCACGATATTCTCAGTGGTCACTGTGATGAAAAATCAGTTTTACTTTTTTTATTTTATATCCCTTGTTAAATCCAGTTAAATACAAAACACCTTTCTTCCACATGGAGTCTCTTGCAGTTCTCATTTAAATCGATGCCAAACAACTGAAGTACTGTACAGCTACACATAGGCAGGAAGGAAATATTAAAAGGATTAGGGGTAAACAAGAAAAATGATTACCCAGTTAAAGCATTCAGGCAGACAGGCATCCCTACAGGAATGCAAAATACCCAAAAGGATTTTCTGGATATCAAAAGGATAGTTAATTAGATTTTAAAAAGAGATTATCTTGGACACACAGTATGTGTGGTACACCACATCACTGAACTAACTGAGATAAAAATGGAGATACACAGGTTTTTCACAAAATCTTTGAGTCATATATGGACTCTTCCTCATGTTCAAAAGAGATTTGCCTTGGATTTAGATTTTAAAAACTGCACAACAATTGATTTGACAACCAGGCACATTTAGTTACTAGCTTGCTTTCAAAGACAGTATTAAGATGCTGAGAAGCATATGCTTGAAAGTAAACTGTAACATAAACCAGGAGGCTTAGAAGCTCAGTTTACTTTTTAAACTTCATATGTCACTCAAATATTGCAAATATCACAAATACCTATTTACCATGTGTGTGTGTGTGTGTATTTCTCAAAGTTTGACTACATGTAAAATATTGTGAAGAATCTGACTAAAAACCTTTCATCTTCAAAAGCATCTTTCAAATCCTTTCCAGCAAACTGATATGTATGTAAAAGGGCTCCTGCCAATAATATATTTTATCAAAGTGGTAGAGAAAACCTCACGGGTACAATCCTGTTGTTTCTACATAGGCAGGCTGTCCCAACACAGGGAGCCCCTACTGATGTCGGATAATGAATAAAAGATTCTGTTCAGATCAGCTGATTTTGACAGAACTGGGCATCAGAAGTGAGCCACAATTTTTAACCAGCCTTTATAGTAAAGCTAAAAACTTGAACACAAGTCTGTTGATGGCCCATGTTCTTGGAGGTCTCTCTTATAAGGTTGCTGTTATTTGAAACTAGCCTGATGGCTACCAAGAACAAACGATTTGCAAGAAATGTTGGTGGAGCAGTTGCTGTTCAGCTACTGCACTCTATCTTGGGAACACAGTCACCAAACCACTCCCAGCCTTTCTTCTATCAAGACAAGTGGGGAGGAGAAAGCAGCACCATACTTCTGCTCCTTCAGAGTAGGATGAATGATTGTTCATTATGCTTACAGAAGGCACAAATTAATTTGTCACAGCAAATGAAAATGTGTAACCTAAAACATTCAGGGTTGTTGGGCAAACCAAAGGCCAGCTAGCTAGTCTGACTAGGAAGTTCTTTTGCATTAGGGCTGGCATACAGCCAAATGAGAAATCTAGCATTTACTTAATTTAGCTGAGAATGGTGGGCTTAGACAAGAGACACCCAGGTTCAAATCCTTGCTTGGCTGTGTAGCTCAGTGGGTGAATGTGGACTAGGCACAGTTCCATAGCTTAGTCTATACTGTATGGTTCTACACTTGCTCCAGAGTTTCCTCCAATCACAAGTTTGTGCACATATATCACTAGACTCACCCACTCTCTCAGCAACGCTCTTATGATGAGTTACTGGACTTTGTTGTGGTTTGAATACCCATCTAGTTCTCTACACAAAGGAAGCAAGCCCAATGAAGGAGCAAAAATAGCCTTCATTCCTCTCTATCAAACTAGAATGGATGGAAATGAAACCAAAGCAAGCTATGAACAAACAACTAACTGGGCCACTCTACATTAGGGTCACATCCCAAACAGGGTCTGTTCAATACTCAAATTTTTAATTGTCAACTTTCATACTGCTCTAACAATTAGGCAAGATTTTTTCATCCATGGATAAGTATCCCAGTAGCCCTTTATTGTCTTTCTGTTCTTTGCTTTTCAAAAGGGTCTTAAAAAAGCAACACCTGGGGGAATATTCAGTGCCTTCAATTTACCCAAAGCCCTGCTGAGAAGTTGTAGGGAAGGTAGAAATTACAAAGGGGAAAATTGTTTTGCATTTTTACTCATGTACAGGGCTGAATTTAAATATTCTCAGAGCAGGGAACTTGATTTGGAGGGCTTTGGATTCACAGATTCATCTTCCCTGCTAGGTGGCACATATACAGTATATCTTTTTGCTACTCTATGAAGTGGAAGGACCTAGGAAGGCTAGAAGGACCCAAGAAAGGCAATACAAAATTGGACCTCCCCTCCAAGTTCAGACTTTTCTAAGACCTTGGAGGATTTCCTGAATTTTTTGTGCGCAATGGGACACAGTTTTGAGGACTTTTACATTGCTCTCTTAGTTTTTAGTAAGTATGAAGGAAAAGACAAAGACAAAGCCAACACCCTCAAAAAAAAACAAAACAGAAAATTTAGTTGAGAGTTGCAGGAACTCTGAGATTTGGTTTAACAAAAGCATTTCCTACTTGTGCTCAGCAATTTGAAATATTTTTCTTAGAAATGTACAGGCTTGGTTGGTAAAAATTATTTATTAAATGTACTGTACAGCCTAATCCTCTCCCAAAAAAAAAAAAGGCACTTGAGGTGTCCAGCAGTAATATCCAAACACCAAATGCAATTAAAACAAGAACAATTTTAAAACACAAATGAAATACATCAGACAAGCATCAGCACCCTTCCGCAAAAACACTGCTTAGACACAAAAAACCCTGTCCCAATAAAAAAGCACTTGTAAGAACACAACAAAGTGGTTACTAGCGTAGTTTCCTGCAACATGGAGTTCTAGGGGCTCACAGTAGCCATCAAGAAAACGTTCTCTTCATCCACACCATGGTGACTCTTTAAACTTGGTCTATGTCATGTGAGAAAATATATTCTTTCAAATACCTTTGTCCCAGGTCAAATAGACTAAAATCAGTAGTCTGAACTGTGCCCAGAAAGAAACAAATGGACACTGAAGCTGTTGCAATAAAGAAGTCACATGACTTTTGATCAGGGTCTGGCCACTGTACTGTAGTCCAACTGAAGATTCTAAACATTTTTCAAAGGCAAGCTCATGCAGACCTTGTTGTGGTAACACAAGCAGACCATTAAAGAAGGCATGTGGATACCATGGGTAGATCCAACATCTCCAGATCCAACATTTCCAGGAATGAATGGAACTGGTGAATAAGCCTTAACTGTACAAAAGCACTCCTAAGAATTTCATTTTTTTTAAACTTTAACTGTCCCTGACAGATGTTTAACACTTAACACCAGTTATCAACGTAAAACTAATTTCTGCAGCCTTCTTTAAAAGATGCCAAGTTTTAGAGGCAACCTAGGCTATTGCCTAGTGCATCAAATGCCCAGGGTACCTAAATCAACTATATAGATGTGTCAAGGAATACCAGCATCTACAGTTTTGGTGAAGGTGAACAGAATCAGTCTGTCAGCTCAGCAAAATACTGCACCATGCATGACTGAATCTTCTGATTTCTGTTACATGTTCAGTATATAAACACAGCTGTGGAGGAAAAATAATTATCGAGATTCTAGTGTCTTGTTCAATTCTTGATTGGTCAATGGACTACTGTTTATTCTCTTAGTGTCTAAACAAAGATAAGATGTAATCTTATTTGTCTGTGACATGAAGAAACCTTGAGCTTTTTCTAGTCAGCTGAGAAGTACTAGCAGCAGAGAGGGGAGCAGAATAAAAGGCAGCACAGAAGAGATGTCCATGTCACCAAGTGACATTTTATATCCCATCAGTATCGTAACAGTATCATATTTGACACAAATTTGCCATTAGTCTAATACCTGGAATATTCTCCCGTCAGAAAATCAATTGGAGCCAACAATGGTGTCATTCTTGAATCAAGTGCAATTTGCATATGTTCTATGGTTGATATTATTTCAAACAGTTTTAACTGATTTTAAACTGGCTGGTTTTATGTGATAAATGATTCAATATATATTTTAGTCTTTTAAATTACTGTTATTCATTCTCTTAAACTGATTGTATGTCAACCTGATACCCTTGGATATAGGATAGGATATAAATAATTTAATAAATATTGAATTCAACTGTCAAAGCTATGTGAAATTGGTTTTACAAGAAATTGAAGAATATTTCAATGTTCTGTCAAATGAAGAATATGAAACATATATGGAACACATTAAGTGTTTCCTTTGGACAGTAATTCTGGGGAACTGAGCACTGGCAGCACAGTCTCCTGGCTTCCCAAAAACCGCTGAAAAAGGCCTGTTCATCAAGCCTTTCTGCAAGGTGCTGTGCTCTAATTACTAATTATTTCCTCAATGTGAACACTAAACTGTTGATAAAGCCTAGAACTGCACTGGGTGTTTCTGGCTACTGCCCTCACACATAATTTCTGTTTAGCTTGTAGTCTACTAAGACCCCTCAATCCTTTACATGTATACTGCTTTTAAGTCAGTTGTCACTCATCCTCTATTTTTCATGTCCAGATGTAGTACTTTACATTTATCTCTACTGTGATTTATTTTGTTAGTTTTGGCCCAGCTCTCCAAACTGTCAAAGTCATTTTGAATTTTGTTCCTGTTACCTGCAAATCAGATACATATACCTTCTGTTCCATCATCTAAGTCATTTATAAAGACATCAGACAACACTGGATCCTGGAATCAAAGACATCAAACAACACTGGACCACTCGATCCTGCACAGAACTCAGGCACCCTACTAATCACTTCTAAGATGAAATGCAACCGCTGTTGACTACTCTCTAGGCTCAATCTGTCAACCAATTATAGATTCACTTCACAGTAACACTGTCTAGATAAATTTGGTACTTTTTATTGGTCTTAACACTTTTCAGGTGACATTTTAATATTTAACATTGATACAAAATGTTAAAAAGACGTTTGATATTCACCTACAATCAAACTTAGGTTTTGGACTTGTACAAAACCTGACTCCTGGCCCTGACAGCTTGAGATTCCAAAAGTAGCTACAACTACTTGTGTGTTGCCTATGCAAATCACAGTTCAACTTCAATTAATCTGATGCTGATGCTAGATTTATAACAAAACTTTTTAAAAAATCAGCAGAAATCCAGCTAGAAACTATATCATTCTTCAAATAAACCATATTTTAAAATGTAACATACAAAACAGCAATTTTATCAATAAAGAGTTTTATGAATTATACGTAATGCATATATTCTATGTTCCTAAGGTAACAAAGCAATTTTAGGCTTGCGAAGAGTTCTAAAATAAGTATTTCATTTTTCCCATTTTCATCTTTTATAAGTATTCCAATTTTCTGAAACTTCCTGTCCCCCCCCGATTTCTACAATGTTACATTTTTGGGGATAAGAGTGTTAGATGTTAGGAACAAGAGGAAAGAGTAGAACTGTGGATTCATAGTGTGAGATGGAATAGGGATGGTTTTAGAGTAAAGACGGGAAGTGTGGTGTTTTGAAGAATAGCCTTGTTTCAATTACTTGAAATATGGAACTAATTCTGAGACTCAAAAGGGATGGGCCCCTCTTTGCCCACTCTGCAAAACATAGCCCACACAAAGGAAGCTTAGATTTTTTTATCCATACAACTAGGCTAAATATTGATGAAAGTAAAACATGTATTAGCTGCTTTTGGATAATGGATAGGAGTGGAAAACAGTTAGGGCTGACAAAATTGCGAGATGAACACAGCGTGGCCCGCAGGTCATGTGAATTGCTAGAATCCCACTGAGGATCCTCACTGGACTGTCCTAAAGTGAAAAATACTTTTCAAGATGTGTGGGATAAAGTACACTGAGGCCCTCTGGACCCTCAGAAGTTGTGCCTGCCTGGTATAAAACAAGGTCAGACACTATCTTTTAGATTATGTGCAAGTTTCTTCAATTTAACTCTCTGTGTATTACAACCATAATGATTGAAAAAGGATAAGATTGGCACACTGCTGAGTTTAAAGGCTACATATAATCAGATCATGGGTAAACTTGCAATCTGTATAGTCAGGGTAAAGATGCAACATGTATATAACCAGATGCAGATCAATGGTTCACCAGGCTTCTGCATGCAACTGAGGCCAGAATTTCAACTTTCAGATGGGGGCAAATGGGACTGAACTGACCTGGGATGAGACTTGTAGAGAGTATTTTTAGCTGGAAACCATGACAGCCCCAGAAGAAAGTAGCCAAGTGGATACAGTAGAGGTGCAAATACCTTCAACTGCTGTATTAAGAACACTGTTACTGAGGCCTGAAGTCTACATGGTTGTTTTGTTTGTTCTTAAGGGAAATGCTAGGGAAGGGGTTATAAATCCAACTGCAGAAACAGCACTGGGGGAAGAATGATTCACAGTTTCCAATCTTTTTTTCCCCCACAGTCAATACACACATGAATGCATACACACAGCATGCCACATTATTTTTAAGAACAAACAAAATGACATGCTGAAACCACTCACAACTGAGCACTAATAAGATGATGCCAGAGCTATGGGTGGTTTCAAGATGCTATTATATTCACTCTTCTACACCCCTCCCCATGAGTGACATGACAGCTCTCGCCCCCCGCGGTACTTATATAATCAACTTCACAGTCTTCACACAACTGCACTTCCGTGAAAAACCCCACATGCCAAGAGAGATTATAACAATGCAGACTATACTACAGAATTGTCACACACTGCTCTCTCTCTCTCTGAGCAGTCCCCCACTCACCAGAAACACTCTGTAACAGGGCTGATTACTTTGCAGGGCTGATGTACATCATACTCTCTCAGCTGCAGAGACACATCTGCCCCTCACACGCTTAAAATACAGGCATAAAAATGGAGGACTTTATCTGCATCAACAGGGTAATTTTTAAAAATGTGTACAGACTCAGGAAATAATATTTATCATGCAAGATTTGTGTCTGAAAATAAATTCATACTTAAATTCTCACCATTATCTCTTATTCCCAGGTGGCTTCAGTCAAATCACAACTACATGAAAATTTGAGATTCTTCTACAGATTCTTCTACAATTCTTCTGGACAGAAAACATCATGATAGCCAAAAACCAAAACAGATTTCAAATATAAAAGCACACCTCTTTTGCAAACTGGTTATTTCATTTTACAGTTTTTATTTCTAAGGCATCTTAAACATTAACCATAGATGTGCAGGCTTGCTTCTCATAAAACAATTGTGCAGAATTAATGCATGCGATTTATCCTGGTATCTTCCATTTTATGAAAGTTAGAGACTTGTTTTGTTCTTGTTTTTTTTTAAAAAAAGCTCAGCGTTCAGACAAGTCAATACTGCAAGTGGCATGGTATGAATCTGGTTAAAAGGTGGACAAAAAAGGCAACTATAAGCATGTCGCAAGCACTGAAACTACAAGACATGATTCTTAAATCTTTATCATTGATTGATAAGTCAATTCCCTGCAGCTTTATACAATTCTTCAATTAACACAATAGAAACTTAAATGATTAAATTCATTAAGCCTTTTCACAACCTGTGCACTAACAAAAAATGTGTGATATATAATGATTCAAAGTAGTTTAGATTAAGAGAGTTATAGAGGCCACAAACACCTTTGGCCAAGATTTAATTTTTTTAAGACCAGTTTGCTTATTTAACAAAGCAGTTATAGTTTATCAAACTATTAAAACAACAGGCTGCATTAAGGTTCAGGGTATGAACTTCTAAAAAAAAAATCAAGTGCAGGTCTGTGACAGCTTCCAAACCTAACCATAAATTTTGTGCAATAATTCATAAGTTAGTGCTTCTCTAACTTATCTCTTTGATTGATATCCTTTAAACAGTATACAGAAAGAACAGGCAGCTATCAGGTAGATGAAAACTGCTTAGGGTAACATGGCTCCAGGCATTAATGAGCATTTCTATATGGGGCAAAAATTTACTCAATACCTAATCATAGGACTATGTCATTGCCTCAGTGCAACTTCTGTGGACTGGCCTGAAGAAGTTTGAATAGTCAGGGTTGATATAACCTTGGGCTCAGTGTTCACTCAAAGTCAATTCATTTGGTTATCCATGGTACCATATTGAAACAACTGAGTTACGCATCCTGTACTTTCAAGGAATTTTTATTTAATAATTTTTCTTCTGTGGTTGCAAGATCACGTTACTCCTAAATACCTCTGTCAAGAAACCATGCGCCTCACTTGACCATCACTTGTATGCTTTGCAAATAAACCACATAACTGATCTCTGCCCTTTATAAATAAATGTAAAGAACATTATTCTGTGTCTTGACAGAAGAGCAAAATCCGCAGAAGATTAGACAATCAGCTCTCTTTTTTGTGTTTTCTCTCTCAACAAACCCCTATTTGTGCAACATTCAAGGTCATCAAGGTCAACAAGCTTTAGTGGCAAACAGGGAGTAGGAGAACAGCATCAGTACAAATAGTGATGCAGGGATGTTGATCCTTGTCTCAAGGACAAATGTGATAGTGATGCCAGGGGATGAGGATAACAGTTCTGTTTTGTAGAACAGAAAATGTATCCTCAACAAAAAAAATTTCTGTTACAACTTAACTTGAAGGTTAAAGCAGAACACATGTCAGAAAGCATCTTCAGTGTATTCAACATAAAACATTCTTCTCAGGGAAGCCTTTGAAAAATGATTCTGCACACTTTATCATAATTAATTCAAACTGAGGCATATGCTATCAAAGTGCTTATCAGCTAGTACTTATCATGTTATTAAAGTACCATTCATACTAATCCCTCACCACCCTCAGCTTAGTTTTGCACCTACAGTGTTTGTGGGGTTTTTTTGCAAACAGAACAAATAAACAAAAACACACGTGTTACTATATGCATGTGTATGAGAGACCAACCTTTAGTAAGGGGAATACTAAACTCAGCCTTATTTACATAAGATGTCAGTTCCATCAAGCCTAGTACTCTCTTCTATGAAAGGCAACTACTAGCTAAACTATATTTCACAGTACTGGCTACCTGATTCTCAAGGTGGTCCTCTAAATGATTTCGGCACACAAAATTCCCTGATGATTTAGGCAGCATAGCCAGTGGTGAGGGATTAGGCAAACTGCAGTCCAAAAACATCTGGAAGGCCAATTAACATCCATTTAAAGCAGTTACACCTCACAGACTGAAGTTGGGACCATCTGTTCACAAAGCAGCTGCTCCACCATTTAAATAAATCTCCTTCTTTATAAAAAAACTTCTTTATGTAAATCTTAAGCTCCCTCTTTATATAAATCTTATTCTTTTGGAGAAGTAGACAGTTTATTTACTTTATCAATGATGTGATCCTGAAGATCTACTTAAGTCAACACAAAAATAAATTGTACTAAAAGGTAGCAGCTGAAAAACAACACTGAACATCACTTCAGCCCTTGAGATTTAGCATGAAACTAACTTAAAAAAGGTTGATATTCATACTAATTGAGGTAATATTAAGCATGACTTTTTCTTATATTCAACACAATGCAGATAAGAAGAGAATGAGAAGTTAAAACTCACAAGGAAGAGTATTTAGTAATTATATAGTAGTAAGATTCTTTAAGTACTTGTATGAGAATCTTTTGAGGAATCAAACCAGTAATTAAATATAAACTGCCAAATTTGAACTGGAGTGAATTCAAACAACAACAAAAACCCCAGGGATTTCTTCTTCCTTAACATAACAAAAAGCAACAATTCTTAAAAAGGTTTGATCTAAGCCCAAACTTTTTTCCACATTGTACAGAAAGGCTGATCAGTTCAAAAATCAAAATCACTCCATTTTTTCCCTAAACAATTGGCTGTCTTAAGTTCAAACTAAAGCCACAGAGGTTTGCCATATGCTTCTCTTTCCTTAACCTACATTAGCTTTACACCACTGCTTAATGTCTTTATTTTGATATTCCAGAAGTTTTTGGTATGTTCAGTTCTTGTGTACATGTATATCTGTTTGCTAACATTCAAATCAGAAGTGGTTCAAATGTGAACTAAATTTAGTTCTAAAAAGAATGCACTGCTATCAGTTTTGTTTACAAAAAGAAATACCCTGATTCATCGTTAAGTTAAATTATACAATAGATATTTACAACCTTTCTTGCACTGATTTTAGGACTCCAGAAAATAAATATTTCACAAACACTGTGTTTATTAACATAAGTGACTATTTTTGATAGCTAAAAGTAAACAGCTATATTGTTCTGCGTAGGTGATTCATACAGTTAAAATCCATAATTAAAATGCATTTGCTCTGGTCAAGTTTACTTGCATGACACTTTTATACAATTTTTCTTACACAATTATCCAAACCTTCTAAAGCACAGCAATGGTAAATCACAGCAACAACATGGTAAATCACTAAAATCTATCAGTTAACAGCAATGAATAAATACACAAACAGGGACCAAATGCCACAAAACACTGACTTGCTAAAAATCCAGGTGAGACGGGGAAAGAGACAGGAATAGAACAGAGTGACTGGAAAATACAGAAGATTGAGAATGCTCAGCTGATCGTACAATGCTGGCCGGCTGCTGAATGATGGAGTAAAATAAAAGGGATGGGGAAGACAAACACTCCGCCATGCAACAATCTGCCACAGAGTCTCACCTGTTTCAGCTCCTACTGGAATGAAGCCCAGAAGAGCAGGAGGGAATGTTTTCTGTTATGCTGCATTTAAGACTAATTTGATATTCAGCTGAGGAGGATATTCCTGCACTTTCAACAGTGCACAGCAGCCAAACATGAAAATAAATGCAAGGACTGGGAGCGGGGGGCATCCCCTGTCTATACCTGACACGTCTCCAAGAAAGCAGAAAAATCTCCATCCCTTTCTGAACTGGCTATCTTGGAGAAACAATCTTTAAATTAAACAAATGAAGGAAAATGTATTATGTTTCACTTATATTCCACCATTCTTCCAAGCATCTCACTGTGTAAATACCATTATTTGTCTACCATTTTCACCTAATAGCTCTATGAAAGAGGTTACACTGAGAGATGATGCATTTGCTCAAGGTCCCAGTGAGCTTGACAGTTGAATGAAATTTGAACTCAGATGTATCTCCAATTTTAGTAAGACACTCTAAATACTATATCACACCGGATCTCATACAACAGTGGCTCTAGCTGGTCATAGCTGACAAGAGGATGCTACACCATCTGAACCTTTAGAAAGATCAGGTAGAATATCTCTTAGCAAAGCTTTTGTGGTACTTCACACTTTTGAGTGCCCTGTACAAGGAATGACTGCCTCTTGCTCAAAAACTTGCTTTATTTGGTTTTGAACTACTGAAATCTCACCTAAAGTGCTTTTAAAATATAGGCCTTTATATCAATATTACTTGGGAGACACAAAGCATTCTATAATGCTGATAAAGAATTACAAAGGTTGATTTGAACGTTCCATTCTAAATCTGAGAGAAAGGAAGGAAGAAGTGAGTCTATGATCATGAAAAGTTTATAAATGTATATTAATAGAATGAGAATTAGAATAAAAACATTTTTAAGCAGGATTGCAGCCTAAATGTAGTCATTCTGGATGAAACACACAAAGTCAGCGCATGTAACTGAGCAACCCTCTACTTACATATTCAGGTAATAAGCCATGTTAATTCCCCTTACACTGTGCCTGGGCTCCAATACAATGTCTCTTCAGACTCACTGCACCACAGGCCCAGGTACTGACGTATTATTCCTGTGGGAAACTGTTGCATCATGCACCAGATGCATTTGGGGTGGAATCAGCATAGTGGTGTTGTGACTTGCTGGTGTTCCTCTCAGTGCTATGTATTAAGAAAAAAACTGTTATACAGGCAAAACAGCTTAGTACAGGTAAGTGAAAGCTGACTCAGCCAAAGGCTTAAAATCTGCCAAAAGATTCCATTACATTGATATAAGGACTGCTTAGCTCATCCCATCTTTCTGCTGATATAGCCTTGTCCTTTACCACCATTCTTTTTGCCTCCTGATCACCATAACCCTTTCTTTATTCATTCTCCTTCTTTGAACTCTTCCCAGAATTTAACTGAGTCTAACCATGTGTAACTGAAATAATCATATACTCCTTCTGTTGCCCTTCCCTCTTGTTTTTACTATGTCAAAGTTGTAAATTCTAATGTATTCAGTAGAAATGGCTTACACAATGATGCTGCTATAGAAGTACACATTTATTATTACTCCTCTCTCCTATAAACTCATAATTATTCCAAATAACATTCTTAAACATCTTAATACAAAATGGCACACACAAAAAAAGGTTTCATGATGAACTGAAAATACTGACAAGAAAGGGATGAGCTGAAATCAAACAGGGAATATAAACAATTACTTTTACAGAACACATGCTGAAGCCACAAGTGGCTTGCTCAAGTGGAAAGATACTTTCACTATACTAGCACTTAGGAGTCAAGTTCAAAACTGGATAGTCAAGTATAAAAAGCGGTGCACTATCTGCTTAATACAGAACCATACAAAGGACTTTAAGAAAAATATTTTAATAGCAATAGAAGCAAGGTTTTGAAAAGCACTCCATGCTGAAGGCTATTTGACATATTAATAGCCAGTGTCACAAAAATATGCTCCATTGCTTCTCACATGAAGTCTTTTCTGCAGTGTTTGCTCAGCAGTGGTTTGTAGTAAACACCACGAAGGTAGCATCACAAATAAAATAAATAGATAGATAGATAGATAGAGAAAGAAAGAAAGAAAGAAAGAAAGAAAGAAAGAAAGAAAGAAAGAAAGAAAGAAGTCAGCAACTGCATGAGGCTAAGGAGTTTCCACTTCAGGTGTTAGTGGTGTCTTTTAAAATTACAAATTAAATAAGTAAGCCACAAAGCAACCTGGAAAACCCATCCACCCTACATCTGGATTTTTCCTGTCTCACATGGAAAAATAAAAAAGCAGATTTTAAACAGATACACCTCAGGGAAATATAGGGAACTAGAGTAAATTTTATAGGGACCTAAAGTAAATTTTAAATTGATAGCAGCACAGAATTTAGAGTTGATGGATTTTAAATCAGGAAAATAAAATTTAGGCCTGGCTCAATCTCTTCCTGAGCAAGCATGGTATACTGGTTCAACTAGGGCTCTGGGAGGCTAGTGCTGAAATCCCCTTTAGTAATGGAAACCTACTGGGTGACAATGAGCAAGTCATACTCTCTCAGACTTAGAAGTAGGCAACAGAAATTCCCTCTGAATAGATCTTTCTAAGAAAACCTTAAGAGAGAGTTGGCATAAAGTTGACTTGAAAGCACATAATAACAACGTACTTCTTCCTTATCTCCTGACCTTGCTGTATCTCCATATCATTCAAAAATTGGGACATGTGTTTGTGCATTAAATGCCAAATTAATATATCAGGAAATCCGAGCAAACAAAAATCAATGCTGCAGTCTTATTTTAAACAAATTATTGAAAAGTGTGCCCCAGTTGTGTTTTAGAAGACTACATCAAGAAAGATGTCAGCTACTAACAGCTGAATCTTCAGAAATAATGTAAGTGCATTTCACAAACTTCACTATATATGTATGCAACACATATTTACTTTTTTCATTATAGATTTATCATATTGATTCACCCTGAAATCCTAAATAGTGTGGAATTCTGAATAGCATGTAAGTGTTCTAAATAAGATTCTACGGAACCCTATCTGTGACTGCCCACATTGCACTGCAATATATATATTCAGGGCTACACAAATGGGCCATGCTGTATTGAGCAGCCTTCAAACAATTGTTGATTTATTGATACACAACTGACTGGCTTATGGACTAGAAGCTACTGCTTATTCAAGAGACATCAGATAGCCTCCCCTGCTCTCAAAAAATCATTATTGCATTAGAAATTTTAAAATGGCTGTGAAAAGTGATGCAAACGAAAGCAATCACTGAACATGATCATCCAATACAACCCACTGGCAGCAGCTATAGAACAGAGAGAGAACTGGTTCTAAACATACTGGCAATTTCTGCTCTGAAATAACAAGTGGTAAACAGAAGATGAATCAATTTAAGACTAGGCATATATTGAGTTCTCATGATCAAATCTGTACATCACTGCTGTATTTAGAGAAAGGGGAAAAATGTGATGTCTATATAAGGAAATGGAATAAATTTGCTAACTGAAACAGAGTGCCTCTTCAGATATCAGTTGTTTGAACTGTGTAACAGCTACAATGAAAATGTAGTAGGTAAGCTGTGAATGCTCTGAAATGTACAGGATTTTTAATATTTCCACAACAAAGAATAAAAACATTCTGATAATTAAAAACAAGTGAATGTTTAAGTTATTTTCTCTATAATGTTCAAAGAATAGAACAGTATAGATTTCCTTTGCTCACCAACTGCTGCATATTTTATAAATCGATTTATTTTTGCTCCCACAAAACTGATCTTTTAAAAATATTTAAATTATCTTTAACCACAGGAATGGCACTTTTAGAAGGGGAGAACTCTTACAGTCCACTCTTCTCTATTTCATAAAAGCTCTCCTGTTGAGACAAGTCTGTAAAATTACAGACCTCGCATACACAGGTCAAGTATAAGGCATGTTCTCACATTCCAACGCTGACACTGCAGGTTACATTCTTCTATACGTACACACCCATCTGAGCTAACTATCAACCTATGCTAATTCAATGAAAGCTAAATAAAAATGCAAGTCTGCCAAATTACTTGGCAGAAACTCAAAGTTAAATACCTACAGGAGGTTATTTATTTGGAATGTGAAAACGACTGGTCCACCAGTTCCCAAAGTTTGTAAGTCAGAGCCCTCAAGTTCATTTATTTTACTGGAAATAGACTAAATTATTTTTATGTTATTATGAAAAAAAGCTCAAGGCAGATGCACCTCAGTGCATACAGGACTAGAAACTAGAAATGTCCAATTTAAACATCAAGTTTCACAAATAAAAACAATTTTTTTTAGATGGTTCACATATAGATTAGTTAACAGCACAAAAAAATAAAGAGATGTTGTCCAATATTATGCACTGTACTAAAAAGCCATCATATAATCAAAATCAAACACTGCAAGGTTGTGTCAGCACATGATTCAACATCATGAACACAGACAATGCATATAAAAACACACAGCAATTTAAAAATAACTGGCTAACAAAACACACACATTTATTATACCTGTATGATATTTATGAATTAAGCTTAAAAGCTGTATGCTGAGATCACCATATAAAATAATCAGGAGAGAGGTGTCTTTAGCCAATTTTATAAAACTACCTATTAGCTGATACTTTCTAAGGCTGAAAATAGTCTTTGGGTCATTTTACTCCTCTCCCCTCCCTCTAGTGTCCAAAAAGACAAACCATGAGATGTGGTATCATGTTGTTTCCCTCACTGCAAAATGCATGCAATGAAATGGAGAGCTCAACTGAAACTGTCCCTAGGCTCTAGAACTCCCTTCCTCGGAAGGTTAGAATGGTTCCCTTTGCTGGGTTAAACTGCAAGGGCAGCAACATGTTTTGGGTGTCTACCGTCAACTTAAGAAATCATAAACAGAATTTTTATAACCACATTCAAAACTCATGAGAATAACCACAAAATGTATTGCCTTTATTCCACAGAATTAAGAGGCATACAAAAGAACAAGAGGCCATCTCCCACAGACACATTTGATCAAATCCAGATCTAACCCAAGCAAAAGCTACCCCATTCTGTGGCTTCTAACAGAGCTTAGGCAGTTGCTTTTGAGAAGAATATAATGATATCCTGAAGTCCTCCTTAACTGAGCAGTGGATGATGATTTAGATCCCAGGGAATCACCCTACCACTGTTCCATTAGAGAACAATTCAGCAGATTATTATATACAATTTTCTTGTATCTTGGGAAGCTCTACTTGAGATTATGGCCTGAAGCCAATTCTGTGTGAGATAGAAGTCTCTTCAAAGCAAATGCGTTCTAAAAGTTAATTCTAAGCCCAAGGGCCAGTACCATATTTATATATGTTTAACTCCCAGCTTGAAACATACATTCCACAGAAATTAAAATAAATACTTAAATTGCACACTAATTAAAATTATATCTACAGCCTCTACACCAAACCGTAGATTAATTCAATCCATTTTACACCATTTCATAATAACCAGAAATACAAAAAATGCTCACGACTTACAACTTCTGAAACAATCAATATTAACACAAGCAAACAAAAAACACTAATGTGTAATCCACAACTGAAAGAACACAATTTATTTCAAATAAGGTCTATCTGGCTATATTTCTCTTACTGGTCATCTTGCTGAAGAGGAAGAAAGATGTCGGATAAAGGCTGACTGTTAGCCAACAGAACAGAGATAAAAAGCAATCACTTTAAAATCCATATATCAGTGTAATAAGCTATACAGTATACAAACAGCCACTTATTTTATTTGTATCCATAAGACCACCTCCCAAGAAAATTTACACTAAAACATAAATACTGTAATATTTCATTTTCTAATTGGAGGTTCCTTCTATCTCCTGATACCTGGCTTTGCTCTTGAACAGCACATCATATACTGTAGTTGCTGACATACAAGACTCACTTTTTTCTATGAAAAATACTGTTTGAACATGGGCGCATCTTATACACTGGCAAACAGTAGTTGCCAGTGTATAAATGGGGTGCGTCTTATACCCAGGTGTGTCTTATACGCTGGCAAATACGGTACTCATCCTACCCTCCAACACAGAAATCTTCCATTAAGTCACTGTATCTACTCTAAGCCAGAGTTGAGTTACCCCTTTGTCAGATAACAAAGATATAAAGTTACACTTTAGTAGGTTTTAATATTTAAAATATTTTTCATGTATGCATAGTGTATAACTTCTACTCATTATTTCTAAAATTGTTAAAAGGGTCATTTGATAGTTTTGACCATTTCCTTTAGTTTTTTAAAAGATTAATTTTAAAATGTGCTATTGGTAAAATGGCCAATACTGTACTGACATGCTATATAATTTTCTATTATGGCTTTTAATTTAATTTAATTTTAATTAATTTCATTAATTTTAAGAGTAACATTCAAACTCTGGTATAGACAGCTGAAGAGAAAGGATTCCCATGCAATAATACATTCTAATTCTTTAACTTCATCTTTGCTTAACACGAACAAGTAGATCTGTATCATAACTGTGCAGCACTATTTTCACTTTGCACTTGTCTATAAATAGTATTTGTATGACAGACTAAGAGAAGACCATGACTGTGATGTGACAGGGAGAATGACTGAAGTTTATAAAACTATTCTCTGTCCCAAACCAGAACCATGTTCATATCTTATCTGCAAGTAAATTTATGGCTGCGTCATGGTGCAAGTACAAAATTCAAATAGATGTCTGCAACCACATTCTATGGCCATTTTCACACAGGAGTAAAAGCCCGCGGTGCGACGATTGGAGACAGAGGTCGTTCACATCGCGAGATGAACTAGCGCGGTTGCAAACGGTGAGGCGCCACACCTCCAACCACTCTAGCCCAGCCGCAGGGGTGGCGCTGCGAGATTTTAAAAACCACCTTCCCAGGTGGTTTTTATCAAACTCGCCCACACTAATCCATGGCAGCTCCCGGTGAGAATCTGCAGAGATGCAGTAGTGCGTCTCTGCAGATCTGCCCGGGGGCAGGCTTCCGGCTGGTGCGCTGCCCTGATTGGTGGAGTGCCGCTGGCCGCCATTTTGGGCGCCGCCGAAATTCGGTGGCGTGTGAAGCGGCAGAACCGCGTTCCCCGCAGGGACGGAGCAAAACGCAAGCAGGTAAGCTCCACCCCTGCGTGCGCTTCCCCGTTTTGGCCCCCCCACGTGAGAAAGGGCCTATAGGAGAAGAAAACTGGATTAGTCTGACCTGGATGGAAATCCTTTACCAACTCCCCAAAAGCAAGGGTATTATGAGAAAAAGCCTTTTATTCTGCAGCATATCAAGGTGAAAACACATGTAAAATAGCACCATCCTCTTGGATTAAAAATGGAAAATTCAACTGGCGCAAAAAAAAATATTGAAGAATGATTCAATTAGCAGCATATTAACTTGCTTGAATCCTCTTTCAGGTAAAACTAATTATGAAATTCCAACTGTGGAAAGCGGAGCTTCCTCAACTAAACTTCAAAACACTCTCAATTAGGAAGAGACTTGAGTAACTCTTTAAAGTGAAAACCTGTCCCCAGTCTAACATAAGGAAATGAAGATAATACAGGAAGTCAGGCAAGAAGGCAAAGCAGCCCTGCTCTCAGGGACTGTAGTGAGCAGTGAGACTGACAAATGGACCTTAAACAAGAAATGGGTAATTTCCTGTCCTAAGCCACCCAAACCCTGCCCAGGAAGGTCCCATCAATCCACAGCTTTAACTATCATCTCTGATCTGTGGTGGAGATAACAAGGTCTTTCATCTTTAAATAATCTGAGCATTTTGCAAGCAGTTTCAAAGTTGCTGCATGGAACAAAACTGTGCATTTTGCATACTACTGCACAGAAGTGCATATTTTGCTAGCTGTGTTCATTTTATGCTTGAAGAGAAAACATCCAAATAGGTAAGAATTACACTTGGCTAAAAGTGCTTCATTTTGGTTTTGCTCTACCAATGCTATACGTTTTTGTCCCTGCCTACAGATGGAATGAAGCCGTCCAGTCCTTCACAAACTGAAACCCTAGCCCCAAGCCATAAAGCTTCCCCGCTTCTGTCCAAAATATTTGTTGTTGAGGTAGCTTTAATATCAATATTCATATTTGTTCATCAAAAAGCTAAACAGCAAAGTGTAGTTGCACACACCATAATCCTGCTTTTTAGGACAAAGAATTTCAGAGGATGCTTAATGTGAAAAAAAAGTTAAATGGCTGCTCCCAAGCATCTGAGTGGGAATGTGACTCTCCAGACAATGTGGGTTTAATTACCCTGCTGTTGTCAAATCAACTTTTAATTCTAAATTTAACAGAAGGATAATTAAAAACAAACTTAAGGTTTCAACCAAAGTTTGCGCAAGTATCTATCTAACTAAACAAGAGCCCCAAAAATTTTGAGATAAAGCAACATCTAGAAATAATCTATTACACATGATAACCTTCAAAAATCTGCAACCTCAACTGTTCTCTTGGAACCTACATTCAGGTGACTACAGTGTCATTCCGCTTTCATTTTATAATGAGAAATACATTTATTTTTCTTATTTATTATTTGCAATGTTTATATCCTGCCTCCAAAGATCTCAGGGTGGCGTACAATAAAATGAATTTATGAAGTTTAATACAATGTTTAAAAAGTAAGTACAATGTAAAGAGACTGAAAGCATATCAGATAATTTAACAATAAATATAAGACAATTTATAATCAGTTAAAATAGTTCAAAACAATTTAAAGCCATAATAAACATGTGAAGATTTGGATGAATTCCACTGGGCCCCAAATACATTAGTAAAAAGCCATGGTTTTAATTCGTACCAGAATGACAGCAATGTTAGCACCAACTGGGCCTTTAAGGGGAGAGTATTCCAAGGGCACCAAAACACAGAAAACCCTCTCTCACATCCTCCTCCAGTGCATAGCCCCTACTTGTGTGAATGAGGAGGGTGACCTCTTTCACCTAGGTGGTTAAGAGGCATGATCTTACCAGTAGTGCCACAGTCAGTCATAAGAGCAAGTGAACAACTATTTATCTCAATAATGAGAAAGTCACATAAACCACTTTATATGATACACGTAGAAGTCCTTCACATATGTCAAAGAACCATTCTTGAAGTAACACAAGGTATTTTATCAGAGACATTTGCTCACTCTGAAGACCCCACTGACTTGAGACTCTACCCCACAAATCTCACACTAAGACAGCTAGCTAACAGATTACATTTATTAAACTCTACTCTATTAAGGATAAGTCCAAACTTTAGGGAAATTAAATAACTTCTAGAATATGTTCATAGTTATTTCTCATACTAGCCCACAAGCTGAATTACTCATAGCTCCCTACTCTTTCTGAGGCTAGTGATGGTCTATAACCTATATGAACCACTCACTAAATAGATGGTCTGAGTTACATGAACTCTTCTCTACATTTCAATGTCAGCTATCACCAAGCATGAACGTTGTTATGCAGCTGTACACATTATCTTGCCCATCTGTGTGGTGAGTTATTTCCCATATAAATACTGATACACTTAAGTGTTTCTGGCATTACCATAAATATTGGCCATACTGTAGAGAACTCACAGGTGGGGATATTCCTTTAACTTGTTGCATAGTTAAGATTAACCAAATACTTTAATTCAATATTTAAATCATAATCTAGCTTAGGAGTTGAAACAGAATCTCACATTTTGCAACAAAACCTCAAAGACAACCAGTAATGTTTTTAGCACTCGGAAAGGACAATTCTCACCTCAAACACGATTCAAGATTACCAGAAGCTTCCAAGCTTAATTACAGGAATAACACCCCCCAAAGCCCTTTAAATCATGAATGGGAAACATCTGGCTATCCAAATGTTACTGGTTTACAACTTCCACAGTCCTTCAGCACTGCTATGCTGGCAAGGGCTGATGGGACTTGCAGTCCAACAACATATGGAAGGGCACAGGAAGTAACACCTTAATTTTTTACTGTATCACATCCAGGATAAGGTGTGATAGCACAAGTGATAAAACTAAGCTATTTTAGTATGGATTTTAGAAAAACTATCTTTTTCATCTGATAATTAACTGAGTTTTTGAATTAAATTTAATCACTTTCTACTGTCTTTTTCATCTAATAATTATCTGAAGTTCTTCAATGCATTTAGGTCAATTTCCTGTCCCAGTAAAATCAGGGAAGGTAGCACTGATTAAGCATCTGTTGTTACTGCAAATCCAAATTATCTAACAACCTGTCCAAGTGGGCACCACAGCATTTCGCCCAATGTCCCAGTGAAACTACTTGAAGAGCGTATAAACAAGAGGTACATGTTCAATAAAGTAGCCCTTACCTTCTTTTTTTTTTTAAAGTGACTTTTTTTCAGAATAAACTGAAGCAATTCAATTCATTCAGGATTTAGCCAGGTCTTACTCAACACACACATTTAGGAACCTTGACTCTTAACTGATAGCTACTTTAGTTTTTATGAGAAAAAACTCAAGTCACAGATGCAAAGTTTCTGAAAATTTTGGAAGACTGTTCAATTAATGATATTTCTTGATCAAAACAGGTTTCTAGATTAAAAAAAATGTGCTCAAGTTGTTTTCCTTGTAGACAACTACAGCATTTTTCCTTAATCCTCAAACTGTAGGCATGCTCGCTTTGAGCATTTCTAATGTCAATTCTAATGTTTATTTCACGTTTTGATGTATAACAATTACGTTTAGTTGGCTTTATTTCTAATATGACAGTGTTCTCAATTCTAACAAACTCTCAAAAATGCTTGGAAACCTCCTCAACCTTCATTGCCACATCCCAGGCGACAGAAAACATTTTAATTATTTTTTGGAAGGAAACAGATGACAAAGTAATGATATCCATGAGATAAAAGTATACTAAATAAAGTGGGCAAAGACCAAATATCAATACACAATACTTTTCGCACATAATATCCTCCCCCATGCAGAGAATCTCAACTTCTGAAAGTGCGGTTCAAGGATACAGTCACCACATGCACAAGGTTGTACAGTCACCACTTGCACAAGGTACCAAGCCTGTATAACCACAATAAAGCTCTGCTATTTTTTTTGCTCTTGTATATAAGGCTTTATTCTATAGTTACATATTTTATTTTGTACTTATACTTTGCACTCTTGTAAGCTGCACACATAATGTATTTATGAATGCCATAAAATATTATTAATTATAACATACACTTGCACTATCATACAGATGCAGTGAAGCGTTGTGCACATTTCCCCATGCTAATTCATTTCCATTAAGAAAACTGTCACGTGTGAGATAGAAAACATAATTATCCTAGCACTAAGAAGAAGGAAAGGAGCAGGGAAAGAGAGGCACTACGATCCAGGCCCAAACCCTGGAAGCCTCTACTCACCCTTAGAACTGCTGATGCTGCTCCTCCCCACAATGGATCCAAGCTAAGACGTCATCAGCAAAGTGGGAGAGGTCCCACTCTACAGCCAGGTTGTAGGGGAGGGGCGAAGACCTAAACAGAAAAGAGAGACACAGAATGAAAGTTTTAATTTTAAAATGTTGATTTAAACTCAATGGCTTATTTAAGTGCTGGACAGTAAAAGTGGAGCATACCAAATTCCACATGAAAAGCTATGATGTATTGAACTGTACATCTAAAATGTAATGATTTATTGTATTTCAGTGTGTAGCTCTTTGGGATAATATTTGCCTTCTAGTTACTGAAAGAACAGATGCTAACAATCTTAGTAGTTTATCAAAGCGCTGCAAGACTCCTCACCACTAGCAATTGCTGGATGCAGCTTCAAAATGTTGTGTATACCAAACTAAGGGAACTTCTTGAGTACAGCCCTAAGTAATTATTTGGTTCCTGCTGGACCTTATTCTTAAGACACTAATATTCTAGTTTCCTATTCAAACTTTTTGAATCTGCCTCAAACACTGCTCTATAAAGAAATCCAAAGAGAAACAAAAGATTTCAACATAGGTTGTTGCTTCTCCCATGAACCTGTATGAAATTTTAGTGAAAATGAAGTTGCAAATTCATGATCTCACCCCTGTGCAGAACTTCATTACCTACATCCTTATCAGAAAGTGCAGCAGTCTATAATAAATGCGTCCTCTATTTCTGGTCAGAACACACAGCATATGCAGCTGTAGTTTAAGAAGTCAAAAGTTACTATGCCCACTGCAAACAAAATTTACCATCTGTCCAGAATTGCTAAACAATAGTTTCTTTTTTAATATTATGTTTCTTATCAGTTCCCTGGTGACTATCATTTCCAGTCACCAGCTGTTTATACACACTTTACCTGCCACAGTTTCCTTACCAGCAGAAAAATGGCAGGCGGACTCTTCCTCAGACTAAAAATTGCTCATACCATCCACAGCCAATTTACTATCAAGTTTAAACATATATTTCGCCATACATATCAGTTTTCAGTTTAGAAAGCAGAACTTTCATTTCTCTCTCATTCTGTTGCAGTAGATCCAGAATCTATTATATAACTCATTACTAATCAGGGAAGCCTTTTAAAAGCTGCAAGCACTGATGGGTTTTCCAACAGGAATCTGTGGAAAACCTTCTTTCACAACAGCAGAGACTTATAAAGGGATCTTGTGGCTTTTTCAGATTTATATTTATGACGATTGCCCCATTCACTCAGGGATTCTAACCTTCTTTCAAGAGGCAGCAAGACAGACTAAAGGTTAGTCACTGCAGTCCCAATATATCCTATTTCTAAGTTAGTCCCAAAAAGAGATACGGCCATGTCAAGGTCTTTGATTTAAAACCCATCCACAAAATCTGTATTCAAACACTATCACCAAGACAGTATGCTATTTAATTTTAAAGACAAAAAACAAAAAGCTTTGAAATTGCAAGCTTGTACAATGGAATGAAAATACTTCTTTTGAAAGCATCATATAGTTAAGTCATTTCAGCAATGTAAACAGAATATTAATATTTAGATTCCATAATGAAGGTGATATGTTTTAAAAATTATCCTTAATACACTTCAAAGTCACAGGCTAGATGTATCAACTATTAAGTGTATTATTTTATGTAAAGTTATCTATCAATTTCTGATTTTTTGAGGATAGCTTCCTAACAGTAGCTTCAAACAGTAGTTAAAAATATGACTTTTAATTTTGTATCAACATTACATAAAACATCTACATTCACTGTCTCCTCAACCTACCAAATCAGGGAAGGGGGATGGCAAAATGCTCAACCATGCTCTCACTAAGGGTGTGGGAGATATTTTTTAGAAACATGTTTTTGGGTATCCAGGGGCACTTCAGACCTTCAAAAACGCCACTGGAGGGGCTGCTTACACCTTAAGTACTACCTATTGCCCACTCCAATTCTAGTTCGGTTCCAGTTCTGATCATCGAAAGCTCTGACAAGTGAATGGTGAAACAGTGTTACCAAAAATATGCTCAGTTACATAAAACAGAGTATTTGGCACTTTCATTAATACTTTTCCTAGGGTAAGAGCTTTTGTGACTATAACCTGCCATTTTTACTGCAACAAACAGTAAGTATACCTCAAGAAATTTACACTAGTGAAAGCACTGCCACAAGTATACAACAACCAAAGCATTTTGAAGGGAATTCTCTAATTTAACATGGTACATGGATTGAACCATAAGCTTTAAACTACTTTATAAGTTTAAGTGCTGCTGTACCAAGAAGGAGCAAATGGAAAGTCCATAGCCTAGATTTCACTTTAGGCATAAACTGGTCAGTTAGCCTTAGGAAGGGAAGGATCTATCATTTCCATATTGTCAATATGAAATACAGTGGGCCCTCAGGATCCACCAGGGTTTGATTCCAGGACCTTCCAATGGATACCAAAGTTGATGGATGTTCAAGTCCCATTAAACACAATGGTGTAGTAAAACGACATCACTTATATAAAATGGCAAAATCAAAGTTTGCTTTTCAGATTGTTGGGGGGGTATTTTCAAGCCATGGTTGGTTAAATCCATGGATAAAGAATCCGCAGATATGGAGGGCTGACTGTATGGTAATACAGTTGGCCCTCCATATTTGTGGGTTTAACTTTCACGGATTTGATTACTTGTGAGTTTCTTTATCCCCTGCCCTTCTCCTACCTCAAGCACTTCTCTTCTGGGGGAACATTCCCTCTCGGTGGCTCTAATCAGGCTGCACAGTCCTTTAAGAGCCCACCTCTGGTCCCCCTCCACCAGCCACGGGCTGGCCAGCTAAGGATAGCTCACACCTCAATTTCTCAGCATCACAAACCCTCTCTCAACACTCACACACACCTAAGGAAGGAGATGGATGTGAGAGAGGAAGTACAGGACTACCATGCTGACCCACTCCTTTTCCCTCTCCTTTCCCTGACCCGGTTTGGACCCTGGCTGTCTGTTCTCCCCACCATGCCTCCACCCCCTTCCTAGAGACACACACACTCATTTTGATATTTGCAATTTCTCCATTTTTGCAAGGGTCCTGCACACCTAACCCTAGTGAATGCGAAAGGCCAACTATATTAACTTTGAAATAATATATGAAACAATGTACAGTACAATTATTAGCTAAGCCAACAGAAGCACCGAGGTATGATGTGAATGTAAAATGTTTTATTATTCTTGTAATATATTCCTAGCAAACCAAGGTGAACAAGGCAGGTTTGTTGCATTTCGGAGAGCTAAAATCATGAAAGGTATAGAAGAATTTCCATTTACACAAAGTATTAGCAACACAGGCATACTTTCAACTAACCTAAACAGCAGAACATGGATCATAATAAAGATGCCTAAACAAAAATAAAACTAGTCTATCTTGCTAAAATATTCAAAAGTATATAAAAGATTATTATTGGACAAATGTCGTACAAAAGCAAAAAAGAAAAAGAAAAAAAAGAAAAAAGGGCAAAATATTAAACCATATTCTGTTTGATTATCATCCTTAAATTCTTAAGATATGGAATACTGCTCTCAACTCCTGAATGTGAAGCAATCAGCCTTCACGATGCAACCGCTACTGCTATATGTCTGCCTCATAAAGTCGTTACCCGGTACAAAGAAAAGATCAAAGCAATATGGATGCATAGATGTATTTCCACCTAAATCCTTCTACTAGGGTGACAATCCCAGTGATGTTCACTGATGAATGGCCAAAACAAAAACATTTTAGCACTAGAAGAACAAGTCCATTTGTATTCCCAAAGGTTAACAAGGACTGTGACTATGTGATACTGGAAAAGGGAAAAGGCAGAAATGAAATCAGTGGCTTAGACCATCCAACCTTTTTACAATGGCACAACCAGTCTGAAAAACAGATCTTGCAGTTCTGCCCCATTCTCACTGACATCCCATTCCCATCGCCAATATCACAAGACATAACATGAGATGACCTAGATCAGTGGTTCTTAACCTAGGGTCCAGTGACCTCGGGGGTCCGTGGAGCCCTCGCAGGGGTTCTGTGAGGCCCTGCTGCTGGACCAACAGCAGCAGCAGCAATAGGGATGTGGCATGGGGGGGTTGTGGGTGCTGAAACGGCTCCCTTGTTTGCAAAGGGGAGAGACATGATAGCTAGAAAGAACTTCCTCCTGTCAGTGGCACTTTGTTGTTGTGTGCCCACAAGTCCCTTCTAACTGACGGCAACCCTAAAGTAAACCTATCACAGGGTTTTTTGGGGATGAGGGGCAAGATTTGTTCACAATTATAAACAAGATTTGTTTATAATGTGCTACCTAGGAGACCTAACAGTTCAAACAGAGCAAATCCACCTACAAGTAAGTTACATCTCCTACTTCAACGCATGAAACCATCTCATTTCAACATACGATGTCACATAACATGTTCCACTGACAGCAAAACTGTCTTTTGTTGTTGCAGTGGAATTGCATATTTGCCATATTGAATTCCTTTGAATCCAGAGTTGCAATGAACATGTAGAGACCAGAAATTCTAATACTCTGTGTCAAGTAAAATCAAATGGAAAACACAGAAATAAGCACATGCTTAATTCCTTCCAAATGAAATTGAATTTTGGAGAGTAAGTAACTTCAGCTTCACTGTATCCATTTCTATTACAGAAGAGAAAAAAATTAAGAGTGGCATAGTAACTGTGGTTCACAGTTAATCCATGATTTGAACAACTGCTTTAAAGTGTTCTGAGATAGAGCAGCGATTTGTTAGGGGGTACAGATTTGTTCCTGTAACATTCATTTCTTGCAAAAAGGCTCTTATTTATGGACTTGTCAAAGTCTCCTACATAGCTGCTAACTTTCCAGGCTCATGGATGTCACTGAATGTCTGCAGAACCCACCAATGGTAGCACTGTTGCAAGAGCCGTCTTTGCTGCTGACGGTGCTAGCGGCAACTGCTCTAGCTGCACTAAATTTTGGCATTAACTATAGCAGCTCTCTATGCATCTTTATGGTGTGGGAAGATGCTAGAACATGTTGCAAAATATCCTACATTCCCTTTCCCCCAGCAGAAGCACCCAGAAGGGAAGGAGATGGGTTTGATTTAAGTGGCAATTATTCTGTAGTGACAGGAATGACACAGAGCAGAGATGGGAAATTCTCAGGAGTTAGGGGGATGCAGTGGTTTCCCACTGCTGCACACACACCTCAGTTTTTTTGCTCTCAGATGTAGCTGAAAGTGCAATCTCACCATGTGGACTAGTCACTATCTATTGCAATAAAGGTTCCTCTGAGGCCTACAATGGTCTGCTGGAATCATCATATGCCAAAATCACCTTCCACAGCCCTATGGAGCATAGTCTTTTTTTGGGGGGGAGGGGGAGAGCACGGAGGGCTGTTCTTTTTTTTTTAAAAAAATGATGGCCCTAGGTGCTTCATTTATCCCACCCTTCCACAGAGGATGCAAAAAAGGGGGGGTACATGCAGCTCTGTTGTCCATCCATTATGTAGTTTCTTTAAAAACATATGGAAATATACATTTAACTCTTTTGTCTGACAGGCTGCATAAGGCTGGATGATCATGTAAGAATTTACCTTCACACTCAACTTTGTGCTGGGTCATTCTTTTTAATTATGAAAATAGGCAAAACTAGTACATATTTTCTTGCTGCAGGTAGTAGGTAGTACTACTTAGGTAGTAACTGGATGTGGTTTATTGTGAACTTACTAATGCCAAGAGGCATCCCAGGAGAAAACTACGTTATTGAATAAAAATTTATTGTATCTGAACAATCTAAAAATCCATCTGTGGAGGAATCCCAGACACCTGAAGATCTTTCTAAAGAAGTGATGAATATGAAAAACAACAACACAAAAACAAAAATCTAATACAGCAAAATTATCACTGCAACTTCTACCTATACCATGTCAAATATTCTGCACTGGAATCATTCAATTCTGCATCCCCCTGCATTTTTAATCTTTAGATTTCCATAACTGTATGCCTTAAGCTTTGCAGCTGTCATCTCTAATTATCTCCTCAATGCCACCACCAAGGTTGCTGTTGTTGCCTGTTCTTTTCTGACTTATGATGAAGCTAAGGCTAATCTATCACAGGGTTTTCTGAGGCTGAGTGTGTGTGATGTGCCCAAAGTCACCCAGTGGGTTTCCATAGCTGAACGGGAAATTGAACCCTGATCTCCAGGGCCAAAGCTAAACCACTATACCACACTGGCTATCTCCAAGGTAGCCATCTGATTTTCCCTTTTTCAAAAAGATGAGCTTCATATAATGACTATATATCTGAAAAGCCGGGGGGGGGGGAATGGGAGAAATTAGGATTTCCACCCCCTCTTTTTCTCCTGAAGCTTTTTTCCACAAGAGAAATGGGAAAAAATAGCTATGGAATATTTTCTTTTAGAATGATGAATAAAATGCTTAAGACAAAGTGTTCTTACCGCTGTAAAATAATTTCAGAGAACTATGTAAAAAGAATACTTTCATGCAATACTTTGTATAGAATCACAGTAATGCCTCCCCTTGGCTTCCTTTTCTCAGATCATTATACGAAAATGAGTGCATTATGTCTGCTTGATAGCATGGAGAACTAGTGGAGAGCAATTAATTTTGTGTGCTTTATTAATGTTGATGTTCTGCTGTTTTACTGGGCTCCTTAAATTGGCAAAACTGAAAAAATTCCTTTAGGTGTTCCTTACAGTTCATGATCCTGTAACTCTATTTTTAGCAAAAATAAAGATTTTGTAAAAAGTTCTATTTGTAATTATATAATGAATAAACTATATTTTTCAAATACCAAACATGATAATTTTATGCCAAAGTTTTACATAATACTAATCTTCTATTCACCAAATAACAAAATTGATTTCAGTCTGGGGGGGCTGGGAGTGTGGGGTTAAACAATGCTGTTTTCAATTTTTCCAAACTTTTTTTCCCCTGAAACCCCCCCCCCATGTGGTTTTCCATGGTTTCAACATTTTCCAGAAATTTTACATTTCCAATAATGACATAAGAGAAAATAAGGTAGTTACTTCAACGCAGGCTAAAGTAGTTGGAAGAAAACTAAAGATGCCTCAGAAAGAAGCAGCTCTCAGAGTTTTACATCACTACTGAGAGACAAAGGGGAAAAGAGAGAGAAGTCTGGGAAAACAAAAGGAAGACAATGCTGAAAGAATGACAAAGGAACGATTTTAACAGCTAATAATCAGAGGTACAAGGGACTATTTGGCAAAATCATACAAAGAAAAGGTTGATAATCAGTACATTGACTACAGCCTGTTTTCCACTCTAACAGCCTTCTTGTTATCTACCAAATCTGGGTTCACAGAATCAAGCTGGAAGATGCCCCACAGGCCACTGTGTCCTACATTCAATACAGCAAATTCAGCTACAGCATGCCCAGCAAGTAGATGTCCATATTCTTTTTTTCAAAGATGTCCAGAGAAAGAGACTCCACCATCTTTTTCGGTACTTGGTTCTTCAAATCTTAGTATTTCAGTAACTAGATATGGTAGACAAAAGTTAGTGTAGCATATTGGCAGTTCTCTTTTTAAGTGAAAATAGGTTTTCTGATCACTAATGCTTTGCCACCTTCTGTTCTCTCAAGAATGCCATCACAGAACATTCCTGGATCAACTAGCTGTTTTGTGCTTTTTAACCCACAAGATTCTAAAGCTATTCTAAAGCTGTTTTTGGGCCCTACATTCTTGACAAGTGACTCAGCAATAGCTTTATGTGTAAGTGCAGACACCTGCTCAAGTTATACCACTGCTATGTACCAAATCCCAACTGTAAGGACAAGCAATTGTTTTCCAATATACAGTACAGAATTGGAATTCCATAACAAATGATTTTCAGTTTGATTGAATCACCAAGAATCACTGTCATATTCTGAACTACTTTAACTACCTGCTTCCCTTTAACCTTGATTACCACTGCACAGGCAATAGCAACACCAGGTTAAAATGCATGTGAAGGAAAATCCTTTTATAGCTCCACCTGTGACTGTAAGGAGTAGATTTTTGTATTAAAAATGAACTACTGTTTCCTTTTCTCCTGTAAAACATATGATTCTTCTCTTAAAAGCACCCACAGGGATCCAAAATTGAGACCCTGGATTGGAGTATAAGGTTTTGTTCAGGACCAATACCCAAATACTGAAGGCACCCTCCAAGAAGTGTTTCAGTTATACCAAATAAAGTGCACAGGACACAATACTATTGCCTGCGTGTTTTCCCTCCTGTGGTTAACAGCACCTCCTGAGACAAGATTTGTATCAACTGATGAGGAAAGAAATGGTTAACAGTACAAGCTATTACCCTGCTCCATGAATGTTTTTAAGAACAGAAAAATTAACTAAATTCAAAATACAGTTTTGTTTCAAATAAGAAAATAACTACATATTCAGAACAAAGAGTGTTAAATTCTCAGACTTGACAACACTCTCTGTTTTCAAATCTCCATATGCAGATCTTCTAATAACACAGAAAACAAGAAAAAAGGTAAAAGACAGCAAGAATTAAGGCACTTGTGATTCATGGAGATACACTGGTATTTTGTCTTAGTGGAAACAGGTCTAAGGAGGAAAAAAAGGGAAGTATCAATAAGTTCTGGGGAATGTGATGATTTATACAAGTTCAACTATTATTTGGAAGAAGAAAATTAGAAGCCAAATGCCCCCAAATGAGCACCATAAGGTATAAGCAGGCTTAGTGGTTTAAGACTGTTGGGATGAGAGAAGGAAGAGAAAAGGAGGGAACAGCAGGAATGGACTGGAGTATGCAGAAAGAAGGCTAGAATTACTAGAAATCTGGGGACAGAACATGAGTAAGGATCATTGCAATGCAGTATTCTAGTGCATGGTTACAATGGATACCCTACATATAAGATATTAAGATATTAATTGAATTTTTAATGATTAGATATTATGCAATATTAAGCATGAGACCGCTTAACCAAGAGATGCTGAATTGATATGACAAACTCAATATATGTTCAAATTAAAACATTTATCATAAGCAAAATATTAGCAGCACTTCAATGTTTCAAAAGCTCTGAAGTCCAGCATAGTACAGAGTGGAAAGATTAACTTCAAATAAACTGAGGACAGAGAATTTTGATATTTTTGTAAAGTCAGCCAGAAGAATAAGTGCATCTGAAAATTCTCCCAACTAATTTCCTAATGGTATACAAGCTAACTTACAACTAGTAATGTCCAGTTATAATGCTCCTTTGTTAGGAACGTATTTGAAAATGTGACCTATACATTTTCATCACAGAAGGAATCTGATTAGGTCTGAAGTGTTAATTTCTTGTGCACCTAACAGAATGATCAGGAGCTTACCTAAATATTAAAACTGATTTAACTTTAAACAATTTCTTCTCCCTTCCCACCCCATTTTACACATCTTTCCAAAAGGACTGGGGAACAGAGACTCAATCCACTCCAAAACAAAGATTCCTCCCTCCCTCAACATCTGAAGTAATTTTTTCTTTCAAATACTGCATAACACCTTTGCTAGCATTACTACTGAAGTTCCACTTTTTACATCTGAAGGAAGTAGGAGAACTTTCCCTTACAATGCTGTCATATTAAGCTAACACCACTGCTAACAACCTACCAAGAACTAGAACAGAACCAACATGAACATTCTTAGCATCACATGTCAAGACAAATTGTTGAACAAGTACAATGGACCCTCAGTATCCGCTAGGATTTGGTTCCAGGATCCCCTGTGGATACCAAAATTTGTGGATGCTAAAGTCCCATTATGTACAATAGTGTACTAAAATGGCACCCCTTATATAAAATGGCAAAATCAAACTTTGCTTTTTGGATCCCCCCCCCCCTTTTTGAATATTTTCAAGCCATGGTTGGTTGAATCCATGGATATAGAAACCACGAATATGGAGGGCTGACTATATTTGAATGTTTCTGCCTTGCACTCTAATTTGTTATTGCTACTTGGGAACAAATACATTACAAAAGAATGAAACAGCAGAAGACTACTAGTTCTTATATAGCCCACCTACATTGATTATTATTCTTTGCTTTAGGTAATCAACACTGAGAGCTGGTATAGGAATATTAGATTAACAATGATTTTGCTAAATGCTCTGTCACATTATACAACATTATTAAGCTCAGAGAGTAAGTATTTTTTGTGGTTGTTAATTTGCATGTGGGCAACAGCGAGTCCCCCACACAGCACGCATTAACAAGCCTCCCCTGTGTGAAATAGGCAGTGGTTACTGAGCCACTGCAGAACATGCCTGTTTCCCATCTCCCTCAGCCTTACCTGATAAAAGTTCATATGCTTCATACTGAAGCCAAGATGCTACATGGGGTGAAGAAGCACCAGGACCTATCATCTTCATTTTCCCAATGGACCACTGTATACAGCGCATTTTTTCTCAAACTAACTGATTTGTGCCCAGTGGCTATACGTGTTTCTTTCTTTCTTTGAAATCTGCTGAGGACTGGCCTCTGATTGCTTGAAGAATGACATCAGTCCACAGACTACTGTTTGAGCAGCACTAAATTCCAGGTCAAATGATACAGATAATTGGCTCATAGTAATATCTGATAGGTTGCCATATAGCCTCCGCTTTCGAAGCATCTACCACCTTTCAAGTCAGTCCATTCGACTGTTGAACAGCTTACTCTGTCCTGATATTCATTATATCTAGTTCAAACCTGCTTTCAATCTACTAGTTTAGATCCCACTTTACAGAGCAACAGAAAACAGATCTGCTCCATCAATTATGTGATAGTTCTTGCAAACAGCTATCATGTTACCTCTTAAAGAATCTCTTCCTGAGGTTAATCATACCACTCTATCTTTCTCCATGGGACTTAACGTCCAGAGCCTTATTACCTCGAATGCCTTCTTTGGACATGATTCAGTTTATCAGTATCATGGATAACTGGACAAACTACCTGAGATGAGATTCAACCAAAATACTTCATTGCATTCTTACTGATGCAGCCAAGAATGACTCTGGCCTATTTAGCTGCCACACTGAACTTGTAACTCATACTTACCTTGTGGTATATTAAAACACACTAAATTCTTTTTCTCATATACTATTACCAGATCAAGTGTTATCAATCCTATATTCGTGCTTGTGATTCTTCTCCCTTTCTAAATGTGAAACTACATTTATTTCTGTTTAAAATGACTTTATTAATACTGGCCCCATTTTTCATCCTCTCAATATCACTACAAATCCTGTTTCCGTCTTCTCTGGTATTACATACCTCACTTAGTATCACGTGCAAATCTGATTTGAATCCCTGCTATAATTTTACACAAATCATTCTTAAAACATTCAGAACAGCACTGAGCTACAAGTCACTTGTCACTTCTTCCCATAATGACAAGGAATCATTGATAAGCACAGTTGGGGTATCTTCTAATAACCAGCTACAAATTCACTGAAATATAGCTCATTTTACCACTCTGGCAAGAAGAATATGATGGGGAGCCCTTGTCAAAAGCTTTAATTAAACCAAAATAAGAGTAATGCGGCAGATATTGTTATTTACCAAGCTAGTAACTCTTTAAAAAAAAGAAGAAAGACAGTTTGTTATTACTTGTGCTTTAGAAACCTATGTATTAGATATAGCCCTGAACATTACTACTTTAACAGAGAATTTGGTACCAGAGGTAGAAATGACATAGGAAGAATACTGATAGGTTCCTACCCCTCTCCTACAAGCAGTTTAACATTATTCTGCCAAATTTTCATTCAAACTAACAATACAGACAAGTGAAATGAAACAATCAGATCCAGTAATCCCTGCAGAAGTAAACAAAAACATTTGGAATCTTCTAGAGACCATTTAAAAACTCCTTCCAAATGCATCCAAGCATGATTTTTAAAATTTCAACAGCCTCCATTTTTCTGATGATTTCCATTTTGGAAACCACATTTACACATCTATATTTCTTTTATGTGCTGGGTGTAGCTGGTGAGGCAGATTATCTGCCTTTTTCTTTATCTCTTCCTGTTCAGCCATGCTTAGGAAGGGATTCCAGCAGCTGCTGTTTATTTTGCCTGCTCTAGGCAGGCAAACACAGAAACTTTAGCACTGGCTAGAGCAGAATCTCATACTTATCAGCTGATGCATTGCATTACTTGCTGCAGACAAACTCCTGCAAATTGACACAGAAAGTTCTGTATTTTTCCAGCCTTCCTTTGTTATCATCCCAGTGCTCATGACAGAGGACACTGAGGAAAGGTGGGGCCTGAGGGCATAAAAACACTTTGTAAAAAGGAGTTTCTTTGCCAGAGACTTTGTTAACTGAGTACACCTGTACCACCTTTTTTTATTTTTGGTGAAATGTTCACAAACTAAATGTTTACCTGTTCTACAACCTTTTCACATACAGATGTCATTTCCTATTCGACTGATAGTTGCCACAATTTTCTCCTTGATCCTTTCTGAAGTCTCCAAAAATCACAGCCAGGGACTCCAAATGTACATCTGCAAGTTGTTTTGGTTCCCCTCATAAATGTTAAACTCATTTAGAATTGTTAGGTACTCTCAATACTCTTCTTTATCCAGCCTGTACTATAACTCCTCAACCATTTTTTAATTTGATCTATTTTGGCTGGAGCAAGCAACTAACTACATGGGGTTGAACAATTCTACCTCCTCTCTGACACGACCATCAGTTCATCTTCTTCACACATCAGATCTACTTGTCACTTGTTGTCACTCTTGTTGGGAACACAGTTAAAAATTGTTTTGGCATTCTTGACATTTTTAATAAGTCTAATCTAAAAGTGTACTCAGAACAGCATTATAAGATGACGAAGATGGTGGATGCTCATTGCAGACAGTGCCCAGACAAGGTAGCACAGAAGGGAGACCTAATTAGTGGTAGCTAGATAGTGGCAGTGGCAGTGGCAGCGGCAGCAGAGGTTCTAGGGGAAAGTATCACATTGGCCCTATGCCAAAAATCCTGTCAAGCATGGGCTGCTGTCATGCTGACTGGGAGATTCAATAATTTATAGTCCAAAAAAGAAACTTTTCCAATCACCAACTTAATGTAACAATATTCTGGTTCTTGATCCACAATTTAAGATACTAACATAATTGCTAGAAGTAATCTCAACAGAACATATAGTTTGAAAATGAGATCTAAGTCTTCAAGTAGTTGTAAGTAGAATACTTTCATATAAAACTAAACAGCCAAATGTACAGTTCACAACTTCTATGGTTCAAACATCATGAATTTGTGCTAATAAACTATAGTTCATAAGAATTATATTTTTTCCAGTATTCTCGCTTGCATGAAGAGTCTTAGTATGTACAGGTTCTTCTCTGTACATTTATTGCTTTCCACATGAGAAAAACAACAGTGGAGAGGGTAGGGAAAAGCAAACGGATGCTAATTTCAACTGAGCAGGGAAATGCTTCAGAAGGGCTAGATTGAAACAACTTTTGAACCAATTGTAATTTTAAATAAAATATAGGTTATTAGAAATATAAAGTTAGATTCATATTATGCCCAATGATCAAAGTGACTGCACCAAAAGCAAGGAATTCTTTTCCTTTTCTTTCTTTAAAAAAAAGAAAGAAAACAACAACAGCTATTACAGTGTTCACCCCCAACTCTCACCCTCACGCTGTGTTAACTGGAAAAGAGAAGCTGGGCACAATTTTCAGTGGGAAAGTGGTATCCTCCATGGCCTCAATCCAAAACTCCTCCTCAATAGGGTTACTCTTTTTATTCTAACCTGGTATTAAACAGAGCAAATGACATTTTGCTTCATCTACAGAGATTTCAACACCATAATTATGTTCAAAGAGTATTTAACTTAATATAGTAGCACATACTTCAAATCACACTGTTGATAATACAGTTTCTGTATCACTTGTGTTATGGAATCTTATGAGCAAGGAAAGGAAGCTGCGTTTTTGTAAGTGGTATCAGTAATACTCAAATTCGCCGCTCATGCTTTCAGTCTCCTAACAAAAGTACTCACTGAAGCTACCTGCTAAACATTGTTTAAAGAAAGCAAAGGTATATGTAACACCAATTTATTGCTACAAATGCTAGCTGCCTTCACACTACCTTTGTCTTTAATTACTTTACCATGATAGTTTCCTCAACTTAATTTCTTTTTCAACCTTATTCAAACTATTTGAACATAGGAAGAGCAAAACAAATAAACACAGACTTCACTGAAGTAAGTATGATAAGTGTATTTGGAAGAAATATCCTTTATCATATAAAATCTATCACTAAAGACACAGTGCAGCCACTGAGAGATGTCATGGGGAAAAGAACCTGCTTTGACCAGTAACAAAATCAGCAATGTAAAACTGCACCCAAAATTTATTCTGATTAAGCCATACAGTACTAGCAACAAGATTAGCCTTGTACAGACAACAACGCTGACAGGGAAAGAAACATCTTATAAATGGTAAATGGTATAAATGGTACTTATTCTAAAATAGGAAGAATTTTCAAAGAAAAAGTAGGAGAATCAGATCACGCCTACTCTGAGGCCCTTTCCTCACGGGGGGGCCAAAACGGGGTGGCACACACAGGGGTGGAGCTTACCTCGTAGCGGGGTTGCTGTGTCCCTGCGGGGAGTGCGGATTCGTCGTTCTAAATGCCACCGAATTTCAGCGGCACTTGGTGGCACCCAAAATGGTGGCCGGCGGCTTCCAGCGGCGCTCCACCAATCAGGGCAGCGCGCCAGCCGGAAGCCTGCCCCCGGGCAGATCTGCAGGGACGCGCTACCGCGTCTCTGCAGTTCTTAACCGGGGGCTGCCACAGAGCAGTGCGTGCGAGTTTCATAAAAACCACTTGCGAAGGTGGTTTTTATAAAACTGACAGCGCCACCCCCGCGGCTGTGCTAGAGCAGTTTGAGTTGTAGAGCCTCACTTTTTCAAACTGCTCTAGCACACCCCGCGGTGAAGAAGACCTCCTGGAGAGGTCGCCCTAGCGTGGGCAATATGCCCATGTGGAAAGGGCCTGAGAAGAATTGTCACCTAGTGCCTGAAACAGATCACTTCACAAAGTCATCTGCAAAAATTTCTGCTGTAGAAACCCATTTTAACACAGCCTAGCTCGAGCAGAAAAAGCTATACTCATGAGCTTGAATGAACATGGGCAGAGCTTTAGAACAGATCCTCAATGACTTGTACACACACTTCCTTGAAGTACCATCTCCTAACTAAACATACACACACACACACACTCATACGCATAGGTTTTGGCTGATAAAAATCTTCATAATAATGTTATTCAGAATATGATAAACAGCAAATTCTGCTTACTGCATTTATGACCTCCCTGTGTATATGCCTAAGAAATTTAGCACGAGCTTTTGCATCAATCCACTTGTTCAGATGCAGTACAGAGTGCTGTACTGCCTCTGAAAATGTGGGTTTATACTCATGCAAGTGCTATACTGGATCTGATGATGTGGGCTGATACACATGAAAGCTCATGCTAAAATAAAACCTGTTAATCTTAAAGGTGCTGCCACATGACCTTTTTTTTCCTCCCCTCCCCTCCCCTTTCTCTTTCATATGCTACAGGAGACTAAAACGGCTGTTACTCTGAAACCTTAGATATGGTATTGCACATGTGGCATGGTCCCTTGAAATACCATAGTCAAGTGTTTTTAATCTGACATGCAACCAGTCCTTTTTCATTATCTTACGTATGTATAATCTGTACAAAGAAAGGTAAACTTACCAGCAGTTCTTTTAACAGAAGTCTTCCTCTTCCTTCAGCCTACAACTGATTCCTTATACTAAGCGTAATGGCTCCACCTACCAGGAAGCAAAAGAATTGTCAATCAAGAACATCAAATGGTTTCATGTTGCCTGCTTCCACCTCAGTTCAAGTTTTTCTTCAGAAAAATAAATACATATTTCAAATGTGAAAGAAAATATCAGTAGTGTCACTTGGGAGAGATTAGCTCTCTAAGAAAATCAGATAAAAGTCTGGAGAAAGGGGAAAAGAATTCATTAAAGCAGTTATCATCTTTTATTGTTTTATATACTAAATTACAGTGTTTACTGTAATAAAAAAGAACAGAAGGGATTAATCTATAAAGCCACCAAAAGCCTAATTATTATCCAAAGACTGTAGAGAACAGTAAGGTTTATGTTAGTGGTAAGAAAAGTCACACCTTTCCTTATCTGAATAGAATAACATGCCAGCTACAATGTAAAAAGTCATTAACATACCACAGCTATTACCTATATGCATATTACAATGTTACAGTATTTTGTGTATGATTATATGCCCAATATTTTTTAAAAAAATGCTTTATGTTTAGCCACACTATGGCAGGTTTGACTGCAAATATATTCCACTTAGTGAGTGCTTCTAGTTTTACTGCAGAGAAGAAAACTTCATATTAGGATTTTTTTGCCTATTTCTCTACTACAATCTGGAAAAAGATATATTCTCACAATTTTTAAAGATTACTTTTCATACACTTTTTCAGCCTAAGATTGGCTACTCAAAGTTATTGTCACAGGCTCTGAAGCCAAAATGCCACTATTTTCTAGGACAAGATGAATTGTATAATGCTTCTTAATTAAGGTAGGCCCATCAAACTGGAAGACAAACAGATTTTTTTTTTCAAAACACCAATGTTCTGCACTGAATTTTCATATGCAATATTTTTAAAGATTCTAGATCATATCTTTATAAATACCTCAGACACCATTTAGAGGCTTTACCTGATAACAACTCTTTCTGCTCTTATGGAAGACAAAAGTAAAACAGGAATAAGTGAGCAGCATTTCTGTTTCTCATTTCGAATGAAATATGCAAAAGATAACAGTTTTTTCCACAGAATCTGGATGTAGCACTTAACTATAAAGTACAGTTCCGAACTTCTGGTTGCAGCATACCGAAGCAGACGCATGATAATTTTAAGAACAGTCTTCACTAGCAGTCTTTGAGTTAATGACTGTGCATTCCTCAAAAGATTACCCAAAAACAAAACAAAAACCCAGAGGCATGATTTATATCATGCTCATAAAATGCTACTATAGTCTTTAAGGTTTTAAATTGTTTTAAGCGTATCTGTTGTTCTAATATGATAACCTGTGTAATTATGTTCAAATAACTTAGTGTTTTTGTTGTCTCTGTTTTTCTAAATTATGTAAACTACCACAGGTCTCATTATTGGAGAAAGGCAGGATATAAATAAAATAAAATACTTCTGGATATTGACTCTAGTACTAAGTAATTGAACAGAAAAGCAGAAGCTGGAAATGCTTTCCATTCATATGAAGACAACATTTTAGATATTACTGAAATTATGTTGTTTCATGGAGAGTTTGAATATGAAAGTTCAGTTACTTCTAAGCCATGAAAATCTCACTAAACTCAACAGGTCTTACTTCTGAGTAGAAACTACATAAGGTGTGCTTAAAGTCAGTTTCTAAAAAAAAAAAGTTCTGAATCACTGAGCATAATTTAGAAAATGCCGAACTAATCTTATCACTTTTTTGATTGAGTTGCAAGTTTGGTGGGCTGGGCAATGCAAGAACTGGGCAATGCCAAGAATGTAGTGTTATCCTGATTTCAACAGGATTTTGCCAAAACATTCCATGACATTCTTGTGGATTAGCTAGTAAAATATGATTCAGACAGCACACCCACTGGGTAGCTTTGTAACTGGCTGATGGACTGAAGACACACAATACTCACCAATATTTCCTTACCATCTTGTAGAAAAGTGACAAGTAAGAGGCTGTAGGGTTCTACCTTAGCTTGGTATTATCTAGTATCTTTACAAACACACAGGGGATACTAATAGAACCCACGGATGGCGTGAAACTGGGAGGGGTAGCTAATATAAGATGACAGAATCATGTTTCAAGTTGACCTCAGCAAGTTGCAGCAGGGTGAAAACAAAATAAATTCCTGCATAGCTAAGGTGATATCTGCCTTGACATCATCAAACATAAAAAGAATTCTAGGGATCAAAGTGTACAAGCTAAACATGAATCAACATGGTGACGTAGCAGAAAAAACTTAATACATCATTGGAAGTATAAGCTGGTTCAACAGCAGTGCAATGTCCAGATCAAGGAAGTAACAACATCATTCTATTTTACTTTGGTCAGACCCCGAATGGAGGATGTGTTCACTTCTGGGAACAGTAGTTTAAGAACATCACCAGAAACCTGGAATGTGTCCAGAGAAGGACAACTGAAATGGTAAAAGTTCTGACAAACAATGACCATGAAAAACAGAATGAGGTGGAGGGTATACTTAGCTTAAAGAAGAAAATATTGAGAAGTGATACGATAGCCATCTTCAAACACTTCAGTGCTTACCAAGTAGAAGATGGAGCAAGTTTTCTACTGCGTCAGAGGGCTGAAGCCAAGCCAATGGATTTGAATTACAAGAATTAAGATTTCAACAAAAGAATATCCTGAGGGTAAGAGCCATTCTGACAGTATAATGGACTACCTTAGAAGGTGGAGCACTCTCTTTTTTTTGGATATTAAAAAAACCAAAAACTAAAAACCAGAAGTTGGGTGGCCATCTGTTAGAGATGCTTTAGCTGTGAATTTCCTGCATCAGCATAAGACTGAACTAGATGGATGAAGTAATCTCATAAGTACTGCTCTTTATTAATATACCCTGTTATCAACTGGGAGAAAAGTACTGTATTTGCCAGTGTATTAGATGCACCGGCATATAAGACGCACCCCACTTTCAAAGGGTATTTTTCAGGAAAAAATATTTTTAGTTCCCTGGTGAGGGGAATGAAAAGAGTGCTGTACCAGTTTTTCTTGGGCTCTAGGAGAGTCAAAATGCACAGGAGATGAGGAGAAGATAAGGAGTGCTTCACCTAGATTCTACTACTCTTTCCCTTCCTGTTTACTTGGGCAAGGAGAACTTTGGCTCCCGGTTCATTCCCTATGTTTTTAGTGTTACCACATTTGCTGGTATATAAGACACACCCCATTTTCAAAGGGTATTTTTAAGAAAAATACATCTTATATGCCAGCAAATATGGTACACAAGAATTTTCAAATGTATCAAACAACATACTGTTGTGAATCCAACAATGTCACTGTGCTAGTGCAAGGTCTAGTGAACTGGCTGAAGTGAATTTTTAAAGACACTGTGTTATATTCTTGTTTTAGTACAGCCTTCCCTCACTTAACTGACAGGTTAGGGACTGGAGCACTGTCAGAAATGGAACTGGCTGAAGAGCAGAACCCATGCACTGTACTGTAGGGAGTATGAAGGACTATGGAGGGTCACACGGGACCAACTGTGCATGCACTGCTTGCTAAGTCTTTCCCCCACCTCAGCTCACCTTGCAAAGAAGCACGCATATGAGCTGTACCCAGCAAGGCTATGTGGGCAAGAACTGATGAAAGAGTGGAATCCTCATCATGTTAATGCAATTTGTTCTTAATTTGGAAGCATCAAAGGAGTGAGTCATCAGAGAATGTGACATCAAGAGGAAGGGCCTTCCTGTACTGTTATCTACCCCCAAAAATAAATCCACCAGAAATTACAAGTTGAATCTGAACCACAATATGTTCAAAAGCTAAACTATAAAAAGTAACAGGCCCAACCCATTCCACATGATCCATGAGCAATGTGTGTTGGCTGTCTGACAATTTTTCACTGCAACACCTGGATAGTAAAGAACTAGGTTGCTGAGGTTTTTTTAAAGTTTAGTTTTAAAATAATATTGCTTCAACCAATGGCACTGATGCTCAAAATTTCTAGATCTGATCCAGAGGCTGTAAGCTTAGTAATTAAAAAAACTGCTACTAGATTTGCTCAGTAACTCATGCCACTCAGGAACCTGATATCAAAAAATATACTTGAATGCAACAAGTTAGCCTAAATCAGACTAAATTTAGTCCAACTGAAATCAGTGGGACTAAATCATGACCAACTTGATCCATTAAACAGGGTTAAAGTGGAACTCAGTCTAAATCAACCAAGAACATCTTGAGGTATCTGATTTAAACTAGGAGTTAGGCAAGGTCTTCTACAACACAATCCTTAATTTCTCTTGTATCCTATCTGACTCATTGTCCATCTCTGCATTATAACAAGTTACCTGATGGATCTTTTAAAATTACACATACAGTCAGCTCTCCATATCTGTGGATTCAGTAGCCACAAAGTCAACCAACCATGGCTTGAAAAATTCCAATAAATAAATACCCAAAAAGCAAACTTCAATTTTGGCATTTTATATAAAGAATGCCATTTTACTACACTGTTGGACATAATGGGATTTGAGCATCCATGGGTTTTAGTATCTGGGGCTGGGTCTTGAAATAAGACCCTAGTGGACACTGAGGGCTCTCTGTATACACGAAGGATATACTTATAAACAGCTGAAGGCGCATGTCAAGTCTTTCACACATTCATGAATAATGTATTTACATTTCTTAATGATAATGTGGTCATTTGCTTCTGTACTGAGGTAATGAAAATTTCTTCCTTTATCCAAATGTTGATGGGTTTAAACTTCACATGAAGCCCAGCTGTGAGTTGAAAAGAAATATACTTTAATTGTACAGAGGCCTACCACTCCTTCATCTAAAACGCTGTCTACTTATAGTTATTATTACAGGTTGATCATCTCTTATATGAAAATCCAAATTCCAAAATGCCCCCAAATCCAAAAGTTTTTAAAAATGGAACCCAGTCTTCCTCCTGTAGGGAACATAAGGGAATTACAGAGAACTGCTTGAGTCTATACTTAAGTATAGATTAATCAATAAGAAAAACATACAATGCATTCATACAGGCATACTGAAAGCTGGTGGTTTTTTTAAAAACATTGTTACAGAAATCAAGGTGAAAGTAGTGGTGGTGGACACATTTCTTTAAAGTCAGATCTATATAAAAATCATGAAGAAGACTGAAGTTACTTTTAAGAAGAAAACCTGCCCTTGAATTTCACAGCACTTTTTGTGCCTTTGACAGCCTTCCTAACCTGTTACCAGATGTTCTGACAACAACCCTAATTGTTTTCAACTCATCTAGCCCTGTGGTGGAGAATCATGACAGGCTGGTGAAGGTCAACTTACATGATAAAGCCATAGCAGTGCAGGTAGGGAATCTGAATCTAAGTTTCAGCAGCTTTAGCCAATACAAACAATGGTCAAGCATGCTGTTGCATATAGCCCACTTCTGGAAGGCAACAAGTTCCTTTGCCCTGGTGAACAGCATGCCTTACAAAAGGCTGAATTAGGAATCTTGAAACTACCTATACTGGGTGTTGAAAAAACTCAGAACAGACAGCAAGTAAATCATTAAGATCAAGACATACGACAGGAGGACTTTTAAATATATACATACATACATACGTACATACACATACATATCATCAATTTCATCCCTTTTGTAATCAGAATATGCATCAGAATGTGTGCAAGGGACCCAATTCTGACCAAAAAGTGTCAAAGTCCATTCCCTTCCTCACACAACTGACTCTCAAGTAAAAGTAAAGTAAAAAAAAACTGAATAATTTTACATACAAAATTTTAGTGATTCAGTGATATAACACATACACTATGTGAAAGAAGTCTCACATATAATTTCCCCATGACTCCAGTAAAGGCAAGAAATACCCTTCTTTAAACCTGGAATAGCATCAGAGTAAACAATACTGAGTAAACAATCAGAGTAAACAATACTGAGGTAAACAGACAAACAGTCTGACTTCATATAAGGAAGCTTCCTATTATGGTACACATGATGTTACATCAGGGTTTCATTTTAAAGAAAATAAAACATGCACAATGCTGTCATACTTATTTTTTAGGAGCTGCAACCCTGGCGTCCCAAGCTGCCCGTGTACTCCACTCGCAATCCAGACTGGAAGTGCATGCCACTGTTGTGCTAAAACCTGCCCTGTCTCAGCTGCTATTCATGTCTAAAAGTAGTACTTTTTCAAAGGTGCTTTGTTTCTCTAAAGTAAGACTATCAGTATAAAGCACTGATATTAAAAACATGTTTTTATGTATTTATTCAAAATGATTTTATTTTGCCCAACTGCAAGTGTCCCATGTGGTTTACAAATATAAAGTAATCTTATGTTTACATTGTGTTAGCTGTTCTAAAAGCCTAATACATTTTCTTCTTAGTGTGGTAATGCAGCAACAAGTTACTGGAAAAGTTCTAGCTACGCTACTTCGAACAGATGCTCTTGCTAAAGTTTAAGTTACAAAAATTCATAGAAACTGAAATCCCAATATAACCTTGTACAACACTATCATCAGAACAGCCATATGTTGACCTCACTAGTTTCTGTGCCTAGATTTTTTTCTCTTTGCTTCTCCTTCATTATATCTGGCAAAAAAAGAAGATCACAGATGAGCCAAACTTATTTTCCACATGACTTTTTGTTCCCAGAACTGACTGTGATTGGAATGTGCAGATTTCCCCATGAGATTTAAAGAGAACAATAAACTGTCTAAGCTAACCAGTAGGGCAAGCTCAAAAAGCTGCACCAACAGAGTCTGGTGACTATCTTTATGCCATGAGATGGTTCAAAATGATAGAACACACTAAGTTTGCTTATATTAATTCAGCAGCACTCAGCAACCCCTGCAAAAGTAGACTCAAAGCAAAATAAGCTGTTCAGAGCCCCAGACTACTCTGGACTGAGTTACAGTCAACTACACAGCTCCAAAATAGCTGGCCCTATTTCAATGACACAAATTTTAGTAACAGTTGCGTAATTACATTGATCGTTCTTCTGGTGTCCTTTCTTAACAACTATATAGAATACATTTCAGTACTCTGGTTAATCACAGCAAGAAAACATCGTCTTTTATGATCTCCACTGGTTCTAAGTTTATGTCTGGACTAAATTCAAGGTGTGGACATTACAACACAGGTTAAATACCCTTAATAAATCTTATTTTAGTTTTAAGGTAATAAAACACTAAATAAAGTTATGATGTTTGGACCTTGCACCTGACCTGTGGGAAAAGCAGAACTACTGTTAAACACCTCAATATCCTAGGTATAATTTTATCCCCTTCAGAAATTTCAGTTCTCCACAAATTATCTTGCCTCTCTTTAAGCATGCATAGCCATTTGAAAATTTACACAGGCTCTTTTTAAAGCATTAAACATACAGCTATCTTTAGACATTTTCTAGAAAAACACACAAACATACAGCATAGGGACCCATGTTTTCCTGTAAGAGAGGATGAAAGATCCACAGCAGGGCTAAGGGCAAAATATGTAGCATTTATAAGGTTACACAAAATGTTCTCAAAATGCCTCCTGCATTCCAGTTCAAGATCTAGGCAGAAACTATACGACTATTATGAAATCTTCTGGGGAACTGAAAAGCCTGCTCAGAATTTTGTGGCATTTCAATTGCCCCTAGTAAAAGCATTGTCCTACTGTGGATTTTTCTTTCTTTTAGACACACACACACACACACACACACACACACACAATGTTGCTTTGGACAGGGTACTGACATTTTCCTGGAATCAAGCAGAGATTACACTGCATTCACATTTAATTTCTCAGTTGTAAAATCCAATGCTTCTGTCTACCTACCTTTCTGAAATAAGTTATTCAATTATGCTTATCTGCACAGCAGAGCACAAAAATGTTGCATTTGGCCTATCCATTTTTTGCTAAACATCTGCATAAGCTACCATGGAATATAAGAAACAAAAACCTGCTCAAATAACTGTGCCAAGTAATATGAAGACTTAAACCCAGATGCTAGAATGTTAAGCATTTCCTTTGCAACCATATCCTCCAGCCAAAGGTCAAACAGAATATCTGACAGTCAGTATTCTTAAATGCCAAGTGAATATTTTCTTTGTTTTTTCAGAACTGTGAATGCCCATACGTAGTATGCTTTGGAGGATTTGTTTAAAGTCAGATTCTTTTTCTAGAAATTATAGTTTGGTCTTATAAAATTAACACAAATGTTTTTTCTTCAAGAAAATTACAGAGATCCATCCTTATGTCATTGGGCTGTTGAGAATCCAACATAAGTCCTGGAACATGTTTAGAATCTCTGTTTTACACAGAATACATTTACCATTAATGTAAGTACTTTATTTCCTTATGAATATTAAACATAAACGTGATCAAATAGGTTTCCCACTGGATTTAATGCTACTAATGAAAACTTGCTAAGGTATGTTTCCTGGTTAATACATAATTTACTGATATAATGAGCTGTATGATGCTGTAGCTGACAAAGTACCTTTTAAATACAATATTGATATCAATTCTATAGAATCAATTACTTCTCATAATTTACACTATTTAGAACAGTGGATCACCTATTCATGGTATTATCAGAAAACAAAGCACATTAATCTCAACATTTCAGCTCAAGTCAGTTCACAATAACACTTTTCTTTTTTCTGATTCCCAAGTTTGTTCAACTGATGGAGACTCCCAGCACGCACAGCTAAAAATGGTAAAAAAGGAAGCACAAAAAAGAATCTTAAAGCAAAACTTAGTGGTAGCTAGGGGTTCATGTCAGTGAATCTCCCGGTGGCTGTACTTCATACTTGGAACTATCCAAAGTGCTGAACCCATTTTAGGGCTACGGTCCAACATCAAGCTCCTTTAATATTCAGGCTAAAATTTGGAGTGGACTTGCTTTTCTCTCCTCTCAAAATGGAAGCCAGCAGCTGCCACTGAAAGTACTGTATGACAAAGAGAATCACATTTCTACATGTCATGTTATAAATGTTGTAAGTTTATACTGGTTGTAAAGGTACCTTAGCTACTCTACTGATGATAAACTACATTAGCAAACTAATTCCCTGGAACAGAATTTAAAATTTAGTGAATTAAGTTTAAATGCAGCACCTGGGCCAATATGCATGCATGGGTTCCTCTACTGCAAACATTAGGCTCTCCTGCTGCTTTCCCCACACTCATCTTGTTAACTTAGCAGCACTGATTCTAGAATTGGGTACATTCTGAAGTAGAGGACTCCTCTGTCCTGACCAATCATTTGAGACAAAATATTAAGTGAATGCATCTAACCTAAACATTAGGTTAGATACAAGGGAATTTACCTGCGATGTTCTCCTTCAGTTTTGATAACTTCTTTCAAGTTAATAACTTAAGCTTCAAGTATTCACAGAACATAGATGTTCACTGCTAAAAACAGTCTTTGACTTCAAGCAATATGGTAATACCCAAATATATTGAACAGCTAAAATATTATCCAGTGTTTATAGCATGCAAGAATTTCCCATGTATTTAAAATTCATCATTTAAAATTTGATGGGTGTTCCTGCATAGCAGGGGGTTGGACTCAATGGCCCCTGGGGTCTCTTCCAACTCTATGATTTTATGATCAAAACAAGAACAGACCTTAAAAAAATACTGAGCCCAATCAACTTCAGCCAAAATACCGAAAAGGAAAGGGAATTATATCAGACTATATCTAAATACTGTGGTCTTCCTGAGCTTTTAACTGTGCTGTTAGTGTAATCAAACGGCACCTAAAGTGCATAAATGAAAGCAAATGTTTCAGTCATAAAAGTAACTCTGCCCTTCCACATTTTAACAAAGTCTAATCTAATACAAACTACAGTTTGATAAACTGTATTAGGTGGCTCCAGGTTGTGATAGCTGACAATACATGAGAGATGTAATTGCAAAACTGATTGCTGCATTTTCCTGATATAAAATTTGGAAATGGTAGAGCTGAAGAGATTTCACATGCTTTGTAAAATGTCAGCTAAAATGTTTGCTTTTTGTGAAATCAAAAAGCAGATAGTTGAACACAGGGCTTGATTAAAGTGTAGATAGTATAAACTTAACATTGTAGAAAGAGAGAGCTAGTATGAAATTAATTTCCACATTTACTAATTTGTATTTCATATGTTTTCTATACAAAATTGCTTACTGGTTGCCATAACAATCAAACTGAGTGAAGCTATCATATCACCGAGCATCATAAACCAAAATCTTCACTACACAGCCCAAGCACTATGCACTAATAAAATTGCATAGACTAGAGGTTTCAAATATGCTTTAAGTTCACATTTGCTTTTAAATAAGTTACTTTTTTTGATAGTTGCATACTAACACTGATTTTTTTTCTTACCGTCTATTTTTATCCATCACTTGGTAGTTATACAGTGGCCCCTCCAGCTTCGAAATAGGGTTCTGGCCACAGAATCTTTGCAAAAGTTAAAAAAAATGCAATTAACTCTCCTCACCCTAGTGAGTGCTGCCCCTCCCATTCCCTTGCCTGGGCACATGTGCCTTTCTTCTCACCCAGGCAAAAGGCAATGGGAGGGGCAAAATGAGAGGGCACATGTGTACTTTCTCTGCACTTGCATGCCTTCTCCCATTTGCTTGCATTTTGCCTGGATGCGTGTGCTTTCCTTCCATTTGCCCAGGCAAAAGGCAAGTAAATAGGCGGGAGCAGCCCTGTGCATGGAAAAGATGCATGTGTGCCTTACCCCCTCCCCATTCTCTTGTCTTTTGCCTGGGCATGTGTCTTTCTTTCATGCGTCCAGGTAAAAGTTAAGTGAACGGGAGGGGCCAGCCCCACACATAAAGATCCATGTGTGCCTCCCCTCATTCTCTTGCTTTGTGCCTATGCACATGGAAGGAAAGCAGTGTACCTGAGCAAAAGGTAAGAGAATAGGAGAAGGAGAATGGGGGGATAGGCATGTGTGCCTCCCCCCCATTAACTTGTCTTTGCCTGGGCACTCATGCCTTCCTTCTATGCAACTGGGCAAGGGAATGGAAAGAGGACAAGGGGGGAAAGCTCACATGTGCCTTTTTCTCTTCATGTGGGGCTCCCCCTCCTATCTCTGCTTGCCTTCTGCCCAGATGTAGAGAAGGATGGCCTGTACGCCTGGGGAAAAAGCGAGAGAATGGGAAGGAAAAAAATGGGGAGGAAGGACTTTAATGACATAGGTCCACCCAACTCTGTTTTATTCCCCAAGCTGTTTTAAGCTTATATGAAGCCAGTGAGAAGGGTTATCTAAAAGGCAAAACTGGAAATGCAACACAAATACACACACAGAGCTTTGCCCTTTTCATCTAATCCAAGTGAGGCAGTATCCAAACCAATGTCTGGACAAAGTAATGAACTGCATGAGAAGCAAGAAAATAATTCAATTCAGATAAGTTTGAGGTACCATCAGTACATTACCCACCTCCCTAGCTGAGTGGGGCTGGAGGAGTTGTACTTTCCCTAAAGAATAAGGATTTGTACCTTGGGCTGAACTCAGTATTGTCACAGGATCACAAGCAGGTTTGGGGTCTCAGAATACTTTTTATCAGCTCCAGCTGATACACCAACCGCAAATCTCTTCTGGCAGAAATAGCCTCGCTACACTTATCCTGGTAACCTCTGCTTGGATTCCTACAATGTGTTACATGTGGGGCTAGGGCTACCTTTGAAAGTGGTCTAGAAACTTCTATCAGTCTAAACGGAACATCAACACTATTAACTGGGTTTAATATATGCTATCTTGCTAGATATCATAAGACCCTTGTTTTGACTTGTATTATCCTGTGGCAATTTTAATCTGACTTGCTTTTATGTTTTGTTTTTAATCTTTGTTTTTAAGCCTCAGTTTAAGCTGCCTAAAGATTGGGTAGGGAAGAGTAGTAAATAAATAAGTATATCCACTCTGTTTCTGAAGCAGAAGCAATTATATCCAATATGTGTAATAAAAACCTTTAGCTTTTCCTTGCTTGTTCTTGATCTACTTAGCCTCTTTATTGTCGTAAGTCACTGCTTGCATCCTAAATTAACTAGATTACCTAGTATTGGAATACATGTGAAGTGGCTATGGCCTTCTATTAAGCTTTTTATAGTAACATGCAAGTTGAAGATGTGCAGCATTAGAAACCAAAAATTTGCTGTACTGATTTGCATTGTTCAGTTTATAGCTGCTACGGTCATAGGAAACACTTGCAGGTTCTTTATCTGACATTACTTAAAGCAGTGGTTCTCAACCTGTGGGTCCCCAGATGTTTTTGGACTTCAGCTCCCAGAAGCCCTGAGCATTGACCATAGTGGCTGGGGCTTCTGGGAGCTGAAGTCCGCAAACATCTGGGGACCCGCAGGTTGAGAACCACTGACTTAAAGTAAAGCAGGAAAGCTCAAAGGCAACCATTCAGGTCTTGTGGGATCAATCTATCTAGTAGCCACCAGGAACACTGAAGTTGTTGTCTGGCAAGTTTGTGAGAAGGGCCATGACGAGGTTCTTGTATTTTCATTCCATCATCATATTACATAAAGAAGGTTTATAAACATAGTGAAATAGTGAAAATAGTGGAAAATAGTGCAGCCCTCCAGATGCTGATCTGCAGCCCCCAGCATTCATCACCATAGTCTATGCTGGTAAGGGCTGTTGGGAAGCTCAAGTCTGACAAGATTTACAGGGCTACACAATTTCCTCCCCGATCTAAAACTACATGGAAGGATACCTGACACGTGCAATTTTGCCATATGGTGCAATCCTAATAAAAAGCTGTATATCAGGTGTCCATACATGGTTGTCTGAATATGCAAGTCTGGACACAACTCCATGACTAAGGAACCAAAATATTGTATGTTAAGTTGGATATTAGCTCACTGGATGTACTAGAGATATGACAGATCAGATTCTTATATCATTATTCATAACCATTGATGGCCCATTAGCTCCATTCAGATACGTCACAGAATCATTTATGGGAAAAAAACTATACATTAACTAGTTAAGTACATTAATTGTACTTGATTTTTTCCCTGACAACAAAATGAGACCACAGAAGTTTGCTTTAAAAAGAAAAAAAGCAGTCACATCTATGAGACCAGAGAGGCAAGGCTACCATTAAGATTTGAGTTATGTGCTTTGATTTGTAGTTGTCAACTGCTTTGTCAATAATGCCCCTTCCTCAGCACAGTTAAAGATCTACAGGGAAAGTAAGTTTCAAAATTTCTGTCAGGTAATGCTAAAGTATTATGAGAGTTTTCAGAAAGTTATTTCTCTTTAATTTAACATATAAAATCACGTTGTCTTTATATGCCTTTTGATTTCTGTGAAATGAGAGACAGTTAACAAGAGAATGCTAAATAGCTACACTGCCACTGAAAAAGAAACTCTGATCACTACAGCCGTTCTGCTGTTGCAACTATAGCTGCTTTCCTTCTAATATTTGCATGAATTATTGACATTTATTCAGAGATTACACAGATTATTAAACATTTTATGATCTGAGTAGTATTTAGAGAGATCAAACCATTGAACAAAGATTGTGTTTTTCTCATGGAAAAAAAGGCTTAAAATTCAAAATCCTAACTTAAGTTGGGCTGATGTAGGTGAAAGAGATGACAACTGAGAAACATATTTTGCTATAACTGTAAGAAAGTGAATCTACTACCCAAAATGAGCTGAACTTCAAATCTGTAAGTACACGGTAAGAAAAAGAGTTCTCATGATTCCCTCACACAGTTGTGCAAACTTACTATAGTTGCAGTTTTTAAAAGAGTTTTAAAATAGTAAACAAATCTATACATGCTTTAATTAACATCCTGGAGAAAATCAGATATATTTTTTAACAAGTGTTAGTTATTCCTATAGTTCTTCAACTTGCTGTTATGGGCCAGGTAACTGAATATTTCAGTAAATTCCCTCTAATGCTCTCCAGTACAGTGCAAAAGAATTCAGGGACTCCCTGCTGCAAAATAATCAGGGATGCTTATGATGCCATTATATCCTCCATCAACAAATGAGAATACAGATTTTTGCAACTTCATTTCAACTATCAAAATGCCAATATTTTGCTCAATTATTTCCTCAAAACAACAGTTATCATCGTCAGAGATTAAAAGTGTTTACATATTTGTGCTTCTAAAAATTGTACTGGAATTTATAATGAGATACACATACGGCTTCAGTTTACGTAATGCGTTTGGAAGTAGTTGTATGCATGTGCAAGCTAAATTCAACCATTTGAGAACACCTGGCTTTATAACAGTGAAAGGTTGTTTTTCTTTATTTATTGTATGTAACCTGCCCCTTTTTCCTGACAAATGTTCCACAGATCTTCTCAGAAAAACTCATCTACACAGCATCACAAATTGAAACATGACAGCTAGGAGAAAGCATTTTAAAAGAATGGCATTTCCATGTAATTATGCATTCACCAGGCAAATGTCACAATACCTGTTCAACCAGTTTCAGAGTTATTCAGTTGCAAGAATGCAAAGAGTAAGTTAGAACGGCTTTAAAGCCACTACTTTGCAAACACCAATGTTCTCAGAACTGGAATAAAACCACCGACATCCACAAATTGTAACCATTTTTGCAGTGTAAACCCTTTCATGAATATTTGGCTCTGTGGGCTTACTCTCAGGTAAACAGGCGTAGGACAGCTGCCTTAGAATTCCTGAATTCAGATATCTCTTGAATTCTCCATGTTTCCCCTTCCAAATTCCCCCTGTACATTTTTTCATGAATGTGGCTGGCAGAGACCCTACATTTTGAAACTCTGAACTGATCATCCATTCTGTACCACTAAACCACTAGCTGATTCTAAAACCGGTTTGGCTGAGATCACACAGCTTAACTTGGTCTGACTTATAGCTCTGAGCACTCCTATTCTGCATTCAGCTGATTGATAAAACTTCACTGGATGGCAAAGAAAAAATTTTTCAGCTTCATTTTAGATCTATTCTGACACTAAAGATCCTTTTATCCCTTTCTTGTGTTTACTAGGGGGTATAGATCAAAGCCTTTCAGTTCCCACTTCAATTCCCACTTTTCCACTGAAAATAAAAGGAGCCACAACACAACCACCTTGCCAGTATCACTTATCCCCTCCCTTCTTTCTCTCCAAACAGCTTTCAAGAATTAAATTGCCATTTTTCCATCCCTAATAAAAGTCATTTCTGAAAAAACTCTGATCTAATCTCTGCTGTTCTCCAAATACCTAATGAAAGCACACCATTCCCATCACTAACCCACATGACATTATGCACAATACACTCCTGCATATTTTGAAAATATACTTGTTTCTGGGCCAGATCCAACATACAGAAAATAAATAGAATTACCAGAATAGAATAAATAGAAAAGAAAAGAAAAGAAAAGCCAGCAAAATCTTTTCTGTCTTGAGAAAATGTTATTTTCAGAAGAACTGAAAAACAATACAATACTTTCAAAAGTTCTATCAAATGTTTCAAAGCAAGGTTTCATGCACTGCTATTTGGCTTTTATGCCCCCAAAATGCTTCCCATTACACTCAGGACTTGAAACTGTAAACAATTTTCAAATGCTGTAGAATACAGATCATATATTTGGTCTAGGAATACACTCCAGAATTATGCCAATCATATACCTCCAGCAACAAGGTGGCAAAGCCTTTGCATGATACAGCCACTGACTTCTCTCCTTCTGTGCTTGACATCTTACCATCTTTAAAAGCGCGTGAACAAAAGTGACATATATGCGGAAATGATTTACCAATATGTTGACAATGCTCCTTTCCAAGGCAGAATTAGAATGCAGTGGTTCTTTAAAAACAGCTTCACACCTGGCTTCATTTCTTCATACTATAGATCATGTGTGTTTGTGACTTCTTCCTAACTAGTGTAAGAATTTTACCATATAGATGTAGGTCAAGAAATAGGTACTCACAGCAACCTACTCATCCATATATTCCCTTATGCCTTATTTCAATTCTGACAGCACAGTTTGTGTACAGTTATCTCCGTGTAGAAATGGGTCCATGTAACACAAGACATTTAAAAATAAAACTGAACAACTTACTCTATAATCAAGCTTCGGTCTGACTTGCAAGGTAGATTGAGGAAAAGGAGACTTTTTTTTTTTTAAGAAACATCAGGGAACAGCTAAGTAGTTATCAATCTCAATTTGTTTTCTACTGTTCTAACAGCTGAAACATACTGAAACACCAGCAGAACATATTTGACTCAAAACTGAAAATGTTAATGGGCCAATTCCATACTACTTTAGAAAAACAGTGACCATAGTACATCTTACATATCATTTAGAGAGCTATGAAAGTCTCTGACAGACAAATAAGGAATTTACTCTACAGCTAGTGCACCTGAAATTAACAAAATAACTGATTATGCACTGCATAAGAAAGCACACCAAGAACACCTTAGAATGGAAGTACATGAATTTCCCCTCACATTTTTATCTCCCTTGTATTGGAAAAGGGGATGTTTTCTGGTAATAGCTTAGAACACATCCACATTTCTAACCTACAACTTTTACAAGAAGTGTAATTCTTCAGTGAAACATAACAGGCAAGCACATCAGCAGTTGCCTTCTTATTCAGGATATCCAGGCAAGGAATATACAAATATAAGATGAAAAAAAAACTTTAGTCCATACACAAAAAGAGAAACATCTCTTTTTCCAGCACTATTTACTCTAGCAGATCCTTCAACAAGCATGTGATCAAGTATAAAGAACTGCATCTTATGCCTTTAAGAGGATGTGCCATAAATAATTATAAGTCAAAACTAGTGAATACAGACTTACCTTCAATCCTTTTTAAAGCTGACAGGCAAGTATCCCGGCTTGGAAACTCAAAGGGATTATTACAGGTCCTAATAGTATCACATTCGCATTTTCCATTGATTATATTGCAGCCTGTTATGAGGTTTTCATTGCAAGGCTCAAATCCAAGAAGCTGATCATCCCAGTTTTCATCTAAAAACCAAAATGAAACAGCTATAATACCAGTAGTTCATAGATTTATTTCACTTGAGAGATCTATTTTCCCGAACACCTATACATCCAAAATGTACACATTAAAGTCATCTTAGAGAGTCTGTCTAATTTTGAACAACTGAACAGTTCACAGTGCATGTTTATATTGCTGTACCACATTTTTAAAGCTTGTATGTGAACTCAGAGGACTTCCATGGACCATACAAGCTTGAGAACTTCAATATTCTTTCCCTCTCTCTTTAAATGTTTCAAGTACCTGTGACAGAAGAGAGAACACAAAATCCAAAGCTTGGTTGATCCTCACCTGATAAGACTCAATTAACATCCCTTTAGAAGAGACCAAAATAGTTTAAAATAGTTTTTTAAAGAAAGATGCATGCGAACAATCCTGTCACTTATATTAATCTATTATGCAGCAATTCAGCACTGCCTCCTAGATATTTCAGCCACAGAAAAATCAAGATTTACAATGTATTTCGATCAGTCAGTTTAATAACGGACACTAAAGTAATATTACTACCGACTCTTATGAATCACTGTTACCTAGTATCAGCATCAATTTTCACCAATCATTCCATGAGTCAGAGCTGGAACTATCTGTGATAGGCAATATGGAGTTGTAATTTAATATGGTATCTCTGAGCTGAGGCTGTGACTTACTACTATGTTTAAGAACACCAAACACACTGGGCTGTGGGAAACCTGGATTGCACCCCCTTTTGTAGCAGGAGCAGGTAAACGAACTGTAGATGTTTGCTCTGCAGTTCATCTAGTGATTCTCAAATGTGGTGCAGCTGCCACTCTGGTTTGTTTCTCTCCCACCAAACCAGATCCAACAGCCTTGAAACAAAACTTGGCCTCTTTATCTGGTTGTTGGAAGAAAACAAGCCAGACCAGCTGTTCTACCCCATTCAAACGGCACACAAAACCAACCACAGACCAATCAGGCAGCATGCAGTACCACATTTCTCTGTCTTGCTATGCCATGGAAACTACCCAGTTTTTTCCCTGCCTCTGTTTTACATCATTGACTGTAGGAGTCTCAACCTGCCCATAAACACTTGCTCTGATCTCTCCACTCAGCTGATAACACTACAGTCATCTTATTGAAGCATATGTTTCAATATGACCTGTCTTCAGTACTTAAACAGGATGAGGCAGACAGAGCACCTGTTCAATATGTAAGCAAGTGTCATGTACTGTGATGTGGACTGAGAAGTTATTTTTTGCCACAGAAAACTGTCCACGTTTAGAGATGAAGTTTTCTAAAATTAGTAGCATAATAAATACAAGCTACACTGAACAACAGGGCTAGATACAGTGCTTCTTCGAAATAACTTTTTTGCCTTGAAAGTTGATATATTTAGAGCTCTTCAAGAATCCCAACATTAGCATGATAAGTATTTTCAGTGCCTGCTTCCTTCCAGACCTTAATGTCAAAATGATTTAAGAATATATTAATAAATTAGCGTATCTTAAAATATTTCAAATATTATCATAAAAATAGTTTTACACAGAAGTTCTATTCAGTTCCCCTACTATCAACTTCTCCAGACAACAGCTTCTGAATTGGTTAAAGCAAAAACAGTCTTATCAGTTACCTGTAATTTTATCACAGAACATTTTTGCTATGAACTACTCAGGAGGCATACCTACATAACAAAGCTATATAAACTGAAAAATGCACTTTAGGCTTGGCGTAAGAAACCTCACAGGATAAATATCAGGTATCACTCATCCCATGATGTTTACCACAATACATCCAATGCTCTCAACAGCATTTTTAAAGTTACATTATGTACTGTGTTGAACATTTAAAAAAAAAGTTCACATATTGGGTAACTGTAGACATTTAGGAGAAAAGGAGTAACAAGACCACAAGGAAAAATACACTTTCACACTCCTAACTCATGCACTGTGTTACAACATAGACAGCTCCTTCAAGTTAGGTAGTTGTGGCTCCTGTCCAAAAGTACTCTCTTGAAAAAGGCTCTATAATTAAGTATGAATTGGATATATAGATTCAGCTAGCATTCTTCATTGACAAATTCCTGCTCAACAGCCAAAATCTTTTTTTTTTATTTACGCACATATCTGTATATTTTTAGGTAAAAAAGAAAGACTTCAAGCAAATGAGCTGCAGGAACAGGTCATATGTATGTATCTACCAGTAGTTTTCTTTTGCCTGCTCAGCAATTTTAAACTCTCAATAACCTAACGCATATCTGAGGTACAGCAGCAACAGAAGTCTCCCCACTTGTCTTCAATATTCATGCACTGGATTCCTTCACAATGTATCCAACACTTGCATCAGCATCATTAAGTTCCAAACATTCAAGATACCCAAGGAGAAGAGATGAAAATTTAGATGGAAGCCTGGAAAATGTAGTTCAAAGTCACCAAAAAGCATCAGCAGGCAATGCTTTAATACTCAGTCAAATTAATAATAGCTTCTTAGCAAAAACAACCTATTTAATTATGGCCTTGGTATTTGAGCCTTCCCAATAGTTTTAAAATAATCATTTTTAAGGAGATATTAATGTCTCCTACCTATTCTTCACACACAAAGAATGGGCTCACTATTCACTGGTTATCCACTACTTTCTTTTGAAAGGAAGTTTAGCATATACACCATCACTAGAAAGTAGGGAAGGTACAGATTTAACTTGAAGTAAAAAAGGATGCCCCCCTCCCCAAGATCTAGAAGTGGTGGGAGCTGCTGCAACAGATTTCTACCAGTTATACTCTTTTATGAGTTCTGAAAAAATTTAAAGGTCTCACTCCAATATTAAAGATTATAAACATATTGAAAATAATAGAAGAATAAAAGTGTATTTTAAAACAGTTCAAAATGGCATAGATATGGGTTAGAGAAGTAGCATTTTAGGCAACATCAAGCTGTAGCCAATATGTTTTCCAATATATCCACAGTCACTCACAACAGCAACGACTGTATCAGAGAAATCAAAAACACACAGCAGCTCAACTAAGCAGTCTGTATACTGGAAAACTCTAGCCTGGCAAGTGGCTCTTGTTGGAGCAGCATCTCAAAAGCAATAACTGTTATGCAACCATCCCTCTACTCTCACAGGTTCCGTATTCACATATTTGATTACTGTGGTTTATTTTATTTATTTAAAAAATTCTTACTGTATTTACCCCTGCCACAGGAAAAAAAAAGTTCTCTCTAGGAAGCTAGAGATTCCTAGAGGGAGCACTTCTCTGGACACTGCCAGGTCTTCCAGTGTGACTCTATGGCTCACTTCTATCAGAAATTGACCACAGAATTGCACTGGAGAACCTAGAGCAGTAGTTCTCAACCTGTGGGTCCCCAGATGTTTGTGGACTTCAGCTCCCAGAAGCCCCAGCCACTATGGTCAATGCTCAGGGCTTCTGGGAGCTGAAGTCCAAAAATATCTGGGGACCCACAGGTTGAGAACCACTGACCTAGAGATTCCTAGAGAAATGTTCTCAGGTTTTTTAAAAAAAGGCATTTGCAATTTTTATTTTTCTTCTTGGTTCTTCCCTTTTACAGGGGTCTTGTGCCCCTAACCCCCATGAAAGTGGAGGGTTTACTGTATATTATCACATAACAGATACATCTAGAAGGCCCTTTGGCATTAAATTTGTCCAGATACCTCAATCCAAGCAAAAATTTGTTACATTTCACTTAGGTTTTTATTGCTACAGTATGTTTTTAAGTTATTCCAATTAGCCATAAAGAAACTTTAAATACCATATCTATCTCATATTGCTTCACACAGAAATATTCCTTTGCAATGAAAAAGAACAATGAAAACTCACTACTATCATACTGAGAATGATCAACAACTTAAAATATAAAATCTAGAAAAGTCAAGTAAAATACTAACGGAAGTGGAACAGGATGGAAAAGTTTTATGAAGTTCATTCAAAAAGGAACACATGTAGTATACACAGGACCACTTTAAGAGACAATACAGCTAAGTAAACATCTAGAATAGCAAAATGTTTCCCTCAGAATTTCCATTTTCATATACTTGAGCAACCTGATTGACACCACACTTCTCTACACATCACAGTATAAATACCTCCCCATTAAAGAATATCATGCCAACAAAGGACTAACAAACTGAAATTAGACAAATCACTCCAACTAGGCACACATAATACAAGACTGAAGCCAGCAGTAAAGGAAAACTAGAATCAGTGGCTGATCCTCACATACAGTAGTATCAGAAGAAAACATCAAACCAGGCAGGATCTGAGCAGTCTCCTGGATATAGTAGTAACTCTCATTTGTAGATTACAGGACAGTTGATAGTGATCATACGACCCATCAGTGCCCCAATTTTTATTTATTTAGTTCTTAGTCTTTGAAGTCACTAAGAGCTTCTGTCAAAGCTGATACCCCTTACCCTAGAAAGATACACAGTGAGGGTAGAGCAGGAGAGGACGACGACGACGACGACAAATGTTTCCAAAAATTACAGTGGCCTCCTGTGTTTTTGCTTGATATTCTACTTTACTTCAGCTGGATGACCAGTAGAACTTCAACAGGCACAGTTTCTACTTCCAAATACTGTGGAAAATCTGCTTATTAAGTTTCTGCCTGACATTCAGCTGCCAAATGGAGCTTCAGGCATGGTGGAAGAAAACAAGGTTTCAACATTAGGAATACCAACTCAGAAGGCAACACTGGTAACATCTATGAACAGAATTTTAATAGGTACCTAAAAAGAAATACATGAAGTATCAGGTATCAACTCAATGGTAAACAGAAGCTCAAATGATGGTATTTCCCCCAGCATTTGGAGGTAGAAGGTACACCTAGTGAAGTTTTGGTTTTCACACAGTTGAAGTACTTGTCTATAATATCTATAAGGGCTGCTTCCATATTCACATGCGCTGTGAAACAGTATCTATGTAATTTCTTCCTGCCACATATCAATTAACAGTTTTAGTCCCTCTGTCACTCACAAGTAACTCAAAAGCACCTTTTCTTCTGACTTGCAAGGTAAATGAACGATAAAAGACCAAAAGCAACACTGACACCTAAGCAGTTTTGTTGTAAAAAATAAAGAAAAATGAAGGAGGCCACTCTCAGAAACTAGAATACTATTTTATTACCACTAATGCAGAGATTACACATATACATGATCAGAGTTATACAGTTTAGTTCAAAAATCTCTCTTTATTTTGTCTCCATGTCAGATATCACCAATATCAACAAAAATCCTTCTCAACTATTTTCAGGTATAAAGAAAAAAAAATTGGAGGCACTGACCAATTACTGTTTGCTCTTCCCTACTCTGTATATTTTTTTTAAAGAAAGGAGTGGCAAATAAAATAAAAATGCTGGACTACAACTACAACTCCTGTCATCCATGACCACTGACTATGCTGGCTGGAAGTAACGAAAGTCCAACAACACACTAAGGAAGAAAGATTCCCCATCTTTTCCAAAATATGGACATTAATAACTGTTTATGTGTTCTTAACTTACCTAATTACACTGTTATGAATGTTGATATCCATCACACTGCTAAACAACTAATTCATTTACTATTGCTTATTACTGTTATCCTCCTGTTCAAACGAAACTGCATGCATTTGTATCTACAGTTAATACATAGCACGTAGTTAATATACAGGATGTAGCATGGGTCACAATTTCGATCATTAGAACCAGAGCTAGTATAGTGTTCACAGGCTTCTTCTGCTCCCGCATAGTCTACCAGCATACTACCTACTATCTCTTAGTTACTGGTATCTTTCATCTACTACTTATCTTCCTTTGAAATACAATCAGTTTTCCCACTCAACTTGCATATCAAGTAAAATACTTATACATATTAAACAGAAAAGTTATTGATCCTCAGTAAGCGTAGTTGTTGTTAAGAGTAGTTATTTGTCAGTAGAGTTTCTCATCTATGCAATTCCCAATTTTAACATTAGTCATATACCCAGTTGTTTTAAAACCCTGGCTTCAAAAATGTATCAAGTAGATACACTGGCATAAAACCTTATCTAAAACAAAATCCTAAGCATGAGCTGAACAGAGATTAAGTGGCCAGTGGCAGCCTTCAACTTTATTTCAAAGATTTCCAGCATAGTTAATAGGGCAGGGTTTGACATTCAAAGACATAGTCCTAACAATCAGGATATACCTTCCACAAAACAAAACTCATTTTCAATGTATCTCAACAAATGGGATTAATTTTATGTTCCCATAATCTATTATGAAAAAGTGGACCTCACATTTTTGTAGGTATAAATAGGTTTTGGTATATTTCATATTGCCTCAGGTACCAGGATGAAACAGATTACCATTACACACCCATCTTATTCATAAGAGCTTTCATAACTACAGGCTTAAAAAAAAGGCTTTGAATATAGCAAGTGGTATCTCCACAGCAACTTATTAGGATCCCATGACATCCTTAAGACTACTATTATATCTCTAACAGGATACATCAACATTTTACTTCTAAATTTATGAATTTCTATTGTACTGCCATAGAAAGAGGCTAAGAGAGTAGAAACAGACTTCAATCACAATGATCATAACAGAAATTGCCAGTTTCCTGATTTGGTAACACAATACGAAATGCTAAATTCTTTTCTTTAAAAAAAACACACATCAATGCCATTATTCTCTGGGAAAGCAGCGAACAAAATGGAACATTTCATGTTCAAGAAATCAAAAGTTACATACAAGAAAGCATTTGATAAGCAGAAATTCTGAGTGAAGAAGGGAAAACTATATCTGGACTAGAGTTGTGTCCTAAACATCTCTGAATACTGTAAGCACTACAGTTCTGACAAATTTGAGCAATACACAGAAACGTAAACCAAGCTGATTTCATACTGAACAGATTTGCTGGAACAGGCTGAAACATAATCCCTTTAGTTTTAATATTGCTTTATTTATGGTTTTGATCAATCAGTATCAATAGCCAGCTGCAGCACAGAGTTACAAAATACTTAATTAACTTGGACCTTTGGATCTACATAATGTTTACATTTGACCGTACTTCCTCAGACATACAGTAAAAGTTGCTACATGCATACTTTGAAGTTCAGCAATTAAAAGCAGCAAAGCACCAGTACTAAGGCTGTAGACATTTCTACAAACATGTTGAACCAGTTTAATGATCTTTCCTGGAAATGTACACTACGGTAGTAGACTAAAGTTCTCCAATAATCCAAAACAACAATTTCCAGGATTCTTTGGGGAAACCAAGATCAAGCAGGGAATAAAGAAGGTAAGTTTAAAAGGTAAATGTTCCTCATAAAAAGCAATAAAACTGATCACAAACATATCCTCATTTAATCAGAACAACACATTCCTTGGCAATTCAATACCCAGTATAAATATAAAAAGTAGTCATCCTGTCACACCTTAGAAGCCCACAAATTTGTCACAGCATGAGCTTTGACATACTATGGTTATTTCCATACTTTACTGTTATAGTGCTATTATTCCACTTTCAACATCCTGTGGAATTCTGGGGCTTGTAGTTGAGGCCAAAGAGCTCTCTAGCTGAGAATTCTAAATGCTCCTCCCTAAACTGCAAACCCCAGGATTCCATAGGTTGAAAGTGGAATAATAGCACTATAACAGTGTAGTGTGGAAATGGTCTATGACACACTTATAGTGAAATATACATCAGCGAAGTTTACAATAATTATGGGATGGATCAAGACTGACTTCACTGCCCTATTCTGTAAGGCAACAAGTGCTTTACCTGAATAAAATGAAGCAAATTATATTTAAACATATAATTCACATATATTTGTGGACAACTGCTATTTGATTAATTATCAGGTCAAAGCTGACAACTAGAGTGTGCCAATTCCTTATTCAGGAGATACAAACCTGCTTCTAACGTCTTGAACATCAGCTAACCGTTATTCATTTATAGATAACTCAAGTGTCTCTCTGCATATATATGTATACATATATACACAGTCAGATTTAGAGGACATTTTCTTCTACTTTCCTTCATAGTTTAATCATTGTAATTAATTATACTGCAACTCCCTTTGTTTTCTACCCCAGCTACAATAATGTGTGATTGAATAAAGTTTTTAAAAATGATATACTTTCTTTAGTAAATATTAAATATACATTTGTGGTCATTGCATACATTACTAGATTCCCCCTGCAGTTTCTCTGATTAGCCATAGTCAGCACCACAGCTTTCTCCTAACAACAGAGTAAATACAATGATGTAAGTTAGGCCTTTTCCCTAGTGGAATGCACTGCTGATGTCAATATTGTTCAAAGTTTTAAGGCTGGTTCTTCTTTCATTCCTTTTAAAGCCATTTTCACAAGTATAAAAATGATTATATGGCATCACATAGTTGTTAACTGGTAATATCTAATTTACTTGATTACAAAGGAGTCAAAACTGTTAAAACATCTGTAGTATAAGAAGAAATATTGCATTATGGACTATAACTAGAAAATGTTAAAAAGAAACAGAACAATACAGTCACAGATTTAGGGAATGTATCACCCTTTAATAGCCAGAAAATAGGAGGAAGAATTTAAAAAAGTCTTAGATGGTGTGATGGATAGTCCTTTTTAGAACAGAAAGTGCACACACCTAATGTTGAGGTAGGAAATTCTTTATAATATACATTTATATATTTTTTTATTTATATCAATATGCAAAATCAAGGTAGCCTGAGCTATCATTCCACTAAAATACTACTACTGCACTGGCTATCTGGCACAGTACTAGTTCCTTCACTATGCTGTATCTCGTTACCAAAGAAAATTGAAGTAATTCTTTACAACTCATGCTAATCTGTGTACTATCCATATTAATCAGCAGTTTATTAGTTGCACTGAGAATATTTTTAGCCATATTAACAGATTTTCACTAATCTTTCTCAAAGCCTAAGCAAAGTTCTACATAATGGCCAGTAGGGGTCATACCATCATAAAAATTGTACTGGAGGAGACTGACTCAAAAAAGACTTGCTGAAGTATGAATATTTATTTTGTGGCGAATATGTTCTCATGAACAAAATGATATTTATATTCAGAATATTCCCAGTACACTTTATTTAATTAATAGACAAAAACATCCATAGTGAATGCAACTACCAGTCTCAATTCAACTCCTGAAACCACTGACAGATACATGTTTACTCTGTAAACTCAACACAATCTCATGAACATTTTTGATAATTTGGCCCATCTGGTTACCAAAAACATTGGCTATGAAATTATGAATACTTTTCCAGCTAAGCAATCACTCTAGCAAGTCTGGTAAATTTCCACAGGCATACTGGGGTAGGGAATGCTGTGGTAATGTCAAGTCCACCACTAGCTGATATCTTTCTTCCAGAGACGATTGAAATTATTTTCAATAAGGAAGATGCCAAATGTTTGTCTTGCTCAATGCTTTTCAAACTTTAGTGTCTTCCAGGATTTTAAACTTTACTTACCATAATACCCAGCCATCCTGACCTACACGGTCAGGGCTTCCATGAGCCCAAAACCATTTAGAGGACCAAACCACTGATTTAACTTAACTGCAACAATGGACTATATCACTTCTACATACAATTCTCCTAAAATGACCATAAAAACTGTAAGTTTTGCACTCAAATTTTAGCATTTGTTTTGGAGAATGCCTTAAGCTCCTGGTAGACAAAAAGTAAAATTTTATAAATCCAATATGAAACTCAATAGAAGAAGGAAAATGGGAGTTTCTTCCATGACAGGTATCTCATCCAACATGCTGACATATTCTTAAATATAATTTAAACTTAAACTCCCCTCTTACAGATATGTAAAGCAGTTAAAATCCAAATAATTTCTAACAAATCTGAAATTTGGCAGATGTATGCTGACCTTTCATTGTGTCAATGAATCTAATAAAACAACTTCCAGAGGACAGCTGTACAGAAAAATAAGAACATCTTTTTTTAACATCAGGACTATTAAGTAGCAAAACTAAATTGCAGTCAAATGTACATTCCAACGTCTATGTTCCAATTTTAGGGACATACAGGAACTAGGTTTTTCTAAACAGTTAGGTATGTTGTCTGAATGACTTTGCTGCCACTGCTTCAGAGGAATTTGAGCTCTAGGCAGCCCTCTGGTGGATCCATGGGAAAAATCTCCCTTATTTAAGTAAGGGGAGGAGGAGAGAAAAAATTTCCATATATATTCTGGTTCTCATTGGCACTGTATCCTTTCAAACCTTTCCACAAACTGCCTGTATTACTACCAAAAACAGAAGAAACCCTCTTATGTCCCCTTGCAGAAAGCTATCAGGCAAAATATTCAAATATTTCCATTTATTCAACTTCATCATAAAGAGAACTAAGGTAATTAAGGAGCCATCCAATACAATTTACCATTTTTCTGCAGGAAGAGGAACCACACATATGTTTGCAATGAGAAAATGGAAAGTTTACACTAGATGGTCAGACTTTAGTGATTCGTGATTCATTACAAATCATTCCACGACAAAAGGCTGAAAAGATAGATAAAAATGTGACATTCTGACAGCAAGCATAACAGGTAACCAACGTGGTCTTATCTAGACCATAAAAATGACATCATTTAACTTTTATCTGTACTCTGTAACACGTTGGGGAAAGAAGCTGGGCTGCTAATTATCAGTCACTAGCAGCCATAGCATCAGTAGACTTCTGCTTGCCCATCTGGGCTGAAAAATCAGATATATTAAGGCAGCAATCCGCACTGACTAGCATCCAGCAACTCATCGTTGCTTACACTCGAGTAAACCTGGTTAGGGCTGGCCTTCAAAAGAAAGTCCCCTCCCCCCAAAAAAGTGAAAAGTGAAAGGAAAGTGCTAACAGGATGGTTAAAGTCAGGTCTATCGCTTCACCAGAAACACAAAACTGACCCTTGACTCTCGTATTCCGATTTAAAACCACCCTGAAAACCAAGACGTCAACAATACAACGGGAGGGGAAAAGAATTTAACGGCAAAGCAGGAGAACCACACACCCACCTTCCACGGCAGAGGAACAGCCCTGACCGGCAGCGGCGGCGCGCGCCCAAATGTTCAGCCAGAACAGAGGAGCTTGTCTTCCCGACGGGGTTATACGTACACACATATATAAAAAGACGACAACGAAAAGGGGGGGAAGCGGAGTAGTAGCGAGGGGGCTATGCATCTGATGCAGGCGAGAATGGAAAATAACTGCGAGGACACAGGGGAAGGGAGTGAGGGAAATACGGCGTGCACTGCCAAATGATCCTACCCTGGTAGGAAGTCCCCCATCCACCCCTTCCCCTGGAATTTAGCTTCCAGTTTTCAAGGCATCTCACACCAGCTATGTACTGAAACATGGAGCGGCTGGCAAGAGACGGAAACCGCGAAGCACCGCAATCCACGGCTAGGGAAGGAGGGAGGGAGGGAGGCAGCGCAAAACTACAAGGCAAGGGGCGCTCACGAGGGCCCGATCCACCAACCCCCTTTTCTTTTCTCCCCCCCGGAAAAAGGCGACGAAGCCCGGTCTTCTCCTGCCTCCCCACGCGGTGGGCGGAGGGGCCCGTTTGTGCCCCGCCGTCGACAGGGCGAGGCGAGCCCTTTTCTTTTCTCTCTCTCTCTTTCTGCGTTTACCTTCACAGACGCCCGCCTCATACTCCGTGAGCGAGTCCCCGTTGAGCGGAGGGCGGATCACGCAGCGGAGCCCGCGGTCGCAGGCGCCGTGGAGCCCGAAGAAGCCGCCGCAGCTCTCGTTGCGTTGCCGGGCGCACATGAAGCAGCAGCCGCAGATGTCGAGGACGACGCCGCCGGGGCAGTTTTTGGGCTCCTCGCACCTGGACTCGTCGCACGGCAGGCAAACGAACGCCCGCGCCCCGGACTCCCCCAAGAGCAGCAGCGCCAGGAAGAGCAGCCACCCCAAGTGCCAGCCGCCGCCGCCGCCGCCGCCTCGGCGCCTCCGCCCCGCGGAGACCATTGCCAGGTACAACCTCCTCCTCCTCCTCCTGGCCAGGGCCGAAAAAGCCCCCGCCACCCGTCCGCAAGGCAGTCCGCGAGAGCCCGGCGCTCGCTACAGCGGTGGGGGAGACGCCTCAGCCGCCGCCGCCGCCTCGCCTGGCTCCGGCCCCTCGAGAAAAGTTTCCTCTTCGCGGCGGCGGCGGCGGCGGCGGCGACAGCGGGTCCGGCCAAACTTCTCCTACTTCAGGCGGCTTCCCGCTCCTTTCGCCGCCTCCCTCGCCTTGTTTGTGAGGCAGCGCCTTCCTCCTCTCGCTGGCTGGGCGACCGGCCGGCCCACCGGTCCCGGCGAAGTCTCTCTTTCCTCTCCTCCGCGAGGGGGGAAAAAAAATCTGTTTTCTCCCCTCGGCGGTCCCGCGCGCGGCGACTACGCAGCTCCTATAACGGGCGCCAGGGAGAGGACGAGACAACCCACAGCACTTCCCACCACCACCACCTCGCAGCCCGACTCCGGACTCTTTTGCCGTCGCCGACTTCTCACAGCTCCCGTGGTCCTGCCCCTCCCTTCGGCTAGTGGCCCGCCATTGGGCAGAGGCTCACCCGGCTCCGCCCAAAAGCTGCTTTCCTGGGCGCTCAGTGGAGGCCTCGCGCCGCCCCTTTCTCCTCCTCTCGCCGAAGCCTTTTACTCTCTCGGTGGTGAAAATAGGAAAGGCGCTGCCGCCGCGGCTTGGGGCCTGAGGCGCTTCCCCCTTCCTTCCTTCCTCCCCCTTCTCCCGCTCCGTTTTTTCCTCTCACCTCGCGCGCTGCCCCGCCCCTGCTCGTGGCGTTAGGAACTCAAGAAGCGGGAGCGGAGGGAGGCCCGGAGACTGGCCGGCCGGCCAAGCCGAGGTCAAACGGGATGCCCAGCCAGTCCGGAGAAAACAGTTACGGCTGGGAGGGGCCCTCCTTAAATCAAGGGCAGCGCTGATTGGGAGAGGAAAGATCAGAAAGAGAGACTGCGGGTGTGGCCAAGCCTAACGGCGGGAGCCTTGTGCGGGGCGTCAGTGGCTCGTTGCGTTTAATGTGGCCCACCCCCCTGCAAGCGAATGCGGGGTCCATTCCAGAGACTCACCGACTTCTGGGGGCAACTCCCCTCTTCCAGAGGGCCCAGCTGGCCACCAAGAGGTGGAAGAGAAGCGAGGCCCCACTTACTCTCTGTTTGCTTGAGAGCAACAGTTGAAAAGGTTCCCCAGGAATCCACGGAATGTGGGGTTCTGGGAAATTGCACACCATGGTAGCTGGGGGGTCCTGGGGCCATGTCCGCACTAGATTGTTACAGTGCTATTATTCCACTTTCAACATCCTGTGGAATCCTGGGGTTTGCAGTTTAGGGAGGGGCCTTTGAGGCCTCTCCCTAAACTGCAAACCCCAGGATTCCACAGGATGTTGAAAGTGGAATAATAGCATGATAACAGTCTAGTGCAGAAATAGTCTGGGAGTTTAAGCCAAAAAGGTAGTTTTTCAAGTTGTGCTGAAATCTTCAAGGAGGCTCTTTCAAAGCACCTTGTTGTATTTGCTTATTTGGTCACATAGGCTCACTTCTTTCTGTGAGGTAACACTGCAAAATGTAAGCCTGCTGCTAACACAACAGTGGGCCTAATGCTCACTGTGGTGTTGCCTAGGAAAGGAAGTGCATGGGTGAGCTAATGGAGGTAGGCCGTTAGCCGTCACCCAAAAGGAGCTAATAGGCAGCAAGAAAGCATTTGGTAAGCAGGATAAAACATCTTTTGGGGACAAGGGGCAGCTGCTACCTCTACTTTGCCTGCACCCTCTTGATATGACACAGTTGTGTGGGCAACTGTGGCTTTCAAATGTTTGTGGACAGCAATTCCCATCATCGCTCACTGTTACATTTGGGGAACCACAGTTTCCAAACTCTGTTTTGAATGGCAGCATGGGAGGCGTGGTGGGCCAGGTGTAACCAAAGAGCAGAGAAAGGGCTCGGGCAAGCCAGAGGTGGCAGCCGGTCTTTGTTGCTCAAATGCTGCAGCCTGTGCTCCCTGTGTTTTCTTCAGTACCATCCCTAGAAGAAGGGAGCAGGTGAGCAAATGCAAAGAAGCAGCAGCTGGAAAGAGCAACTTCTCTGCTTACACTCACTTACAGGTACTCTGGTGTTGGGCAGCCTAGTAATGTGGACTGGTGGACCTGTAAGGTCCATTCCCACCCGCTACATTGCCCTGAAGGATTAGTAGATAAGCAGAGCAGAAGTAAGCAAGGAGGGTAGAGACAGGAGGAGGGGTCTCTGCTCCTGCTCACTTATGAGTATGCAGCAAGGAGCTTCCACCGTCCACAGAGAAAGCACTTACAGCTGCTGCAGGGTGCAGAGGCAGAGTGCAAGTAAGAAAGCAAATTTGGTCAAGACTTTCACTGTGTCAACGCCTTCTTGCTTGGGGCATTGGAAGGTTTGGGGGAGAGCGCAGGCAAGAGAAAGAGGAAAGCTGGTAGTGGTTGTCTGTGCTTACTGAGTAAAGCTAGAGACAGGGAGAAAGGCCCAGAGGGAATGGTAAATGGTAAAACCTAGAAAACAGCCCCCACATTTTTTCTATTTTATCCAAAGCTTTTCTTTTCCTGGAAGAAAGATGAAAAGCTGGAAAAAGGGGGTGCTTTGGACTATTTTCTTTCAGAATGACAAAATTATATTGTGTTTCTATGTTTACTCCCCCCAAATTATTTCTGAAAGCTATGTAACAGGAAGTCTTTTGTGTAAGACAATATACAGTATTTGATTACCGCAATTCTTGGCCTTGGTTTCCTTCTTTCTCATTTTTTAATGGGCCTGAATGCTTTTATGGGAAGGAATGCTGCATGACACTATGAAAGATTAGGGGAGACAAAATAACTTTCTTTCTTGTAATAATGTTGATGGGTTTTTTGTTTTTACATTTATTTTATTTTATTTTTATTTTATTTTTTGCATTCTCCAAATAAAGTGGGACTAGGCCCTGTATCGGTATCCTTTGGAAGCCTACATGATCCCAGCTGCTTCATTGCCTGGAGTGAGAAGTCAGGTGACTGAGGGAATCTTGTGACTTCTCCTAGTTGCTGTTCTGGCTCTCTTAATAACACACTTGTGTGGGCCGCCACTATGGCAAAGAATAGCCAAATCTACTTTTCTTTCCACTCATTCTGAATTTGTTTGTGCGATGATGGTGGTGGCAGGGGGAGGGGGCAGGCAAATCTTAACCTTCCAGAAAGGAAGGACAAGTAGCTGATAGGTGGAGGAACAGGAATGGCAGCAGAGCAAAGAGCAGCCACCTCTACGTCATCCACAGAAGGGAGCAGTGGCCAGTGATTAGAGATAATCGCAAATAAGGAGGCTCAGTACAGTGATTCAGTATGTACTAAGAGACTGGGAAGTCTGAGAGAAGGCAGACTCAGGTTGAGTGCTCTTTCAATCTTTTCTCTAACATAGAGGTAGGCAACTAGTTCCAGTACATAGACAAGGGAGCTGCATTGCTCCTTTCCCCAGAAACCGTGGCGGGCTGTACCCCTGCGCTGTTCTCTTGGAGGGAAAAAAATGATTGCCATGGTTTGGGCGCCATTGCACCATTTTCGGCCCAGGAAGGTCCTTTTCTACAACAGGGAATGGGCTGGAAGTTGCTTCCTGTTCACTTCCTGTTATTTTAAGGTCTCCTCCTAGATGTACCAGTAACCAATCTGACTGCATACTAGCATGTGCACTGCAGTCTTTATGTCCTCCAGCTCTAGGTCTCTACACGGCTGAAGCTGATAGTAAGCACTCCTTGCCATTGCATCTGTCTGAACAGTCATTTGGAGCAACAGATCCAGAAGCACTCCCAGGCTGAGAACACAGTCTTTAAGGCGGGAGTGTAACCCTGTCTAGGAATGTTTCACACACCTATGAACCCAGGTTAGGAGCCTTGACAGTAAGCACATCCATCTTGTCTGGATTCAGTTTCAATTTGTTTTTCCTCATCCGTCCCATTACCTCCTCCAGGCATTCATTCAAGGGAGACAACTATCCTTAGCTGAAGCTGTTTTCGAAGGCATTGAGTGTCATCAGCATACTGATAGCAACTCATCCTGTGCCTCCAGATTATCTCTCCCAGTGATTTCATGTAGATGTTGACTGGCACTGGGGATAGAATGGCACCTTGTGATATGCCATATAGAAATCCCCCCTTTTTATCTTGAGTAGGTATCCCCAGGCATCAATATCTGGAATCTACCCGAGGGATAGGACTGGTACCACTGAAGCACAGTGCCTCTGATTTGCAGACCCCCCCCCATGTTCCAGAAGGATACCATGGTCAATGGTACTGAATGCCCCTGAGTTCAAAAGCACCAGCAGGGTGCTAAATGAGTCCATGGTAAAGATGTCAGTCCATCAAAGTCATACACAAGATAACCTTCACTGGGACTGGGAGGTAGTTATACGGTATTAAGGACTGTAAATGTTTATTCTACTTATGTATTATTTTATTTGTTGGGAGGTTAATTAAGAAGAAAGATATCATGAATACTGGAATTAATTGGAGAGGCTCAGGATCTAGACCAGTGGTTCTCAACCTGTGGGTCCCCAGATGTTCGTGGACTTCAGCTCCCAGAAGCCCCAGCCACTATGGTCAATGCTCAAGGCTTCTGGGAGCTGAAGTCCATGAACATCTGGGGACCTACAAGTTGAGAACCACTGATCTAGACAGAGGGCCTTTCTCCAATACACTGTTTTAGTGCTATTATTCCACTTTCACATCCTGTGAAATTCTGAGGTTTGTAGTTTCCTGAGGCCAAAGAGCTCCCTGGCTGAGAATTCTAAAGGCCCCTCCTTAAACTGCAAACCCCAGGATTCCATAGGATGCTAAAAGTGGAATAATAGCACTATAACAGTGTATTGTGGAAAGGCCCAGAGTAAGTAAATGCTCAGATAGTAGGAATATGGAAAGTCCTCTTACTGCATTTTACCTTGGCTTTGACCAAGGATGGAGAATGTGTGGTCCGCACAGTTCTAACTGCAGCTCAAACAACCCAGCCAGCATATCCAATAATAAGGGATAATGGGAGATGAATTCCAGGAGGCACTGAGAGGTCACACATTTTTTCATCCTGTATAGACATCACTTGTTGAGCATGCTTACAAGTGAGAATAAAGACATATTACCTGACCAAAACCTGCAAGTGTTTATGTTAAAACAAGTGCAGACATACCTTCCAACATTTCACAGATGAAAACCAGAATGTATGTGGCTAAGTAACATCGGAGTGTGGTCAAGATGCCAAAAGTTATTAATGAGGCAGAATATACAAACTAAGAGAGGCTGCGGCAGTTTGCTTTTGTCTGACCTTACTGGGAAGATTAAAAGCTGGTCCTCCTTGTCTCTGCTGAATTGAGTGCAAACTACTTTTGCTATTTGAACTCTGTTTGCAGAGACAGAAGTCAGCTGAGGATAAATTGGTAAGTAGGAGGAGAGAGAAAGAAGGATATTTTAAAATATGGGGCAACAGAGGATTAATTGGGACTGTACTTGTAGAAGATATGGGGATGTTCTCTATATTTTTTGCACTAAAGCCTTTTTCCTGATGTGTGCATTTCTTTTGATGTTTCCCCAGTATACACATTCTCTCTATTAATGAAAGCAAATGTGTGCATATTTTTCAACTTTGTGCATTTTAACTGTACGTATTTTAAAATATATGCATTATTTTATGTACACTATTTCTCTAATACAAATGTGTGAATTCTCAAGATGAGGTACATGTTTTCTTTCAATGAGTCTTGAGGTACACATTTTCCCACATGTCTTAGAATACATGAACATTACTTTTGTTGAGGCTTCTCAGTCCAACAGCAGTCTTTTTCTATTTTCCATTCCTGCTATTTCCTGGTCTCGATCTACTTGCCAGTGATGACATTCTATATGAGGCAATACACCAAAAGAGCATCTCAAGGATTTGCCAACCTTGTCAGTAGATCTTGCCTCCAGCAGGAAACCATGATACCAAATGGTGTTGGTGGGGGTTGGTTATGGTTTGTGTAAAATATGCTTTGCACAAAATTTAATTTCCTTCACAAAATTAGTTTTTCTCTATATTAAAGCTAAGCACAGGCACATGGCAAGCATCGGAGAGGCTTACTGATCACAAAAATACAAATCATCCATCCAATGTTACTACTTTTACTTGTTTGTACAACAAAGCAGCAGTTAGCACATTTGTCTGTTTTGTGCGTTTTGCAGAAAAGTGTAGAAAATACTTCTAAAACCATGCAGAATTTCTTCAAGACCAGCCCCAAAATCTTGCTGTCACAGGGAACAGAATTTTGAGGAAGTTAATTTATTTACGAAGTAAGGACAAACCAAGTCAGGTTTTAAATCCTTATGGCATCCCTGCCAAAGACAGCTGTCAAATATCCATGAAGGAACTGGTTATCAGTTGACTATCTACTGTATGAATGGAACCTGTTCACAGATAGGACACCTCTTATTATCTGATGCTAGAACGAGCAGGAGAAAGTGGCTGCTTCCATCACAGCGTGCTTTTGTTTTTTTATGGCTGACGTTGGCCACAGTGCTTGATAGATGGTCTCTTGATGCAGCAGGACTTTCCTTGTGTTGTTACGCTGCCTGCAAGTGTTAGCCAACAATTTAGCACTTGATTCCTTCTCAGAGGTGCATGCTTCCTCAGCTTTTCACTGTCCCTTTGAAAAAGAGCACATGAGACAGTGTGTGCCTAAGCCTTTGATCTTAACAAATGTAGTCCCCAAGCATATTATCAGTCTCTACTGGAGCAAAAATATGAATCTTTCCCAATTATCAGTAAATCTCCCTGTCAAGCCACTGCTCCCTTCTCTGACTGAAAAAAGAACATTCCTCCAAAGGAACACAAAGATATGAAATAATTAAGAAAAAAAAGGTGGGGGGAGAGAATGAAGGCCCAATTGAATTAAACATCTGAACTGCAGCTCAAGGGAGAAATAAAGAAGAGTGACTAATAGGAAGAGGGAAATATTTTAAAAAAACCGCAATAGCCTGCTCACTTAGCTACTAGTGAAATAGCAAGCTCTCAAGAGGGCAAGGTGGAAATAGAAAGCAAAGAAATCTAGCGACCAGCTATTTGTCTGTAGTAGCACCTTCTTCAAAACAGTGCTCAGTGTTCACACATAGGCCAGTACACTTTTAAAGCAGGAATGGGTGATAAAATAATGCATGCAACTGAAAAAGGGGGATTTTGCGAATTATGAAAGTATAGGTTGAAATATGAGGTCCAAACCTCAGAATTCACTTTCTCTGGAAGAAAGCACTTAGCAAAAAGTGCCAGGGCTCTTGCATTGCTGCTGATTTCAGTCTCTCAGTTGGCTAAGGTGTGTATGTGGTGGTGGTGGTGGTGGTGGTGGTGGTGAGGCAGTGGTTTTAGAACAAGGTTGGGCATCATATAGCCTTACAAATGATGGTTTCCAACCGCAGTCATGCTGTCTTTGGGCCAGAGTTAAAATTCCTATATTACAGAGTTTCACTTCACTATACTTTGTAGAATCCTTCACTATTTTGTTTTTCTTCTTTTGTTGCTCAGTAAAGATGGCATGTCAGAGTAATAATAATGCTTATAAGGCCAGATTATGTTATAAAAATATCATTGCTATCATGCATGGAAGCTTTTGGAGCAAAGGCGGAATGAGACAGGCACCAACGCCGCTTTCCTGTTCTAATTTCTACAGTATTTTGTACACTTCTAATTGCTATAGCCCTATGGAGAGGTTCAACTCGCTCACTGGAAAGTTGAAATTGGGGAAGGGGGAGTGTACACAAACACTGTTGTCAGTGTCACAGTCCTCTTCGTCCTTGACCTTTCTGTCTTGAGGGGAAATATCTGGAAGAGGACTTCTACTTGTGTTCAAGAAAATGTAAGTACAAGCATGTTTCAAAGCTTCCTTTTCAACAGGAAAGGCCTGAAAGTAAGAGGACAAGGAGGATGCGAGGAACGCACACATGTGTTTGTGTACTTCTGTCTGGGCTCTATGGAACCAATTATAAATGAACATTGCAAACACAATCAAAATTGAAGTCCAAAGAAAAATTTAGCAATAAATTAACAAATTATATACTAATTTAGGCCCACTTGACAGTGAAATAGGTGGATTGAGTCATCTGTTGCTGCATTCTAACAGTGTTGTTTGTTGTTGCTAAGTGCCATCAAGTTGATTTCAACTTAAAGTGACCCTATGGATGAGCGACCTTCAGGGCACCCTATCATCAACAGCCCTGCTCAGGTCTTGCATACTCAGGGCCATGTTTTCCTTGTTGAGTCTATCCATCTCTAATGTGGTCTTCCTCTTTTTCTACTGCCTTGTATTTTACCAAGCGTTATCATCTTTTCTAGTGAATCATGTCTTCCCGTGATATGGTCAAAGTACGACATTCTCAGTTTAGTACAATGTTGTACAGGAGAGAAATGTCTTAACCATTTCCCTCATGCTGTTTATTTGGCCCAAGAAGAGAGAAGTGATGTGTCATGTAGGGTTGCCAGAGTGAAAACTGAAGACAACTCCCATACCTTTAATGGTTATCTACAAGACAGACTCATAGCAGATTTTGCTTATTACCTGTTTGCATGACAAGCAACACCTTCTGGAATTCCCTCTTCTACACAACCATTAAATGTGCAGGAGCCATTTCCAATTTTTATTCTGACAACCATAGATACGTTGTATTTTATCTATTAAAATATTAATATCCCACTCTATATCCAGAGATCTCAGGATGGCTTATAATACAGTTAGTTTAAAACAACAATAATTTTAAAAGATTAAAATATATTTGTTTATCCATTGAAACCAGATGATTTAAACAATTTTAAGTAGTACAACAATAAGACATTTGTACCTTGGATAAAATTGTTAGGCCCAAAGGCTTTAATGATAAGCCTTATTTTGACTTGGCACTGAGATGATCACAGCATGGGCATCCTTTGAGCCTCCAGGGTGAAGGAATTCCATAACTATGGTGCCCCTGAAGAGATGGCCCTCTTCCATGTCCTCCCACAATGTCTTTCTCCTATTGGTGGGAAACAGAGGAGAGTCCCTCCAACAGATCTCAATTATTAACCATGCATCTATAATGAGTTGCTATGTTTATGTGCAGTCACAAGCCAATTAGGGCTTTAAATGCTATCACCAGCTCTTTGAATTCAGTCTGGAAGCATCTTGAGCAGCCAGTCCAATTCTTTCAGAACTGGGCTAATATGGTACCTGAATGGAACTCCAGTGAACAGTCTAGCTGCTGCACTTTGCACTAGCTGCAGTTTCTGAGTTGTCTTTAAGAGCAGCCCCCCCAAAAATGCTTTGCAGTAGTCTAATTGGGAAGTTACCAGTGCATGGACTACTGTAACTAAATTATTCTGTCCAGGAAAGGTCATAGATGGCAGACCAGTCAAAGCTGGCCTCAAGCATTCTGAGCCATGAGGTCTATCTGAGCCTTCATTGGCAAAGATGGATCTAGGAACACTCTCAGACTACACACCTGTTCTGTCAGGTATGGGAATACAACCCCATCCACAGAAAGTAACCTACCTGATTACTGGACTTGGTAACCACTAATCCACAAAGCCTCTGCCTTATATTGTTTTGTGTACGTCTGAGACTTAAATAACTCAGCTGTTGCTCCATCTGGAGTGTCTATAACCCTAAGATATGATTTATTCTTTCCATTAATAAACATAGATATATAGGGATTTCATCTAAGCAGTTTTGCCAGACTTTAATTGGAATGTATTATAACCCACTGACATGATTAGAACTAGACATAAATAAAATTAAGAGCAGGAATCCCGTGCCTTCTTTTTTGTTCTTTTTCTAAAAGGAGTACTTTGCCCATTACTGCTGTGTAGAAATTAGAAATCTAGCATGTGAAGCTTTCCGTGACAGTTGGGGTAACCAGGTGATGAGTGGAGGGAAGCTGATACAAATTACTGGGGCGTAGACATTCTGGAAGGGGGGTCAGGATGCTACTGTGTTGCATATGTTTTTGTCTTTCGGACAGAGCAGTGACAGATCTGAACACAGAGGGCTGTGCAATATTGCTTTTCGAAAAACCTAGTAAACCGTAGCTGTGGGTGCTGGACAGATTTTTTTCCCCCTCATTGGATTCTGAACTCACTCTTGGCAGCTCTGCTGGCAGCTCTGCTGACAGCTAGCTATAGCAGAAGGAAAAGCTTCACCTCCAGAATTTCTTCCAGTCATAGGGAAAATACAGGTACTATTTTCCCTTCTGGAACAGAAGAAAAGGAGAGCTCTATAGTCTTACAAACTGTGTGATAGGATGTTCTGTACGAAGTTTTCTCACTCAGGGCAAATTATGAGCAGGCATTTATATATTTTGAACATTCATCTGCAACTTATCCAAAGGCTGACAGGAGCAGTATGCATGCTTAGAAGTCATAGGGCTCTTAACAGGCAACTTTTACATCTTCACTAAAAAGCTATAAAATGAGAATACTCCAATACGAAGAAAGTCATTTCATAGAGTTGGCAAAACTCAGGCAACATGGGCGCACACAATAAGGAGTCGACTACAGAATGCAGCGGCACCTGCACACAACAAAGGGAAATAAAATTTCTTGTGACACTGGATTTTCTAATAACCGTGGCCGTGAAAAGCAAGGCAAAACATGTTCTATGTATTATATGCTCCTCCTTTCAACACATACACATACAGGTCTTCATTAACATTATCTCCAGAGGTTCTTCCAACACATCCCAAATCCCACTGATTCTGTTGGAAAGTATGGTACATGGAGGAAGCATGTCTTGTTCACTAATTGAAATATACTTGTAGTGGACTTTGAAGGCCATTTCTGCCCTACACTGTTATAGCACTATTATTCCATTTTCAATATCCTGTGAAATTCTGGGGTTTGTAGTTTACTGAGGCCCAAGAGCCCTTTGGCCGAGAATTCTAAATGGCCCTCCCTAAACTGCAAACCTCAGGGTTCCATAGGATGTTGAAAGTGAAATAATAGCACTATAACAGGTAGTGCGGAAAGGTCCAAGGAAAATAAATAGATCTATCTGCAATTTAATATCTATGTCTCTCTTTCCCCATTCTCCTTCCTCAGCCTCTCAGTTTCTCTCTCACATTGTTTTCAGTGTCTTCCCCTTACCTTGTGCATTCTGTATTCCATAGCCACTGAATCCTCATTGGACTACTTTGCAAGTTTTCCCTGTACTGTGCTCTTGTAAACTTTGGGATCATCTCAAGTCTAATACTGCTATTTTCTCCATGTGTGGATACAGCACTTTTTACTAGATTTGTATGAGTAGATAGGGAATTACAGGAGTCTTTGGCAGAGGCATCTTTGCACTACTCGCGTTCCCCCATTTTGTTCTTCAGTCGCTTTTTCTAGTTGCTCAAATGGCGGCTGCAGCAGCTGGAATCACAAAGGAAGATAAAATCTCTTATAGCTGTAGGTTCTCTTACAGCTGTGGCCATGAAAGGCTGTAGCCCAAATCTTTTGTTTGCATAAATATTTTAAGGGGGAAACTAATGTGTGGACTAACATAGTTGCTTGTAAAGGAGTTGTTATTGTTACATGCCTTCAAGTTGATTCTGACTTACGGTGACCTTATCCTTGGGCTTTCTTGGCAAAGTTAATTCAGAGGTTTGACATTACCTTCCCCATAGGCTGAGAGTGTGACTTGTGCAAAGTCACCCAATGGGTTTCCAGGGCTACACAAAAATTTGAACTCAGGTTTCCTGGTGTTATAGTCCGGCACTCAAAATGCTACACTGGATTGGCTCTCATATGTTTACAGCCATCAAATGCATAGGGAAGATTTGTTCCTCAGCAGCCATTTGCGATTAGAATAAAACCCATTCAGGATACTTTAACACTTTTTAGTACTGAGCAGTTTAATTAGGTCATTGACTTGTTAGGGTCTGTAATTGGTATCTAATCCTTAGACTGTATACCATCAATATCATTTCTCCTTATAAAAACATCTCTTTCATCAGTGGAGAATTATTTCAGCTGTGCAGCAAAGAAAAGCAAGCTTGTCAATAGTAAAGTGGGTAAATTCCATTGTAATACTCTGAATTCTCATCTGATTGAAAGGAGGATATACAGAGCTACATCAGCTGCTTTGTGTATGTATCCAAAGATACATGTAAGCATGTTTCAGAAAACAAAGTTAAAGTCACTACCAATTCTGTATCTTGACATTTTTTATTACTTTCTGAATCATCCTTTTACATCTAATTTTTATACATTCCAGTTAGTGTGCAAATCTATACAGGTTTACCCACAAGGAACTCCAATTGTGTTCAAAATTGTTTGTTCGCTCCATTGTAAATGTGTTCAGAAGTGCAGCCTGTGTGATCATATCAACCTCAATATACTCAATATTAACTCAATATCAGGTATCAACACTACTTTTGAAAACTTCAGTAGCCTTGGAATACTAAGATCACATGTACTCATTCTTCCAAAGAAATCTTGGAATGTGCTTTTTCATAAATATGCAGACATGTTTTTATCCCATATGGTTTCAAAAAATAACCTAAACATTTATTGAAAGTACTGTGTTCAGAAATGGTACTAAAAGACAGAATGAGAACAGGTCTAGCTTCTCTGGACTATTTATTCATCTTTATTTATTTCAAGTGTTCTAGATAACCTAGTTTACCTTAGGCTCTTCTGCAAATTATACAGATGTCCCTGCTTTTGAAAATTCTGTCTGGGCTTCGTATTTCATCACATGCTGTAAATTCATTTGTAGGAGCAACTGTCTGTGATTCTTGTTTGCCTTCTGTCTATGTAGTTATGCTATTTACATTTGAGCAAATTGACTATAAAACATGTTCAGTTTGAATTTCATTTGTTCTTTCCCTAATTACAGTTTTTCCATTACTTTGACCTACTTCCCACATGACTTTCTCAATGGATAAATTATTACATATGCTACAAAACCCTACAGCATCAGAAACAGCAGCTTTGCAAAATAAGCTTTTATAATTATTAGTAATTACACATCAGCATCTTGCTATCTTTTACTTCTTTAACCAGCCCAGTGACCCCTTTCTTTCCACATATAGAAGCCATCTGGGAAGCAAAGCATGCTCCAGGTTCTGCTGTTGGTCAGAAAGCCGAAGGCTATTGAGAGGTCACACTCTCTGTTTTAGAGGAAGAACATCATGACAAGAAGACTAGCAGATCCTTTCCATCAGCTGTAGAAGGGGCAGCTGTCAGCATTGTGCTTTCCCCTCCCTATCAGAAAAAGCACTCAGTTCTGCTGCCATCTACTCTTTGCCTGAAGCAATGTTTTCTACACACTTTAATTTTCTGAAATATCCCACAGATATGCAGATTTTCAAGGCAAGGTGCATTACTTTTTGCAATGAGTCTCCCAAAGTGTGAAAAGCATTCTTTAGTTAAGAGGAAATGTATTTTCTGTCCTTATGTGAGGGGAACCATACTGTGTCTTCTGCCATTAGCTGGAGAAACAAAGATTTTGATAGCTCAGTTGCAGAAGCACTAACCAAGCAAGTATAAGGGCCCTCTCACACTAAAGTGCTAGTTGTCATGTCCATGGCAAAGCAGGCAGTAAATCACAAGCGGCACAGTTCCTACTTACAAGACGAGAGTAAATATCCAAACAGAAAGGAAGCCTAGAGCAAACAAATCCGAAGGGGCAAATCCAAACCATAGTCCAAACAAGCAGAGTTCCAAGACAACCAGATCCAAGAGCACAGCACAGGGTTTCAGGGCCAAAGAGACCAGTTGCTGACCCTGGGAGGAAAGGCTAGCTGGAGAGCTCTTTTATCTATGGATGCTGTCACCACAGGTGTTCCCTCATTAGGGCTCACTTGCTACTTACATGGGCTGAGTGATGCAAGCCTTCCCTTTCAGGGCATCTCTGCTGCAAGGTAGGTGTGTCAGCTATGTCTTCCTCTATTTGTTCTCCTTGCTCAGACTCTTGTTGTTGTCATGTATTATCTCCCTCTGGACCAGCTTCTGGGGACACTTCAGCCTCTGGGGAAATCTCTGCCTTGGAGTCAGAATCCTCCTCCTTGCTGCCACGGTCTCCAAGGCAAGGCACGACACTAGTTTTCAAATGAATATTCCATACATTCAGAGACCACATGGAATATTTCTATAATGCTTACTGTTTCTTTGGGTGCGACCCCATCCGAAGTAGAATGGCTTCGTTAGGTGTCCCTTTTGGGGCCAAAAGGTAAGGCAGATATTTTCAAAGTTAATGAATTAATATAACCATTACCATATCTGGGAACAATGAATTCTAAAGATGATGGGATGTCAGCTCTCTCCTTCCCACTATGCCCTTCATCTCAGGAAATATTATCATAGAATCATGGCATCATAGAGTTGGAAGAGACCACAGGGGCCATCCAGTCCAATTCCCTGCTATGCAGGAACACACATCAAAACACTCCCAATAGATGGCCATCCAGCCTCTGCTTTAAAAACCTCCAACGAAGGAGACTCCACCACACTCCATGGCAGCATATCCCATTGCCAGACAGCTCTGACCATCAGGAAGTTCTTCCTGAGGTTCAGGTGGAATCTCTTTTCCTGCAGCTTGTATCCTTTGCTCCTAGTCACTAGAGCAGGGGAAAATAAGCCTGTTTCCTCCTCAACATGACATCCCTTCAAATATTTAAACATGGCTATCATATCTCCTCTTAACCTTCTCTTCTGCAGAGTAAACATACGTAGCTCCCTAAGCTGCTCCTCATAGGGCTTGGCTTCCAGGCCTTTCACCATTTTGGTTGCCCTCCTTTAGACATTCTCCAGCTTGTCGATATCCTTCTTGAATTGAAGTCCCCAGAACTGGACACAGTATGCCAAATGAAGCCTAACCAAAGCAGAATAGAGTGGTACCATTACCTGCCTTGACCTAGCCACCATACTCCTATTGATGGAACCAAGAATCATGTTGGCTTTTTTGGCTGCTGCATCACACTGCTAACTCATGTTCAGCTTGTGGTCCACGAAGACTCCTAGATCCTTTTCAAGCTACTGTTATCCAGCCACGTGTTCCCCATCCTATATTTGTGCATTTCATTTTTTCTCCTAAATGTAGGACCTTACATTTCTCTCTATTGAAGTTCATTTCGTTAGCTTTGGCCCAGCTCTCCAATCTGTTAAGATCATTTTGAATTTTGATCCTGTCCTCTGGCATATTAGCAACCCCTCCCAGTTTGGTGTCATCCACAAATTTGATCAGCATGCTTTCTATTCCTTCATCCAAGTCATTGATGAAGATGTTGAATAGCACTGGGCCCAGGACAGAACCCTGTGGCACCCCACCAGTCACTTCTCTCCAGAATGAAAAGCAGCCATTAGTGAGCACCCTTTGGGTTCAGTTGGTCAACCAATTACAAATCCACCTGACAGCACTGTCTAGCCCACATTTTACTAGCTTCTTTGCGAAAATGTTATGGGGAACTTTGTCAAAGGCCTCGCTGAAATCAGGATATGCTATGTCGACAGCATCCCCTTCTTCTATCAAGCTTGTAACCCTATCGTAAAAAGACATAAGACTAGTCTGGCATGACTTATTTTTGTGAAATCCATGTTGAATCTTAGTGATTACAGCATTGCTTTCTAAGTAATTACCAACGGACTGTTTAATGATCTGCTCTAGGATCCTTCCTGGTATTGATGTCAGGCTAACTGGGCGATAATTATTTAGGTCCTCTTTTTTTCCCTTCTTGAAGATGGGGACAACATTTGCCCTCCTCCAGTCTGCTGGGACTTCTCCTGTTCTCCAAGAGTTCTGAAAGATTATTGCCAGTGGTTCTGAAATTACTTCTACCAGTTCTTTTAATACCCTTGGATGTAATTCATCTGGTCCTGGAGACCTGAATTCATCTAGTATAGCCAGATATTCCTGTACTATTTCTCTCCTTATTCTGTGCTGCATTTCGCCCACTTACTCACCTGTTCCCCACTCCCCAGGTTGAGTACTTCTATCTTTTTGGGAGAAAACTGAGGCAAAGAAGGTGTTGAGTAGTTCTACCTTTTCTCTTTCCCCTGTTAGTAATTGGCCATCTTCTCCAGGCAGCGACTCTGACGTTTCCTTGTTTTTCCTTTTGCTGTGGACATATCTAAAGAAACCCTTTTTATTGTTTTTAATGTCTCTGGCAAGCCTGAGTTCATTCTGTGCTTTAGCTTTTCTGACCTCTTCCCTACAAATCCCGACCATTTGCTTGAATTCCTCTTTGGTGATTTTGCCATTCTTCCATTTCCTGTACATGTTTTTTTTTAATGCTTACCTCAGCTGAGAGTTCTTTAGTCAACCACTCTGGTTTCTTTAGACACCTGCCATTTTTCCTCATTGGCACAGTTTTCAATTGTGCCTTCAGTATCTCACTTAAAAAACTCCCATCCGTCATGAACTCTTTTCTCTTTCAGTATTTTTGACCACAGATTTTCAGCTAGTAACTCCCTAAGTTTACAGAAATCAGCTTCACTAAAGTCTAGAATGTGTGTCTGGCTACACTTGGCTTCTCCTTCCCACTGAATGAAAAATTCCATGGCCACTCCCCCCTAAAGATCCAACCACTTCCACTCCATTAACAAGGTCATCCCTATTGGTCGGGATCAGATCTAAATTAGTTGATCCCTCTGTTGCCTCTTCTACCTTCTTGACCATGAAATTGCCAGCAAGGGAAGTGAGGAACTTGTTGGACCTTGTGGACTTGGCAGAGTTTGACTGCCAACATATATCAGGATAGTTGAAATCTCCCATTACTACTGAATCTCTCCTTTTTGAATGTGTGGTCATGTGCTCCAGGAAGGCATCATCCAAGTCCTCAGCTTGGCTTGGAGTTTTGTAGTATATCCCCACAATAACATCCCTATTGTTTCTCGCTCCCTTAATACTTACCCGGATGCTCTTTACCTGGCTTCCTGGATTTAAGTCATGGATCTCTGGATGTCAAGGAAAACATCCTTGACATATAAAGCTACTCCTCCTCTTTTCTTGTTTGGACTATTTCTGCAAAATAGGTTATACCCCCCTATTACTACATCCCAATCAAGAAACTCATTCTGCTAGGTTTCAGTGATACCTATTAAATTGTATTTATTTTATTGTATTAAGAGTTCGAGTTCATCTTATTTCCCATGCTCTGTGCGTTAGTGTAGAGACACTTAAGATCGTGTGCCCTTCCTGCAAATCCTTTACTAAAGTAGTTTTTCCTCCCTCTGTTGGTCTCTATTACTACTTGGCCTGCTCTATCTATATCATTTTGGCTTTTTTGCCCAGCATTCGCTGGATCCTCACCTTCAGGCTGAGACTGTTGGTTTTGCTGCTGTTGATTACCTGCTCCTGCTATTCCATTACTTCTTCCTGCTGTTCCACTTCCTCATTAATAAGGTTGAGAACTTGGAAGCGACTCTTCAGCTCAAAACTCTCAGTTTGGTTCCTGGCCCTTCTATGCGTCACATTCCTCCAAGTGTCTGTCTCCTGGTTTTGTGAACTGTCTTCCTCATCTGCTAGCTCCTCCATGTATTCTGTATTCAAGAAGGTCCTCTCTGCCCAATCCAAGAACTCCTCATCCTCCTTAATAATCTGAAGATTAGAAAGATGGTCCTCTAGCTGCCAAACCTCCTCTAAGAGGGCCACCAGTTTGCACTTGCTGCAGGTGTATTCAATGACACCCTCTGGCAAGAAAAGAAACATGACACAGCTGTTGCAGGTGACTGCAACAGCTCCCTCACCATCCATACTTGATAATCATTCTAGACAGTCAAATTATAAAAAGTAAAACTTGGCTTCCACCTCAAACTTCCCTGGTAAAACTTACATCAACACCCCTGTTTGCTAAGCTCTAATTATCAAACTTTCAGGACTGATTCTGCAATTATATAGTGGTTCTAGTTACTCCCCCAAGCTGCCATACCCACCTGGACATTGTGGAGAGTGTCTCAGGAGGGCTTCAACAAAAGATGCAATTAACTCTTGCTAAACTTTAATGTCTTCTCAGACACAGCTTGCTTTCTGCTCTCTACACTGGAAATGAGCTTGAAGGCTATTGGGAGCAGTTGTAAAGAGCTAATGGCTGCTAGCTCCTCCTCCTAGCAGGTCAGTTAGTCCTTGTGCTCAGGGAGAGCACACAGCCAGAACATTCTGGTCTTGATGTAGGCAAAGTATAGGCTTGGACTCTATGTGACCTATCCCATGGCTTTGGCAGCTCTCAAGACCCTTTAGGTTCCACGGATTTCCCCTTTTCTGCTCAGAAAAATGCAAATTGCCTCTTCTGTAGATCTTTCACACTGCACAGTTATAGCACTGTGATTTCAGTCTAATTGATATGGCTGCATCTTGTGGAATCCTGGCATGTTTAGTTTGGTGAGGCACTTGATCTCTCTAGCTGAGAATTCTGAATACCCTTCCCTAAACTTCAAATCTCATGATTCCATAGGATGGAATCATGGCAGTTAAAGCAGAATTATAGTGCTATAATTTTATAGTATTAACTATAGCGTTCACTAGTTAACTAGTGTTAGCCACTCCCTTATCCTTATTCTCTGACTCTTGGTCTGTTTCCAGGGACATTTCAAAGTGCTGCTTATGACTTATAAGCTCTTTATAAGTAACCTCAGGTCCAGGGTCAGATTCTCTCATATCAGCCTGCCCATGTTTTGAGAGCTTCTATTAAAATCTTTCTTTGCTTCAGTGTTACATCTGTTGGGAACATAGGAAAGAGCCTTCTCAGTGCTACCCCCAGGCTCTGGAACTCCCTTCCTACTGAATTTAGTAAATCAGTGCTCTCCTTGCTATCTATCTGTAAGCAGGTAAAGTTTTTTTGTTTTTGTTTTAGCTGGTCTGCTGCTCAAAGGGTAGAGCCTTACAAAATCTACTTTTTTGTTTAAATATCTTGTTTTTAAAAAAAATACTATGCTTTTAAATTCTGTTGATAGTTTAATTATATTTTTAATGTTGCATGATGCACATTTTTAGCTGTACCTATATTAATCCTTGTAAGCTGTCTTGAGTTGCAGACTGGGAAAAAGGTGGGATGATGGTGGTAGTGTGAAAGGGCCCCAAGACTATGAGCAAAGGAAGCCCTTTGGATCCCAAATGAATATAAACAGCTATTTTTTGCTCAGTCCTTCATTGTGCAGATCATTGTCAACCTAATCTTCCTCTTCTGTTTTTTCCATTCCCCTCCCTTTTTGTATCTTGCTTTTTTGGTTTGTATGTTTGAGGGCAGGGCTTATGTTTCTCACTCTCAATCTCTCATTTTATTGACATGAGTCACTCTGGAAGACATTAGTTGTCTGGAACAGGCAGCAAGTAAGCAAACAAATAAATTTGTTTGACAGCCCAAGTGTAACAAAATGAAAGTACAATTTCATGCACACCTGTAAAGAAAAGTAGGGCAGCTGAAAATCAGTTCCAAGTAGGAGGCCATTACCAAAAATGAAAAGGAAAGGTTACTCTTAATTTTCTAGATAACTTGCAGTTACCTTGTTTGGATGGTGATAGTAAGTAACTGAAAAGCAGTATTTGGGGGAAGATAAATTAATACCCCAAAGACTGCAAAGTGTTTAAACAGGATAATTTTCAAACTGGATCAAAATACAATGAAATGACATGCTGTCTGGTGTTAAGTGATGTACACTGGGGCAAGAAATCTTAATTTCACACACACACACACACACACACACACTCACTCTGATGCATTTTCAGATGCAGCGGCATCTGAATTAGAAAACTCTGTGTATCTCTTCTATCTTTCCCCCTTCACAAATTTTCTAAGATAATTATTATATACACAGCCTCCTAAGTTCAGAGGAGGTGGCTCTCTCGGTACCTATCAGTGGGCAGCCACAATCAGAGAGCTATTACCATTAAGTCCCATAACCATGCTTCTCAGGAGGCATTTGGATGGCCCATATCTGAAAGAAGTTGCTGGACTAGATGCACCTTTGGACAGATCTATCATCCTCGTGGAAGGGGAAATTGCATGGGGAAATTGCAAAGGATAAGAGGAATAATAGAAGCAGAACTTGGAACAGTTAGATAGAAGCAGAGCTTGGCCATGCTGACTAGAGGATTCTGGGACTTGTAGTCCAAAAAGTATTTTTTCCATCCTCTAGCATATGCCTCCTTTAGCTACTATGTGTAAACTTTCTCCCTAATTCAGCAGTATATTCTGATGACATGGGGACCATTTTCTCAGTAATTGACACAGTAGTTACCTCCGAATGCTTGAAAATGTAACATTTTTTCTCAAAATTACATTTTTAATATGCTTTTTTCTTTCTTTTTTTTTGTTGTGTTGGATATGAAATATCCATTTACCCAAGGACTTGATTGTATGTTTAGAACACAAATAAAAGTGCCTTATGGGATATTCATCTATGAAGAGAGCTTTGTTATTATATAGAAAGCTTGCCGATTGCATGTGGAAATGCCACTATCCAAGCTACAGGAGGGCATTTTCACAACAGGAGAATCATAAATGAGATGTCTGAACAACGTCACATTTTACCAAATGCTTATTATATTGTCAGACAGATTCATGGCAATTAAAAATGTTACATCAAGGCAACTCTTACGATTTTATAGTAGGGAACAGAAGATGAATTATTCAGGACCATTTTAGATGAAAGTTAATGAGCCAGTGATACCTCTGTTTCATTGCGCAAAGGACTACTGTAGTGATGGTAGAGTTATTCCCAATCAACAGCAGTAACCTTTACTCAAGATACTCTCTTGATTATACAGAAATGCTCTTCAGTGATTTACAATAAACTGGACATTAAAAAGTATAAGTGATTCAGAATAAATATCAAAATGTGACAAGGATGCCTTGTTATGCTGTAAATGCTTCCAAATAACCTTTCATCTGCCAACCTGATCCTTCTAAATCATTTTGCTGACCTGTGTGGGAGAGGTACAATTCAGACACTAGCAGGAAAGGAGAGATTAATATGTGTGTGCATCCACATGCCACCAAGTCACCTGTTAACTTATGGCAACACAATGACTTTCATATGGTTTAATAGCCTCCTATTAAACTACTCTTTTGGAGGATTTTGGGCTGCAAGAAATCTCCCATCATCCTATAGGATCTATATGAAGAGAGAATGATAATGTGGATGCTTTTCTGATATCTCCTTCTGAATCTTTCCACACTACTTCATACAATTGCGTCTCAAATGGGAAAAACAATGTCAGGCTTCTTTGTACTGAAACATTCTTCATTATGCAAAGACTTACTATATCAATAAACATTCCCTCCATTGATGCTTTAATCCAATGATGATATGTTTTAAATTCTCCTTCTCCTTCTCTTTCTCTGTATATCAGTTGTGTAGGGACGGGGGGGGCATGGGGCCAGTTTGCCCCCAGAGGCAATGTTTTTGGGGCGTCCTGGCTCGTAGCCATGCCCCCACATGCCACAGCCATGCTCCCATGTATTGCGGCCATATCCCCGCACACCATGGCTCCACCTCATGCACTGTGGCTCCCCCTCCCGCCCTCCCTCCACACACTCCAAGTTCTGCTGCTACTGTATATGCATATATTCTTTGCTGGGTGAAACCATCTGTAAATAGATACTACGTGCACCTTTTCCAGAGCATAATTACCCAACAAGAGCTATGGGCAGCACTAAGTTCATGACTCTCATGGCATGATCAGGCACTGCACAGTCAACCTTGAACCTTGGCCAACCTTGGCCAGTGCTATCATCTTTAATAACCACAAACACTTGTAACTGGGACTGGATTGTCCCTGTCCATTTGATCTGCCAAAATAGCCCTTCAAAGCTCAAAATATTTACTGGCTTAGTCTGAAGATTCTTATTTTCTGGGAATTTCTCATTTCTGGAAGTTAAAATCTTTGCTATAAACAAATCAGATAATGGACCTTTCCACACAAGGAGGTTAAAATGGGCCAAGGTGTCCTGTCACAGAGATCATCCACACCATGGATCGGACTAGGTTTGGACTATTTACCTTAGTGCCTCACCTTAGTCCGATCCAAAATGCCCCCAAGTGGTCCTTCTGCGTGCTAAGTGAAGACCGGAAAAATCCAGTCTTTCAATCTTCTGGAGTGCACCATTTCGTACCTGCTCACTTGTGCAGATGCGCAGGCTCACACCAATGCGAACCTGCGATCAGTGGAGGGCGGACTGTGGTTGTGGTTGTGGTCAGTGTCAGCGGTTGGTCTGGACCTACGAAGAACAGGAAGCCGCCATTTTCAGCCTCAGCAGTGTGGATCTATGGACCTCGCACTGCTCCGATTCGCCCTACAACAAGAAAGGAGCCCTGCAGAAGGGCATAAGGCAGTGGTTCTCTACCTGTGGGTCCCCAGATGTTTGTGGACTTCAGCTCCCAGAAGCCATGAGCATTGACCGTAGTGGCTGGGGCTTCTGGGAGCTGATGTCCACAAACATCTGGGGACCCACAGGTTGAGAACCACTGGCTTAAGGGAAAGTCCACATTGCTTCGAAGAGGGAAGAACCGATAAGTAACAGCACCGAGTGCTTTACTTGCCTTGTGCAGAAAGGGCCAATATCAGAGCTTGCAAAGGTATTTTTTTTGGGCTGCAACTGGGAGATTCTAAGAGCTGTATTGTACAAAAAGTAACTTTTCCAAACTCTCTATAATATACATAGTATGTGTAGTCTCCACAAAATCCTCCTACTCTGCTAACTCATCATGGTGTAAAGGTGATCTTGGTCTTTCAAAGGATATGCCATTGAATGGCAAGCTGTGGCAGGTTCTACCCAGAGGAAGAGATTTTTGAATAGAGAGCCTGATGGTGAACTACAAGCCTGCCTTCTGAAGGGTGTCCTGTGGAGGGGCTCATCACCAGCACTTTAGCCAATAGTTGACAAACTGACCACAGCAGCTACCTCACAACATTATTATATTCATAGTGATGGTTGTGGAATAGTTGCAACCTTCAGTCATAAAAGGATTACTCACACTGATTAAATCACAGTTACTCTTCAAGGCACTCAAAGTATAATCTGTACATTATGCTTTGGCATTGTTTAGTTTTTATCTATAAAGAAACAAGACTTCTGATATTTTAAAGAAACAACTTTTTTTTAGAAAATCATAAAGAGAAAACTGATGTTGCTACCTGGAATTGTCTCCAGAGAAGGCTTCTCTCTGTCTCTTTGCAGGGTAGTTGGTGTGAGACACCACTCAGTTCAGTTCTCATTAATATAAACACACACACACACACATACAATAAGTATGAAAGACATATTAAAGAGACAATGTATTATCCTACAGAAAAATATTAAAATATATGTCGTTATTAATATAGATAGCTTAAAGTTATGAATACAATACACCTGGAAAATACATTGTGTTATGTGGCAGAAGGACTAATATGATTTATTGCATATAGAGTATTTCTGTTAGATTCAAAAAATGAATGCAGCTTTTTGCTATTGACAATTTGGTGATCGTACAATTGTATACAGCTCCTCAAGGATGTTCAAGAATACAAGTACAGAGAACAGAGAATCGAAACAATGTTGTTCTACTATAAATGAGAGAAAACAAGAGATATGAAGCTGGCTTACATCACTTGAGGTTCTGTGTACATCTACTATTGTCTGCTCTGACAGATTTCCAAGGTATCACCTGCTTCCTGATCCTTTTAACTGGAGATGTCAGGAATCTTTTAGATAAAAACATGAGTTCTACCTGAGCTACAGCATCTTCCTAAATATGAGAACATATGTCTGTATATGTCTGTATTTTGGAGAAGTTAGTGATGCCTAATGGCCCTTTCTCTATGACAATAAAATCTCCTTTAGACCACTCTGTACATGGGAGTGGAACAGTTTTATGGTGGTCTATTTGTCTACACTGACCAGAGCAGCTTTCAAGGGCCTCAGAGCAACCCCATTACCCAAGATCTTTTGTCTGGCTATGCATAGACTAAATTTAAGTCTTATTAAAGGCATATTACATGCTTAATTCACAACTTGCAAAGACTTACTGGGCTTTGAGGCAGTGGAGGCAACAGTCACAGTTGCCCATAGGCCCAATACAAACACTGTCTCTAGAGACAACTCCAAGTAGCAACATAGTCCCAATACAAGCACTGTCATCTGCTTAGGCTAGGTGTTAGGAACCTGTGGCCCTCTAAATGTTATTGGGCTTCATATGTCCTAGTCACCATCAGTAAACGTCAGAGTTGATGAGTGGTATAGTCCATCAATATCTACAGAGCACATTTCCTCCCTCCAGTTCAGGATAAACATCTGCTGCTAACAAGTCATACAGATAACCAAATCTATTGGGGAAAAGAGATTCTTTGCAGCCAGGGCAAGAACATTACTTTTCTCAGCTTTTACCTGCTTCAGCCAGGGACTTACGGTGTTGCCCTTTTGCTACCTAAGGGACTCTAGCTCTTCCTTGATCCATAAAGTAGTTTTGCAAGGAGAACTGCGTTTATGTATGTACATCTTTCTGGTCTCTGTATGTAGTTTCCATTTCTCTATGTAGAATTTTTCCATCTCAAGAATGGTATTGACCAATGCCATGTTCTAGAACACACACTTTTTGTGTGTTCAACTAATTTTTTTTTTAAAAAAACTCAACATTCTTTTTCTGTCTTTTGCTGATAATAGCAGGCTCCAAGAGAATCTGAAACAATTTCACTGGGAGATCAGCTTCCCAAGTTGAAAAACGTTCTTCCTTTTAAGCCAAACCTCTGTTTAATTCTCTTAAGTCTGTGGGAGCCAGATCTACAGAATGTTTTCATGCTAATTTATATGGATTTTTAAATAAAGAGTCATGGAAATCCATACCTCATGTACATTTTCTTTCCATCCAACAGAATTACTTTGGCTATCGTGTCGTTCAGTGAAAACCACCTCTGTAAGCAGAGTGTGTCTGAGCAAAGGCTAGCAAAATGGAAAAATTCATTTCCAAAAATATAATAAAAGTTTAGGAGTAGTAAAGGAAGTGAATGTTCCTTGAACTTATGGTACACTCATCTATATTTCCCCATTATACTTCTGTTTGCACAAATTAAATTGTCCATAGCATTTAGAGCCAAGATAAAGATTTTTTTTCCCTTCTGCTGCTGTTGATTCTGACTTTCCCAGAAAAATGAATATTGACACATTTTAATATGTCTCTGATTAAAACGTGATGCTGAGGAATATCCTGATTTAATTCCCAACATTCCAATCAAGCAGCAGCTTTGAGTGATGTTGCATCACTCTCTTTCTAGACAAAACTAATGTTTTCTAGAGAACAACATTCACAAATTGGGAACAACCATGTGATATTATCTTGTTGCGAATGCATAGTGTGAGGCTGTGACCCAGGCTTACTCATTCAATGTACTTGTGACAAATCAAGCTGAATTTCAGAACAGAATACTTACACATTTTTACTTCTCCGTATCAATTGTCTCCATGCAGAAAGGATATCATGTGTGAATCATTACTTACTGATCTAGAACCTTTGTGGCCTATAGACCATATTGTATATATTTGTCAAATATCAAGTAATTCCATTCCTGATTTCTTAAAGGTAAATGCTCGTTCCATTTCTTATTGTTCACCATAGAATTCTGTAATCTAGGACAATTATGACTGACTATAACCTTAGGTTGGAATAGTTTCTGATTTTATATGTAGCTGTCTGGTCAGCAGAAAGAGTATCTTGATCCTGTCAGTGATGATAGGCACATCTTTGCCATTAATATGCAGAATTTTTCTTTTAAATGAAAGGAGCATCAGCTGGGGAGATGGCTGATAACAACTGGGATCACAGATGGCATAGGGGGACTTAACCCTGCTACAGTCTTGAGAAAATTCTGTCCCCTGAAGATGATATTTGCTTGGGAGCCCTCGTGGAGCAGTGATTAAATGCTGGTACTGCAGCCACAACATTGTGAGTTCGATCCTGCAGGGCTCCCGGTTGAGTCAGTCTTCCATGCTTCCGTAGCTCGGTAAAATAAATACTCAGCTTGTTGGGGGAAATTAGCTTACAGCATTGTAAACTGCTTTGGGAGTGCTTAGCACTGATAAGCATCATAGAAATGTAAATGCTATTGCTGTTGTGGGTGGGGACAGGATTCCCCATTGATTCCAGTGTGGTAGTATCTCTTAATGGAAATATGAGCCAAGATCCTTCTGTTAATTCTCAGTCTCCTTTCAGTTAATACACTTTTAATTTCTCTCTCTTTCTTTCTTTTGCATACCTGTATAATAAATGCAAAGTTAAGTTGGTCCTTAGACCTCTGTGCAAAGGACAAGCCTTCTGAGGAAAAATGAGTATTTGAGTCCTACCCCATCTGTAAAATAAGAGACCAAGAGGGCAGAGCTGACAGTGGTTGCAAACAGATCCATGAGAACAGGAGATACATGTGGGGACATATCTTATGAAATGAGTTTGATGAAATGACCACTGGTTGTGAAAAACGTATTCCCAATAAACCACATTACATTTTAGGATACCACAAGATAACTTTGTCGGTTTTATACATGAAGATCCTCAAAAAGGGAATGTAGGGAATTAGAAAGCAGTTGTGAGATCCAGCATGGTACACTGGTTCATGTGTTGGACTAGGGCTCCTGGAGACCAAAGTTCAAGTCCTTGCTCAGCCATAGAAATTGACTGGGTGACCTTGGGTAAGTCACACTCTATGAGCCTCAGAGGAAGGCAAGGGCAAACCTCCTCTCAATAAATCTGGCCAAGAAAATTCTAGAGCAGGGCCACATAAGTTGTAGTCCGCACATAACAACAATTCTTTTCAATTTTTTTCTGTATGTTTTTATGTAGTACTAGTCTATATACCTGGCGTTGCCTAGGATTTTATTTTCTTATGTTAGAAAGGATTTTATTTTCTTATGTTAGAAAGATTTGAAATCCTTTGTCTCTAATTCCCCAAACTGTCTTGTCTAGTACCTGTAACTTTCCTCATATTCCCCAATGCAATCTGTATTCAGAATTATTAACATATAGGGTTTGGGTTCCTGAGGCAATATACTGCCCTCCTCCTTGCTGGTGTCATGGGCTTCTAGGACATAAGACTCAGAGTCTGAGACAGCAGAACTTGCTCTGAGCCCCGACACAGAGACTGTTACAGCAGAACCTGGAGAGCAGACAGTACCACCACCCACCCCAGAGACAGAATGGTGGGCAGTGCCAGTCCCAGCAGGGAGCCCTGTTCATTCTGACACGAAAAGCGACTTACCAATACCCACCTTTGCCCAACATAGACACCACAAGAGTCTCCTACACTGCTCCCAGCGAACTTATACCAAGCAACAATTAATCAAGCACCAGCTGCACTGACCTCAGAACCTATAAGAACTGAGCCTTTCCCCTCTACCTTTTGTTGGTGATTATCTGACCATTTCTCCCGTGCTTCTGTTTGCTTTCCTTGCCTGTTGTTCTTGCCTTTGGCTTGTATTTATCTTGCCTGACTCTAATTTGTGGACATTGCTGGGACCATTATTTGCTTCTCATTTGTAAGGCTGTTTTCTTGCTAAAGTAAATTGACTAATTACATTGCTTCTTGAACTTTGGCCTTGTGTGTTATCATCTTCTCCTGGCTATTAGCCCAAACCAAGAAGGGATAGCTGCTAGGCCTCATCTCCATAGCAACTGGCCTATTCAGAGCTCTCTGGCTGAGAATTCTAAAGGCCCCTCCCTAAACTGCAAATCCAAGGATTCCATAGAATCTTCTTAGGCAGCCAATCATATGAGGTCTTCGCCTGACACAGCCAATTATATGAGATCTTCATCTGTCTGACACAGACAAACAAACTTTGACTATTATATATTAGTAGATGTTGTCTATTTTCTTTGTATGTTTTTATTCTGTACCATATAACTCTAATAAAATATTCTCTTATAACTAACCTATTCCATACTATATCTCTTCCTTCACATGTTCAAAGAGTTGAAAGCCTTTTAAAGTAGTTTATATTAAACTTTGTTGTATTATGGGAAAAGATGTAAATTATCATTCTCAATTCAAAATTCATGGAAGGGAAGATGAGTTTAGGAATGCAATGGTCTCTTGCAAAATGGTATGCACATAGTATGCTCAAAAGTTAAGTAAATAAAGAAGGAGGAAAGGCAAGAAGCTCCAGTGATTGGTGGCTTTGGGTGTAAGTGGATCAGTGTATCTACTCCAGCTTTCATTCTGAACTTTAAAGAAGCTATCCAAAGTGCTGAACCCTATCTGCTTCACATAGATTCAGCAGATTGGACGACCCCTTTCAAGTTTGACTAAAGCCCGGAATGGATTCACCACTCCAGTGACATGGGGTTACCCCAGCTGAGGAAGGAAAGGAAGTGCTACCATCCAGACCAAGGTAGCCATAACTGCCATCAACATCTCCAAAAGAAAAAGGCAACTATGTTAAGTCCACTTTTGTGAAGAATTTAACTGCTATCAGACCTTCCTGTAGGAAGGATGATGTGGCAAGATCAACTCTGTCTTCTCAACCCAGACATTGTAAGCTGCTTTGCTTCCAATCGAGTCTGGCTCAGGCAATGCAGATAATTCCCAGGAAGGAAGAACAACAGCAGTGCTTGAATCCTCATTTCCAGTCTTCTAACAGGTACGGACAAGATGAAGAGACCCTGCATTAGATTTAACAGAATAAAATGAAAGGCTTATATTTCAATAATACTAAGTGAAGACTCAATTATTATTTACCGTCCCACGGCTGCATAGCAATCCATGGGTAGAACAAGAGGAATGTTTTCAGAAGGCACTCTTTTTCACTTCCCATGTACTTAAAGTTCATCTTGCTGCACCACTGTGTTTGCATATTGGGTAAGGAGCCACTCCACAATTCACCCAATATGAAAAACGAATTAAGCGTAATCAGACATTTGTCTAAGCAGGTAATGTCGCCTGTATCTGTTGACAATTTTCACATCTGAATTTCTTATACATTGTTTCTCATTTTGATAGTATGAAATCAGTCTAGCTATTACTACATTTCATGAGCTGGTGGCTTCCAGGTATGCTTTCCTGAGTCGGCCGTACTTTGATTCCTCCCACCATTTTTTTTAGTTTACAACACCTGTTTGAATGATGGGAATGTTAAAATTAATGAGAGCAAGATCTGTTCCCAGTGCTATTGACATTCTCATGTAGTTTGGATAGCTCTGTTACCAGAATAAAAAGTTGCTATGTACTTTCTACACCAAAAAGAATGCATAGTGTACACAACAGAAATCCTACTTTCCTTACAATGTGAAAATGAAGGAAGAAAGGTGGCAGGCAGGCAGGAAGGAAGAAAGGAAGGGAGGGAGGTGTGGAACTTTCAGTGTGGAAACTGAGTTAAGGAACAAGTTCTGTTCCTTTATCTATGTGTCTTGGTCATGAAGAACTTTATTCTACAGTATTTGCAATGGACAAAAATGAACTATGTTCAATGGAGCTTCACCAGATCCCATTCTTCCTCAGAGTCCTCCTGTTTTTCCTAATTTGGTACAGGACAACTTCCTCTTTTTCCATAAGATGCTTGGTCCTATTCTGTGGCAAGGGACAGATGGAGAAGAAAACCTTGAGCTTGCCAAAGTTTACTGCTTTTTACTCATTCTGAAACAGTGGACATGGTGGTGATGTTTCATTGAAATATATACATTATTTCCATGTACATTTTTAAAAATGTACTTGTGTTATCATGCCACAACAATGAAAAGGCCTCTGTAGATGGTTGCTGCTGCAGTCTCCCAGAATCCCCAACAACTGGCCAAGATGGATAGGGCTTCCAGGAGCTGAAGTCCAAAACACCTGGAAGACCAAAGATTGAGAACCATTGCTCTAGATCTTTCCATATTATAACAGAAAGAGAAATATGGTAGGAGTTTACCCAGTCTTAACTTTTTTTTTTCAACCATAGAGTTTACCTTGTGCTGCATCCCATCTAATTAAAACAACCAACCAACAGCAACAAAAACAACCCTGCTTGGTGCACTCTGAATCTTTGCCCTGGACATTCTTGTCTTCCCTGCCTATTTCTGCAGAAACTCTTAGTTTCCTCTTCTGTTTATTGTGCTAGCATAACAGACATACTGGCAATGGCTTGCCTTTCCTAGTTTCTCTCCTGGCTCTTGACCTTGCTTCTAAATTTGTCCTGATCCCACAAGAGCTCCTCTTGTTGTTGTAATCCAGCCAATGGTTCTGCCTTCATGTATCAGGCAAACTGTTTGAAGAAGGGATTTTACCTGGAGCCTGTCATTTAGTTTATGGTTGCATCCTGCCCAAATGCAATAGCATATTGATTACTAGTAGCTCCGTGCCTAAATTATGTGCATGCACACCCACGTACACACGCTCATACACACACAGTTCTGCAATCTGCGCTCCAATGTGTATTTGTAACCTAAAGAACACTGTTTGTATAATTAGGTTTGAAAGAGAAGTTAAAATGTGACTGAAGGAATGACTGTGTATGTATTCACCCCACTTTTCTAGGTAGGGAATTTATTAATATTTCTCACAACAGCTAGAGCTTTGATTGCAATATAATTTAAATATATGAGTACATTGATTCAGATCATATACAGTTGCAATTTCAAACTGCCTCATCAGTGTTATTTACATCTAAATCATCTCTTCAGTTTTTCTGGTTTGGGGAGCATTACTCTTGTTATTGCTATTATTTTTGCTTTAGTTTGAATAATTCCAGTTTTGAATTTGTAAGGAATAAAAAATAAGTGTTGGGTATAAATCATAACTATAAGTTTGGTTCAGATTCACTGGTTCATCCTTTACATCCTTGGAAATGAAAGTATATTCTCCCACCTTAGTGACACAGATATCCCCCAACAGAACTCTGTACAGAGCAACTTGCTGTGGAATGCTTTCCTTTCAAATTGTCCAGGAATCACTGTTATTACTGAACAACTTCTCAATGACAAGGTTTTCCACTTCAGGTTTTCTCCTCACCTGATGAGAATGCAAAAGTGCAGTGATGTATTTAAGTCTTTTACTTTAAGCCTCAAGTCTCAAGTCTAGAAGCCAACTTTATACCCCAACCTATATTCCAGAATTATTGGATAGAGTGAAATAAATTTAGTTTTAACAATTTAAGCAGGGTTGGCTCTTCGTAATTGCAATTTTGCCATCTGCAGCTTTGGAAGTGGCGAATAGCATCCTATATTACTCCCCATTGCTGAAGATTCAAACACTTTAGAAGGAAGGATCCTTCCTCCTCAAGCCTGTTGCCTAACACGTTTGCTGTTCCCCCTAAGAAATGCACCTGCACTGTGGGAGTGAGTCTTATCTTCTGCTCTTAGGCAACATTTTAGAAAGCTCCTCCTATATGCAGCAGGGACAGGCTACGGAGCAGACCTCAAGCCTGCCTCAAGCCCATTGCCAAACCCGTTTGCTGTTCCCCTCTGAGAAATGCACCCACACTTTGGGACAGATTGTCATGTGACTAGTAGGCAAAAAGAAAAGGAGGTGTTGTTTAAAGTCTTGAGGTGTTATGATACTGGACCAAGGGCATCAAGTCAGTCATTAAAAATATAGTCTCCAGTTGAGTCGAGTCAGTGCCTCATTTATAGCTGAGTCAAGTCTGAGTTGAGTCACTGGACTGACTTAAGTCTGACTTGAGTCCAAGTCTATCGACTTGAGTCTACATCACTGCAAATGTGGGAGGAGTAGGACGGTAGCTATGCTTTTTGTTCACTCAATGAGGGTATGAAATTCTGAGGTGGCAGGTGGAGGTGATGAAGAAGGGAACTGTATACATCCATATACCTTTACATATAGCCCTTTAAATGCTCTTTACCACTGAGTTTTGCTGCAGAACTTTGAACTCAAAGCATTAGAAAGAAAAACTCCATTAGCATTTTTTAGGATGAAAATACCTTCCTCAGGTTCATTGCACTATTTCATGCTACCTTTTGCTTTGTTGTTGTTGCATCCAAGATCTGATCCTCAGTAATGCTGCACAACAAGAATGCACAACAATAGTGCTGTGTGCTACAGCAGAGATTGGTAGCTCCCACTCCAGTGTGGCAGGAAATCCACTCCAGGCTTTTGGCTAGACTTTAAAGAAGTTGTCCACAGTGTCCAATCATATTCCCAAAATAGGATCAGCTCTTTTAAAACTATCCAAAACCTGGGGTGGACTTGTTGACCCACTAACACAGGAGCTACCATGGCTACTGGAAGTTATCCCAGTATCCATGCTTTCCTCCTTGCCCTTGAGACCAACCCCTCTCAGGAGACAAGAGGATCATCTGGGAATCCTCTTTGGCTACCACAGGCTCAGTTTCCCCTCTTTTTCCCTGTAGACACACTATGTGTGGAAGTATAGAAATACGTTCCACATTTTTGGAGGGCTCATTCATTCTTCCCATTCTTGTTAAGCATGGCATTTAGGCTATCTCTTCTGAGATATATCTGGATGCTGGCTATGCTTGGAATAATTGTTCCAGTTCCAATTGTACGTATCACAGTTTCACTCATCTTTTTATCCTCTGAATTGGAAAATATTATGGAAGTGATAGTGCAGATTTGAGAATTTCTCACCAAAAATAAAATAAAATAATATAAAAAGAAGAGCCCTGTGCATGCCTCACTGATATTCACCTAGTACTGGCATATTTTGCATTCTTTCCCATGATGATTAATGGGGCATTCACACTTTTTAAAAAAAATCACACAATATTTTTCTTCTTGCACCGTCCCTGGTCTTATGAAAACAGTTAGTGAGCATTTGGCTTGGCTTTTGCAATCTGCGGTTTTGTATCTGCACAAGTAGTCTTGCATTGGCACAAATAGGGAGCCTTGTTTTCAGAAAAGGAAACAGGAGCTAAAAATGAGTCGAGGTCATCTCTGTTTCATTGCAACCACAACAAAGTCTGTGTAGTTTTGTTATTTTTGTTTCAACTGATGATTTATAGGATTTTTGCTAAGCATGTAATGTGCCTACAGAGAAGGAACCAGAGAACCAGAGGGCTGTATTCACAAGTGGTATTGGGTTTACACTTGAGATATAGATATTATTTTCTCACCTTAAATGCCCCCTCTCTGTGAGGATTTGCCCTATACAAACTATGTAATTCTAATAGAGGAGTGGAAATCATGGATCCCTCCAAATCTTGTTCCAGCAGCCTCAGCCAGCATATAATTCAGAGCAGGATGCAATAACACTTAGGGTTCAGAAGATAAAAGCACCTTTAAAACATTAATGCACCTTTAAAACACTTACACACAAAAAACTTTCCTATTCTAACAGCAATATATTTTGATTAAAGGCCTATTTCTGCTGTCATGGGAGTCAAGCATGGCATTCCTAATTACTTAAACAGGTCTAGGAAGTCTATCTATATGCCTTCAGTTTTAAACTGATGAAAAGGGCAAATTTTGAATATACTTGTGAAAATATTCAGTCCGAATGCAGACATCTATCTTCATATGCACTTAATAAAAAGGGAAGGGGGAAAAAAAATCTTGTCCTTTGAAGGAAATACATTGTATTGTCAGAATAAGATGTAGGAAAGAAATGTAACAAAAACCTTTGTGGGCCCATAGAGGCAGCTGATGTTTTCTAGGAAAGTGATGGCTGATGAAAGCAAAAACTTAAAACAGCAGAGTTTAGTCCTGTGGCTATTAAAAACACTGAGTCATTCAGACTAGAGCTCCTCTAGCTAACACAAGAGAGGGAATTTCAGGTAGGGCTTCTTTTGTGATATACATTTCAGGTTCAACTTGAAACTGCCTTTGCAGGTATCATACTGGCACACGAAGGGAGCAAAGATGAGTGGCTGTTTGATGTTTGTGGAAGTGGGTGGGAGGCAGGGTAGGAGGACGAGGGAGCTTCTCTGATTATCTTTTGTTGTAGCAACTTCTGCAGCTGAAAAGAGAAAACGGTTTCAGAGAACTCACCTTCCATCGCACAATGAAAGTATGGGCATGGACAATCAGGTAGAAGGGCATCATATGAACATAGTATCTAGCATATACCAGGTCCTCTAATTTGCAATTTACATTTGAAATACATTTGAAAATAAATTTGAGGCCTCTTAAATCACTGGAGGGAAAGAAAGCTCCTGTTGACTATACTAGCAGCATCTAACTTTTGTAACAGGTTCACATTAAGCCATTCTGGAGCAAAAGAATTTCAAACACCGACTGCAAGTATTACTCAGAGTTCGTAGAGAAGTTTAATTGTACAGTCTGTGGTAGACCCAGGCCATTTCCACGCTACACTGTTCTAGTGTTATTATTCCACTTTCAACATCCTATGGAATCCTGGGGTTTGCAGTTTAGGGAGTGGCATTTAGAATTCTCAGCCAGAGAGCTTTTTGGTCTCAGTAAGCAACAAACCCTAGAATTCCACAGGAGATTAAAAATGGAGTAATAGCACTATTACAGTGTAGTGCAGAAATGGCCACAGTGTCAGAAATATCTACCTGTGTTTCTATTTAGCTAGTCATATTACATATGTCACTTATGGAAGAATGTGTTATTCATTGCTTTGCAAATGTTACTGTTAATAAAGTTCTCATGGTCTTTCTTCATAGCATTTCCTTTTCACCTCCTTGTTCATGATTCTCCTGGTGCCCTTCTGTCTTTTTGGGCTTTGTAATTGCAGCAAGAATCTTGAAGTTTCTTTCTTGGACTGTAGTTAACAGAATCCATAAGCCAGCATTGCCAGTCGCTGTGTTGGCCAAGGAATCCTGGGAGCTGTACTCCCAAAAGAGACAGAGTTAATGTCAGAGGCAGAACTTTTCCAAGCTAATACCACACTCTTTGTTGGTTTTGGTACGACAGAGCTCCCCCTTTGGGAAATGAGGTGAGGCCACAAGCCTCTCACTCCAAAGGACCTTCTAATCATGTAAGTCACTAGCTCCCAGCCTATGGCCTTTTTGCCTTTGCAATGCTACCTTTCCAATGCTACCTTGTTGTTTTGTCCCCAAGTTTCTCAGCACTGTCCCACTTGCCTCTCCCTTCCATTATATGGGGGGCCTGACTGCAACCTGTCAACACTCTTTTGAACTCCTTTCCCAGGCATCTTGCTGTTTGCATGAAACTGTAGCATAAGGACCTTTCTGTTGTTTATGGAACAAAGGACACTCATGAGTGAGGTCTGAGTGAGCTGTCAGCTGCTTAGAGACACTTCCCTACACACTGCAAACAAACAGAGGATAGAGAACAAATATGTGCGTACATGCTTTATAACATGTCAGAGCATCAGTCTGACTGGAAGCACAGACTCTCTAGGGTTATAGGAAGTGCTGTTTCTTAGGCCATTTCCACACTATACCCTAATAGTATGATTATTCCACTTTCAACATCCTATGGAATCCTGGGGTTTACAGTATAGGGAGGGGCTAGCCAGCCCCTCCCTAAACTTCAAACCCCAGGATTCCATAGGATGATGAAAGTGGAATAATTGCACTATAAGAGTGCAGCGTGGAAATGGTGCTGGGCTGCCCATTCCCTGCTCTCCCCACCCCTGGTTTGTTTCCTGCAAGAGTGGAGGCTGTTGTCCCCTCAAAAGCAGATTCTGATCACTTTCAGGTGGGTGATCAAATGTTAGTTTTTCAGTGTTTTGTTAAGGATGGCTAATTTATGGATGAAGATGTAGAAGGTTTCATTTCTTTCTTTTCTAACAAAGGTTCTATCAACAGGCAAAGCACTGGTGAAGCTGTCATCTGCAGCCTAGTGGTGTTCGTTCCTCACTTGCAACAAAATGGCCCCATGGGAGTGATGCCACTTCATGACTTCCCAGGGGAATTGGTAGAGATAAAAATAGCGGGCAGAGGGTGGGGGCAGCCATTTTTCTTTCTTAACTGTGCCTCAGGGAACTATAATACTTTAGGATATAGCATTGTTCCCACTTGTCCATTCTGTAGCAAACAAGGAATGTCACTCACTGCAGCTCCACTACCATTTAAAGTGTTAGCAACATTTTCTTATTATAACAAAAAGCTATTGAACACCCTGCTGCCTTGTCTATAGTTTTAAATGACTCATCTTCCTGACAGTTATTAGACATCCACCAAATACTATGAACATTATTGATGTCTTTAGGTGCCATTTTTTTATCCCACCATCCTAAACAGACGGAAATTGGGCGGGGTGTGTGTGTCAAATACTTAAAGCTAATATTTCTCAACACCTGACCTACTATCTGGGAGCTTTCACACTAGATAATTTATAGCAGTACAAATCCTCTTTAACTGTCATGGTTCCATCCTATGGAATCTTAGGATTTGCAGTTTAGAGAGAATTATGTAGAATTTTCAGCCAGAGAGCTTTAGTTGCCTTACCAAATTACAGATCCCAGGGTTCCATAGGATGTTCTCACTGAGGAAAGCCTTCTCAGTGGCTGTTCCCAGACTTTGGAACTCTCTCTCTAAAGAAGTCAGAATGGTCCCTTCCTTGCTTTCCTTCTGTCAGCCAGTCAAAACATTTTAATGCCATCATACTTCTAGAAATTGACTGGTGTGGTATTTCAATGCTATGCAGTGCTGTTTTTAAGATTTGCATGTAGTCTTTTAATGAATGTTGATCTTTTTAATATTTAATGTTTTAACTTTATAGTGTTTAATCATTTAAAAAAACTTTATACTTTTATTAATCACTTTGTATAGTTTTTAATTTGCATTTTAAATGTGTTGTTAGCCACCTTGAGTCTCATTATTGGGAGAAAGGAAGGATAAAAATGAATATACTATTCCAAATGATGAGGATGATGGGAGTTAAAATGGAATTGGTGCTATAACTGTGTAGTTTGAAAGGGTCTGAGGATGCCTGGGGCTGAAACTTTTAACTAGAGCTGCCCAGAGGGACTGCTGTTTTCTAGCTCGTATCAGCAGCTGATAGGAATAAATTCCCAGTACAGAAATGCAGTGAGAGAATTAATTTTATTTGTGGAATTTTGTGGAACTTTACTTTGTTGAATGACAGTTGCCTGTCATGCTTCTGGATTTTTCCTGGATTCTTTGGGTTCTCAGCTGGAATTCAACAGTTCTAAAGGAGAAAATCTTGAGTATGCTCTGTTATAGACCTTCCCATGTATATAAATGTATTCAATGCATTTACCATCTTTTAAAAATATTGTTATTTTCACTTAATGTAGAATTAAACTTCCCATTTTTCTACATTGTGTATTTTACATCTTCATTGCTGTGTAAATGCACATTTAATTTATACCTTGGGGTTTTCTCCCTCCATTTATACTTTTGGTTACCCATAAACTACCCTTTTATGTTTAATTTTCCAGATTGATGTAGAACTTAAATTTCCCCCCTCCAGTATTTTCTATCTGAAACCTCTGTGCTTGGATAAATGCACAACTTTTGAGAGCTTTGGGATTCCTGTTGCCTTGTTTCTACTTCTACAGAGAAAAGTAAGCAAACAGACTGAATATGGAAGTCTAAATTACAGTGTTGTATGTGCTACTTTGAACGGAAAGACAGAGAAGAACAGTTTGTAACATCTTGTGACAATTTATCCATCGATAACAGACTCCCTGTTGTTAAGGCGGCCAATGAAACTGCCATGCCATTTTTGCTGTGCCTTTTGCTTTGAGTCAAAATAGTATACAAGGAGCACTTAGTTGCTTTTATCAGTTGCTTTTTGTCCATCTGGTTTTGCACCCCTGAACCTCCCTTTAAATGATCTTTCTCATAGTGGGCTGTGTTAGCATGAATGAGTTTTTTTTCCCCCATAAAGACCAAATGCAGATGCTGAGTGACAAGTGTAAAACCTGGAGAAAACGGAAATATATGAGCAAACTGAAAACAGAAATAAAGCAAATGAAACCTAGTGATAGTAAATTGCTATACATCAAAGACAGTACAATAGGTCTCAGAGGTCTTTTCCTGCATAGAGCTTTGGGTGTAACCTACAGAGTTGATTCAACAGGAACTTTCTTTATGAGAATCTGGAGGAGGGATGAGTGATTAATTCACAATGAATAATTTATCTGACGAATTTAGTCTCTCTCTTTCTCTTTCTCTCTGCTTAAGGTTTGCCTGCAAGCAGATTGAAGTTCCCTTAGACCAAATGTACTTGTTACTGGAAAAAAAAATCATTTTTCCCCCCGAATCAAATCTATTCCAGGATGTGCTGCTGAACATATTCCTTGTGGGATCTGTTATTCTTTAGCAGTAGGCTAGTGCTTCTTGCTACTGAATGCATATACCAGTCACCCTGACACTCTAAGCAATGAGGGGCAAAAGCTTCCCCAGTCAGAAACAACAAAAAAATGGTGGGGCTACCAAATATGCTTTCAGGACTGGTGTGTGTGTGTGTGTGTGTGTGTGTGTGTGTGTGTGTGTTGGGGGGGCACTTTTCATGGCTGTAACTGAGCCTGAGTTTGGGCAGAAAAGGGGCCAGAATGTCTGTTTAAAGTTTCTTACAAGGTGGTGGCCAAGCTACCAGCCACATCCATTTGTAATGAAACTGAAAAGTAAATAGCCAGAAGGGCAAGAAAAATTGCTGGAGCAACCTGTGGAACAATCACAAAGGTCTCTTCTCATTCTGTGTTGCTACCACCTTACTAGCTGAGTGAAGAGGCTGACTATGGCTCCCCCTGGGTGAAGAACAACAGAAGCATTTTGTAATGATCAGAGACCAAGAAAGAGGCAGAAAGTGAACTCCTGAGGCCTGAAAAAGGATCTAGGGATGTCTGATGTCACTGTTGGTTGTTGGCTTCCATGTCAGTGGCGTGGTGAATCCACTTTTGAGTTTTCCTTTGACCTTTAATGGGGCTATCCAAGGTGCTGAATACTATCCCCAAAACAGGTTCAGTAGATAGCTCCTTCAGTGTTTGGACTAAATTATGAAGTGAGTTCACTTCCCTGTTGACATGGAAGCCACTAGCCTTATATGAAGGAGCTGTATACTGCTTGGAGAAGTCCTGTGCTGATGGCAACCATGCTCGGGTTGTATATTTTTAAATCAAAGTGTTTTACAAATATTTTAAAGTCTGTAGTCATCGCTCTCTTTCAAGAAAACCAGTGTGTTAGATAGAATATTCTTTGCATAAACTCATATACATATCTGATAATGACTTAGGCACTCAGGGAAGGATGTGTGTGTATACTCAGAGAACACTGGCTATGGAGTATAGATGTAAAGCTTTGCTCATTTCGTTGTCCTATGCAAGAATGATTGATTATGAAAAGTTCCTCCTCCTGGGCAAGATTGCAAATATTTGTGTTCATTTTTGAGGATATTTGCATGTTGGAACTTATTTTTAGTGAAAAAAATAATTTGTGCAAACAAACATTTTTTTATGCAGAAATGTGTAAAAAAAACCTTTTAGTATTAAGGTGTTATTTTTGCAAAGGGCTTTTTGCGTGCGTGTGCGTGTGCGTGTATATATATATATATATTGGGTAAAAAAAATCCAAAGAGCAAAAAAAAAAAAATTGCAGTGGCTGATTTGCAGTGTTTTCAGCAGACATCTCAATGTGTCAGAGCCTTTTTATCATCAAGGATGGGAACATTTCTGAGTGTTCTTTACATCCCTCCTATAGAGTGACTAGTTTTCAGAAGGGGTGGATAAGGTGATAACCCTGTGCAAGCTCCACTCTGACTGTATGTCAGAAGTAGGTCAATAAGTATTGAGTCTGAAAAGGTGGCTCTGCGTCCTCTAAGCGTACATCTCTTAGCTCAGGGGGACTTCTATATCTTTCATGTTGCTCCTGTTCTCTGCCTTGGAAAGCCAAATCCCTCTTGTCCCTAGAATTAAACATAGATTTTATCCCCATAAGTATCCAGAACACATCATCACAGGATCAAATAAAGTCAGTGGCAATACTGAGAGTCCATTCATCTTCCCATATGACATCTGTTGTCATTAGCCAGCAGTAGCTTTCTGCTTTCTACATACGTCAAAATAGTCAGTCCTTTTACCCAAAATAATTACAGAATACAAACTTGACCTTAGAAGGGGCAGTATTTCTCAACCAGAGGAACAATACTTCAGCCGCCTGTGCTACTCTTGGCTGAGTTTAAAGTGGCCATTCTTGAATGAAGGAACTTCACCTGGAGACTTCAATGTGAAAACGCTGAATTACAGCCCCTGTGGTGTAATGATCTGAGGATGCGGCTGTAACTCTGGGAGACCAGGATTCAAATCCCTGCTTAGCCATGGAAATCAACTGCCTGCCCTCGGGGAAATCATACTCTCTCAGCCTCAGAGGAAGGCAAAGGCAAACGCCCTCTGAACAAATCTTTCCAAGAAAACCTTGTAATAGGTTCACCTTAGGGCCACTGTAAATCAGAAATGACTTGAAGGCACACAACGACAATAGGGTATCTATCACTGACAGCCTGAATTGAGATAACGCTTTTTAATCCCATCATAGATTTTAGTTAATTTATGAATACTAGGATATTTGTGTTGCCATTGCTACTCTCAGCGATCAGTCACTATGCTTATTTTACATACCTTTATGCTTGTCACAATTGTCACACTGTATTTCTTTTGCATTTCATTTCCCTGTGACCTCATTGTTTACATTTTTCCCTTTACACCCATGTGTATTTATGCCTCCCAGCTGATGTAGAGGTGCCTCTCAGGTAATTTTAGATGCTGAGCTAAATTGTCTTACAGGCAGCCCTTTAGAACACCATATGTACACCTTCAGTTGTGAAAGATATAAGTAATATTTCTCTCCCTTCCTCCCCCCACCCATTTCTTGCTTTGTAACTCCTACTATATGTGCTAGAGCAACAACTATAAGCCTGTGCAGATTTGCCCTTTAAACTCACTCAAACCATAACACCCTTATGACTACAGGAATGACAGAGGGTTTTTTTTTTTATGCTGTTAAAGATCCTGGGGAAAGTAGCACTTTCTGGAATAGAGCTCCCAGAATCTCTCTGTCAGCATGGACACTAAAAACTAGGACTTGTTGTCCAATGAAATAATTTTCCTACGGTCTTATTCATAAGCATCCCTTAAAAAAAAAGACACAGTGAAAAGTTAAAATAATAAAAATAACACCAGTGGCCATATGCATACTTGCTGGAAGCCCAGTGCTTATAAGAATTAAAATTTTGAATAAGATTTAATGGGCCCTGGCATAAGCATGCCACCCCAACTGTCCAGTGCTGCCTTTATCACATGCCTGCTACTCTTTGGGCTTTCATTTCTGGGACTCTGCCCTTTGGCCACCAAAGATAGCCTAGTAGTACTTCTTCTCTGATATAGCAGATTGTAATGTATCAAATCTTATGCTATAATAAGCTTTGCTTGTGTTTGCTTTTAAGATGCCACAAGACTCCTGATAGTTTCTCTTTTGCTTTTACAAGTATACCTCAGTTAGTGATCTAGAGACCTTCCTGGTATCACTTCTTTAAGAAAAAAGTTAGCATGGGAGGCATAAATAATGTAGAAAGAATAGGGATAGGGCTTTACACCACACACACAAAATGAAGAGTATCTGTTTCAGGAAACTTTGTATTTGAATGTAATAACCAAGTCAGGTAATCCTTGCACAAGTAAATAAAAACATTTTGAAGCCTCTAAAGACCACTCAAATGCTTTTTCCAAAATGCAACCACGGACGACTTTTCCTTTCACCACCCTCCCTGTTTCTTATGGTTTCTATTTTGGTGGCCAAAACATCTATGCTTTTTAAAGAACACATGCTGCAGTAGCTAGTGAGGCAGCTGTATCTCTTCTTTCCTTTTCTCTCTGTTTTGCGGTTCGTGCATGCACAGCAAGGGATTCTGGAGCCAGCGCCTGCTTGCCTTGTCTATTGTAAGCAGGCACATATGGCTACAGTCAGATAGGCAAAAGCAACATCCCCCTCTTTCGCAGCTCAGACTTTGTTTGTTGCACTGTTTACTGGAGACATGCTCCTGCAACCTGATACTGACAGTCTGGGTTTCTCCATCTCTTCTTCACCATCCTCCCAAAGCTAATCCTGCCAAAAAAACTCTAGTGAGAAAGAGAATGATTAGAAAAAAGGGGGGAGTAGGGGCATAAAAATGCTTTGTAAAATCTTTTTCATTATCAAAGGCTTTGTTAACTGAGGTATGCTTGTATTCTATGTATAGTATAAGGAAGGGGGATAGGAAGAATGTAGCAGCACCTTTAAGATTGATTTATTTAATCCAGTTTTTCCAGATACAGCAGTGGAACTAATATCCAGCCTCATCTATAACGACAGTTTCTTAGTTGTGCAGATGAGATCAGAGTGTTACAGGGCTTACAAAGATATTGTTTGTGACACTGGGCATAAACCTTCAAACAGCTATGTAAGGTGATTCTGGTCTGTCAAAAGAGTAGCATTGTCTGTGATCAGTTGTCTGTCTTCAGTTAGCTATAAATTCATTGCATTTTACATCAGAGTGTGGGAAGGTTCCACTTCTGCAAGCCAGCCAGCCAGCCAACCAGCTTTAGCTGTCTATTTATAGAGGCCAAAAATACACGGTGAAATCTCTTGCGGAGACACTTATCTATTATTGCCACTAGATGGTGCTAAGCATTGTTTTGGAGGCACTTCCTACGTGCCTGTGTCACTTTCACGGCCTTTCTGTTTTCTGCCGGGCGGTTAGAGCTCATTGAGAAGAGGTTGGTGTTGTGTAAATGGATGCAAACCTAACAGCCAAAAGGATGGCTATTCCGGACTGCAGCCAGTCAGAAGTCTGAGGAAAGACTCCAGTAAGACATCTTGATTGCGGTTTCATCTTTGAAACCATTTGAGCTCCGCAACCTGTTCTCAGCAGTTGGTACTGTTTCAAGAATGTTGGCGTTTCTGCCAATACAGTTTTTCCTTAGACCAGGTGAGGAATATCTTTCAGACAGCAGTGGAGAAGGCAGTTAGTCGAGAGGCATGCCCGATCTCCGCCTCCCAGAATCAATGCCTTGTTATCAAATAAAGAATTGGCAAAGACATGAGCAGAGAGCTAAGCAGCAGGGCCAATTTCCCTATAAGCAATTTCCTCTCTTAGTGCACTTCTTTTGTTTTTTTTACCTCCCTCAAAGCCTGTGTAATTAGTGTGATGCAAAATAGATAGCTAAGTATTCTGTGATGTGTGCTGGTACTGACCATCATTAAGTTGATTTCCATAAGACATCAGGAACAAATTAAAATGTCCTACTGTTTATTACCCACTATCACTGTTTTATTTGATAAATGTTGGCAATGTTAAGGTGATGTCATCTGATGAAAGTGTATGAATACTCAGAACTCCCTCCCTAGGGAAGCTTGACAACAACAATGGTAATGGCTAATAATAATAATGGTAATGATATTTTTTAAAATTATGAACAAAATGCAAGCAGCAAAGTTGTAATAATCCTGTCCTTGGATTTAGGACAGTCTCTCCATTCCTCTCCCCCGGCCCATCCAGACAAAACATTGTTGCTGTTATACTGTTTCTACCTTGGTTGCACTGAAATTATTCAGCTTGTACATTTCTCATGGCCTTTCTTTTCACGTGTTCAAGAAAACCAAAAACAGAATATTGTATATATTAACTAAAATCTGTTTCCTTTTTTTTTATCCATTGGCTGTAATGTTGCCTTGGGGAGCAACAGAGAACGCATCTGCTCCACGTTTTACGTAATAACTTGTTGTTGTTGTGTCCCTTCAAGTCATTTCTGATTTATGGTGGCCGTATCACAGGTTTTTCTTGGCAGAATTTGTTCAGAGAAGGTTTGTCCTTGCCTTCTCTGAGGTTGAGAGTGTGGCTTGCCCAAGGTCTCCATGGCTGAGCAGGTGTTCGAGCATTGGACTCCCAGTGTCCTAGTGCAATGTTCAAATCATTACGCCGTGTGCTGCTCAGGTCACAATTCTATCTGCCTTTCATTCTCACTTTGCAGTTTGCCAACTAAGGAATGTTACGGGAAGTAACTCTCAACTATGAAAATGTACTGTTGCTGTGTTACTAGCTTTCAGAAAACACACCTTCGGTTTATCTTCTTTGAAATGACAGTAATAATGAATTTTCACAGGGGGTGGAATGAAGGTGAATAAAAGAAAGATTTCTGCATTTTGCTGATAGAAAGGCCTTTATAAATGGCTATCACTGAAATGTCTTCAAGTCCCCTCCCTCTCTGTGCGGGAAAGCTTAAATTTAAGTCTACTCACTCCTGAGTAGGCAGACAGATCCTACAACATGGGTACATGATCCATAGCCCTGTGACAGAAAGTGCATCTCTTCACAAATCTTTTTTTATATCTATCCAGGGGAGAAGCATGGAGAAATAATTTAAGAGAGATATTTGTGGCTGCAGAATGTTATAGACACGTTGATCATCAGTGCCAGAATTTTTGAGCCACCCAACATCCAAATAGTGTGCATGCCAAAAGCCACTGAGCTCAGATTTACACTTTAATATGTTTGTCATTAGATTTGGTATTCATCTAATGTAACCTTCCCAATATCCTGGACACTGTATGAGTAGAGTCAGATTGTTTTATGGTACTGCAACACACTCTCACACACACACAAACATACACAGAGAACAGAATATGCATTTACAAGCCAACAACACTAATGTATATCAAGCCATCAAAATAAAATTTCTTCCAAACTAACAAACACCCTCAGCAATAACTTTACCCAACAAAGTGAAAAAACAAGGTCATTATTTGTATAAAAATGTATAAAATCTATAGGTATTTTTAATCTTCCCTGTTTCAGGCTTTGTGAGGATGCGGGGGGTGGGGAGAATGGAGAATTTTATAGCATATGAATTAAGGTTTAGTCATATAGTTTAACAAAGTGGGTGAGAAACAATCATATCTAAATGAAAAATTTTGAATAATTGAGTCACCCAAGGGAATAGAATACACAAAACTGGGCTTGCTCCAGATTTAGGACTGGGAAACGGCAGCATCCTTCCTATGGAAGCCATGCAAATACTACACAGGGCTGGGAGACGAGGCCAAAAGGAGTGAGATGAGGTGTGGTGGTCCTCCGAAATAGTGAACAGATGCTTCCTACCATGGAAGGCAAATCTAGGTTCAATTTATTGAATTCAGTTTAACCTCTTGTTCTAGGTGGTAAACAGAATGCTGCTGCTACCAGAATAATGCCTTATTTTCACAGAGCTTTAAAATGTGGGTTTTTTTGGATTGTAATGCTCAGAATTCCCCAGCCAGGATGGTTAGCATGGTGTTTTTCTAGTCCCCAAATGTCAACTTTTCAAACTTAAGTTATTTAGATATACCTGCACTTGGCCTCTTTTTTTTCAGAGGCAAGTGTTTTTATGATAGAAAATTTTGAGGCTGAAAATGCTCAAAGTTACTGGAAAATTTAATGCTCTTGTAATTATATTATTTGTAGCTCAGTGTATTTGTATTTGGGGAAGGGCACTACTTTCTCTTAGAATCATAGAATCATGGAGTTGGAAGAGACCACAACAGCCATCGAGTCCAACCGCCTGCCATGCGGGAACACACACTCAAAACACCCTCAGCAAATGGCCATCCAGCCTCTGTTTAAAAACCTCCAAAGATGGTGACTCCACCAAAGGTGACACTCCTATAGCCAACTACTTAGTGTAATTACAGAACACATCGTCATTCATTTCTGAGTAAATATAAGATTGCATTGATAGTTACACATTGAGGCCATTTCCGCACTAGGCTGTTATAGCGCGATGATTCCACTTTCAACATCCTCTGGAATCCTGGGGTTTGCAGTTTCGGGAGGGGCCAAGTGGCCCCTCCCGAAACTGCAAACCCCAGGATTCCAGAGGATGTTGAAAGTGGAATCATCGCGCTATAACAGCCTAGTGCAGAAATGGCCTTATACTTTCCCGTTTATTGTTTAATGTACCGTTTTCATCTTTCTTGCTTGTTTGGAAAGCAGTTAAAATTTGAGTACGTACCTATACTTGTCATATGTAAGTAAGAATCAGCAATGGATGTATTAAACATAAATCGTTTCACATCTTATCTCCTGGATAATGGGCGCCTTAGACGAGCTCTTCCTTTAAACCCCTTTACTTATTCTGTCTTTATCTACTCCTTCTTTTAAAGGTTTTGAAAATGAGTAATCAGCTTCAAAGAATGCAGCTACAAGTGACATGGGCCTAAATTTGTGTACTTGAAAGTAATTTTATTATCGCATCCCATAATGTCATCTAATACTATGTTGTGGTATTGTGGTGTAAAGCATTTTCTATAGTTTAAAGTGGTTGCCTCTGAAAGTCTCTGGCATATGTGTTTTTATGTATTAGCGTTCATAAAAGAGATTCCACTTGGGAAGATTTACAGTGTTTAAGGATTGTGTGCCAGATGGCGAAAGCCATATGTATTGCAGAGTCCTCAGAGAAAGGGTGTCTTCCCCTCCTCACTGCCACCCTCTTTGCATTTGTTTTTGTTTACTGAGAAGAATATGTCTCTGGATTCATAAAGTTTCCACATGGTGGAACTTCTGCATCATGAAGGAAGGCACTAAATCTGTCTTCCTAAATCTGAACTGTTGGGAATTATAAAAATAGTAGTTGAAAGAGGAGATGGGCAGGCTGAGGCCATAGAGGACGAGTAATTGTTTTTATACTCATACGCAGGACTTAATTGCTCCAACTAATTGTTAGCAATATTGCCTATCTTGTGGAATGTTTAATTCAGGATGGTCCCAGGCCCATCCTGAAGAGGGCTCTTCAGCAAAAACAGGCAGACATGCTCTTTCCACTCTGTTTAATGGAAGTTGCTAAGCAATAGGTTGAAAGTGACATTTCTAGACCGGGAACGGACACCTATACTGGGTGCAGGGCCAGTTTTCTGCCCTGTAGATCCTCCAGGGGCCAGACAGACTTCCTCAAATGCCAAAACAGAACAGAGTACAACCAGAAATGGCAAGGTGTCTATTTCTGGTTTTGAAAAATAGATTTTTTTAAAAAAATGTTAAATTACACAGCTGCCCTTCCTACAACTGTTTAAGAATGAATTGCTGTTTCTGAAGGCCTCCAAGGACCCCTCCACACTACCAACTGTTACAGTGCTATAATTCCACTTCAAATGTCATGACTTCATCCTGTGGAATCCTGGGGTGTGTTGTTTGGTGAGGCGCTAGATCTCTCTGGCTAAACTACAAATCCCAGGATTTCAGAGATGGAACAATGTCTGTTGAAGCAGAATCATGGTGCTATAACTGTGTAGTGTGGAAGGGCTACAGGAGAGGCCATTCACATTTTTCTGGCCAGAAAAAGAAGTCTGGGGAATTTAAAGGCCTTGGGAGGACCACATGGAGTCCAAGGCTGTACTTTGCCTACAGCAAGACCAGAATGTGAAGATGTTCTCACATGAGATGAAGGGCATAGTGGGAGGTGGAGAGCAGATATCCCACCATCGTTAGAATTCATTGTTCCTGGATATGGTAATAGTTATATTAATTACCATATTTGCCAGTGTATAAGATACACTTGTATATAAGACACACTCCATTTTCAAACAGTATTTTTCAGGAAAAAAAGTGAGTCTTATATGCCAGCAGATACAGCAATTATCTTTGAAAATGTCTGCCTTATCTTTTGGCCCCCAAAAGGGCACCCCGGGAAGCCATTCTAGATGTGGTAGTCACACTAAAAGAAATAGTAAACATTACCAAAATATTGTATCTGGGATCTAAATGCATGAACTTGAAAACTCCCAGAAATAGACTTGGTTTATCTCCTGTGGTAAGAATGGTGCCTTAATATTGGATTATCTGAAGCTAGAATCAGTTTTTAAAAATGTGGGTTTCTCTTTATATGCCCTATTTTTATTTCCAGTCCTAACCATTACTGGAGACAAAATACTATGCTAGATATACTGTCAGTCTTTAACTTTGTACAGCTGTTCTTGTGTTATTGTTCTCTGCAAGGCATTCACATGAATAGAAGAATTGACATATGGATCTAAACAATATACGAGCATGAAATCACACACAGATTTTTGTATTCCACAATTGGAAATACTGTTCAGGACGCATCTGTAGCTCTCAGAGACTTCATAGTGCATTTGTTAGATGAGAGAGGTGTGTATAAGTGGGTCAGAGAGAAAGATGGTGTATGTGTGCATCTATATGTATGTGCTAATTCCAGTATTGTTCCCAATCAGAATCAGAAATGAATGGATCATACACACTCGCTAATCAGCCCCATTCATTTCAGTGGCTTTACTGTAGTTGGGACTGAAAATGGATTTACTTGTATTTGCTGGCATAGAAGACGCACTGTGTGTATTTATATGCCAGCAAATACTATTTCCTGGTGTATAAGACACACCATCATATAAGATGCACCCCATTTTCAAACAGTATTTTTCAGGGGAAAAAAGTCTTATATGCCAGGAAATACAGTAATTTTATATCTAACATATATGTTTTATGTAACAAATGCATTTTGGAAGTGCTGCAACACTTTTTACAGTTCCTATGTAATGCACAGTCTAACCCTTCCTTTTCCTTATTACAGCAGCATTCCCCAGCTGGCATACTCTCCAACTGTCCTGATTTGGCAGGACAGTCCTCTGTCATCCTATTTTTTCAGTGACTTATATCACAGTTCCTCTCTCTCTTCTTGCCATCTTCTACCTTTGTCCTCAGTGTATTTCCATTGCTGTAAACAAAATTCAGAGTGCAAAGGCACCTCGCTGTTAAGGATGGGCCAACCGAATCTTGAATCCTCAGCAAAGATTTGAGATTTGCGGATCTGAATCCCCATGTCAAAATAGGTGAATTGAATCTTTCGAGTCCACTCATCTTCCTGCCTGCCGCTGGCACAATCCGGCTGGGGGCAAGTGGGAGGAGGTGAGGGGGAGCACGATCTCACATTCCCCCCCCTTTCCTGTCTGCTGCCAGCATGATCTTGCCCTGGGCTGGTGGGAGGAGGTGGCGGTGAGTGCGATCCCGCACTCTGCACTCCCTGCTCTTTTCCTTCCCGCCACCAGTGTGATCCTGTCTGGGGTCTTGAAAGTTTTCTGAAAGTGAAAACTATTATTTAATTTGTTTTTCATTAAACAAAGATCTCAAATTCTGCTTCAACAACATTTTCCAGTAGAGGCACTTTCTTTCCTTTGCTTTTAAGACCCTTTTTTAAAAAAAGATTCAAAAGATTTGAGATTTGTGGATTCCCAGAACCTTCCAAGGATTTGGATCTTGATTTGGAAAATTCTGGATTTGTCCCATCCCTACTTGCCACTATATAACTCAGCAGCAGGGGAGGGGAGGGGAAGAGAGGAGGTGGAATTTTACCTTTCCCAGTAGACTTAGCCAAAAGCAAACTGCTGTAGCCTCTTCTAGCTTGTCTCTTTTTCCTCATTAAATTTTTTTTTGCACTTTTAACCTCATGTTGCTTGGCCATATGTATCTCAATTTTTGTCTGGGAAATGTTGGAGAGTATGAACCTGGGACAGCCAGCATGTTTTGAGGGTTGGACTATGACCCTGGAGACTAGAATTTGATTTCCTGCTTGGCCATGGAAAGCCACAGGGTGACTTTGGGTGCATCATTCACTCTCAGCCCCAGAAAACCCCATTGATAAGTTCGCCTTAGATTGCCCTAAGTTGGAAACAACTTGAAGGCACACAACAACAACAAAAACAAATTTCGTTCCTGGAATTTCTAAGAATTGACTGTGCTAGGTGTGACTGATAGGAGCTGAAATCCTAAGCACCTGGACAGGAAGGTTAGGGAAGATTGTGTTGCAGGAATTGGGCAAGAATGAGGCCTATTCGTTATGTACCCTGTTGTCTTTTACATGTAGTTAAAGCAGCTAACTCTCACTGAATTCCTAAATGTAATTTTTCCAAGCTCTTCCTCACTGTTTATTTAATACGTCCCCCACTGCCCCACGTGACAGCAGGTGGAGGGAGGACGGTCTTTGCCGCCCTCCCGCGAGAGGAGAACACTGACGGGAGGAGGCGGGGCTTGAAGGCGCTATTTAAGGCTGCCCCGCCTCCCCCTCGGCCTCTTCTCTCTGGATCTTGGCAAAGGAGGAGGACGCCGCTGCGCAGCGCAGAGCCAACCGCGTGGTCAGCTGGGAAGCATTGTTCAGTTGCAGTGGAGGCGGCGGCCGCGCTTTTTGAGTGTGCAGCCTGCCTCTCCGCCTCCGCCTCTTTACTTTGCTTTTATTTTCGCCCATCCGGCCATTAGCTCGGCGGTGGATGCCGTGGCCAGCCTGGCAGGCCCGCCACGTGGGGGCTGCCGGGAGGTCTTCCTTCGGGATCCAGCAGCACGTGCCTACGTCTTCGCCTCCGTTTCCCTCTCCTCATCCGGACTGCCTTTTCCTCGGCGGCGGTCGCCACGGCTGGCCCTGTAGGCCTGCCACATGGGCTGTGGGAGGCCCTTATTGGAAGTCGTGGGTGCCTCAGCGGCCACCCAGGTAAGGGGGAAAGGAACGGGAGGCACCTCGCAGACAAGAAGGCCCTTCCTCTTCCATGAGCGTCGCGGGAGAGCGCCAGCTTTTTCAGGTCTGGACCTCGGCCGCCATTAGAGCAGTTGGTTCGTGCTTTCTGGGAGGCTTTTTGGGCAGCCGGGGGGCCGAGAAGGAAGAGCGTAGGGGGTTTGGGGCAGTGGCTTGCCATTTAGCTGGTTGTGGATCAGTGGTAGAAGTGGTAACTCGCCCACCCACCTCCTGCCCTATGGTCTAGCACCTGATTGGGACATCAGGGGCTGAGAGAGTGTGCCCCTTTCACTCGGTTAACTTTGGGTCATCGCTATCAATTCAGTTTTGTTACACCTGGTACTGGTGAGTGGCCAGTGGGCCTGGGGGGTGGAGTCAGTGTGCGCATTCCTGGAGGAGGGCTGTGGTGCCAAGAGAGCTCACAGGGTTTGGATCCGCAAGGGGACTTATGGCTTCCAAGCAAGCCTCAGGGGCATCCAAAGGCAAGCAGCCCCCCAAGAAGGCCACACCGGCCAAAGGGGCTGCAACAGCAAAAGGTGCCATGCCAGCCAAAAGGCCTAAGCCAGCCAAGGCCTTAGCTGCCCCAATGTCAGTTGCCTCATCTTCGGATGAGGAAGGGGGGCAAATATGGTGGCCGCCATCTTTGAGAAGCTCCAGGCCATTGAGGGCAGTCTACAGGGCCGGGTAGAGAAAGGGAGGAGCAGCCCATGCCAGTAAGTGCTATTAACCAGATTTTGGCGCGGCTAGATGCTATTGAAAAGGACAGATCGGGAGAGAAGCAGAAACAATCGTGTGCAGAGAGGCGGGACCAAGCTTCATCATCACAGCAAGTCAATTGGGAGGCTGGGCCATCAGGAGATTCGGCAGCAGAAGATGCACTGGGTGAGTATGACGGCCATGGGGACAGCACCGCGTGGATGGTATGGCCCTGGACCTTCGTTACCCCTCCAAGAAACATGGTATGGGCTCCGCCCGCGAGTTTTCCAGAGCCATTGTTTTCTTCTTCACCTTCTGCCATGGGGGAGAACACGTCACCCTCCCAGCCGCCATCAGGAGAGTCAGGACAGTCCCAAGAGGGCCTGGGATCCACACAGAGTGGGGCTCCGGGAACACAGGAGACAGACAAGAACGCAGGCCTTTACCAGGAGGCAGAGGGGCAATTAGGGGTTTTGGACGAGCACCTTACCTCAGCCACTGTTGAGAAGATACAGAAGGGAGAATACGTGGACTTGTTCTCCCTTTTGTATCAGGAGCTTGACAAAAAAGAGAAGGAGGATTTGGACGTGGGTGAGAAGGAAAAATTAAAAAATCGTAGGATCGTTAAGAACTGGACCAATTGGTTCATAGGTTATCTTATCTACATGGATGTTATAGTTAAGGCCCAACATTCCAGGGCGCACTCCATGTTGGTGTATTTGAACACGATTTTCAGGGCCCAGGCAGATTTTTCAGGGAATGGCTGGCTGCACTACGACAAGAAGTTTAGGATGAGGGCGGCGAAGCAGCCAAGCCTGCGTTGGGACAGGATTATAACTGAATTGTGGATGCAGACATTGACCCCAGCTTGCCCCGTGTTTGAGGAGAGATCCCAATCGGGACACCTGGTGTAGTTCAATAAGTCGGGGGGGGGGGCACTTGCACTCAGGACTCACATGAGCAACAGCGGACACAACTATGTTGGGAATTTGGGACCCAGGGGTTTTGTGCCCGGCACCCCTGCACATACAAGCACCTGTGTGGGATCTGCTGGGGCCCGCACTCTGTTCATAACTGCAACAAGGGGAGATGGGGAGGGACAGGCTTCAAAGAGGGAGGCGGCAAACAGGGCCAGGAAATCAGCCAACATTTCACAAAGGGGCCCAGTCCAATTAAGGTGGAGAGGCTGCTGGCTTGGCTCCGCTTTTACCTGGACCGAGCTGCAGCGCGATATCTGGGGGATGGATTTACTGTGGGTTTCAGGATCCCAAGCCTGGGACCTCGGAAGTTTTTTATGGCTAGTAACCTTAGGTCAGTGATAGGTAATGAGCATGTAGTAAGGGAAAAAATTAGGAAGGAGGTAACTGAGGGCAGGGTGTTAGGCCCATTTGATCAGCCTTCTACTCCCAATGTTAGAATTTCCCCGATAGGTGTAGTTCCTAAAAAAGCCCCAGGTGAATTCAGGTTAATCCACCATTTGTCCTACCCCAAAAGTGAATCCGTTAACGATGCCATTCCGGCTGAGTTATGTTCAGTCAGGTATACTTCATTCGATACAGCTGTGCGGGTGGTGCGCAGGCAGGGTGTCGGGACTGAGTTGGCTAAATCTGATTCAAGTCAGCCTTCCGCCTGCTGCCCGTGCATCCATCTGACTTTGAACTTTTGGGATTTGCCTTTGAGGGCAAATTCTATGTCGTTCGCGCCCTCCCCATGGGATGTTCAGTGTCGTGTTCTGCCTTCGAGACATTTAGTACCTTCTCAGAATGGGCCATCAAGAGAAAATCAGGCCTTCGTGGCATTGTGCATTATTTGGATGATTTCTTATTCGTAGGACGCGCTGGTTCTGGGCAATGCGTGTTCCTATTAGCAGAATTCACATCCCTGATGGGAGAGTTGGGCGTGCCCTTAGCACATGAAAAAACTGAGGGTCCTGAGCAGCAGCTTACATTTTTGGGCATAGAATTGGATACAGTCAACCAAGCCTGTAAATTACCAGCGGTTAAGGTTCAGGATCTGAGGTCTCGGGTGGCATCCTTCTTAGGCAGACAAAAGGCGACCCTTAGGGAATTTCAGGAGATCCTAGGACATCTTAATTTTGCCTGTAGGGTAGTGGCGCCCGGCAGGGCGTTTCTTAGGTGACTGTGCGATGCCACAAAGGGTGTTAACAGACCGCATCACAGAATTAGAGTCACCAGAGAGATGAAATTGGACTTTAGAGGTATAGCAGGAGTTCCTGGCTGATTTTAACGGGGTCTCTTTTTGGCGGGATGAAATCAAGGTCAGGGATGCACTGCAGATATCATCTGATGCAGCAGGATCCATCGGTTTTGGAGTCTTTTCAGGGGCAGGTGGTGCGCACAGAGATGGCCTGAGAATTGGGCGGAAGCAGGCCTCACAGCCGACCTTACATTCTTGGAATTTTTTCAAATCTTGGTAGCAGTTCACATTTGGGCACCTGAGTTAGCAAACACCTCAGTTCACTTTCGGTGTGATAACCAAGCCACGGTCAGGGTGATTAACTCTCTCTCTTCCAGGTCATGAGCTTGGTTCGGGCTTTCACGCTGCAATGTCTCCGCTTTAACATAGTTTTTACAGCTGTACATATTGCGGGCGTAGATAATTCCTTGGCTGACTCTCTCTCCTGTATGCAGTTGGATTGTTTCAGAGAGCTGGCACCAGATGCGGCAGTCCTTCAAGAACCGATGCCCTCCGATCTGTGGAAGCTTGGCGGGATCGACCCGCTTCGGGGAGGAAGTGAGTGCTGATCTGTGGTCATAGTTTCATCTTTTGGGCAGAGCGGCAAGCTCGTGGTGGCCACCTAGGCCCAAATCTGGGATTGGGTGATCGAGCTTGGATACAATGGCTTGGCAAGAGAGGCCTTTGGTGGCACGGTTTGTTGCCTACACTGTTTGGGGAGAGCCATGGGCTTCTACCTGATGTGCTGGTCATTCACCTTGGGGGTAATGACCTTGGATTTTTGAAAGGAAAGGCCTTGATTATTCAGGCCATTCAGGATATGCGACATATTCAAGACACATGGCCCAGCACCTGTATTACCTGGTCTGCACTGGTTCAGAGAGGAGTGTGGGGTGAGGGAGGTGATCCTCAACCCCTAGAGTTCGTCCGTCGCCAAAGTCTTGATCCACCTTCTGCGCTTGGCTTTGGGGCCCGGTATCTCGCCCTAGGGGCTAGGGAAGATGGTCGGGAGCTGACTCTTGCCCTAGTCCACTCATGCTGTTGACCCCCTCTTCTCAGGATAGAAGTTCAAGATCAAGTTGATGTTCAAATTCAAGTTCATTTCCACTTTATATTAATTAGGCATATTAATAAATTGCCCTAGTTCAACCCAAGCCCTGTGTGTGGTCTCCTCATTTCGTAGGTTGGGCGGCAAATACCACAACCCAGGTACTCAGGAACAGTTGTGCTTTCTTCAGTCACAGGGTTGTATGAAAATAACATATAATTCTGGCCTGCAATGCCTTTATTATTCTCTCTAAAAATCATTCCACATTTTTTTCTCCTGTTAAAAATATAGTAAATAGAACTGTATCAAGGGCACCAGCTGTAGCTCAATAAAGGGGTATTATTGCTTCTTGTGTTTTCATGATTCCCCTATTTTACTACTCACTGTTTTGGGAATGTGAATGCCCTGTGAAATATATGTTCGTCTCTGGCTCTGATTTTCTCCAATTTTTTCTCCCTTGTTACAGAACCACCAAGGTGTGTTACTGGGCACAAAAGATCATGATGGGTAGAAACCCAATTTATTTGTTCTTTAAGTGTTAAAACAGGTGTATGATCAATTGATATTTATTAAGTAATTGGTGATGCCATGCAAATAAAAGTCAAGGCTAGAAATACTTTTGTTGATGCAATTCACTGGGGGTTTCCACACCAAACATGTTTCTTTAGGACGTCTTTGTTTGAAATTACCATTTATTTCCTCCATTTTCTTGGAGAGGCCAAACATATAATTGGCACTCCATTTTATCCCATTGTTTCCTGTGTTGTTTCAGAGTTGTGCTCTCATGTTTTTCCAGAATTCATTTGTGGATGCTTTTTAAAATTTAAATTACAGTTTCAATATCAGATTGTTGAGCAGTGATAAACAAAACACTACTGCTTTTCACCAGGCTTCATACCTTAATTTAAATGTTTTCTGCATACAAGCTCTTCTTTATTGTTTCCTGTTGAGTGCAACTTGGGGATAAGTGATGAAAGACCTTTTAATTGCCCAGCTTTGATTGGACCTCATTGTCATTTCCTGCTTCTCTCTGTGTGTGAAGTGTACATTTATTTATTTTGAATTAAATCCACTGTTAGTCCTACTTAGAGTGAACCCACTGAAATAATAAGTCTCATTCATTTCAGTGAATCCACTCTAGGTTGGATTAATACTGGCTTTACCCCAAGCTGAGCAATCATGTGGGCTTTTGCAACTTGTTGGGCTGCATGTCCTAGCAGTCTTAGCCAGCATCTGTTTCACAGATGAAGACTGGGATACTTCTGACCAAATAACATCAGTGTGGCTGAGATGGCAAAAGTTATTCATGAGCAAGAACACACAAGCCAAAGAGAGGCAGCAGCAACCGGCTTTTGCCTGAGTCTATGGAGAATGGTTAGACTCGCTCTCTTCCTTTGCTCTCACCTACGTCTGAGTTAATGGAATGGAAACTACTTTGGCAGTTTGAACCCAGTTTTTAGTAAATGAAGCAAGCTGAAGACAGAGGGAGAAACTGGGAGGAGGGGAGAGAAAATGGAACAGTGGCTGAAAATATGGGATAACTGAGGACTAATGGTGACTATCCCTTCTAAATCGGGACAGTACAATGGTGCAAACCCCTAGCCACTCAGTCCAGTGTTGTGAGGGCTGCATGGCTTTCACTTCTGCTTTAGCCCATTATTTTGTTCTTTTCATGTCTGTGGAGTAAAATGGCACTATTTCACTATCGAAAAATATAAAAGGCAATCAGAAATCAAAGGTTTTTCTAGGGGGACAAAAAGAGAGAAAAAGGAAATTTCAGAGATATAGCTATGTTAGTCTGTTTCAGCATAAAGAGATTTAAAGGAATCCTGTAGCACCTTTGAGACTCTGGCCATTTCCACACTACACTCTTATAGCGTGATTATTCCACTTTCAACATCCTGTGGAATCCTGGGGTTTGCGGTTTTGGGAGGGGCCGGCCGGCCGGCCCCTCCCGAAACTGCAAACCCCAGGATTCCATAGGATGTTGAAAGTGGAATAATCGTGCTATAAGAGTGTAGTGCGGAAATGGCCTCTTGACATGCAGGCGATGAAGTGGACTGGAATCCACAAAAATCTCTTTGTCTGACTGGGAATTTGCATGCAGCCTTGTCTCTTTTCTGAAGCCAGCCCTATGAAAACTGGAGAATTTGAACCTCTGTCTGTGGCTTGAAGATGGCCTAAGAACAGTGGACTCTGAGTGGTAGCCAGAAATCTGGCAAGCTTGATAGAGACTGCAAAGGGCAATATGGTAAATATGAGAATGGGACCCAGCAAATTTCAAATTCTGTCAATTTCACGTTATCAGACTGCAAGAACCCTGGGCCAGAGTGGCTACTTAGTGGTGAAATTGAGAAGTGGCATTTTCGTGCACTGATTTAAGATGGGTTTCAGTTTCACTTTCTTACTAATCTTCTCTTTAGATGGTTAATGAGGTACTTAGTCCAGCAACAGAACTGGAAGAGGTGAGAGGGAAGTTAGTACTGACCAGCTGTTGCCAGATTAAGGCTCAGAAAGAGAAAAGTACTCTGGAAGGAAAGCTGATGATAATATAGTTACTAGAGAGGAAAATGATTTTAAAAGTTTTTATTGCCCTAAAGGGGACATAAATGAAAATGTTAAAGTACAATCTCTTAATACAAATGAGGAACCAGTGATAAAGTGACTGCCAGATTTTTTTTCTGTCAAAAACTCTTGAGCTCCAGTGTGAATACAAAATTAAACATATTTTTAAAAATGTAGAAGGTGAAGCTTGGCTAATACAGTCATACAGCATATGAAGCATGACAATGATAGGTGATAGGTAAAGGTTTGGGCCCTTATTCAAGGGAAAAAAATCACAAAAAGATTTTTTTAAAATTTTTTAAACATGTTTCTATATTCAATGGAATCCAGTAGGCCATCAGGACATGCTTAAAATTAAATAATTTGCCTTGCAAATCTTCTTCAATTGGAGTCTTAAATAGCGAATGTTATCTCTTTGGCATTTTAAAGTTATAGCACTGGGAATCTGTTCTCTTTCGAGGCAGAAATAATTTTGGAAGGCATATTACACAGAGTGGGACATCACACAGAAGTATAGTGCTCTCAAATGAAGACTTCAGTTTTGCATTCCTATTTTATTTCCCATTATACATTGAAATAATACATTAAATGAGTGGTCTTTATATATTAAGACCAAAACAAGATCCATCTGCTTATCATGAAGTGATCTCTCTGGTTTACTACAAGTGCTGAGAAATAAAACAGTAAATGCCACTTTGCGTGACGTTTGCAATAGCAAGGTTTTAGGGCTTTACAGTAATTGATTTTACTGCATCCAGAATCTTTCGCTCTTTCTTTTTATGGTAACATTTTAGCTGTTAAGTCTTCAAAGTGACTTTTTAAAAAGACTATATATATATATATATATATATATTAAAAAATACATTCGTGATCTAAACATTTCCTCAGCGGAAGAATATGCATATGCTCCATTTCATATGGGAGGAAGGGCATATATGTGCTGGTGGAATGTGGCATTACATATACTGGCTGCAATCAAACATCCGTTCAGTGTAATGGAAATATCTTCCTGTGGACCTACTCTAGCCTGAGCCATTTCTTCCCTCACCCTTGACTTACTGAAGAGTCCCTGAAAGTCATGTACACATGACCATTCCATACTTTGGGATGAGCAGGTGGGATTGCAGAAGCATCTGGCTATATACACATAGCCAGACACAAAATAATTACAGCAATGCTGGGACCCCTAGGGCACCCCAGTGGATCTTGGCACTGATGTCATCATTTCATGCCTGGTTACAAGGACATAGCCAAATGCTTTTGCAGTCCCACATGCTCACTACAAAGCACAGAATGTCTGTATAGAGGAGGCTTTATCAGCTTTACAGTCAGTTGGGGGGCTATAGGCACTACCGAAGGAGGAAAGGGATATCAACCCCCATAACACTCAAAAAGGATATCCACAAGCAAAATTTGCATGTGCAGATGTCCCTAATAGAATGCCAGCCACTATGTCTTATACCAGAATTGGCAAAGTCCAGCCTTCTAGGTCTTGTTGATCTGCACCTTCTATTATTTCTCTGCATAGATTGGCTGGCTGGGGCTGCTGAAAATTGCAGTTCACTGATATCTGGAAGATAACTCCTACTCTTGTTTTATATGTTCACAGCACAGAAATACAAAAGACCATCATGGATAATAAGAGAGAAAAGAGCAAGAGGGTCAGCACAAACTCCTGGTATTTATAGCAATGGTGCTTGCCCCAACAGATCGTGGGCTGTAGTGGCAGTTGTTTCCCCAAAATGTGAGTGACTCTGGGTTCCAACTATGATGCTAGTACCTCCAGGAAATGGTGGGGAATATTAGCTCAAAGAGGAGGTCTGTGAGAGGGGGATAACCTTCGAGACCTTTATACCAATTTCTACCAGTATTAGTGCAGGGAAGAACCAGCTGTAGATTCAAAAATGAGTTTAATGTGTTTTATTGGGGGAATTGCAATTACACACAAGATCCAAGCAGTCACCCAATCACACAAGGCTAACTGAAGGGAAAAGGAGGAAAGTTTAGGATAGTGACATTTCAGGGCACAATGGGTGATGTTTACCAATCCAAAAGAGCAGCAAAGAAACAGTGATGTGGCTTGGATGCAACTCTAACAGCAGTACACAATCAGGAATCGGAGTGGCAGAGCGATGATCAGCAATTGGTGTACTGCAAGTTGACTGGCCAAAAATTGGGGTTTACATACTGTCTTTCTGCCTGGAGGGTGAGGGTGCTAATGGCTCTCTGACTGAGTAAACAGTGGAGTGCACAAAGTGGTCAATGAGGTCCAGAATGGGGTAATGGCCTTAGTGTTAGGTGACAAAGGACTAATGATGGTCCTGATAGCTCAGTACTTGTTGGACAGGTGTGAGAACAAAAGGGAAGTTTGCTCGGTAAAAGGGAGAGAAGCTGAAACAATCAGTCATCTTGTGGGAATCTTCCAGAGGCTGAGCCGTTAAGGCTACCTGCAAGCCTAATATCACTGGAGTTTCTTGGTGATTTCCTGACTATTACCTGGCTATAGCTGGAGGTTGCTTCTGACCTAATTCGCAATGCACGTTCTCAGCCAACCTCTTCCTCTTATCCAGCATGGCCATTCAGACATAGCAGGGTATATTTTATATTTATGCCAATTAATATAGTTTGCCAGTTAAATCATATTTTGCCAATTAAACCATATCAAAGTGTGGGGGTGTGCAGCCTTGCAGCATAGGGATACTGCCGTCTCACTCAGCCAAGGATGGAACCAATCTGCTTACAGTGAGAGAGACATCCCTTCCCACCCTACAGCAGCATGCAAATTGCAAGACATGTTGTGTCAATGTAAGAACTGAACACCCTGATTGGAAGTAAAACAGGCCATGAATTTATTTGCATAGATCATCACAGAGTATGATGGTGAGGAGGGGAGCCCTGTGTCTGCAGTGCTGGTCCAGCCACTGTTATGAGGTTGCTATTTCTACTGGACCAGCCTGTCTCAGGCTTGAGACTATGCCACCTATTGCCAGATTAAAGTAAAATGAAGGACGCTATCCCCAAGCTCCTGCAGCTCAAATGCCTAAACCAGATATCCTGAACCTCCCTCTTCTCCTCTAAGGCCATCCTCATACTCCTCCCCTGCTCACTTTATCTCTTGCAAGCCATGGCATAGCACTAACAGCCACAAAGTACTCCCCACAGTGTATATGTGTGTGTGTGTGTGTAATGACTTAGATACAGGTGTTTTACCATTATCCCATTCATCCTAATCTCCATGAGTAATCCTTAGAAATAAAAAAAAAAAACCCTTTCCCGGACCCCCGAAGGCAATCAATAATATTATAGCAATGTGTGGGCGGGTGTGCAGATGCTGGTAGGAAAGGAGGCTAGGCCTAGCTGTGCAGGCTAATATTTAGTATGTATAATCTCAGGAGAGGAGGCATTTTCACTAACTGATCTCTTGAGATCAGCACCCCCAAGGTTATCTCTTAAGGGCTGCAACTTGTGACCCTTGTAAGATCTTCCACCCTTTCAGCAGTGTGTGAGCAAACATCTCAGGAGTGCCAGCAAGTCTTACTGCAATGCTCTTCCCATTAGGATACATGGGGACCAAGGTTAACAAGATATAATCCTTTTAGAGCTTGAAAAATACCTACTGTGGATAAAAATTCTCAGAACCCCCCAGCCAGCTTGGTCACTAGCCTTGTTGGCTAGGGGATTCTGGAAGTGCTAGTCGAAGATAACTTTTGTCCAAGCTCTGAACACTTCTAGTATGTCTGAGGCACAGGGAGGAATGGCCTAGCCTGACAAGAGTTTCTGGTGGGTGGTGATGGAAGAAATGGGTTAGCGATGCCAAATGTGTCAGTCAGCCAAATACCTATAGCCCAGCTGTTCACACGGAAACAGCTACAGGAATAGACACATTCTATGTAGGTGGGCATTTGTATTCATTTTGACAGTTTATAGTCAAGCTGTGCTTGTATTAGCAGGAATTATCTCTGCAGGGTGTTTGATATATAAGAGTGTTGAACAAGAAGTGGTCTGAAAGGGAAGCACATTTTTATATCCCCTCCCCACATAATGGCAAATTGATGGAAAGTAAAATGGGGCCAAAAGGACCTCACTAACTTTGTATCACCCTTTCTCTTGCTATGAGCGTAGCATGTTCATGTTCATGTACAGCATGTTGTCGGACTTTTAGCAGTGGGCTGGTGAAAGTTCAATTCAGATTGCAGAGGAGGGAATGGATAAGATACTCTGAAGAGGTATCATTCCCTCCATTCTCATTTTAAATAATGTTTCACAACCTCCAACTGTCCCTATTTGGCAGCAACAGTCCTAACTAATTCTCTCTCATCCCAGTTTTCAACTGCTTTTAAAATAACCCAGCTTCTCTCTCTTCTTTTCACTTTCCCTCTTTCTTTCTTTCTTGCTTGTTTCAGTTGCTGCAAACTGAGTTCAGTGTGCAGAGGTAGTTGTGCTCAATTAACTCAGCAGGAGGGAGAGGAGAGGACAGAATCTTGTCCTTCCCAGTAGACTCAGGCAGAAAAATAAAATGCAGAGGGATCTTATCAAATTTTCATATCTGAAAGTAAACAACAAAAAGTAAGCTTATTTGGCTTAATCAAAATTCAAATTGCTTTTTACTAGTTAAGCAACAGGAAGTCGGGATTTGATTACCCCACTTTTTGCTAGCCTTCAGGCTCCCAATAAGTCATGAGAAAACTGACGAATAAACAATGTGGTCTAGAGTTTTAAATGAGAGAGACTTCTTGTTTTCCTAGTTCTACTCTCATCAGGTATAGAGAGTATTCATACTAAACAATTATAGGACTTTGATACCACTTGAACTGTCACAGCTTCATGCTATAGGATCCTGGAGTTTGTACTGTGGAGAGGTATTTAGAATTCTCTAGTACAGTCCTCTGAACTGCAGAATTAGAGCTCTCTGGCAAACAATTCTAAGTACCTCATGATGCTATAAATCCCAGGATTCTTTAGGACTGAGCGGTGGTAGTTAAAGTGATATCACAATGTTACAGCTGCATAGTGTGTGAATATAGTCACAGTTTCCTTTTATGGATAAGGTTCCCACACATTGTGTTTTTGATATCTAAATGTTTGGAATGTTGTAGAGAGTTGAACATACTGCTTTTTGCAATAGGTTTTAAATTCTTAATTCCCAGGAGAAATCATCCCAGGTTTTTGCATATTAACATTCCTCAGCCTTCCTTAAAAGGGATTTTGAGGAAGTCCTTCCTTTGATTTTCATGCAACATTAAAATGGTGAGTACCTTGACAGGAGACATGACCTGGAGCTGAACCCACACTTTACCGCAAGTAAAACTTGTTACAAATTTTGCTTATCCTGAGTATCTGCTTGCAATACTGCCAGCTGAGGGAAACTTTAATCTGATACAAAGCCTATTGCTTCCACAAGGCCTTTGTCACCCGAGACTCAAGACTTACCCATTTTGCTGATAAGGGGAAACTTTAGGGGAAACTTCAACACCCACTGGGTGACCTTGGGTGCATCACACATTCTCAGCCCCAGAAAACTCTGTGACAGGGTTGCCTTAGGGTCGGCATAAGTTGGAAAGGTCTTGAAGACACACAGCAAACAAATCAACATCACCCTGGTGGATTTTCTACCTTTAGACCGCTTCCCTAAGCTGCTCAGAGGAAGCCGCAAGAAAAAACTGGAATCTATCAATGTGCCAATGATTGGCTAGATCCACCCAATAGCTTCTGCTTTCTCCACAATTCCTGGGGCAAAACCAACCACGGATATGATTTGCTGCATCAAGCAGTAATATATGAGACAGGAGAATGGAACAAGAGAAAGGGAGAGAACACCAATATGTGGGAAGTACCTTTTAAAAACTAATTACAGTTGGCCCTCCACATTTGTGAGTTTTAATTTCATGGATTTTATTATCTGCAAATGTCTTTGACCTTGCCCTTCCCCCACCTCAGGCCTTTCTTTTCCAGAGGAACCTTCCCTCTCAGTGGCTCCAATCAGGCTGCACAGCCCTTTAAAAACCCACCCCTGGTTGTCCTCCACTTTCACCAGCCGCTGCCTGAAGACAGCTTGAATGTTTAGCACCAAAAACCCTCTCCCAGTGCCTCCCTACATTCAAGGAAGGAAATGGATAGAGAGAGAATAGGGTCACCATGCCAATGCCTCCTTCCTTTTCCTTTCCCAGTTTGGACCCTGGGTGTCCATTCTCCTCACCATGCCTCAACCCCTTCCCATAGACACACAAACACACATGGTATTTGTAATTTTTCCACTTTTGTGGAGTCCTGTGTCCCTAACCCTAGCTAATGTGGAGGGCTGACTGTAATTATCTTATATCCAACAGCAGCAGCACCAACAGTCTCAGCATGAACAAAAGGTTCAGGTGGCCATGACAGAATCTGCTTGTCGAGTAACCCCAGACAAGCCTCAGAGGAGGTGAATTCTTCTGGTTGAGGACTCCTTGCTGAGAGGAATGGAACCAATCGTTTGCAACCTGGACAGGATCAATCGTGAGGTGTGCTGTCTCCCTGGGGCCAAAATCAGTGACATAACAGAGAGGCTAACAAGACTGGTCAAGCTCACTGACCGTAACCCCCTCCTTTTGGTTCATGTCGGAACCAACAACACAGTGAGGCACAGCTTTCACCACATCACGAAGGATTATGAGCTTATGGATAGGAAGCTGAAGGACCTTCGTGCGCAGGTTGTAATTTCATCTCTCCTTCCTGTGGAAGGACATGGCCCACGAAGGATCTCCAATAGTGGAGATCAACAACTGGCTCCAAAGATAGTGCCACCAAGAGTGATTCGGATTTTTGGATCATGGGCTTCATTTCCATGAAGATGATCTTCTGGCAAGGGGTGGCCTGCACCTCACAACTGTTGGCCGGAACCTTTTTGCTAATATTCTCACAAGATGGATCAGGAGGTCTTTAAACTGAGTTTGGCTGGGGAGGGGGACAGTATTATTCTGGGTTAGGATTCAGTGAGTGCAGCAAAAAATAGCCCAAATGATATAGATAGGGCAGGCCAAGAAGAAGTAGAGACCAACAGGGTGAGGGAAAGTAACTTTAGTACAGGACTTCCAGGAAGGGCACATGGTCTCGAGTGTCTCTACACTAATGCACAGAGCATGGGAAATAAGCAAGGTGAACTCCAACTCTTAGTACAACAAAATAAATATGATTTAATAGGCATCACTGAAACCTGGTGGGATGAATCTCATGATTGGAATGTAGGAACAGGGGGGTATAACCTATTTCTCAGAAATAGACCAAAGAAGAAAGGAGGAGGAGTAGCCATATATGTCAAAGATGTTTTTATCTGTGAAAAGATCCATGACTTAAATCTGGGAAGCCAAATCAAGAGCATCTCGTTAAGAATTAAGGGAGTGAGAAACAGTAGGATTGTGGGGGTTTGCTACAGGCCTCCGGGCCGTCCTGAGGACTTAGATGAGGCTTTCCTGGAGCAGATGACCACACATTCAAAAAGAAGAGATGCAGTGTTAATGGAAGATTTCAATTATCCTGATATTTGTTGGCAGTCAAACTCCGCCAAGACCGCAAGGTCCAACAGGTTCCTCATTTGCCTTGCAGACAATTTCATGGTCCAGAAGGTGGAAGAGGCAACAAGGGGATCGGCTATTTTAGATCTGATCCTGACCAACAAGGATGACGTAGTTGATGAGGTGGAGGTGGTGGGATCCTTAGTGGGGAGTGACCATGCTCTTTTGGAGTTTGTCATTCAGTGGGAAGGGGAAGCCAAGTGTAGCCAGACACGCATCCTAAACTTTAAGAAAGCTGATTTCTGTAAACTTGGGGAGTTACTTGCTGAAATCCCGTGGTCAAGAATACTAAAAGAGAAAGGAGTTCATGATGGATGGGAGTTTCTTAAAAGTGAAATACTGAAGGCACAATTGAAAACTGTGCCAATAAGGAGGAAAAATGGCAGGTGTCTAAAGAAACTGGAATGGTTGACTAAAGAACTCTCAGCTGAGCTACGTGTTAAAAGAAACATGTACAGGAAATGGAAGAATGGCAAAATCACCAAAGAGGAATTCAAGCAAATAGCCAGGATATGTAGGGAGAAGGTCAGAAAAGCTAAAGTGCAGAATGAACTCAGGCTTGCCAGGGACATTAAAAACAATAAAAAGGACTTTTTTAGATATGTCTGCAGGAAAAGGAAAAACAAGGAAATGTAAGGGTCGCTGTGTGAAGAAGATGGCCAATTAATAACAGAAAGAAGAGAGAAGGCAGAACTACTCAACATCTTCTTTGCCTCAGTTTTCTCCCAAACGGATAGAAGTACTCAACCTGGGGGATGGGAAGCAGGTGAAGAAGCAGGGGGAAATGCAGCACAGAATAAATAGAGAAGTAGTACAGGAATATTTGGCTAAGCTAGATGAATTCAAGTCTCCAGGGCCAGATAAATTACATCCAAGGATGTTAAAAGAACTGGCAGAAGTTATTTCTGAACCACTTGCAATAATCTTTGAGAACTCTTGGAGAACAGGAGAAGTCCCAGCAGACTGGAGGAGGGCAAATGTCATCCCCATCGTCAAGATGAGGAAAAAGAGAGCCCAAATAATTATTGCCTAGTCAGCCTGACATCAATAGCAGGAAAGATCCTAGAGCAGATCATTAAACAGTCAGTTTGTAATTACATAGAAAGTGATGCCATAATCACTAAAAGTCAACATGGATTTCTCAAAAATAAGTCATGCCAGACTTATCTCTTTTTATGATAGGATTACAAGCTTGACAGAGGAAGGGAATGCTATAGAGGTAGCATATCTTGACTCCAATAACAACAACAACAACAACAACAACAACAACATTTATTTATATCCCGCCTCTCCCAACGGATTGAGGTGGTACTACAGCAGTACATAAATACATTAAAAGCAGTTAAAACATAACTCATCCTCCCCATTAAGGCCTTTGACAAAGTTCTTAATGACATTCTTGGAAATAAACTAGTAAAATGTGGGCTGGACAGGGCTGCTGTTAGGTGGATTGGTAATTGGTTGACTGACTGAATCCAAAGGATGCTCACCAATGGCTACTTTTCATCCTGGAGAGAAGTGACTGGTGGGGTGCCACAGGGTTCTGTCCTGGGCCCAGTGCTATTCAACATCTTCATCAATGACTTGGATGCAGGAGTGGAGGGCATGCTGATCAAATTTGCAGATGACACCAAATTGGGAGGTAGTGCTAATACCCCAGAGGACAGGATTAAATTTCAAAATGACCTAGGAGATTGGAGAGCTGGGCCAAAGCTAACAAAATGAGTTTCAACAGAGAGAAATGTAAAGTCCTCCAGTTAGGCAGAAAAAAATGGAATACAGAAATATAGGATGGGGGACGCATGACTGGATAACAGTACAGTACAGAAAGGGATCTAGGAGTCTTGGTAGATCACAAGCTGAATATGATTCAGCAGTGTGATGCGGCAGCCAAGAAAGCCAACGCGATTCTTGGTTGCATCAATATGAGTATGGTGTCTAGATCGAGGGAGGTAATGGTATCACTCTATTCTGCATTGGTTAGGCTTCATTTGGAATATTGTGTCTAGTTCTGGGCATCTCAATTCAAGAAGGATATTGACAAGCTGGAACGTGTCCAGAGGAGGGCGACCAAAATGGTGAAGGGTCTTGAAGCCATGCCCTATGAGGAATGGCTTAGGGAGCTAGGGATGTTTAGTCTGCAGAAGAGATGGTTAAGAGGGGGCATGATAACCATGTTTAAATATTTGAAGGGATGTCATCTCGAAGAGGGAGAAGGCTTGTTTTCCGCTGCTCCAGAGACTACAACAAGGAGCAATGGATTCAAACTACAGGAAAAGAGATTCCACTTAAACCTCAAAAAGAACTTCCTGACAGTCAAGGCTGTTCAGCAGTGGAATATGCTGCCTCGGAGTGTGATGGAGTCTCCTTCGTTGGAGGTTTTTAAGCAGAGGCTGGATGGCCATCTGTTGGGAATGCTTTGATGGGTGTTCTTGCATAGCAGGGGGTTGGACTCAATGGCCTCTGGGGTTTCTTCCAACTCTGTGGTTCTATGATTCTAGTTCTAAGAACAAAAAGTAGTTACAATTAGAGTCATATTTCAAAAAGTAATTCTTTATTTTCCCATTTCTCAGAAGTAACTGAAATTATTACTTTTAGGTACCCTAAAACAATCTAAGACCATTTCCACACTCACTGTTATGGTGCTATTATTCCACTTTTAACATCCTGTGGAATTCTGGGGTTTATAATTTACAGAGGCCAAAGAGCTCTCTGGCTGAGAATTCTAAAGGCCCCTCCCTTAACTGCAAAGCCCAGGATTCCATAGGATGTTGAAAATGGAATAATAGCACTATAACAGTGCAGTGCAGAAATGGCCTAAGAGGTACAAGGGACTTGCTTGTTGCAATACAAAAGACACTCTGGTTCTGTAAACCTTGTTGTCCCCACAACACCCATCACAGAGGATGAGGTGGCAGCGCAAGGCACAGCATGAGCCTCCATTTGAATTTTGTGCCTCTGCACCTTGAGCCTGTGCTCCTGTACCTGTAAAGGCAGTTGGGAACTTCCAATTATACTACCAAAGGGGTGAAGTAATCCTTTGTTACATTACTTTACTAAAGTAAAATAGTTAACACTTTTACTTTTGAGAGAAAAGGAATTAATTAGAATTAATTTTTAATTTGTAACTATTTTCTTCCCAGCTTTGATAGCTAGGGTTTCCAGATCTCAGGCTCTGGCTCTGGCTCTACCTTTCATGGGTCATCTTCAGAGGGGAGACAAGGGTGCAGATTCCTCAGTATTGGTGGGCTCATGTTCAGGGAGGAGAAAAAGGTTGTGTGAAGATCTCCAGCTCAGCTAGTAGAGCTGCACTTGGTACAATGTGCAAAGCTGCTGCAATTTGCAGAGATTCTCTGGGAATCTATATACCATATTTGCTGGTGTATAAGATGCACTTTTCCCCCAAAAATAGCCGTTGAAAATGGAGTGTGTCTTATATGTCAGCTGCGTCATTGTGAGCTCTCCTTTTGCCCACTCTTCTTCTCCATGCCAAGGCAAAATGCATAGAAAAGGGGGGGTGAAAGGAAGGTTCCCATGAGGATTCCCCTACCCCCTCCCTTCTGTTTTGGTTCTGTGGGGAGTACTCCCCAACAAGGCCAAATGCACAGGAAAGGGTGCGTGTGAAAGGAGTGTTGGTGTGAACAGTCCTTTTTCTCCTCCTTCCCTTCCCCACCGAGGCCAAATGGAAGGGAAGAAGGAGTGGGAGAAGCCACGCGTGAGTGTTCTTTTTACCCTCTCTATCCTTCCTATGCATTTTGTCTCAGTGGGGTGCTATTTTTCCCCCTGAAAAATACCCCTTGGAAAATGGGGTGGATTTTATACACCAGTTCATCTTATACTCCGGTAAATATGGTATTTACCTAGTTAGTTTCCTTCTTACCTCCCAGTTGTAGTCATGCCTTGACTCACCCTCTGCTCAGCTCTGCATCCACTTCTGGCCTAGAAGAAAATGTTGTTGTTGTTGTTGTTGTTGTGTGCCTTCAACTCACTTCTGATTTGTGGCTACCCTAAGACAAACTTATTACAGAGTTTTCTGGGGGCTGAGAGTGTGTGATATGACCAAAGTCATTCAGTGGGTATCCATAGCCAAGCAGGGAACTGAACTTTGATCTCCAGGGTTGTGGTCCAGTGCTCAAACCACTGCACTATGATGACTCTAAAGAAGCAAGCAGGCTAGATCAAATAGTAGCAGGCTACAAGTAAGTTAGCCAAAGTGGGATATAAATAAAATAAAATAAAATAATTATTTTCTTGTCTATAAGTCATTGGAAAGGAAAATCCTCCCATTTTTCCTTGCAAACAAGAAGATATGTTCTGTCTCTTCTTCTCTGTGCCTGAGGGGTTCGTGAACTGGCAACTCTATTAATAAGAGTCCTAGCATATTTCCTATGCAAACCACCACTGCTTATAGAACCAGCTGCCACTGGCTGCCTGCTCTGTACATCCCTAGGACACGGTTTCAATCATAGCTTGAGGAAATATAAAATAAAATAAGGGTGCAGAAGAAACTAGCTGAACAATTTCAGCACAGTTTAATCTCTTTCTTTCAGTCTAGGAGATTCTGGAGGAATTTGGCCTAGTATTCATAGGAAGGACTGGACATCCTATTACACAGAACTAGCACCTTTGTTGTTGTGCTACAGCTCCCAGATTTTCCCAGCAGGAGGGCACTGGGATGCTGGGACTTACCCCCCAAAATGTTTCTGTCTTTGGGGAATTAGTGGTGACACAGCAAACTCTCTTAAATGATTCTTGGATGTCCTTCCCTTGTGCTTAGAAATACGTCTTTGCTCGTGTATTTTTCCAAGGAGTAGCTTCATGGAAGAAAGTGTGCCTGTGTGTATGCAAGTGAGGGTGAAATAAATAAATAGAATTCTGGTCTTACGGAAGTCAGCACTTTCTCAGGTGGTCATTATGGAAAAAGCTGCAGTAGTCATAGTCTCCTCAGGATCTTACAAAGTTTTCATGACAATAGTTTGCAGGGTTATGCTTTCTGGGCTCTCCTCAAATTGTTGCCACATGCTGCCACATGAGTAGAAGAGGACCAAGCTTAGCAATGTGTATTGAACCAGCTATGCAAGATTCCTTCATATATGCAGTGAAGACATCTACACACACATATATTTATTAAGCAGAGCCGGCATTGTATAGCGATTTGAGTGCTTGAGCTAGGATTTTGGGAGACCAGGGTTCAAATCCTTGCCTAGCCATGGAAAACCACTGGGTCACCTTGGGCAAGTTGGATTTTCTCAGCCTTGGTAGTGGCAAACCTCCCTGTGTAGCAGAAACACCGGACACAGAGGCCTTTCAGAGTTTAAGAAAAAGAGATAATTTTATTTACGCGCGGGCTGTTGGCGGGATCGCTCCCTGAAAATGCCAAGAGCCCCGTTTACTGGTTACACAGATTCTTATAGATTCAGTTTGCAGAAAGCCGCTCCCCCCAAAGCTTTGTCACAGCCCTTTTTAGCCTTGCAATTCGGCACAGTCTCGGTTCCCCTTATCAAGACTATTGTTGACATTTCAGGAAATACCCTCTGTACATTATGCCCTTCTTTGTTAACCATCAGATACTTCCTCTGTCTGGAACATCCTTGGCAAGCTCAGCATACCGCGGGTTGACACTTCACCTACATACTTCACTACCCGGCTTCAGCAATAGCAAGCATAATTTTCCAATACTAAATCAAGGCTGCTACATTCCCCCCTTAAATGCATAATTTCCCACAATTATAGCATTTCCAACAGTTCACTTACAGATCAGCATTATTATTAGCCATCAAAGCATACAGAGCAGCAGTCTTGCTGGAAGTGGCATGTACCATATTAGAAACACATTGTATGATACAGGGAAAGCATAAGCATAATAACAACGTTATTAATATTACCGGGAGTATAATCACAAAAATAGCTCTCAGCCATTGGAAATCAGGAAGCCACGATGTTAACCAATCCCACCATCCATCACTGTGGGTTGTCATGTTCTTTACTATTTTATGCAAGGTGTTAATCTGTATCTCTATAGCATTACTATTATCAGTTAAATTAAAGCAACATAACTTTTTATGCATTTCACACCCCATATGATGAAGTAAGAAGAGATAGTCAATACCCGCCCGATTCTCTAACACGGCACCTCTCAATTCCTGCAACTCTTTATTCAACAGAGACAATGCCTTTGAGGTGGCATTGATACTTTTCACGAGAGCGCAAGCAAGCCGATTAATCTCCAATCCATCCTCCAAGGTTAATCCTGCAACTCCCAGCAAGGAGAGTGCTAAAGCTAACTTTTCTTTATCTGACCACAAATGGAGTTGGTTGTTACAATTCTCATCCAATGCGGTTTCTCGGATCTTCTGCTTGGGCTTTTTAGGCCATGGAGGAAGTACTGGAACCAATCGACTAAGGCAACAAGGCTGAGAGTCAGATAAATTTGCGGGAATGTAGGACCAAGTTCGCGATCCACATGTCCAGAACCATCCGTGGGGCAGAAGGACATGTCCCTTGTAGTAGGATACTTCTTGAACCTCCTGACATAGGATTGGAGGTCCAGGTATTACTTGACACTTAGTTTTACAATTGACCATTTTTGCACAAGTAGCATTTGCTCCAGCCACCACAGGGGTCCGCAGAGTAAATTCTGCAGCTGGCAATTCGTAAGATGTTTTTCCCCAATTTGCACTATCAGCATAGGTGATATTCAATTGATCAAATACAGCGCTGTGATACTGAGTACTGTCCTGAATTTGGCCAGGCTGCCTGCACACAGGTATTAAGCAGGTACTAATAAGCCTATTAGCCGGGACTCCCTGCGGCAAGCAAAAATGATTCACTCCTGTGATATTAGCCAGATGTAACCAGTAATTATCCGTCCACTGCCAGGAGATCGTTCCACCTACCCCCTGGGCACTGCCTTCCCCAAGAACACATATATAGAGCAGTATACACCACATAATAACAATTTCTTGGGTCTTCTGGGGTCTGGTTGTATGCTGGGCTACTGGATCCCGGGACAGCAGCGATAAAACCTAGCCCCTTTCTTCTTTCCTCTCCAGCTGCCAGTTTGTCAGACTCTTTCATTACATGGTACCTCTTTAATGAACAATAAGAAAAATAAAACAGAGCAGTTTTAAAAATCCAGAAAGTCAACTGTAATGTAAAAATGTTTGAAACACTATTTAAAAAAATATTCATGTGGGGCTGAAAGGAAAAGTGCTATGGAACAGGCAAGCCTTCTTTGTTAGGGAATTCTAGATGTAGGCCATTTCCACATGGGCATATTGCCCATGCTAGAGCGACCTCTCCAGGCCTTCTTCACCGGGGTCTGCGCTAGAGCAGTTAAAAAAAGTGAGGTTCTAGACCTCAAACTGTTCTAGCGCAGCCCTGGGGGTGGCGCTGTGAGTTTTATAAAAACCACCTTCAAAAGTAGTTTTTATAAAACTTACCCGTGCTGCCCCGTAGCAGCCCCCGGTCAAGAACTGCAGAGACGCGGTAGCGCGCCCCTGCAGATCTGCCCGGGGGCGGGCTTCCGGCTGGCGCGCTGTCCTAATTGGCGGAGCGCCACCGGAAGCTGCCGGCCGCCATTTTGGGCGCCGCCGAGCGCCGCCGAAATTCGGCGGCGTTTGGAACGGTGGATCCGCGCTCTTCAGAGGAACGGAGCAACCCGCTCGCGGGTAAGCTCCGCCCCTGCGTGCGTGGCCCCGTTTCGCCCCCCCGTGAGGAAAGGGCCGTAGATACCACAACTCAAAAGGCTCTGTTTCTGGTCTCCACTCACCTTTCTTCTGATGGTGGGGGAATCTAGAAAAGGGCCTCTAAAGAAAATCTGTATATGCAGGCAAAGCAGGCAAGATGAGGACATCCTTCATAGTGCCCATGCCCCAAGGTTTAGAGCTGCAAAACTGATAAACAACAACTTGTGGAAAGATGTGCTCCATATACCTGTTTCACAAGCTGATCACTCTGCACATGACCTTTTGACACCTTCATTTCTGCTCCAAATTTCTGATAATGGAGAGAGCTAAAATCTCTTTTGACTTTTATCACTTCTTTGAAGAAATGTGTTTTTACACCAATTTATGTTGTAAATTAAAAGGCACAGGCAGGAGTGGCTCCCTAGAGTTGTTTCTAATTTTTCCCCCCAGTACAAATGATTCATTGGTGTTCAATAGCTTTTTTTGGGGGGGTGGTCTTTCTGTGAAGAATGAAACATAATAAAATGTCTTCACCTCGCAACTTTGCAAATGATTTCATTGTTCCAGGGAAGAACTGTATTTTGCTTAGCTTAGATGACACTGCGCTGTGAGCAACACTTGGATTATTCTCCTGTCACACATCCCTGGGATGGAGTGGAAACCAAAAAAACTTACTAATTTGAAGTTCAATATGTCAAAAACACACCTCAGTCCAGTTATCTGGCTGACAATAACATGCCCTCTTATTGGGGGGGGGGTGGAGTAGGAGCAATGTTTGTATATCCCCACATGCTCCTATCATAGGCCATTTCTGCACTAGATTGTTATAGCGCTATGATTCCACTTTCAACATCCTATGGAATCAACATCCTCAAAGGCTGCTCCCTAAACTGCAAACCCCAGAATTCCACAGGATGTTGAAAGTGGAATAATAGCACTAGAACAGTGCAGTGCAAAAATGGCCTGTGTTTTACTTGGAGGTGTTCCAATGAAATGAATGGGACTTTGTAGTCAAGTGTGGTCCCACTGATTTCAATAGATTTCCTCTAAATCCAACTTAGTCTAGATTTAACGCATTTTTATATGTGATCTATGTATTCTTCATTCAGGTAATCCATCCCATCACTCAAGAAATCCCAAAGATCATGCAGATTATGAAGAGAGTTTTAGAAAGTTACTTTTTTTGACATGTTCACTGGGGTACTTTGGGAGCTGATGATCAACATTCAAACATACACCGGAGTTTGATTCCTGCAACTGCTACCACAGATGGCTTTAGAGATATTGTTTGTATGCATTTTGAGTGCAATACTTAATAGTTTAAGTTGTCTTATGGTTGTGATTTTATTGGTATTTTCATGGGTTTCCGAGTGCACCATTTATACTGCTTTTTTAAAATAAAATGAAGTTATTGAAATGTTGGAAATAAATAATTACTTAGGAGATATGACAGGGCTATATTGTAGAGAGTGCCAAATTTCATAAGCAAAGGGGAGTGGAATTCAAGCTTTTGCTGTGTGTGTGTTTAATTCTGGAGGGAAGTGGATGGTTCATGAAAGAAATGAAAAAGAAGGAACACCAGTTGACATATATGAAACTCCGTGCTTTAATTAACTAGCTTAATCAGTCTGTTAATATATCGATCACAGCTCAAAATGGAGCAATGAAACACTTAAAATAGCACATTTAAATGTAAAAGAACATAGCAGCAAAGAAGGCAGAATCAATGAATGGAACAGAACAGTGCTTGAGATTTCATTGTGTTTTAATTAATGTATTTCATTAATTGGCTAATTAGTTGAAAGGAACCTAGATACATAGCTGAAAATTATAATCACTTGACAGTCCTAAGCAAAGGCACATCATTTTGAAATGTGGTGTCACTCTAAAAGTTATCAGAAGGGAGACTAGCAAATTAATAGAGGAATGGAAGGCAAATTTAAAGGAATGTCTTTTATATGCAGTGCAAATATAAATCTGTGGCTATTGATCTTAAGGAAAAGACTTGCAGGGGATCTGGGATACTATTCAGCACATTTTGTAGTTTTTAATTTCCTTGCCTCTTCCCCTCATCCTCCAATTTGTTTCAGGCTTATCTTAATCTTCATCCGTGTCAAGAGCTAATGACATTCCTGAAGTTTTTTTTTAATTTAAATTGAAAAGGCTTGAAAGTTCAAAATGGTGATATTGTTCCTTATTAATAATTTAACAGACTAGCTCAATGGAAAGATGAAACATCCAAACTATTTAGAATAATAGATGGCATACAACTGCACAGAATAAACCATATGTGTATTGTATATTGACTACATTAGTATGATACCATAGTGCTAAACAAACGGCTAGATTTGGCTTGTGGTCTGTCTGTTGTCCACCTTTTAGCCTAGATTTCAGAGGACATTGACGTTTTTGGCTTTTGCTAATGTTGAGAGAAAACACTGTTTCACTTTTGTTCAGAAAATAAATATAATTATGTATCAGATTCTCCTCTCCACCAGCATGTAATGGTAAGACATTTCACATTTGAAAAAACAACTGTATTATGGTCAGTTTGCTTATGTACACTCTTCTTCATCCTGCCATAGCTAATAAATGGTGAGGATGTGGGAGGGAAAGTAAGGAAATATTGGGTAAGAGTAAAACCACTGAGATATTTATAGCCATTTCCACACTAGACTGTTATAGTGCTATTATTCCACTTTCAACATCCTATGGAATCCTCAAGGGCCCCTCCCTAAACTGCAAACCCCAGGCTTCCATAGGATGTTGAAAGTGGAATATGCCCTGTAACAGTCTAGTGCGGAAATGGCCTATGTATTATCAATCTATCCACACACACCTATATCTGTATTAGAAGAAAAAAAGCTGAGTAGCTGCTGAGGGAGCCAAGAAAAACATTTATTTTGGATGCTGCCTTTTTAGAACTGATGGCTTTGCTAAATTTTAGAAATGTGTTTGAAATCAGAGAGGTCTGTTTATTGGGAGGGTATAAAAAAATAGATGGGAAAAGAAATGACTTACATGATTTCAAGTCTTCCTGTCCAACAGCTGCCCTTTCTACAGCCCTGACCTTTCGTTCCATCAGCCAAAAGTTTGTTAAATATTTGTCCAGATATTTTGGGAATAGGCAGGTAACAGCTATGCTGTCTGCTCTGATTATTTTCCAAGCTGAAGAATATGATATTAGGGAAAATAGATTGTAACCACTCCTAAGGACACCTTCTTCATGGAAAAAAGTAATTCATCCGTATACTTCATGTAAAAGTTGTAGAAGATGTATTTTTTTTTAAAAAAATATTTCTTACTAACTGAACTGTTAGGTGCTTAGGAAAATATGACATTGTTTTAAGCCATTGTTCCATCTTTATCTCCTAGAGTCATGAGCACTTAGGTCTGAGTGCTATAATTAGGGGAACGGATATTCAGTGTTCACACCTGCACAAATATTTGTTGTATTAAGAATTCATGGATTTAACAGTGGGTGCCTTGTGTGTCCACATTGAAAGTAATGGGTTTCACACATGTAGCCTGGAGACATTCAGTTATGACAGCAACATCTGATTCTATTAATATCCAGTGTTGCCACACATCCAGCTTCCAAATGCAATTCAGCATTTGCACCAAGGTCTTTAATATAATGACCAGTGGGAAATAAGCATGCCCAATTTCTCTCTCAGCAGTCTGAGGAAAAGCAGCAGCTGCTTTAGGGAGATAAACATATACACAGCTGGCTTTGAAGCTGACACAGTTGTCCTCTAAACTACTAATTTGATGTCAGCATACCCAAGTAATGGATATCCCCAGACTGTTATCCATTCTGAAATTATGCAGATAGAAATGGGATCATACTAAGTCACAAAAGGATGCATGAGAGCTACCAACCAAATGGCTTCTTCGATCCATGCTCCATCACATTCTCTAAACACAAACAGGAGCAACTTTCTCTGGCCACTGTATTAGACTGTAAAGTTTTGCTGAGATGGATAAAGGGCTATCTAGCCCAGCATTCTAAACATGGCTAACACCAGAAACCTGTAGAATTCTTCCAAGCAAGACACAAGGCTCACAACCCTGTTGGTGACATGAGTTACTGTAACATCCCATTACATCAATATATGTACTTTTTTGGTTATTGTGGAAAGAGGTATCCCCTCTCATATAACCTCAGCTTGATGCAACCTTTTTCCAGCCTGTACAACTGCAATTTGGGTGTCTGGATGTGCTTGTAATGATTTCTTGGATCTGCACTAGAGGTCTTCCATGGTTTGCTAAGATCATCCTGTAGTCTGAAGGCCAGATTTTATCCTCTCTGATTTTTATTTTTTTAGACTTATTGCATTATGGTACAAAAGTATGACTTGACTGCTGTGTTTCTATAACTAATTGTAACTATAGTTATGAATGAAGAAAAGATTAGAAAGACTCTGGATAACTCAGGGGTCCATGTGTGATGCTGGTACCTCAGTGAAAAGGTGGAGAATGTTAACTCAAAGAGGAGGCCTGTGAGAGGGGAGTAACCTTACGAGATCGTTTATACCAATTAATACCAGTATTGGTGCAGGGAAGAACCAGCTGGAGATCCAAAAATGAGTTTAATGTGTTTTATTGGGGGAATTGCAATCACACACACAAGATCCAAGCAGTCACCCAATCACAAAAGGCTAACTGAAGAAAAGGGGGAAAAGTTTTAGATATTGAGATTTTAGGGAAAAGTGGGTGATATTTACCAATCCAGAAGAGCAGCAAAAAAGCAGTGATGTGGCTTAGATGCAAGTCTAAGGACAATACACAATCAGGAATTGGAGTGGCAGAGTGGCAACTACCAATCTGTGTACTGAGAGTTGACTGGCCAAAATACTGAGGTTTAAATACTCAATTTCTACCTGAAGGGTGAATGTGTTAATTGCTCTCTGGCAGAATAAACAATGGTGTCCAGAAGGTGGACAATGGGGTCTGGAATAAGCTAACGGCCTTAGCTTTAGGTGACAGAAGGTTAATGGTGGTAGTCCTGATAGCTCAGTGTGATAACTGAAGCCCCTGTCAGAGCTGCTGATGACAAACAGCAGCTGTTGGTCCCTGTTGCTCTGGCTGGAGATGAGTCCTGCAGCTCAAGAGCTCCCCCTGCTGCCATGGACCAAGCAGGCTCGGATGTTCCACTGCCTGCTCCTTTAGGGCAACAGGGATCCAGCTGTGATCCCGAGGAGACCCTGGAGCCTGTGTCAATCAGCCCACAAACAAGGTGGAAACTCAAGAAAGCTGAGCAAAGGGAGGCTTCCTTGATTAAGTTCAAGAAGCGGTGACTGGCTGCACCTGTGCCTGAGCTATATAACTGCCTGCCTGGAAGCTTTCCTTTGCTTGTGGCAAACTTTCTACAAGCTCTCTCTTTGTTTCTTGCTTCCAGTACCTGGCCTCTGATACCTTGGATTGGCCTCTTGGCTCCTGACCCCTGGATTTTGGACTCTAACTATGGCTTTTGCTTGTTGCTCAGGCTTAGGTAAATGGACTGCCTATGAGTAATTGCTTGCTTTGACTCCTCCTGGTGGGACTCTGCTATCTCTCCCTCTTCCTTCTCCAGGCTGGCTTGCTACCTGGATCTCTGACCTTGACAGCTCAGTACTTGTCAGACAGGTGTGGAACAAAAGGGAAGCTTGCTTGGTCAGAGGGAGAGGAGTTTAGACTATCAGCCATCTCGTGGGAATCTTCCAGATGCTATTGTCTTTGAAAAATTGAGTCATTGGAGGCTAACTGCAATTCCATCATTTCTGGAGTTTCCTGGTGGTTTTCTGACTGTGACCTGACTATGCCTGGAGGTCTCTTCTGATCTAATTTGCAACACATGTGTTTGGCCAGCCTTTTCCTCTTAGCCAGCACAGCCATGTAGCCATAGCAGGGTATAATTCATATTCATGCAATTGATATATATTTTTCAGTTAAAGCATCTTTCTCTACTTAAACTATATCAAAGTGTGGGGGTATATGGCCTGGTAACATAGCAACTTTTCAGCAGCCTGCCATAGATAAGACAAATGGCATTTATAGTTGTCAAATAACCATTTCTCTCTTCATCTCCCTGGAAACTTGCCAAAATATGTTCCCCTTTCAGGCTATGGGATTATAGTCCAAAAAGTCACTTTTCTAAAGCTCAGTGTCCATGTGGGCTGACATTAGTAGACTTAGGTAGATAGAGTACGAGCCTTAGTGCTTGATTTGTGGTCTATTTATAGTGTATTCATTTACTGAGTTTGTAACTTGGCCTACCTACAAGGTTCTCATAGAGGTGAGCATAAGATTTTCTGCATTTATTCTTGGTCCATGTTCAGTCTTCTCTCTCTATTCAGGCTAAGACTTCAACAGTAAACAATTAACAGGGTTGTACTAAGATATTTTCTAAGTCTAATTTCATTGTTATTCATCCCAGTTCTTTGCAAATAGAGAAGATTTTGAACTGAAATACATAAATTGTTTTAGGTCAGTGGCCAGGGCAGTTTGCTAAAAATACAACTTGAGCTGTGCTGCTTGTTTTGCTGAGCACTCCAGTTTTTTTTAAGAGGGACATCAATAATGTGTGTGGGTGTGCAATTCGTTTAGCAACTCAAAGGGGCACATCATAAATATTCCATGGGTGCATATACACACACACACACACACACATATTCTGAAATGATCCCTGAAAGTAAAATGCTTAATAAAACCCTGAAAGTGGGCCAGTTTGGATGATACTTCCATGCTCCCCTGAGAAATGACAGCTTTTCTCTTAGTCATTCTCTAGAACTATTGATTCACAACACTGAAAACTCTCTGGAAACTATAGAAAAATTTCATGGAAGCCCCTGTCAAGACATCCTATAGGTGTAGCCAGAGAGGTACACAGTGTAGTCCACAGACTGTACATGGCTTCAAGTCCTGTTTAGCAGTTTGTAGTGAAAAGCCCTCCGCCCTGCTTTTTGGAAACAGTGATGGTTTGGATTGGAGAAAGGGCACAGGGCTGCAAAAGTGTACTCCCTTAAAATCCTGAAAAATGAAACTGGAAGTAGACAGGAAACAACTTCTACGGATTTTATTTCTGGCTAGTGCTGCCCATTGTAGCAAAACTAATCATAATCACAACTACCACCACCCCTGGTGCAGACCCACAGATGTCGTAGAACTGGATGGAAACCTTGCAGATTAAGATGACTCCTGAGTTGACAGATTCTGGGGAACAGCAGCAGGAATGTCTACGGTCACCATTTGTTTAAACTGGTCAAGGATGTGTGAGTTACAGGCATGTCTGACTGGGTCTCAGGTCTGATGGAAAATGCTGTCCCATCACTGGTACTGAAGTAACATTAACACAGCTGTTCAGTCAACTTCTGTATGTATAGCAAAGGAGTGGCAAAGGGTACAGGAAAGTAGGTGTCAGTTGAACATGAGAAGGAACTTCTTGAGAATAAGACTGGCTTGGCAATGGAACCAGTTTTCTGGAGAAGTGATATCCTTATCTGGATATCTTCAAAAAGAGATTGGAAAGTGATCTGTTGGGGTTGCTTTAGATGGAGATCCTGCATTGATCAGGAGGTTGCACTCAATGGTCTGTGAGGCCCCTTCCAACTTTATGATTCTATGAGGGCATTGCCTCCTGAAATAAGAATTCCATGCCCTCCATTAAATTTTCTTTCACTTCCCAAATTATTAGCTTTGCAGAGAGTTGTTTTTGTGGGCCATTGTTTTGTTTTCCATACTTGCTGACAGATTTTAGTTAGAACTGGAGTAGATTCTGTGTCTGTAGACTGAAGCAGCTCTATTGGTATGCCATTTTTTCCTGGTGATTTATTTCTCACAAATGCTCTGAGTGTAGCTTTCTCTTCACTTTCTAAAATTGGCAGTTTGTCTTCATATAATTCTTCCTTGAATGAATCTGTCGGCTTTTCATCTGTTTTATATAGTTCTTCCATGTTTTTGTTTCCACTCTCTTTTTATTTCTACTTGGTCGCAGCACATCCCCACTTTTGGTTTAAATCCCCCTTTGAGTTATCGGATTGTACAGAAGAGTCTCTTGTTCTTCCTTTTTTTTTGTCGTCTTCTATTTCTCTACAGAGAGTAAGACACTGGAATAAGACACTGCTGAGGGTAAGACACTGAAAACTGTTCACAGCCCTTACATATTTTGTGTTTGCATTTCCTTGGTCACTTTGCCAGCCTCTTTTCTTTGGATGCCAACTGCAATGATAGAAATTTGAGGACTGAAGTAAATTTCATGGGGGGGGGGATACATATTTGGGCAAGGAAGTGCCTTCATTTTCCTCCTTCCCTCCATAACTGTATCTCTTGCAGGCACCATTTTGTCCTCAGCTTCAGATGGCAAAATGTCATGTGGCAGCTCTGAGTACAGGTATAAGGGCTTCTTGGCAGTCCAGAGGAAAGCCTCCTGCTCTGGCACTGGCCACTGATTTCACTGTTAAGTTGAACTCCATAGGATTTAGCTACAGATCTTATTGAACTCAATGAAATCTGGATGGAATATAACAACACTTCCATGTAGATTGCATTCATTTTAAGCAGGAAAAAATCTTGATTGAGAAAGACAGCAACATGCAAAAGGAAGGATGTAGCATGCACTTGAGATTAATTCTTTTGGTAAGAATCCAGTCTCTCAAGCTATTTAGAAGCAAAAATATTTTTGTAAACAATGTAAAGCTAAAGAGTGACCTGTCTTTCATGAGTCATGCATGAAAATGTTAATCACTTTTCCAATTAATTTCTCTTCTTTCCCAGGAATGTTGTTCAATATTGCACAGATAGCTTCAAAAAAAGCACTTGGCCTCAAGAAAAAAGATGACAAAAGTGCATTCCAAATCTTTATTCAGTAAAATATACTGTGAATAGGTTTTTTGCTAGCTTTTTTTGCAATTATTTATTAGTTTAAAAACAATCTTATTCACAATGAAAAGAAATAAATGTAGAGAAAAGAAAAAAAACACCCTTACAATGTTAACACATTAAACCAAAACACTGATTACTAACTAACTAAACCACTAGACACAAATTTACTAAAACACAAAAGGGTTCTGACCACCCCTGCAAACCAAACTATAACAAAAGAAAAAAGTAAAAAAATGAAATTTTTTTTCCCACTACAGATACAACTAAGTAATTGTACTAGAATTACTAGTAACCAGAGCCACACTGCATTGTTAGATTTCTTATTGATCAAGAAGTCCATAAATGGTTTCCAGACTTTCAAAAAATCTATAATTGGCTTTTTTTTTTTAAAAAAACTCACATTAGTTTGGCAGTTTGGACCTTCATAGTCCATCCTTCTATCAGCGGTACTTCAGTCCATTTCCAGGTTTGACCAAACAACATTCTTGGAGCTCTTTTCATGTAGCGTGGTAGTAGTCCATATAAATGTTTCTGTTTATGAAGTTACTGTGTATGTACACAGAAACAGCGACTTTTCTCCAAGGAGAACATTAACCTCTCCATCACAAAAGAGCTTCCTATGGTGAGGACTATAGCTTCATTTGAAAATGTGTGTATTGTTGCAAAACTCTGGCATAGGAGATTCTGAAAAAAAAGTAAACATTAATAACTTATCTTTTAAAAACTCAGGAACAGAGGAAAAGAAATATTTTGCTTTGTTAAACACGAAACAAACCCAACATTAATTTGAATCTTTTTGTACATAGCAATCAGTCCTAGGATCTACTATACAAAGGCATTGCCTCTTCAGCTAAGAATCCCCACTCTGAAATATTCCTTCAGTCCCAAAATTTGTAGCTTTGCAGAGAGTGAGCCTTGAAAATTATGCACACCTAACACACCTACATTTGCTATGTTTTCATTCCCTTGGTTACTTTGCCAGCTTCCTTTTCTTTTGATGCCTGATCTGTTGTTTCTAAAGCCCCAACTGAAGTTTTAAGTTACTGCAATGTTAGAAAACTAGAAGGAAGAAAGGAAAAGTTGAAGGAAAAGTTTGGGGAGGGGGCAGAAATATGATTGGAAGGGAGTGCCCTAATTTTGCTCCCCCATAAAAATGTTCCTGATCAGTCCTATTAAGATGGTATGGGAATCATGTGGCCCGCCAGATGTTGTTGAGCTGCAAAAACTAGCAGTCCTAGTGAGCACAGCCAATAGTGAAGAATGCTGGGAACTGCAGTTAATATCAGGTGAGCTGCATGATTCCCATCTCTGTATTAAAAATATAACGTTAGGACAAAAGAAATACTTTAATAATATCTAGAGTAATCCATAGTTGATTTATACATAGTTCTAGTGCAATCCATGAATTTTAGTCAGACATACATCTCAGTGAGGTTGACTGCTAGGTAAATGTATAAGGTTTGTAGCTTCAGTGTGACAAATATGAAAATATATAAGACTTTGTGAAGTATTTTGTAAGGTAAGGGAGGAGGAAAACAAGTTTATGATTATCCTTCCAGTTGATGTCATTTTCAGCAGTGTTTTCTTAATAAAGTGATTTTAAACTTTGCATTGAGACATTAAAATAATTTGCACTGTTTGCATTAAAATAATTAAAATATTTGTGTACTATTCCTTAAATAAAGGAAGGTTTTACTACACACTTAAAATTATTCACCGTCGTTCTTCACCAGCTACTTAGTTATGTCTGTATAACAGTGGTTCTCAACCTGTGGGTCCCCAGATGTTTGTGAAATTCAGCTCCCAGAAGCCCCAGCCACTATGGTCAATGCTCAGGGCTTCTGGGAGCTGAAGTCCTAAAACATCTGGGGACCCACAGGTTGAGAACCACTGCTGTATAACTAAGTAATGTCTCTGGTCTGCCCCTCTCACCGCACCTTAAGAGCCAGCAGCCAGACTGGGAGAAGCAAGTCCCTTTAGCTTCCTGTTGGGCCGCAAGGGGACTTCCGCACTACATTGTTATAGTGCTATTATTCCACCTCCTGTGGAAATCTGGGGTTTGTAGTTTACTGAGGCCAAAGAGCTCTCTGGCTGAGAATTCTAAATGCCCCTCCCTAAACTGCAAAACCCAGGATGCCATAGGATGTTGAAAGTGGAATAATAGCACTATAACACTGTAGTGCAGAAAGGCCCAAGGAGTATGATGTTTTCACTCCATCACACACAAGCAAGAGAGGCTGCAATAAGGACTTGCAACAAGAGTCCTGATTCTGGTTATTGCAGCCTTGCCTGCTGGTAGAAGGGAGATGGAAACTTCATCCTCCTGCTCTTTGATTGAAGGCTGAATGAACCTTCTTTGCCTTATTTGGCTGCTGGCTCTTAAGGTGGTCCAGAGTAGCATTTATGTAGTTTTACAGAAAGACTAGGTAATCTTACTGAATACAGAGCAGTTATAGATCTGTAACTGGAACACTGAAGGCCAGCCACTTTTATTTTTTTAAAGGAACACATTGCCTTTATATTGCTTCCCTGGTCACACTGTTATGTTATACCCAGTAGTGCAGACAGTCAGACAGTGGGAGTCAGGAGTTTTCAGCAGGGGAGGCAACATTCAGCACTTGGATGCAGTCAGAGCAGTTGTGGGTGGTGCCTTCCATGTCAATGGACAGTACATCTGGTATGAATTTTAGTCCAGATGTCAAAGGTGCTATTTAAGGCACTGAACTCTATCCCCAAACTGGATAAACGGGATCACTTTAAAGTTTAGAACAGTTTAGAGCCACCACTACAGTCCAACCTTTCCCCTTTATCCATGGATGGCAGGGATGGAGCCTCATGTATGCAGCTGTGTACATGTCACATGATATTAATTACATGATTTTAAGTGGTCTAAATAGGGTTTTGGAGGGTACACCTTCCTTCCTCCTCCTCAATAATGTTCCCCCTCCCCAATGCATATCATGACCATGAAGCACAAGGGGCTGAATCCAGCCTTACTTTTGCTGTTAGGACCAACTGCTGAATAGAGTTTCATCCATTAATGTCCTGGCCCATGGGAAAGTGGAGGAAATCTTCACCAAGTCCTTCATGTCACTTCTCCAGAGCTTGGAAATATTAATTTCAGGGGCCGTAACTCCCAGAATTCTCCAGCCACCAGGGTCACTGGCTGTGTTTGCTGAGGAATTCTAGGAGCACTTCAACATTAACAGACCAACTACTTGAAAGACCAATATCATCTTACACATCTCCTTGAAGATTTATAGCGAGGCTTGCAATTTGCATCTTTCTGTATCCTGTTATCTTCTGTCTCACTCCCATAACTGTGTAACTGTGCTTTAATACCTATGGCTTTAATATCACTCCATCAGTACCTCTGAAGAAGTGGTTTGATATCCATGAACGCTGTCCACAATATCCAGATATCCATCAAAGAAATCAATTTGTCTGAAAAGCGCTGCTGGGTTCTGCCCCCTTCTTCCTTTTTAGTCTTAAAAAGTTATGTTCTCAAGTTCTCCATCCATCACCCTGTCCCAAAAGATTCCCACTGGGGAAGATCTTGGGTGTTGGGCAGAATATAGGAATTCAGGAAGCAAGGGGAAATCTATGAAGATCACCTTTCCCTTCATTTTTGCCAGAGGAAAAACTCTTCTGGATTAAAAGCCTTTTGCTGAGGAAGGGAGCCATTCTTTTCATAGGAGAAAGACTTCTCAGACCAGATAAGAAATTTTAAAACATGATGAAAATAAAAGACTAAAGGCTATCCATGAAAAGTAATCTTAAAAGTAAAGGGGGTATGCAAAGAAAACTTTTATTTCCAACAAACAAATGGGGAAATAAAATGAGTACACAAAATCCATAATATTTTAAGCCACAAGATTTTCTTGGCAGTAAAATATTCCCTCTTGGTCCTGACATTGGCTGTCTCCAGTGTCAAGGCTCTGGTGCTTAATCTTAACAGAGGGGAGGAACTCAACTGCAATTTTTCCATTTCATTTTTGGCAATAAGTCAATTTGGTATATTAAGAGTTTAGTGGATCTTATTCATTCATTTGTTTGTTTTACTAGTTATATCCTGCCTTTCCACCAAAGAAACATGCACGAGCCTCTTCTTACCCCTGCCTTTACAATAAACTTGTGAGATATGTCAAGCTGAGACATTTCAAGGTCACTTAGTGAGTTTCATGGTTCAGAAGGGACTTGAATTTTATTTCCCAAGTGCCAATCTAATCATCTCTATCACACTGGCTCTCCCTAAGAGTGGGTAGGCTGGGAGATGTAATCCAAAAAATACTTTTCCAAGCTCTGACACTGCAAAACATGATAGCTCATGCCTTGCCATGTCCCTGATGACCCTAATGATCTTTCCTCACATAGGTGTTCCTTCTGGCATATTCTTGCTATTAGCCTTACCATTTCTTGTTCAGTACAAAGGACTGAGATTTGACTGTGATACACATGAGATACATAAGATAGAATCTGATAGATCTTCCTATATGCCTCCTTTTTATAGTTACAATTAAACCTCAGTTGGATGGTGAGTCATACCTTTTTTACATTCTGGCACAGCAATGTTCCTTGAAGCTACAGGGGCATATGTTGTGTGGATCTGCTCCTTCCTCCACTTCTAGACATAGAATGACAACACAAGCATTTTGCTCTAAATTGACAGTGAGTCATCAGTGTATACAAAATGAAACAAACAACTATGATGGCACTTCTGCATAACCAAAAAAACCAAAACAAAACAAAAAGCAAGGTTGATTCCTCTCAGTTAAAAAAAAAATAATGTAGCCACAGCATAGAACTCAGTGCTTGAGTATATTCAGAAGAAGGCAAAGAATCAAAACTTGACAGTTGAAAACCCAAGTTGTACATCTAAGATTCCATGTCACAGGTCCAACCTGTATAAATATTATGGTGGTAACATCTGAAAGCTATACAGCTTACAGAGATTACAATTGGCCCTGACTCAATGACATGTGTTGCTGTTGTATACACATGGTAGTCACAAGCTTTCATTACCAGAATTTAATATTTACCGAAGCTATATCCTACTGGATGGGGTGGCAGTCAGAGATCTCTTTTAACCAGGTTGTCATATCCTACTTGGAGGAAGCCTTTTTGGACAAGGGTGAGAAAAAGGACATACAAGATAACAAAACACAAGAAAAGAGATTTCACCTAAACACTAGCGAGACTGTTTAAAACCTCCAAAAAGGAAAGTGATACACTCTCCTTTCTTGGAGGTTTTTAAACAGAAGTTGGATGGTCATCTCTCAGGAGTGTATTAATTGTGTCTTCCTGCGTAACAGCAGTTGGGCTAGATGGCCCTTGTGGCCTCTCCAACTCCATGTTTCTATTATAATAGGGTTCAGTCACAGTCAGAGGAGACTGGCAATCTCACGTTGGAATTATTGGAAGTAGAGCCCAGATCATCCCATGAAGCTCCTGTGGACCCAAAGACACCAAGCCACGTTCTCCTTCTGAGCACTGTGGACTAAAATGCCAGCTGCAAAAGAGAAGGAAAAGCCTTGACTGGTTTTAAAATGAACATGCTGAGGTAGCTGGGTCAGCTGTGCTGTTTTATAGCTAGCTATAAAATTGCCATAGCCAAGAAAATTCTTCTGTTGCAAACAACTGCTCCAAAATCTCTGTGTGGAAATTTTGATGCTACTTTATTGTGTGACATTATTTGATGCTACCTGGACTTCAGCTTGATCCTTGGATTATTCCTGTTGGGTACTCCCTGATTGGCATTGGACTTTGGTTACTTTCAGACTGCCTCTTGTGCTTTGATCTCAGACTGCTGCAACCAAATTTCTGCTCTTGCGGATTTTCCATGTAAGATATTGGATTGGTTTGATTTTTCTTCTGGCTGTTGTCTTGGACTATAGATGCATTCAGTAGTGCAATAGCTGACACGAATCTAGACTTTGGGCTTTCTCACACACGAGGCAAGTAAATCACAATTACAGCAGGATAATAGTTTCTGTGGCTGGCACATGTCATATTACCCAATCCTCTTCTGCTGTTATCCTGGGCCATTTCCGCACTAGCCTGTTATAATGCTACTATTCCACTTTCAACATCCAATGGAATCCTGGGGTTTGCAGTTTAGGGAGGGGCCTTTGAGGATTCGATAGGATGTTGAAAGTGGAATAACAGCACTATAACAGGCTAGTGCAGAAATGGCCCTGGTGGGAGGCCATTCGGAAAACATTTCTTTTACAAAGAAGGATTTTTTGGGGATGGTTGGGGGGAAAAAAAGAAACACAATCCAAATGATCTCCCCTGGGAGAAAAACAGAAGAGAACTGAGGTAATGTGATAAGTCCCAGTCAAAGATGATATTATCTTAGTAATTACAACTTACCTCCCTTGTGTGATAAACTGGAGTGTGAAAAAGTTACTGTTTTGAACTGCAGTCCCCAGAATCCAGTAGATCCATGACCAGTAGTCATGTCAGTTGGAAGAATATGATAGTCCAAAAAATGACTTCTTCAAACTCTTGATTTTTGTTTATGGAAAAAGTCCATTTGGAACCATTGTGTCAGAAAGGATTATGATGACTCATGAGAAAGTCATGAGTGTGCCAAGGGGCCTAGAATATGAATGGCTTGAATGATTATTCTGAGATCGTATGAATGATTATAACCATTCATAATCATATGAATGATTATTCTGAGAATCACTGAATGGAAAGGGCAGGTAAAATGAAGGGAAAACACAGAGGAGGACTTGTTAAATGCAGAAATAGAAATTGTTAAGTAGAAATGAAGGTGTAAAACCTGAACTGGATGGAGATGTGTACAACTTTGGTATGGAAAGCTTGGGTCAAAAATTTCCTGTAAAAAGAGAAGGCCACCTTCTGAAGGAAGTGGGTGGTTACTTTTATTAATACAAAGGACGTGGTAGAATTATTCTGGGTAAACCTATGGAGGTGGAAGAAACAAGAGACAAGCATAGAGGGGGGAAAAGCTATGGAGCTATGCCACACATGAGCAAATTGTTTATTTCAGAGTTTTCCACTGAATGTTCTTCCAAATGCAAATTTAACAAGAGGTTCTTTTAGGTGAAACTTTCAATATATTCTCTGGAAGTATCATGACAATTAGAAAGGTGAATTCAAGGTAAATTATGATCATGGGATGGTGTAGCAGGGAAAAGATGAGTGAATGGAGAACGATAAGCAAAGAAGGAATATTAGAAAGATAGGATGTTTAGCGCTGGAAGACTGAGTTTCATCTTGTGGGCGGACATCCATGAATTCATGCCAAATGAACAGCTGGCAATGTGAGATTGGGCAGAGAGCAAATGTCTCTAATTCCTAGCTTCCTTCTCACCACTAATTTAAATCACATCTTCAAATTTGTGTAAAAGCAGCAGTCTTTAGAATATATAGTTTTGATACATGTTTTGATACTTGAACGGATTTTTTTTAGTTTCTAAGAGGCTGAGTTAGAAGCCAAGAAGCCTTTGTTTTGACTTTTATCTCAGTTATGACAATGCCCTCTGCAAATATTGCTCTCTCTCAGTCTCACTCTCCACCTAAAATATGGGAAAAATAATTAAATTCTGTTGAATTGATGAAGTAGACCATTTTATCCACACTACAGTTATGTTTTATTTTGGCTACATTTCATGGGTGAGGGAAAATACTTTTGTGTGGGAATAAACTTAGAGTGGTCTCCATCTGTTTTTCTTAGGAAGTTGTGTTCTGAGGTGCCTTTTGAATCTGGGGAAATTCAAAATGGCTGCCAGTATGTAAAATGGCTGCCTTCTTTGCCACTCACTGGGGACAACCAATGAATGCTGGTACAATGGATGGATTATTCCTCCAGCAACTTGTAATATTAAATATCCTCCAAAGAAAGGATAATGATTAAAGCACATTTGTTAAACGCAAGGAGAAACAATTTACCATGCTACACTATCTGTTTTTAAACATGAATTGCTTGGGGTTTTTTTTTATGATTTTTTTTTTCATAAAGACAAAAGGAGCATATTTTAATTCTCCCCATAGATTTGAAAGAAAAAACAAAGTTTTCCCTTCCCACTTTTGGAGTGGGTGGGTAATCAGTCCTAAGCATCCTATTTATTGAGGTGAACATTTTGCAGCCTATGGCTTGCACATGATTTCCAAGGCCAACTGTGTCCAATATAAAAATATTATACTACCCAGGTTTGGAAGCAACAGGGAAATGCCATTTAAAGCAAATTTTGTTTTCATTAAATGACAAATAGAGGTTTGCTGTTTCCTGCATATTTTGGAAATCTATATAAGTTAAGTGACATTTTAATAATCATCACTTTAATTCAGTGGAGCCTTGGCCAGGTGGGTGGGTGCAGCCTACGGGGGTAGCGATGGTAGTAGGGCAGCCAGCAGGTGGGGGATTGGCCCTGATGAAATTCTCTACTCTTGCTTTAAATAAATTGATTTATTTCCATGTAAAAATGTTAAAAATGCACAAATAATTCCAGTGAAAGTTGGCTGTTCCCATCTCAACAGAAAGAGTTATCCAAGGTACTGGAATTTTGAGGATAAATTTCAGTCCTGTGGATAGCTTTTTTACAGTTCTGACTAAAATCCAGAGTGAATTTGCCACCCTATTGACATGGTGGCCAGCCTTCACCAAATGATTTATAAAAATAAAGTCAGGAAGGGGGACATTTCAGAAAACTCTTTCTCATTGAGTTGCTGAATCAATTTCATGATGGCTTGGTTGAATCTCTTGCCCTAACAATGTACTTCACAGAGTTCTTGTCAAAATTACATCTAGATAATGTATATGAAGTGCTTTGAACACTTGGAAGCAATACATAGTTTTAATGATGTTGATTTCCACTGACTAATGAAATACTTGTGGAATTTATTGTGACTTCAAAGACCTCAAAACTAGAAAGGTTTGTGAAAATGTTAGGAGTCTGTATTGTTTTGGGCTCAGTTAATGGCGAAGCAGAGGAAGTATAAAGTACAATCATTCTTTGCTGGCCTTTACTGGAGGAATCACAGAGATCTTTCTCTTTTGTGGCTATGGTACTTGCTATACGAGGCAGAAACACAACCATAGACTTCTTTTCCTGCTAGCTAGAACAAGTAACTGACGTGAGCCATGACAGTTTTGATTCTTTGTACGTGTGCAGCTTTTTCTGCTCAACGGTGCTATTCAGCAATTCTATGGTATTAACAGTCCACAAAGGCTATTTATTTAATTTTATTTATCTCTCTATTTATCTCTCACCTTTTCCCTGACATGAGAACCAAGGCTGTTCACAATATGAATTAAAACAAGATATAGCTAACAAAATAGTCATGACATAACCTCCAAAATTTCACAGGTGAAAATCAGGACATATGTGGCCAAGCAGCATCAGAGTGTAGCCAAGATAGGAAAAGTTTAATATCTACAAAAAGGTGCAGCAGTTTGTTTTTGCTTGATCTGTTACCCCACAAGGTGAGGGACCTTGAGGTCCTCCAGCAGTGCCAGCATCTCCTTAGAAAGGTGAAGAATTATAGCTCAAAGGAGGCCTGTAAGAATGGGGTAAGCATGGGACTCTTTCCCTTGTGTATACCAGGACAAGCTGTAGCACACCAGTTGAGAGTCAAAAGAATGTTTTTATTGGGAGAATTCACACACACACACACACGAACAATCAAGCAGCCTGATGAGCCATACAAGGCTAGAAAAGGTAAAAGAGAGAAAGATTGGACAGCGAGAGATCATAGGGTAAAGTGGGACATAATTAGCATTCCAGAAGTGGAAGGAGGTTGAAGACCAGCAGATCTGAGGGCAGCACAGAGGAAAAGAAATCTGGGATCCTGCGTGATGCCCAAAGTACTATGAAATGTTGGGCTTGGAGCCAGAGCTTAAGTACCCTGTTTCCTGCTCTGAAGGGGAATGTGCTAACTGCTCTCTGGCAGAGCAAACAAAGGGGTCCAGAATGGACTAAAGTTCTTTACTTCAGGTGACAAAGCATTGATGGAAGCTGTAATAGTCCCTTAATGTCTGGGCAGGTGAGGAAACAAAGAAGAATTTCTGCAGGGAGAAGTTACAGGATGTTGATTATAGGTTACTTCTTTTTGCTGTTTCATTAGCTATTGTTCTATAAATTTGGGGCAGTTGAAAGGATCATCTCAAACCCATCAAGTTGGGTTCTCTGGCTAATCCTCATGACCTTTCTGTGCTGAGATCATCTGTCTTAGCAGGAAGCTCCCACCCACAGTCCTTTTCCACATGACTTTCACCCATAAGTGCACAATTTATATACATTTTGTGCCAATTAAACAATATTTCTTGCCAATTAAATGATATTCTTGCCAATTAGCCTGTACCGCAGAGTGGTAGTGTATGGCATGGTATCAGAGGTTCCTGAGAAGGGCAAAATTCTTCTACCTCTCTTTCCTCCCTACTAAGTTAATTGAGTGCAGCTTTAAACTCAATTTGCAACAATTAAAGTAATATGAGGATGCAGGGGGAAATTAGGAGAAGGAGAGAGAAATTGGAACATTTTAAAAGCAGGTGATAAGTGAGATGGCAGAGGATTAATTGGGACTGTCCCTGCCAAATAAGGACAGTTGAAGCATATGTGATTATTTTTTAAAAATTGTCCATATTAAAACACCAGCCCTTTAAAACTGTGTAAAATTATTTTAAAATGTAGTAACAATAAAAATACAGTGCACACACCTCTTTCAAACACTCTTCTGCCACGACCAGTTAACAGTCAAAAGATAGCAGAAAGGGGGCCAACTGAGCTGCCAGTGGGAGGGAATTACAGAACCTGGGAGGTGCCACTGGGAAGACCATCACTCCCTGTACTCTCATCAAATGTTCTTGTGATGGTGTTGGAACCAAAAGAAAGCCCTTAAAACTTGGGACGGCTTGTACAAGAAGATGCAGCCTTTCAAACAGTCTGGACCTATACTTTAGAGCAACCATTCTCAGTGGGGGCCATATTGTCCCCAAGGGGGCTCTGGCACATTTGAAAGGGGTCACAGACTGAAAACGGTGAAAAGAAGAGTCCCAAGGGTTTACAGGGGATCTGGTAACTGAACTGATGAAATATCTAAGCAGTAACCTTAACTGGAGTCAATAGTTTCCTCCCATTTATCTTTCCAGTATATGTTTGAATTTGGCATGCCAGGTAAATTCATTACTTAAGCTCCTCTCACATCTCTATTTAAGAGCTAAAATTCATAAAAGTTGAAGCTTTTGTGATATATTTCATACTCCTCCCTCAGCATTAGTCCTGATAGATGTCTAGTTTCATACAGACTTTTTAAAAGTTTTGCCCACTGTGTTGAAACGTTCAAGTTTTCTTGGCGGTCAGTAATAAATGATTTTCTGTCTGTGTTGTATCCCTGTTTGACAGAGTGGCCATGGAACCTGAGAAGACCTGAGACCGTGGCCAAAAATCAATTCAGAATGGCTGTTGTATCACATGGGTTTTTATATGTTCCTACAACCAGCTCCAGTCAGCAGTCTGACTGCAGCAGTTTTGCACCCCAGTAAAGTTTTCAAACAGTTTCCCAAGGTAGCTCTACACAGACTATATTAACCTAAGCAGAATGTAATCAATGCATGTGTCACCGTGGATGTCTCTAGGAACATGCACAGCTGAAGCATTAGCAGAGAGGAACAGTTTTACTACTTCCTCAAAACCAGTGATAGAGCACAAATGCATGTACAGGCAGCCCTCCACATTTATAGGTTTCACTTTCATTAATTTGATTATTTGTGAATTTCTAGTCCTGCCCCCCATCTCAGGTACTTCTTTTCCAGGGGAACCTTTCCTCTTGGTGGCTCCAATCAGGCCTTGTAACCCTTTTAAAGCCTACCCTTAGTCCTCCTTCTCCTCTATCAGCCATTGTCTAGACAGCTAAGGGTAGTTCACTGCCTGATTTCTCAGTACTACAAACCCTGTCCCAATGCCCACCTCTGTACCCAAGGAAGAAGATGAGCAAGAGAAGGAAGTATAAGGCCAACGTACTGACCACCCCTTTTCTTCTCCTTTCCCTGACCTGGTTTGGACCCTGAGTGTCCATTCTCCCCACTATGCCTCAGCCCCCTTTCCCCCCACATTTTGATATTTGCAATTTTCCCACTTTTGTGGTGTCCCTAACCCTAGCAAATGTGAAGGGCTGACTGTAGCACTAAATGAGTCTTATGTACATTACAGTTCTGTCTATTTATATCAATAGAATTAGGATCTAAGATGGTCACGATTAACCTAAGTCCCACTGATTTTGACAGATCCATCTGAAACCTGACTGTGTCTGTATCCAGCTCATGGATGCAATTATAGTTCAAAGTCATTATTTTCTCCATCCTTCCTGGAATTTTCTTTATTCAGTGGCACCAGTTAGCTTTAGACTACTTTTTCTGACATGAAATGTCTTCTGTAAGTTACAGCATCGCCTTCTGTTGAATAGAAGATGCTGTGTCATCCCTTCTGTATGCAAGTGAGCTTTGACTCCCTCATTACAGGCAGTGAATCAGATATCTAGCTTCTCACCCAGTCTCCAGCCAGTACAGTAACAGGAGGAGGGGGAAAAGAAAGAGAGAGAATGAGAGGGGAAAGAAACATAAAAAGTGCTACCAACCAGGGTCACATTTAAAATACAATATGTGCATGTACTTTAGAAAGCTCATAGAAATTACTTTCTCTTGAGCTTTAAACACTGCAAAGGCCAAACATTTTCATTTCAGCATAGTGGTTTGGAAACATTTTGGGACCAAAAGCCCCACCCATTTGTTTAAAAAAACAGTTGGGGGGGCTTGAAGGGATCTCTTGGTGGGCTTCAGAGGCTGCAAAATGGGTCCCCAAAGGTCACATGCCCCCTGCAGGTCCCTCCCCCCACACCTGTTTGAAAGGCTTGGTACTGGCACCTTTTCATACTATAAAGTTAGAGGATTAAGATTCCATTTTTAACTGTCTTGGCAGCATCTTATGGAATCCTGGAACTGCAGTTTAGAGAGGGGCATATAGGATTGTCAACCAGAGAGCGCAAGTTTAAAAATAAGAACACATTTTTGGGGTGAAATTAGAGTCAGTGGCTCCTATGAGAAACAGAGGATAAGGTCTGTTTGGGAGTGTCCATCTTTATTCTGTCTGCCAAGCTTTTCCTTGTACGGTAATAATAGAAGCTGTACACTGACTGTTTTTCTATTACTATTTTATCACGTATAAGGCACTTATAATTTGCAAAGTGCTTTATTGTGTTTGCCCTCCCAAAACGCTGCAAAGTAGGTTATCATAAGTGCTGTTTTATAGATGGAGAATCCATTTTGAAAGATATTCTGATAGTCTTAACTGGCCGTGTGTCACAACAGAAAATGAAACAAACTGTTATGGCTACTAGTAATATCTAGTGAATCATCCATCTGCAGAATGCATGCCAAAAAGACAAGCGTGTTAAAAAAAAAGTTTCCAAAGAGCAGGGGGAAAATATATTTAAAAAGTAGTATATTGATGCTGCAATCCAAATTAATTTTCTAGAGAGTCCATTATTTTCAATTTAGTAGGATTAAAAAGCAGAGGAAAAATTTCAGAATCAACATCCACAGCCTTAAATGATACCAACTTCATACATAGCTTTTATTTTATTTTAATTTTATTTTAATTTTTATATCCTGCCCAATATCAGAGGTTTTCAGAATGGTGTACAAACAACAACAAAATTTGAAACAATTCTAAAACAATTTTAAATTAATATGTAATACCTAGTAGCTTGAATCCTATAGGTTAATCCAGCCTTGCATATCATTGCATCAATGCCTGAGTGGGAGTCAACATACAGGCACATTCCAATATTATTTAGGCCAGACTAATAATAGGATTCAGGTATATATAAGAAGTTCGCCACCTAACCAGGTCTGGATCCCAAGGTACCCAAAGCTTTGCAGCAGCACTGGCTGCACCCAGGCCTTCGGCAGGTAGGCATTCCACAGTACAGGAGCAGCGCTGCAAAGATGGCTTTCTCCCATTAATCTACACAGTATATTACAATAAATATACACACAGAAAAACACTTTGCCAGTACATCTCCATACCTGTGCAGCTACCTATAGGGACAAGTATTTCTTGAAATATTGAGGTCCCAAGTCAGGGTGTTAAGGTGTTAAATCTCATTGCTGGCACATTGAACTAACATTGGAAACATATTGACCTAGCTGAACTGGTATCAAGAGAGCCAGTGTGGTATAGTGGTTTGACATTTGGACTAGGGCCCTTTTCACATGGCATCTGCCATGTGAAAGGGCCCCTCGAGCATCGTGTGAATGTGAGGAGTGGTCCACACAACGCACTCACAATCGCGCAATGCTCCAGGGTCTGGCAAGTGCTGCTCGTGCACTTTATCATTTTTGGCTTTGAGCCGAAAATGGTGCACAATTGCGCATTGCTGCGGGGCCCCGTGCGCACTTGCTGTGCGTGCGGACCTCCGGAGCCATGGCGCTTGTGCTTCCTGCCGCAGTGCAGCCTGGGAAACTCCCAGGCTGCACTGTGGAAGGAAGAGGCGGGGCTCTTGTGTGAGCGGGTGGCAGCTGCGGAGCTGAAGGAACTGGGGCTCAACAGCTTCTCTCTGGAGGCTGCTCGCACAATCCCCGCACCCCAGCTCTGTGAAAAGGTGTGTTGCGGAAAGGGCCTTGGACTCTGGGAGACCAAAGTTCAAATCCTCACTCAGCCATGAAACCATTTGGGTGAACTTGGCTGAGCCCCACTCTTTCAGCCTGAAGAAAGCAATGGCAAAACTCATCTGAATAAGTCATGCCAAGAAAACCCACATAGCAAAAAGGGAGATAACTTTCAATTTTCTTTTTTTTTTTTTAAATCCACAAATATTTTTATTGTGTAATGTTACAGTAAAGCAGGCTGGATTCCCCACCAGTCTATGTGACTGGCAAGAGGGGATGCACACCATAGCTTAATCCTCTTCGTCATGATCTCCACCACCAGCACCATTCTTACCCTTCTTGGCATTCTTCCTGCACTTGAAAGTGTCTGAAATTAAATTGCAATAGGGACTGAAGAAGACAGCTGCCTTGTTAGACTAAGGACATTTTTGCACTAGACTGTTATAGCGCTGTATTCCACTTTCAACATCCTATGGAATCCTGGGTTTGCAATTGAAAGTGGAATAATAGCGCTATAACAGTCTAGTGCGGAAATGGCCTAAAAAAAACCAGGAAAAAAATGCCTTCATAGCCTCTGAGGAAGGCAATGGCAGTTTCTTAGAATAAATCTCACCAAGAAAACTCTCTGATAGGCTTGCCATAAGTTGGAGTTGACTTGAAGTAACATAACACCACAAGTGGTGTCATGGGGTTTCTATAGGGTATTCTTGCAAGTGATTTAGCTGCCACATTTTGCACTAGCTGCAGTTTTGAAGTCATCTTCAACAGCAGCCCCACATGGAGTACATTGTCATGTCTAAATGGGAAAGGTAAGATTGCAGCTTGAAAAAGTCAACAAAAACACTTTGAATCTTCTAGAGACCACATCTTCTAGAGACCACTTGAAAGCTTTTATCAGAATGCATTGAAGGATGATTTTTTTTCTTTCACCAGTGTCCAATTTCCTTATGATTATCATTTTGGTGGTGAAACTTATAGATCTGTGCTTTTTTTTTTTTAGTGCTGCATGTAGCTGGTGAGGCAGGCTTATCTGCTCTCCTTTTTCCTTTCTGTTTTGCTGTTCATGCATGCTCAGCAAGGGCTTCTAGAGGAGGCTATTGTATACCTTGCCTGTTGTAGGGTGGCACGCACAACTAAAGTGCAATCAGCTACAGTAGAATCCCACTGTTTCCCAGATCAATCTTTATTGCATTGTTTGCTGCAGACATGCAGCATTAGCCTAAAAGTATGTGTTTCCCTACCCTCCTTTACAGTCCTTCCAAAGCCAATGTGAATAGAAATACTTCCAGCTAGACAGAGGATAAGAAGGGAAAGGGAGCTGGGCAAGCATAAAAAGACTTTGTAAAAAGAAGCTTCTTTGTAAGAGTTTTTGTTAACAGAGGTATACCTGTGTATGATTCAATTAGAAATCTCCTTTACGTTTGCTCTTGCTGTTACATATGAACGTTTGTCTAGGCTTCTTCCGTAGCCAGGGGTATGCATTACACTTCACAGATAAAATAGAAACCAATTTTCAGTATCAGTGGAGGTCAATCTCTAATGTACATAAAGAAATGAGGTTGTAGAAGCACAATATTTCCTTTGGAATTTATTAAATTGTTTGGCCTTTTAATAATTAAAGAAGCCTCATTACCAGACAAACAAGAACAGGTTGGCTATTCACCTTAGAAAGATGATGTTTTGTATTGCCAAAATAACAGAGCAGGACTTGAAAAACAAATGAAGATGCATAAAAATGCAAATTATTGCAGCTAATTGGTTCTATCTCCTTCTACTTCCTGAATTATTAATTTATGATGACATAAATCTGGTCCTTCCAAAAATATATAGTAAAAAAATTGCACAGAGTGCTTGGCTTTGTCATATGAAAGCATTTGCTCATTAACTACATGCCATTGTTATATTTCCTTTTTTTTTTTTGAAATAAAGAGATAACAAGTATTGTGATAATTATAGATTGTGCATTGGCAACTTTTATTTTTGTATGAAAACAAAACATGAAACCTATTAGGCTTACAAGCAATCACATACCCTCCAACATTTCACAGATTAAAAAAAGGGACATGTGTGGCCAAGGAAGTTGAGTGTGGCAACCTAGGAGAGGCTGCAGCACTTTGCCTTTGCCTGAGCCTATTGGGAAAGGCAAGATCTGTTGAGTTAATGGAGTGCAACCTACTTTTGCATTTTGAACTTTGAAAGCTATTGAAGTAGGCCAAGGACAAAGGGGAAAGTGGGAGGAGAAGAGAGAAACTAGAATATTTTAAAAGCACTTGAAAAAGTCAGATGAGAGCGTGTCACATCCAGGACAGACCAGGCAATTAATCAGCAAGCAGCAGAGCAAAGCTTACTTCTAAGGCAAAAGCAAGGGGGTGGGGTGAGGTGAGGTGAGGTGATTGTCCAAACAAAATCCAGGTTCCAGAGTAAACAAATCTACAGGGCAAATCCCAGTCATCATCAAACAGGCAGAGGTTCAAAGTAGTCAGAATGAAAGAGAATTTCAACAACCAGGAAGATCCATTGCTGACTCTGGAAGGGAAAGGCCAGCTGACAGCCTTTTACCTTACTGATGCTGTTGCCACAGGTGTTCCTTTATTAGGGCTCGTTTGTTACTTAAACACGCTGAGCAGCACAGCCCCTCTTTCTGGCGTTGTCTTTCTTGCATAGTAAGAGTCTGTGTTGCTTTGTCTCCAGCTATTTGTTCCTCCTGCTCAGCCTCCTTCAGTTTGTTATTTTCTCCTGATCAAGCTTCTGGGGAAACTGCTGCCTCTCGGGAAACTTCCACCTCGGATTCAGAATCCTCTTCCTCACTGCCAGAGTCTCCAAGGCAGGGCATGACATCAAGGATTAATTGGGACTCTCCTTGCCCAGTAAGGACAGTTGGAGGTTGTGCAACTGGTTAAACGCCAGGTATTGTAGTGGAAATGATATTGTAGTGGAAGAGACCATTTGGAGGGTGTGAATCATTCCTTTTTTTTCTTTTAAATTTTGTTGAATATGTGTTAAAATGACAAGAACAGAACATAACATATAAGAAAACAAACAGTAGACAAACAATGCACATTAAAAAAAATATTCTAAATTAAACTATCTTAACTTACACTACCTAAACAATAACTACTAAACCCATCTAATCTAAATAAACAATTAACTCAATATATAAACAATAACATGCAGTTAAAAACTGGTTTCCTCCCCAGCTATCAACTGCTAATGGTAAATTACGCAAGCACTAGTGTAATAAAGTTAATGTAACTGAAATGGACATTTACTGATTAATCTTATTATTATAGTAAAAATTATTTAATTAATAGGTAATAACATATATATATATGTATGTATATATTTAATATCTGAACTGTATACTATATAATTGTTAAGCGTAATTATGTGCATCCACAAAAAAAAGAAACTTTTTATAATTTTTTTTAACTCCTTTGCATGATATAAAACTTTAACATATTCTATTTATAACAAAGCAAAACAACAATAGCAAATTCAGAACCCCAAAATCATGATTTCACCTTCATTTTCTCTCAAGTATTCAATCAATAATGCCAATTCTTTTTACAAAATCTTGCTCTGGAACACCTTTTAACCTCTTTGTCAATTTATCCTTTTCCACAATTGTCATCAATCTACTGAGCCATTCATTTACTGTTGGAATTTCTGTCTTTTTCCAATACTTTGCATAAACTAACAAGAACAACTCTGGGGACTTTGTGATTTGGCATTTCAGAAATTTTTGAATGATATTCTGTATCTTCTTGAATCATTCCTAGAATATGAATACTGCATCACTGTGCCAAGGAAAATCTAAAAGAACTACTCAGCATCTCTGGACCTGTTTTCATGCATCAACACTGCAAGTAATGATTTAATGGATCCTATGCAAAGCCTAGTTATGGAGTGGACACAGTGAAGTCTGTGGGCCACTGGCAGTCCTGCAGTTCTCACTTTTAAAATGAAAGAAGCTATTTGTATCTTCTAGCTTAGTGATTTTCAGGCCAATTCCACACCTTACTTGTCTTGGTCATTGTCCCATCATGATCAGATGGGAGTACAACGTGAATGCTCCCCTCCTCACTCAACTGGCTGCCTTCTGCAGTGCAGCCGGCCACTTCCCCTGCTGCACTGGGGAAGTAAGCACCTAAATTGTGCTTCCTTCCCTTTCTGCATGGCTGTCAGTGACAGGTGTTTCACAGAACTGGGGGCCATTACTGAATTTTTTCTGGTCATAGAATATCCTGCAATTGCAACAAGGGGAGACATGTTGGCAGCAGGCCTGCAATGACATTATGCAAAAGTACGAATTGCAGACCTTCAGCAACGCATCCTCATTACTGGACAGCACCATTATGCAGAAATGGCCTCAAATTTTAGTCCTCCAGGTGTTCTGGGCTTCAACTCCCACATGTGCCAGTGAGCTTGGCCAATGGTGAGGCATTCAGAGACATGAAGTCTAAAACATCTGGAGGACCAAAGACTGACAACCACTGTTCTAGGCACCAGGGGTGGGGTGAATATCACCTATTTTCCCTTTGTGAACTGTTTTAGACCTGGGGAGGGGGTGGTTCAAAAGCAAAATCAACTTAGAAGAAAAAGTTCCTTCTTGAACCTAAAACCACACCAACTTCCCTGAAAACCTGACATTTCCCCTCCGTGTGCCCCAGAGGTTGTGAGGAGGCCTTTAAAGATTTCTCTTAAAAATCTGGGTGGGTGAACACCATGGTGATGGGAAGGTAAGGTTCTCCCAGGTTCAATGCGGTAGGGGATATGGATGGCCCTCAGTCCTCAGGAAGTTGCTCACCCATGATTTACAGAGGGCACAGGTTTGGATCTGGCCAAGTACAAGGTATGGATGGAGTATGCATGCCACAACTTCCTACCCTCTCAGCACTGGCTGCATATTATAAATGGCAGTTCCTCTGCAAAGAATGTTAAGGATTTAATTACTGTTTTCCTGATGTAGCCACTCTAGGTTTGTGCCTTCAATAGCAGCCAGCCAGGTACTTTCAAAAACTCACGGAGGGAGAGAGGGAGGGAGGGAGGGAAGCTTTTCTCTGTTGTTTATCTCCAGTATCTACTGCAGTGGTTCTCAACCTGTGGGTCCCCAGATGTTTTTGGACTTCAGCTCCCAGAAGCCCTGAGCATTGACCATAGTGGCTGGGGCTTCTGGGAGCTGAAGTCCACAAACATCTGGGGACCCACAGGTTGAGAATCACTGATCTACTGCATGGTGTCTTTAGACTTTCTAGATGTTCTTTAGAAATCCTAATAGGATTTCTATTTTTAAATAAACATTACCATACTGTTTCTCTGAATTTGTAAGTTGCATTTTATTGCATTGTTCCAATGCCATAGTTCTATACTTTCGTAAGTCACCTTGAGGGGCTTATTGGCCAAAAGCAGAATAGAAATAAACTATAACACAACCAGAACTTAGGAGCCTTACTTTTTTCGAGTACAGCCCCCAAATAATAATATATATTTAAAACATCTTTTAGATATATATTGTAATATAGATTTAAAGAAAACTTTCCAAGTTTTGAAGAGACCAGAACAAAGTAACAACATCTATTAGGGTTGTTTTATTGAGGTATCAGCTTTTGGGATATCAGTCCTTCATAAACCTGTGAGATCTTTCACAGAAATGTCTATGCTAGTTATGGTTGCCAGATATCAGGGCATGGTCCTGAGCCTTAGAGTCTGGATAATTTTCTCTGGTCCACAGGAAGAGGGAGAAGAATCTCAGGGTGAGAGTGCTGCCTTGAAAAGTGTGTGTATATATTCAGAGACATGAGTGTGTTCATCTGTATCAGCATACAAAGGAGTCATGCAGGAATTTTTGAGAGTAGATGAGAGAAAGAATTTGGTGGCATGAGTTTTGTAGACTTTCTTTTTCCCAGTTAGTCTCAAAGGTGCTACTAGATTCCTTTGTATATATGTATGTCTATTTTTATGCTTGGTTAGCCTTTGTGTTTTCTATATTTGAATGGCATACTCTGCAACTTTGGTTTATGCTTCAGGTATCATGCTTCCTGATATTACCATGACCTGTCCCTAAGTGATACTGTTCCTACACCTCAAGTTTAGCGTCCAAACCTCAGAGCCTGCATACCTTCCAACTGTCCAAAATTGGCAGCTACAGTCCTGATCAATCCTCTGTCAGCTCACTTTTTCAGCTGCTTTGAAAATGACCCAGTTTCTCTCTCTTCGTCCCACTTCCCCCATTGTCCTATTTATTTCAGTTGCTGCAAACTGAGTTTAAAGTGCAAAAGTAGTTTGCAGTCAATTAACTTAGGCCATTTCTGTACCTCACTTGTTCCTGCCAATGTCCCATTGTGATCCCATCAGTACCTTTGCCAGGATGGTAGTACGATGGGAATGCTCCCCTTTGCACCTGACCAGCACCCTGCAGAAGGGCGCATGAGCGACACACGCTCGCCTTCTGTAGCGCAACTGGGCTGTTTCCCATGCTGCGCTGGGGAAGGAAGCATGTGATTGTGCTTCCACCCCTTCCGCATGGCCAGCGGTGACGGGAAAGTCACATGATCATGGGTGCTTAATGGATTTTTTCCGTTAAGTGTATATCCCATGATTGAGTCACATGGGGATGGGATGGCTGTGGGACTGCAACTATGTCATGCGAAAGCATGACCTGCAGACTGCTGCCATCATGTCCCCATCGCGAGACTGTGATGCCATATAGAAATGGTCTTAATAGTGTGAGAGGACCAGAGAAGGCAGAGTGTTGGCAGGCTCAGGCAAAAGCAAACTGTTGCAGCCTCTCCTAGCTTATCTGTTCTTCCTCATTAATAACTTTTGCCTTCTTGACCATATCCAATGGTGCTTGGCCAGATGTGTCTTCGTTTTCATCCGCTAAGAGTTGGAGGATATGTGCTTAGGATAGACCTCCTCTGGCAACTCCAGAGCTAGTCAACACTATTCTTTGGAAAAGTAAGTTAATTATATGTTTTGTGGAGAGGTATCTCTTTTGTTAGTCTAGAAGCCAAGTGAGATTCATTGTGTGGTTCTGAGGCATCCTCAAGCACTTATTTTTTAAAAAGTCTAAATTGTTGCAGCATCAGTCCCTTAGTTGACAGACAGCAGAAAAAAATGGCATTTGGAAGTAAGTTTGGTTTCTAGTCACGCTTTTGGCCAAGAAGAGACAGACAGTTCTGTGCAGTCTAAGCAACCGAGGTCAATGTATGCTGGCATGGCTGAGGAGCAAGGAGAAGTCAATCAGGATCAGTGAGCAAGACAGGAGCATGCAAGAGTGGGCAGATTTATCAGAGCAACATATAGGTCTTGGACAGGTAGAAGCTAGAAGAAATAAGAACTGGCATTTAGTGACAAGTGACTGGACAGTTACCAAGCAGGTGAAAGACTGCAGAGGCAAGGGCCAGTGACACTGCTTGGGCCCAAGTAGTTCATACTCTGAAAAGCCCACCAGCTGTCAAAGGGAGCCAGGGCATGACCTGACTTTCAATAGCTGTAGACTCTGGACTTTATCCCACGATAGGTTTGTTGCATGATTGCAATGGCAGGGTCATGTTTGATCCTTCTTTATCCCGTGACATCATGACTCTCACAGTGTATTTCTCTTGTTACTGGATAACATCTTTTCATTGACAGGTAAAACCCATTAATGGCTCCAATATTACTAGTGTTCAGCTATTGCTTCTTGGTGCAATTGTTTCATTCTACCGCAGTTCTGATATTCTGGCAGTCATGTGGTGTGAGTGCGCATGGTTCTCATCTCACTAATCCCCAAGCATGGTGAAATCTCTCCCCTTCTGGTCTCTGGACAAAGAGGACATTGTGGTGCACAGCAAGCATTGCTTTGACTCCATTCCCCAGTATCCATTTCTTTTTTTGAAGTTGATTTTGCTGTAGTTGAACAACTGCTCTTCTGTGATGGTCACCAGCATGCCACAATTAAGCAATTACAGCATAACAGATTGAAAAAGGAGCATGTACTGGTGAACAGAAATGGTGCAATTGTGGCAAATAAATAAATAAATAGAAATAAACAAGAACAAGTTTGCTTTTACTTCATTCTCTGGCACATATTTCTTTCATTAAAATTTGTTTTGCTGTAATTGTGCAATTACACTGCCATGGCAATTGCCAACATGCCTCAATTCCACAACGGTGGCAAAGAAATTTAAAAAAATGTACTGGGGGACTCAAAATTGCACAGCTGCAGAAAAAAAAGAAAGAGAAAGAAAAAAGAAAAACAAATAATGTGCATATGCTATGTAGTGTAGACATGGGTAGGAAGGCAGGGTCAGTGAGGCAGAGTGGAAGACTGATTTCGGAACATGCATCAGCAAAGCGGCACCATAGCCTCATTACAGAGAAAGTGTGAAAGTGATTGTTTCCATACCAGTATGTTTCCATTTGCTTAAACAATACAGTTGCTGTGAGACAACAGGCTGGTGTGATAAAGCCTTCTGACAGGAGCTGGAGAAATCTCTGGATAGTTAATCAGTTGACTTGACAGAGAGAGAGAAAAAAAAATCTTGACAAGTCTCAGTGTAATTAAGAGCAAATTACTATGAAGCCTGCAGAAGTATAGGAAACTTCTGGTGTGTAACCTCCTCTCTAGTGCCACCTGTGTTATCTTGTTTTTGGTTAGACACAGAGGGCATGGTTTTGATTGCAGATGAGATCTGGGAAGCTCTTCTTTAGAATTTTAGGCTTTGATGATGATCAAGGCTGGAAATCATAAATATGTACTATTTTGTGCTTTGATGATTCCTGGAAGTAGCGAGAAGCAAATTGGTTGTTAATTTTCTCGGATACAAATATTTCAATATAATCAATTCTTAGATTAGACAAAAGATTCAACATGGGAGGGAGACATCTTTCTTGAGCCCAGCAGGTCATTTATGGGAATAAATTCTGGTCTCTGACTTACTGGGAATGCTGGTTTGCAGGGCTGGATATTGGTGTGGGGCAGTGAGCCATTACCATCTTATCTCAACAGCACTGATCTTCTTCCAAGAAGCCTGTAGGCTTTTCATCAATTTCAGGGAAGGCAGGGTAGGGTCCTTCTCATAGGAGTAAAGTCATAGGCTTCACTTAGGTCTACCCCAGGAGGATAAAATTACTCCCTTGTTGCTCCTCTAGAAGTCTGGCTATTGTTGCCTTTCTACTCACCTACCACCCTGGTTCCTGTAATGATTGATGGTGTGAATTTGTCTTTTCTACCATTCCAGCTCTGGCAGTGTGGCATGGTGCTGGATCCAATTTTGTGGGTGGACAGGGTAGACATATGTTCTCTGTCCTTTTTTTATGGGGATCCCTTTTAGGCAGGTATGGGTAAGTAGGGGACTACATATCTCAAAAATCAAATCCCCCAATGTCTTCTGTTTACTCCCTGTTTTGAAAAAGGTCTCTCCTGGGTCCAAAATGACTGGGAAGGAGATCTTGGTGAAAATGCTTCCTTATGCCTCTAGAGCAGTGGTTCTCAACCTGTGGGTCCCCAGATGTTTGTGGACTTCAGCTCCCAGAAGCCCTAGCCACTATGGTCAATGCTTAGGGCTTCTGGGAGCTGAAGTCTAGAAACATCTGGGGACCCACAGGTTGAGAACCATTGCTCTAGAGAATTCCAGATTAAAATTCTACTTTTTGATGCCTGAGGGGTTGGGGGACCACAAAAACAGCTCTGGAAGGTGTACGTGCTTCACCCATCCCTGCCTTAAGGTGCAAGAAGCTTGGCTCAGGCCCAGTTGAGGGGCTGTTGGACATGCCTCACTCTCAGGTGGCAGTGGCCACATGGATTCCTCAGCTGCCATTCTAGGTTTTCATCTCCTCCATCATCTCACAGTTGAAAACTGGGACATGTGTGGCCAAGCAACATCAGAGTGTGATGAAGATGACAAAAGTCATTAACAAAGAAGGACATACAATTTGGGAGAGGCTGCAGCAATTTGCTTTTGCCTAAGTCTGCAGGAAAAGGCAAGATTCTGCCCCGTCCTTTCCTTCTTGCTGAGTTAAGTGCAAACTGCTTTAGCATTTCAACACAGTTTGTAGCAGTTGAAAGAAGCTGAGGACAAAGGGGGAAGTGGGAGGCAGAGAAAGAAACTGGGACATTTTAAAAGCCTCTGAAAAAGTAAGATGAGAGATGATTAACTGGGACTTTCCTGGCCAAATCACAACAGTTGGAGGATATAGGTTTTCCCTCCAGAAACTGGTCTAAAGGACATTGCTGCTAGGGCCATTTCTGCACGGGGTAAGGGAATCGCCCCACGCCGCTACTTACTGGATCTTCTGGCTCCCCGCTCCGGTCCAGGCTGCTCCGGAGCAGTGCATGGTCATCGATCTGCTCTGCTCCAGAGTCCAAAATGGTGGCTTCCGGTTGGTCATGGGTCTCGACCAACCACTGAAGCTCGCCAGCCTAAAGCCCACCCTCAGCAGATTGCAGGCTCGCGTTGGTGCGAGCCTGTGAATCTGCACAACGGAGCAGGCTCACAGTGGCGCGCTTTGTGCTTTTGAAAGACCGGAAAAATCAGGTCTTTCAAAAGCATGTTGGAGGACCACTTGGAGTCATTCTGGAGTGGACTGAGGTGCAGATCTACACTAAGTGGTCCATACCCAGTCTGCTCCAAGGTGCAGACGTCCTCCATGGAGGATGCACTGCACCGTTTTTATTACCCCGTGTGGAAATGGCCTAGATAACAGGTGGATTGCCTCATCACTTTGTCCAGGCCTCATGCCAGGCCAATGCTTATACAACTTTCTAGGAGTAAAGTTGTAGCCTTTTAATACCCAAATGGTTTGTGTGTGTGTGTGTGTGTGTGTGTGTGTGTGTCTTGGCTTCCTGCAACCGAATAAAGCCTTTATGCCAAAACTGCAAGATTAATCATGGAATTTCTCATACGAGCTTCCTCAGCATTGTTTAAAATGAAAGTAGTCCCCCCCCACCCAATGTTTGTTGCCTGATGATACCAGAGGAAGCTATTCCAGAATATATTTTTTTTATTAGCAATTTGAAATAGAAACTGTCTTATCTCTCACCTCAGTTTTCTAATGGATACCTTGATGTTATTTCTCACATTTAATTTCACTTTGAAGTATGATTAAAAAAAAAAAGGAAACAAAGCCACTGGACTCCAAATGTAAGAGTGGATGAGAAGGAAAGACTTTGGAGATTTTTCTCTTTGGAAGAGGAGAAATCAAAGAGATTGCTTGATTATTCCTTCCAGCATATTGGAGTCCCTTCTGGCTATGTTCCACACATCCCGTTCGGTGAGTGATGTCAGCTTTTTCTGTCATGTAGGTACTTTAAACTTTTGACTCCACAGGGTTCACTGAGATGACAAAAGATGCACAAGTAGGGACGAGCCAGATGTGATGACAACAATGGAAGGAAGTGTTAGGAGAGACTTCTGGAGAGGAAAAGAATATACAATGAATATGCAAGAAGAATACAATGAAAGCATATGGTTAACATTATATATTGGTCTTTGTGGTGATGACTCCTGAAAAATTGCTAGAAATTTCTTTTCACAATTTGAAAATAATTCTCTATTTCTTTCTCTCTCACTATTTCCAGTGTTAAAATAACCCTTCTATCTGTCTCCTGTTGTTTCGGGCATTTTTAATCCATCAAGGGACTATGCTCCTTTTGCATCAGCTGTTTTAGAAGCATATGGAAAAGATGGTAGCAATAGCCTTGACAAAGGTTTTCTGAAAATCTGTACGCACAGATTGATTTGACCACCCTTGAGGAATCTAGAAAGGATTTGTCACCCAGATGTTTAAATTAAAGTCAAATAATTTATTAAATACTCTGGGAGAGGAAGCATCAAGTGCATGTCAGTTGGGCCAATAGTTATGCACTCATTAGTTAAAACACCAGAGGGAAAGAGAAAGTTTAATGTCTTACTGAGAAATTGGGTACAATTGTGTTATTGCTATGCATAGAACTACTGCTATGCATAAGGTACTATATATGACACACACTGGTTATACAACACATACACTACTTTCCATTGTTCATTTCTAGGAAGGAAACAAGGGTGCAGATTCTCTGGTTTTGTTGGATTCGCCTTTGGGCAAGAGGAAAGGACCACATGCAAATCTCCAGCTCAACTAACAGAGCAGCAGCTTGTTGGAATTTGTAAGGTGTTACTGACTTGGCGCAGTAATGTACAAAGGCTCTCCAGGGGGGAGGGTCTATGTATTGACATAGTGAGCTTTCTCCTTCTCTCTTGGTCATCCTGCCACCAGAGCTCACCTTCTACTCTACTTTGCATCCACCTTCTGGCTAGACGCAAGTGAGCTATGTTCCTCATTGATTCTCCCTAAGTAAGTGAGAAGGAATAATCCTCTCATTTCACTTGGATCTGAGAACAGCAAGTTTAGCTAGGATTTTTGTCTTAATTTCCAAATAGGAAAATATGCTCTCCCGATTTCTCTGGGTTCATCCAAAAGAGAAAAATGTATCTGGAAAAGCTGAGGGTTTCCAGTTCATTTTGTTTTAACTTCACTTGCCTAGGCCCAAATTTGGATCCAAATTTTCTTGAAATATCCCAGGTTCCCCTCCTTCCTTTTGTTCTCCCTCTTCTCTCTCCCATTGATCATATGTCACACCTAGACTCATACAGCATTTCATAAACTTATATCCACAATTGCCATTGACCCTTCTATATTATTATTTAGGAGCTATGGTCAAAATGCTAAAGTGGTTTAGCAATACTACACTAGTCAAGCATTGAGATCATTTTGTTTTGGTGTCAACATTCCTCTTTTCCTCATTTGATCTCTTTTGAATCTGTGTCATGGAAATGATACCTGTGTTTACTGGTGGTGGGATAACATAAGTTCTGAGATAAAGCAAATAGAGAGACAAGCAGAGATACATTTCATTTTGAAAAATACTAGGTTAATTTAAACTGACGTGGGAAGTAGGAATGAAAAATCCCTAGTAGTATTGGAAGTTCCTAGAAATATTTCAGGATGAAGAAAATGTTATGTGGGTTTTCAAAATAAAATCAATTTGCTTGGAGGAAAAAAGTAGCCCTGGGACTTTGAGATACGTTTTTTTCCAATTGAATGGGCTCTCATTCTCTCTCTCTGTGTGTGTGTGTGTTTGAATGACAAGCTGTGAGCAACTGTGATTTGTACTTAGTGTGTAACCCTTAATGATGTTGTTTGGGTGGATAAACAATGTCACCAAGGGCTGTTCATAGGTCTCAGGTTTTCACCATTAAACCCCAGGTCCTGGGACAATCTTGAACTGACAACTCTAATTAGAAACAGAGCATGCAGAACTTGCTTATGGGATGGAGGAGAATGTCTGTGGTCAATGACAAATGCCTTTTGAAAAGGTCAACAATATGGCAACATTTGAAAATAAGGGTTGATAAGGTCAGTTACAGCCATATTGTATGTGGTTCCTTAGCTAAAATTACACATTGAAACTACTGTTTCTCTGTTGTGAGACACACCAGGGGAAGAAGAACTTCCACCACCTCTGTTGTAAAGTGGAAACAGTGTCCTCATATTGCATACATTACATATTATATGTGGGTTTTGTCTTTGCTTGCCAAGTAGTGGTAGCTTGGATCACTGTTTGTTATCTAGCATCATCTGCTTGCATGTACTTTTAGGTCTAGTCCTGGAAAGTTTGAATGTAGGTTGTGCTTGGCCAGCTATTGTCCACGAAGCCACCAGGATGGACTCTACCAGACTCTACCACTAGATTCATCACTCACTTCTGCTCAGTGTGCCATCCAACAGTTCACAGAAGAAAACGGGGACATGTGTGGCCAAGGAAAATCAGAGTGTGGCAAGAAGGTAAAGTTATTAATGAAGAAAAACGGACAAGCTAGGAAAGGCTGCAGCAGTTTGCTTTTGCCTGAGTGTACTGAAAAAGGGAAAAACCACTCCCTCCTCTCCTCTCTACCATGCTGACTTAATTGAGTGCAAACTACTTTTGTACTTTGAACTCAGTTTGTAGCCACTGAAGTAAACTAAAGGCAAAGGGGAAAAGTGGGAAGGAGAGAGAAACCAAGAGATTCTGCAATAGTGGGATTAATAGATACTGTCCTTGCCAATTTGGGAGTTGGACGGTATGGTACAGCTCTGTCTCGATTTTCATCCATGGAATTTTGGAGGAGATAGAGATAGAATGAGAATAGGAAATGGTCATTTCCATTTGTTGACAGCGAAATCAAATCAAATAAAATCAGGAGGAGTTTTTAAACTGTTTTGGTTTAATTGTTAAATGGCTCAGTATACACTCAGCCTTTACATTACACCTCTTCTTTCAAATTGCTCAGACCAGTTTTATTATGTGCCACCTTGATAGTTTCCATTATCGAGTGGGATGTAAATATTTTAATAAATAAATAAAATAAATGTTTTGCCCAATAGCAACTTATGTAAAGGTTGTCCCTTAAGAATCAGGGTTGGGAGCTGAGGATTTTATTCTTAATTTTAGATCTCAATCAATCAATCAATAATTTTATTATGGTCGTAGACCAGTATGTAATTTTAAATCTGCTTTCATAGTGTGCAGTTTGACATAGTGCTTTTCTGATAATATTGATTCAACAGGGTTGTTCAATGCTTAACATAAGGTGGAGAAAAATAGCAGGTGTGTCAGAGAGGAGACCTGTCAGAGATGGTGTACAGGTTGTAGCAAAGCCAAGCACCTGTTATTTTGGGAAGCTTGCCAAGGCAGTTGTGGTTAGATATTGTGTTAAAAGTATTAACCTTTATCTGAAGATCTTTTGTGGTTTCTCTTAGTATAAGTGAATTTGCTATAAAAGATGGCCCCTTTTGAGCAGAGCTGTGGAGAATTAAAATCAAAGTTCTTTTCCCTATATAGAAGATTCAAAATAATAGGAGCATGGTAAGAATTTTTCCTTCTCTACATCATAGTCAGTTGAATTGTGAGGGATCCTGTTTTGTTCCCAAAGAAATATTATTTTTTGATATTAAAGGAAAAAAATCTATATTACCATTCTAAAGCCTAGGTCTCGCTTATAGCAGCTTCCAGTATTTTAAAATCACAATGTTATAGCATTAAAATATACTAAAAGTACAATAAAGCATAACAATACAGTAAAAATACAGCAAAAGCCCACTGATTAAACATTATGTTTGTATAAAATAATAGGTACATGCTAGTCAAATATGTTCCAAAATGAAAATGTCTTTACCAGCTAGTGAAAAACTAACAGAGAAGGTACCATCCCTGCTTCATGGGGCAAGATGTTTTATAGTATTGGTATAGCCACTAAGGCCCTTTCGCTTGCTGCCTTTATCCTTACTTGGAAAATTTAAATATTTGGACTATTGTTCCTATAATACCCCAGCCCACATGACCAGTGACTCTAAGGATGAGGAATTCTGGGCATTATAGTCCCAAAACTTTTCCCAGCTCTGGTATTAACCATACCTTCAGTCTAAGTGGGACACAAAGAAGGTCTGTTGCTCCTGATCTTATGGAACAGATAGGAGGGCAAGAAAGGAAGTAATGTCTTAACTATCCTGAAGTGAAGAAGTTTGCACTTTGAATATTGTTGTTACTATAACTTTAGCTGCCAATTGGCAACCAATGCAGCTGTTTCAAGACTGATGTAATATGATCCTTGCTGTTGCGTACTGGATCAATGGAAATTGCAGTAATTCAATCCAGATACAACTAAAGCATGTACAGTATTCCCTCAACTGAAACATCTTGACTCTTGCTCCAGAGTCTACTTCCTTTTCATCCAGGAACAACCTTGCCTTATCTAGATTAAACATCCATTTGTTTACCCTCATTCAGCCCCTTACTCCCTCCATGTATTGATTCAATAGCTTTTTTGGTATCAGATGAAAAGGAGATACCAGGCTGTATGCCACAATTCAAATCCCTTTACAATCTCTCCCAGTGGTTCCATGTAGATTTTGAACAATATGGGGAACAAGATAGACTATTCCAGGACTCCAAAAACCAATGGACAAGGTGCCAAACAGCAACAATACCTTGTTAAACTGATCTCTAGTAAAAATGCTTCTTCTTAATCCCATGACCTTCAGGAAGTCCAGGAGGATACCAGTATCAATGATTATTGGATATCATGAATAGATCCAGCAGAATCAACAAAGATATACTCTTGTTTAGTTCTTTGTGATGATTGTCTACCAAAGTGACCAAATCCATCTCAATCTTGAAAGTCAGTCTCTGAAGCCAGATTGAAATGGGTCTAGATTGTCACGCCATTAGCTGTGACAGGATGACATGAAACAGTGAGATGTTCTGTTGAGAACTCTCTACCTCACAAGAAATTTTGCTTTCAGTATGAGACAACCAGTGCTTTCTTAAGTTGTGTTTTGCACAATATGCACAAAACTAGCATATTTTGCCTTTGTGAAACAAAGCACATTTAGGATGAAGGATGAAAGAGAACTAAACTGATGCCAAGTTTGGAATTCTGTAGAGTCTTATTTCAATATATTAGGTTTTCTAACTGTTAGAAATATCCTTAGAATATCCATATGTCAAGACAAAAAAGCCCTGTTAGTCTGTGAGAAAAGCAACAAAAACTAGGACTCATATTTGGGCAATAGTTTATGACCAAAATGACATAAAAATCAGCATTCTTTTCAGTGCTCTAGAACTTTCCATCAAGGTAGGTAGGACAAAAATAGGGGGTGGAAAAAGAATCAAGAAGGATGAAAGTTTGGTGATAAACTGTACTCATGATGCTTGCTATTAAATGAGGATGATGGACAATGAAGATTAAGTAAGTCACTGATGATCAGTGAGCAGATTACATCTGGCAATGCAAACTGGGATGAAGAGGCAATGATGGGTCTCCATTTATGGAAACATAAGTCTGTCTGAGACTTTAGGCAACTCACACTGTATGCCTACTCTATACACCTAGGGTTGCTCAAGTGAAAACTGGAGGGGGATCCCGTATCTTCAGTGGTTGTGTAGAATAGGAAATTTCTGCTTGTCATGCTACCAGATAACAACAAACACTTGCTGAAACTCCTCTTCTACCCAATCATTAAAGGTATGGAGCTGTCTTTAGTTTTTACTCTGGCAACTCCAATGTCATCTCAGATGGACTCAGAAATGTTAAAAGTTCTGGAGAATTCTAAAACTTGCACACTTCTGTGGCAGTTTATTCGCTCCTAATGAAGGTGCTGCCTAACTGTAGAAGTTGGTTCTCATCTCAGGAATCTGTCCATAATAAGTAGAAAATGTTACAAGGGTCAACCTGTTTGTTCATATTCTTTCTTTCTCTCTTTTTAAATGAAGGTAAGCTTGTATGTTTGATCTGAGTTCTCCCACTTCTGCTTTCACTTTCAAAAGCAAGCATCTCAGAAAAGAGGGCTTCTAAGGGCAGCAAAGAATGATAGCAAGGATGTTTTCTAAAAAACAGACAAACAAAAACCCCAGCCTAAAAAAGCATAAGCTGTTTTCATAGAAATGTTGTTTTGCTTGTCATTCCCACTTTGAATGTTGAAGTTGTTGTGTACTAAAGTAAATGTGTAAAATGGCTACAAGGCCTTAGAGCACCATTTCCCGCTTCCACACTTTAATTAATAAGTGCTATGGCTAGATCCTCACAATTGTATTGTCACAATAAGCCCAGTAGGTCCTACTTGATTTGCTTCACTGATGCAGTAAAGAAGCAGATTGTCCATCGCTTGTCAAGTGAAAATGTGGAAACATACAAATATAAATTAGGAAGAGATTTTCACTGAAGATCTATGAATAATCTCTCTTACACAAAAAGCATAGCTTGGTATACCTCTGCACAGAGAGAGAGAGAGAGAGAGAGAGAGAGAGAGAGATCTCTGTACAGAGACATATTCTCTCCCCGGAATATTCAGAGTTAGATCCATAGCTCCAGACTAAGTAATCATTCTCTGGTCTGAATAAATTCAATGAGGCTTAAGTAAGTTGTGAGCAATTTGTCCTACTGATTTGCATGGGACAAAGGCATGACTAATATCATCTGACTGGAAACCTTTGTGACCATTTCACTATTTTTGTGCTGCCGTTTGTGACCCTTGGGTCAGAAAGGTCACTATTTTCCTTCCACAATCTTGTTCTTTTCCCTGACCTCCTTTGGAGCACAACTAGTGAAGTGACAAGATACCGGGTAGCACAGTGGTGTTGCATTTATGTTCCAGTTTCAGATGACTTAGGGGTATGCTTGGACCCTATTTGGGGCCTGTCTGACAGACATGTCTTGTCAATGTACTGTGTAGGAATATTTGGCATCAGTATTAAGCAGTGTATCGCAGGACTAATGGAATATAAGCCTGTGGTAGAAACAGCAATAGTTAGTCAGGATGTCGTTGTAAAGCAAAAAGGAAAAACGTATCTTTATTGTCCTGGAAAATAAATTTTGGGATAGAAAAGGAGATAGAAGAAGTTGACTGCCAGTTGTTTACAAGAGCCCTTGAAGAGCTGTCTCTCACATCTGTGGGTAAGCTAGCAGCTATTATTGGGGCAGAAGCCCATGGTTGCTTTCTTAGACAACTGGAGCAAAGAGACTGACCCCTTAAAGGAGAGAATGACCTCAACAATTAAGAAGAAAGCTCAAGCCTGGAGTACATAGACTGAAGAAAGGTACAGAGAAGTGAGGTAAACTGCAAGAGGTATTATCTAAGTTTCCCTCTCCTGCTAATCACTTTATATATTTTCAACACACACCTTTTCCAGTTTTTATTCAGCTGAGATTGCTTCTAGGAGGCACTCAGAGCTCTGGTTCCCATTGTCCCATGGGAACCTTCTGTGGTATAAATTCTTAGTGCTTCTGACATACTTTGGCTTCATTGCACAGATTAAATTGCTTTGGAATGACTGCTACTTTCTTGCAAAGCCAAGAGCTGTGCAACATCTCAGGGACAGGAGATACTTGAAGGGAAGAAGCAGTGAGAAGAACTGCTTCTCTCTTCCCCCATGTATTTATTTTTCTCCTACAAACTCTTTGCATCAGTTGTGGTACCAGATGCATGTTGTCGTGCCACAGGGCAAAAGTGGCTGGATGGAGAACATAGTAGGGGGAAAGTAATGGCAGGAGAAGGGCTAAGCAGCCTTTCAGCTTCAAAGTATGCCTTTACACCAGTGGTTCTCAACCTGTGGGTCCCCAGATGTTTTTGGACTTCAGCTCCCAGAAGCCCTGAGCATTGACCATAGTGGCTGGGGCTTCTGGGAGCTGAAGTCCACAAACATCTGGGGACCCACAGGTTGAGAACCACTGCTTTACACCATCACCACTTTGTAGGTGCTGCCAGAGAGCCAGGCTCTGGGTCCATTTCACACTACACAATTAGAGCAGTATGATTCACTGTCATGGCTGTGCCCTATGAAATTCTGAGGTTTGTAGTTTAGTGTATCTGAGAATTCCAATGCTCCTCTCTAAATTGCAAATTCCGTGATTCCACAGGATGTTGCCATAGCAGTTATAATGAAGTCATAGTGTTATAACTATGTAATGTGAAATGCCTTGCATCTCTGATGAATGGATAATTCCATTCCACCCATTGTTTCTTTCTGGGAATGTATGTGACCCACTTTGCAGGGTTCTGTGCAGAACTACTAAGGGAAACACTGTTAAAGCTTGAATAGGGTTCTACATAAGGTAGGATTTCAAATTGATTCTACAACAAAGCAAATAGAATTGCTTGCAGATAAAACAAGACAGCAACAAAGTACAGGGCAAAGACATTGTGTTTTAGAGGAGCGCCTAATAGTTCTTTTTGATCACTTGGGAAACTAATTAGCAACATAACTCAATATTCCTGTCTGATGTAGTCATAAGCTTCCAGTTTCCCTTGGTAGCAGTATTGCTAGACAGAAAAGCACAGCAGCCAAACCTCCTGCGTCTTTGAACAATGATTTTGTTCAATAGACCTTTGGCTTCAGAACCTGTGATAAAGCTGCCCATTTTCTATTTGTCCTAATGAATCCTTTGCAGTTCTTCCTCATCTATCCAACTGGCTCTGGGACTAGCTGTTCAGTAAGTTCAGACAACAGATGATATGGGAGCAATGTTTGAATAGTCAAAGTTGGCATAAATTTGAAGGCTGTATTCACTTAGTTGTTGGGGTATACATGAATGGATGGTGTGGGCTATATTCGGAACTGTGCCTCCTAGCCCTGCCCCTCATATGAACATATACCCCCCACAGTAGCCTTTCCCCCAAACGGATACCCTCCTGGTATGTTGGACCACATATACTGGCTAGGGATGATAGGTATGGTAGCCTTATCTGGAGGCTGCCTTGTTGGGGAAGATTGCTATAATATGTATACACTCTTCTCTTGGGCACGTTGGAGAAAAAGTAGAATATAAATGTAAGTGATAAATTGTTGTTTGTATTTGTACTATACAAGTATGAGTGTGTGCACATTTGTATGGTATTCATTCTCCTTTTGCCATATTGCATTTGCCCAGGAAAGGCCTGTCGCAAGCAAGAGGGCCTTCTTCCCAATAGATACCGTGTTTCGATGCAGTTTCTACCTTGAGCTTTAGACATCATTGTTCTAATAGGTTAGTATAAGAGTGCCCTCTAGTGATGACAATTTTATGGGCATCAAATATGACATAACCTAGAATAATGTAACATGGCTGCCTCTTAAATGTAAAATTGAATAAGACTGAGGGATAAAAATGGGCAGCAAATCCATTAATAGAATGACAGATATTTAGATGCTGATGGCACACACTGGAGACGCAGTGCATATGTGAATACGTAAGTACAGGTTGATAAATCACAGCAAGCAATCAGCATTTTTTTTCCAAAAGGAAAAAAGATCTGGTAGTTTTTTCTCTTAGAATGAAAGTCTTATTTATCTTATTTATAAGGAATCATATATTTAGAAGTAGAAAGGTTTCCCAGTTCAAGGGGAACAGTGCCAGGACAAAAGCAGCGTGAATTGCCAGGTAGGAGCAGTAAATAAAATTCAATTTTCCCTTTTTTTCCCTTTAATTTTGGAAAAACAGTAAACCTTACAGGTGTCTAAGCAGAAAACTTTGTGAAGCTAACTGGACTGTTTAGGTTTTGTATATCTCCACATTTTATGAAGATGTGTAACAAAATGAAAAAAAATGTTGCAGCCATTTTCGTTCCCAGTTCAAGTTAGAGATGGTCCCAGACTAAAAGTTGATTTGGATTCAGAGTCTAGATTGATCCATGCCAAATCAGGCTTAGATTTAAACTGCTCTCTGAACTAAATGGAGGAGTGTGGCATGGATGCACAGTTCTACATAAAGTATGAATCTACAAGCAATAGAACGTTGATCTATGAAAGGCCCATTCAGTAGAAAATTTGATGTGCCCAAATGTCATTGAAATCAGTGGGACCTACACTCATTATTTTCAGTAGGCCATTGGTTTTACTGACTTTTTGTAGAATGCAGGAAAAATTGCTTTAGCAATTACATATTGTACATACTTTACAATTATGTATTGTACATATTACATTAAAAGATGTTTCGGAAGATAATTTGTGATGATGTTTTACTAAACAAAGACAACACTTAACTATTATCATAGGAAAAATTTTTTTTTTTAAATTGACTCCTTTCTGGCTTCTTTCTACTGCTTTAACTTAACATAATGGGTGATAAAATATTTTGTTTGTAGGGAAGCCAAAATTTGTAGTGCCTGCTACTGCCAACTTATCTATTTCTTCTAAGTACAATTTTGACACTATTTCCCCCTAACTTTCCTATTAAGAACTTGTCTGGATAGTAACTTGAGTTCTGAAAATCATGTACCAAAGATGTATTATTGCCATTGTATGTAATCAAAAGGTAAGAACAAACTTGCAACCCATGCTATATTGGGTTAAACTCAAAACCTCCTGCATTAGCATTTGGGTTATCCTCTCATTCTGCTTGTAAGGGTTAAGACATGTTGTGATTTATGCTTCTTGTTGGTTTAAAGATGTTAGTGTGTTATGGTGGTCAAGGATCAAGCTAAATACAGTAGCCTCTCCACATTCGCAAGGGTTTGGGGCACAGAATGCTTGCAAAAGAGGAAAAACCTTGAATAACTCCCCCTCCTCACAATTCCCCTCCCATTCTCCTCCAGACTTCATCTCTCCAGTACTTTCCCCTCAGACAGAGAAGAGAGGAGTTCTGGAGTTCTAATTACTTATGGCAGTCATCTTGAGAAAGGAGCACCCAACCAATCAGCAGCTAATACACAGCAGAATGTGCAACCACATGGCAGACAGGCCATGCCTTCAGCAGTGGGAGGGGCCTTTGCTCACCCAAAAGTTAAAAACATCCATTTTAAATGCAAGCCTGGCAAACTTGGGGTGAGCAATGCAAGAGATAGGAGGAGGAAAATGAGGGAAAGGCAAGCACATGACTCACAAATAATCAAATTTGTGAAGATTGTACCTGCAAATGTGGAGGGAGGACTCTATAATGTTGGTGATGCATGAACATATCCTGGTGTGTATTTGTGTTTGCATGAATAGGTTGAGTATGTTGAAGGGACAGTGGGCCTGCACTTTAAGTCCTACCTTCAAAATCTTACTGTACCTCCTGTCCTCTCCATTGCTGGGATAAAACCTCTAAAAGAGAAGTTGCCCAACCAAACTACAAGGTATAAGATTCTGTAGGATACAGCCACGGCAGTAGAGGTGGAATCATGGTGCTCTAATTGCTTAGTGTGAAAGGGCCTTGCTTTACTGAGTGCAGTGATCATGCAGAGCTAGAATGTTATTTCGCATTCTGAGCTCGAAAAGAAATCCTCTGTTTGTTAGGCAATCAAACAGTACACAAGCTGGACAAATTAGCGTTGCAAGCCAAATAACTATGCATGCTGACATATAGCTTGGAAAACTTCAAAGGCCCCTCCCTAAACTGCAAACTCCAGGATTCCATAGGAAGTTGAAAGTGGAATAATAGCACTATAGGAGTCTAGTGTGGAAATGGCCCTATTTTTGCATTACAGCTCTCATAATCCCCCACGCAACATGCCCTATATTGGCATCTCTCATACAGCTATGATCAAAATGGGGCATGCTGGGAGTACCAAACAATAGTTAAGAAGAGTATAGATTACAAACTCATTAATGAAAATTGTTCCTGAACTATACATTGGCTTTAAATCATGCGCTGTTGCTTACCTTGTTTGTGGCTCAGCACAATAGGTTATTATAGGTGATGATAAGCCAACAAATTTCTGTAACACTGGAAATGCATTGTAAAATCTCAAACCATGTAATTAGTTATGGATATCCTGTTTGGGAATGATAGAAATAACTGTATTGCCACTAAAACCTTTTATTAAAGTTCAAAAATAGATAACTTAATGAATAGGAATGTCAGCTTTTCATTTAAACTGAATGACAGATTAATGAATCGAGCAAAACATCTCAATACATTTGCAATACATTTTTCATGAGAGAACATGTCAGTTGTATGACACGTTTGTGTAGGATGTACGTAAAAACAGATGGCTTGTAATGAGTTTAGCTCACTTGTGCAGTGGCACAGACATGTGAGATTAGACTACTGGATCGTTATATTGAAATTCAGAGCCAGGAAAAATTACTTTTTTTGGACAATATTTCCAGACTTCTCAAGCCAGCTTGGCCACTGGCTCTGAATTTGATAATGTGAGCCAATAATCTGCCCTCATGTGTTATTTTACTGGATCTATCAACTGAACTCAGCGGAAGGATCTCTTTTTATATACACCCTACATAAGCATGTCACAAGGGACAATGGAGACAAGGAAAGAAGATATTAAAAAGAGTTGCATAGTTGGTATTTTGTTGATGCAGGACTCAGAGCCAGTGTAGTATAATGGACAGAGTGTTGGGCTGGGACATGGGAGATCTTGGGCATGCTGTGTGAGAGATTCTAGGAAGTGTACTCTAAAATCTAATGTTTCTATGCTCTGTACCTGCTGAATTCAAATGCATAATATATACCAAAACTATCAGTGAGTTTGAGATCAAGTAGTAGGTCATGATTCAGCCAAGAGGAGGATGCCTTATTTAAGGATTTGAATCCTTCTGATCTGAAATCTAAATAAAAATAATAATAAAAAACCCCCAAGAGTTTAAATGTTGCATTTGGACCTGGGAAGGCCCAGTTATATTACTGAGGGGGAATCCGTGACCCTTCAGATGCTGGACAACATATCCTTTCATCCCTGACCACTGATTATGCTGGCTAGGATAACAGGAGTCCTTGAAGACCAGAGATTCCTTACCCCCACCCTAAACTGGAGGGGCCACATTTGTTATTTCAGTGGGATGGCACTGAGGATGAATGAAGAGGTGCCACATACATTTGTTATGTGAAAAGGGACATCACTGTTATTTTCAGATTTACAAACAACAGTGGAGCTTAGCAAAGAAAACAGATCACCAAGGCAGGGACAAGGGAGTAATTGCCACTGTGGCAGATGTATTTCCAGTCCAGAACTGATTATCCTAACTTGGGCTCATCAAGGAAGGAGGTGGTGTTAGAAACAGGCTGGAATAACAGATGCTGCTTCCATTCATCAACACCACCCCACTTTCTGAGTGTACATCTCTTCCTCACCTGAATCTATCTGTCTGTCTGTCTGTCTATCTGGACTATGTTCCCAAAACTAGACAATCACAGGAGCGTATCTATTTACTTGAAAGCTCAAGTCCCTGTCTAGTACAGATACACCACACCAGATAAACTGTGGCAAACAAAAATAATGTAGGATAACATGCCAGAGTATTGTAGCCCTCTTAGGATCATTATGGGGAGAACAAACACAGCAAACACAAAGACTAGTGATAGATTGAAAAACTGATAAATAGATAGAAATGTAAATAGATAGATAGATCTGGTACTGTGCAGGCCAATCTACAGCTGTGGGGAGAAGGACCTTCTTGGCCTGATTAACTCACAATTAATCTAAATTCATAGAGCCAAGTCCAGTTCCTAGTCCCAACTACAGTAAATTTATTGTATCAGTGTGAACTGGTAAAGCTCAGTCTTAAGATACCTATAACTAAGCTGGAATTTGTTAAATTGACACTCACGTAAGCTCCATGGGTTCAATGGGTCTATTTCAGTTGGGATTATCAAATGGACTGAGACTATATTATTCCCAATCACCAGGAATTTGTGAAATCTTCAAGGAGAGTTTGTGGATCAATGGAAAAGATATATAAATTGAGGGGAAGCAGCGCAGTTCAGTACCTCCTAAGATTCAGCTAGAGAGGCAGAGTTGATAACTCCAGTCTGCAAATGCAGCTAGCAGAGTCATTAAAGTTCCACTGTGCTTATTCTTCTGACACTCACCCACTCTTTCTAAATTACAGGCAAGAAAATGAATCATTTTTGTGTTTCTCTGAAGCATATTAATGCATATATATGGTCCAACATTCCACAGATGAAAACTGGAACACATGGGGCTGAGCAATGTCAGTGTGGTCAAAAGGGTGTGGCCTTTGTTAATGAGAGAGAACAAAAAGTTGTTGATGAGAGAGAACATAAAATTGCTGTTTTGTTAGAGAAACCCTAGAGTTTATGTATAGTAAACTCCCATGTTTTGATGCCCTATTATCTGATGACTTGCTCTTTTGACACCTCCAAATTAAGGACAAGTTCCGTCGATTTGACAGGGGTTCGGCTCTTCCATCAGTTCTGCTTGCCTTTGGAGGCTCACATGGAACAATTTGTGTGTGTGTGTGTGTGTGTGTGCTGCTTGCAAAGTGAGCTGAAGGGGGAGGAAGTACTGTGCTAGTAGAGAGACTTTGTAGGCAGCATATGAGGTCTGCCCCAAGTGAGTCTCTGTACATCCTTTCATGCTCCCTGCAGTACAATACATAGGTTCTGCTTTTCAACCAATTCCATTTTCTGACAGTGTTCTGGTCCCTAACCTGTCACATATGCGAGGAAAGCCAGTACTGAATTTAGGAATGCCTGAAAAAAGGGGGATTAAAAAAAACCCTAAATGTGAAGGACAAACTCTGTCCCTTTTTCTCCTTCCAGCTGAGTTATCTGAGTGGAAGCTACGTTTTCATGTTGAACTCAATTTTTGGAAATTGAAGTAAGATGAGGATGAAGGAGGAAAGTAGAAGAAAGAGAGAGAGATGAACACCTTTTCAAAGCAGCTAAGAATACGGACAGCAGAGAGACTGGGACTGTTCCTGCTGAACTGGAGCAGTTGGAGGGCATGTGCTTGCACCAGATCCTCCCATATGAACGTGCTTGGAACCTGAGATCCACAATGGAGGTCCTGTCATGGCCCTCAGCACCCTGAGAGGCTAGGTTGATAAGTACATGAGACAGGGCTTTCTTTGTAGCAGCACATTGGTCATAGAGCTCCTTCCCATGGGAAGTCAGGCTGGTTCCATCTCTTTCATCTCTGTCTGTCTGGGAGTTAAGGCTGCTTTGTTCTGTATGACCTTTGGTCTCTAAGATCATTGTTAGCTTTTAGGACTTTTAAAACTGATTAACTGAGGAAAAGAGATTTCTGGTATAAGCTTTAGGGCACCACAGTCCACTTCATCAGTTGGATTGCATCCAGACTGTGGCCATTTCTGCACTACACTGTTATAGCACTATTATTCCACTTTCAATATCCTATGGAATCCTGGGGTTTGCAGTTTAGGGAGGGGCCTTTAGAATTCTCAGCCAGAGAGCTCTTTGGCCTCAGTAAACCACAAACCCCAGAATGCCACAGGACGTTGAAAGTGGAATAATAGCACTGTAACAGTGTAGTGCAGAAAGGCTCTGAAACACTGGACATGCCAGAACCTGCTGAACAGAAGGAGGTTACAGAGCCACAAATCCCAGATACAGAACAGGGTACAGTGTCAGTTCCAGCAGAGAGTCCTCTCCTTCAGATACAGAAGACAGTGTACCTATACCTACCTTTGCTGAGCATAGACATCAAAAAGAGAGCTTGTGCAGGTCTCAAAGGATTTGTAAGAGACAGCAATTAGTTAGGCAGCAGCTGCATCAAGCTGCTGACCTATATAGACACAGTCCCTCCCATCTAGGAGTTGTTGGAGTTTATCTGACCTTCTTGACTGCTCATTGTATTTCTTGGATCAAGTTGATTCTAGACTTATTTGTTCTGCCTTTGGATTCTGTTGGACTCTGTTTATGCCTTTGACCTTTTGCTTCCTGAGTAAAAGTAAGTGACTGATTTTGAGCTGTTGTGTTTCTTTGTTTGCTATTTTGCCTGCATTATCTCCTGGCTATCAGCTGTTCAGCCACAAGCTCTGGCTTGCTGCCCAGATTGAGATAGGACAGCAGTAATGGTAGAAGGGATCCTCTGAAGAGCCCTGTGTGACTGTGAAATACACTTGAGTGACCAATGAATTAGTGGTGCCCAGGAAGCAGGTTCTCTGACTGATTATTTACCCTTGAAGTTTTAGGCACATTTCCTGCATTTATGCCAGTTCTCTGTGCAGTGAACACATAAGGAAGAAATGCCTATTGGCAAACAGAGAAACATAATAGCTACAATAGCCTGGGTTTTCTGGTGTTTGGCTACTGCAGGGATTGGAATTATGCAGGTCTCCAGAAATTGTTGGATTGCAACTTGCAGCATATCTTACAATTGCTTATGCTGCTTGGGGCTACTGGGCCTTGCAGTCTGACAATATCCCTGGGCCGCACAGTTCCCACTACTGGGTTACTGTGTATTTAGTGATGTCATTTCACTATATATTACAAATATAGCAACTTATCTGGCTCAGACAGCCATAAAACGAAGTAGGTAAGCCAGGATGTTTAAAAATAAATTAAATTAGAAATGGGGCAGAATTTTTCTCTGTCTAAATTTTAATGCAAGTTTAAATGCAAACCTCCCAAGCCAATAGCAAATCAGAACAAAGTTGTGCACCAAACTTTGAACTTTCCGAAAGTTTCTCAAATTTTATTAATAAAATTTCCCCCGCAAAAACCCCTGTATTTAAAAATTGCACAGTAGCGGAGAGGAAAGTACAACCAATAATGTGTACGCTACAAAAAGGGTAGACATATACTGTATATACAATAGTGAAAAAAACGTTCGAAATGCATTGTTAAAAGAACCAGAGTTGGCAAAAATCCTATGGCCGTTTCCGCATGTGGGAAAGGAACTGCGCGAAAACGGGACTCACCAGATTTCTTTGGTGTCCGGTTGAGTCCGTTGGGACGAGGAGCAGTGCGAGCTCGTCACTCCGCACTGCTCCAGTGTCCAAAATGGCGGCTTCCAGTTGGTGGAGGCTCTCCACCAACTGGAGAAGCTCGCCAGCCTAAAGCCCGCCTCCGGCAGATCTGCAGGCACACACTAGTGCGCACCTGCAAATCTGCACAGGAGCGCAGCGATGGAGCAACACGGAGTCGCGCGCTCCATGCTTTTTAAAAACCTCTAAAAAGAAGTTTTTAAAAAACATGCCGCACGACCAGTTCCGGTCGCGCCGGAGTGGACTGAGGTGCGGAACTGCAAAAAGTAGTCTGCCCAAGTCCACTCTATGATGCAGAAGACCTCTGTCGGAGGTTGCTCTGCACCGTTTAAAAAGCCCAGTGCGGAAAGGGCCTATGAAAAAGTGTTCTTAAAAATGTGTACATTAAAACTGTTCACAAAACTTCATATATTCATGTATACTTAAGTTTTTGAAAATAGTTCAGTGTCACACCAAATCAAAATTTTAAGTTGAGAAGAATGAGAAACTGACATTCACCCAGCACTAATAGTACCTTTTCAGCCATAACTCCACCATAAAAATCTGATCAATTAAATATCTGACCACTCTCCTATTTCTGTTATACCTGATTTAGTTTGCTAACATGACTGAACCAGACCTTGGAAAAAGTATTTTTGTGAACTGCAAAGCTCAGAATCCCCCAGACACCACAACCAAGGGCCATACCAGCTGAAGGGTTCTGGGAACTGATGTCAAAAAACTGAACCTTTTTCCAAGTTCTGGGTTTGAATAGGACACTGCCATTTCACTGCGAGCTGTCTGTTTTTGTTTTTGCAGATGACTCATGTCTTCTATGTTCTAGTCTTAGGTACAGCTGCTGTGCATTACCAATTTTGTCTGCACTGATTTTAAAATAATCAAGAAACTGGATGCAGCCTTTCTAAAAAGCAGATCCCTTTGCAGGTTGTTCTCTAATGGTACTGCAGTGTTATATTCCTCACGTTCATGTATTATTTGTATCTGACACAGCCGTGCTATACAAAATCTCATCATTTATCTCCTTACAAAGACAGTTGGTTTGAATCGCCATAGACTGTAGACTATAATCATATTAATATAATATGCTATTACATTTATGATAATACATGAAGTGGGGGGAAAATCTAATCTGACTTTCTCTCATTGCACATTCTATTATGACAGTCCTAAATCTTGACAATTGCTATTTCTTGGACCACTCATCCTTTAGGTTTAGGTTTCACTGAAGTTTGTCACAATCTTTTGTAGTGCTGGGTAAATTAAAAATCACTTTGGAACATTTTGCCACTTCACTGCTTGCTCTCTTTGCCAGGTCATTAATCAGCATATTAGACCTTTGACCATTGTGGAACTGGCTATTTAGTCATATGCTTTGGGGAGCTTTGTGCTGAGCCATTATTCAAAAGAACTTTTCTTTCCCGTTCTGCATACTGATCCAGCAAGATATAGGAAGGTTTTGAAATATACCCGTACTCACAATGTTGCTCACAAAACCTGCTTTTGAAAACCATTATTATGGCGCACTTGCTCACTTAGGTCAGAAATGGGATTCATGCCACCCTCCAGATATTATTGGAATGCAGCTCCCAGCATTCTTCACTTTTGGCCTATGCTGGCTGGGCCTGCTGGGAGTTGTAGTCCAGCAATGTCTGGAGGGCCATATAATTCTTACTCCTAGTTAGATCTATTCAGTAAAGTTCCTTTTGTATATGTGCAGTTGCATGGCAAATGTCCCAGCCTTTGTAGTGGACATCACGTTGATCTGGATGTGACCACAGACTCCTATATTTGGGTTGCAAGCCACCTAAACTGTCAGGAGCTGCTGGAATCTGTAGACAGCCACTCTGTGTGTTAGCCTCTAAATGGCAGGTAGCAGGGTCTTGACTGAAGTATGCTTAAGTCAAGATCTGCCTGTTGGATCTTTCTGGTCAGGAAGGATTAAAGGAGGGCTGTTTGGTACAACCAGGCCTTCCTTGAGGAAGAAAGGGATATTCTTATATCCTTAGGTTTGAGTGTGGTTCTGGCTTCTAGCTGTCTCCTTAGACTTGCCTTTTTGATCTTGCCTCCTGGGCCCTTTCTGCGTGATGGTGGTGTTACCACCGTATTCTGACCTGACCTTTGGTGAAGCCGGAAAGTTTTATCAACAGACTCCGAGGCGTAATTGGTAACATTTGTAAATAGTTAAAGATAGTATAAAGTGTAGTGTTTGTATTAGTATTCCAATTGGCTTCAAAAGCCTATCCGCGGGCGGCCAATCTTCCAGGCCTGCCCTCGGAGTCCAGCTTGTGTTTTCTTTGGATGGTGATGTGGTTGCCTCGGAACTAGCATCTAACCGCTGGTCTCTGCCGCCCCAAGCCCTCGGGTTACATCATAAGGCTTGGAGCTCCGGCTTTGGGTCTGGTAGATAGGGAGGGGTGTGCACGCAGGCCCTGTGTGTGGCCTGGACCAGAGTGCAAATGGAGCCTTCATTCGTGAGGGTCTCCTGGTACTTCTGGGATGGGGTAAACACTGGCCTCTCCAGGCTTAGCAAGTAGATGCGGGTCCCGATGCAATCACCTCACCGTCACCATCGACCAACGGCCGTGCTCCGGCCAAGAACACTGTAGGATCCGTTGCCTTTTAAACCCTCACATCCTCCGATCTTTTAAGTCATGACGACCAAATTCGAACCCGGTTCCCATGAGGCTTTGTGCCAAAGCTTTTCATTAACCATTTGTATTGGTAGTAACTGGTGTCAATCTTCCTTTCAAAAAGTTACAGATCGCTCCTTCCTGTAAGCCGATCATCCCTGGACCCGTCCATCCACCCCAAGCACCGTGGGGGTGTGTGTGAATCTCCAGACACCGACTCCTGTCGAGGGACCAAGCCCGAGACGACATCCCGTTCCAGTTGCTGCAGCTGAGGATCCCAGCCAGCTGTTCCTCAACAAACTTCATGGACTATACTGCTCGCATTACGCCTGCCTCCCATTTGGACTATTCTGGTTGCCATTTCGCAAACCTGATCCCGCAAACACCTAGCACGCCTGGGCTAGTTTGACCATGGACTTGGACAATTTTTGGCCATTTAAACTGGACTCATTGCTATGGTTCCAGCCCTATTGGAGCCGCCAACTTGGCCGCATTCTAACCTCCCCTGTTTCCAGGGGGGTTGTGCAGAGACTTTGTTTGTGCCTTACTCCTTGGAACTTCAGCATTGCCTTGCCTGCATCACTGGACTATTTTTAAACTTGCCCGCATCCCACACTATTGGACGGTTGAGTTTGCCCATTTTTTTCCCTCCACCTTGTATGCCAGTTGTTTCACTTGCCCGTATTCAGCTTTCACTGTACCATTATTGTTCATTTGTTTATTATCCACATTATCCACCTTTTTGGAAAATTGCTCACTTGGACCTGCGTTTTCCCTTTTTCCCATGCTCTGCCTGAGTGACTGTGTATTTGGAGTATTTTTGCCCGTGTTCAGTTGTCGTCGGTTTTCATCTGTTTCATTGTTTAAGTGTATTGCCTGCAATTGTAGCCTAGCCATCAATGTGTTGCAAATACTCCCCGCATTTTCATTGCTTATTGCTCATTGCTCAAACATCACTGCATTTTTGCTATTGCAATTGTTCATTATTGAAAACTGCCCGCATCCTTAATTTGCTCACTGTTTGTTGGTCATTGCATTATTGCCATTTGCACATTCTTGTATATGTAAGTTAGGATGTTGTTAGTCAGGGACTGTTTTGCTAGTTAGAAATGTTGCAAAATCCCCTGGTGTGATATGTCTCCGGAATCTGTAGACCTCTATTCGGTTCCAAATTCCGTTTGAAATTTTCGATTGGAAAATGACCAATTTGTGTCAAATTGCCCATTTTCGGGGGGGGATTGTTACCACCATGTTCTGGCCTGACCATTGGTGAACCAAAGATATCATTTTGATATCGCAATTCGGCCCTACTCTGCCACCAGCCAAGTGTTTGTGAGGCCCGCCGAACAAGCGCGAAGCTAGGCATGGCTACTACTTGCTGCTCCCACCAAACCAAGCCAGATATTGCCAGATCTGCTTTAGGGGACCTCCCGAAACAAACACCTTCATTACAAATGCACGCTACCACAAAGAGATCCTCTGCCCTGAGAGGGCACCCTGGTGAGCTAAGTACTTAACTGCCGAGCTAACCGCATCTACATACTGGCCATACCATTGTCAATTCAGACCCTAACTCAATCATGCAAATTCTGACCTTTCGGAAGCTTTGTCTCCAACCCAAAACTTATTGTTTTCACCCGAGACCAGACTAGCCTGCGGTTGTTCTTTCCCCTATAAAAATCCCCTGCTCTGAGAGCTCTTCGGAACTCTCGCCGGATCGCTTGGATTTCATTTCTGCCTTGCTGCCACTCGGTTCAGCAGATTCCCCTTGGCTGCCACGCTGGGTTTCCTCTTCTACAATTAGCTTCCCCAGGACTACAGGACAGGTGGCGTACCACCCATTCCCCTTGAAACTCTATTTCCTTTTCTATTTAGGAGTGTGTTTGTGCTTTTCTTTAATAACTGTTTAATAAATCTTAATTGTTGTTTGAACTGTCTGCCTCCTCACTGACCTGACGCTGTAGACATAGGGTAAAAGATCCTGCTGCGTTGCTCTGCCTCTCGTTAGCCAAGAGAGTGCTCCAGCTAATTTCCCCATCTGGTTTGTTGTTGTTTGGTTGTTTGGGCGCCCCTCCCCGGACCCCCAATTCACAGGGTAACAATGGCATCCCGGCATGGGGATGAGAGAGGACCAGGCCTGCAACAATGCTTCCATATGTTGTCACAGTCCTGCCCTTCTTGCATTGACAGCTGGTGCGATCATGGGCTATATCATTGATGGAGAAACTTCATCAATGACCCCCAATCACGCGAGCCTTCTGCTGCAACTGGCCATGCAATAGGGACGAAAGCGCAATCTACATGCTTCCTCCCCACTGCAGCATGGGAAGAAGGCCAGTTGCAGTCTGGAAGGAAGGAGCATGTCCCCCTGCACTCTTTTCTGCAGGCAGCCAGTTGCATTCAGAGAGGAGTGTTGGGAACACACTCCCATCCCAGCAGAGGCATTGCTGGACTGTGATGGGATGATGCAGGAGAGTGTTGTCGTGCGGAAAAGGCCCTGGTCTGACTTCTGGTTTGTTCCTTGCTCCTGCCTCCCAGTTTGTGTTTTGGTCATGACTTCTCTTTTGCTTCTCACATCTTCTCTCTTGGATTGTCTTTTGGATCTGACGCACTGTTGGATACTCACTTTTCAAACAAGAGAATCAAGAACGCACAGAAATTTTTACACAATCCAAAAGCAGCGAAGAAGCGACTGGATATGCACTTGTCACCCACACTACTAAAGACAGATGTAAGAGTCTTCCAGACAAATGTATGAGGAGGTGGTGTTATTTGTTGATGTACTTTTCAATGTTTTAAAAATATCCAAATGATGTTTTGCCAATCATACAATATTTGGGGCTATTTCACTTCCTTTTCCGTAGAGTCTCAAAATATTTTCTTCCTACTTGAAGAATAAAGGCTTTTTCTTTTCTTTTCTTTTTTTTTTAAATGGATACCTTTCCTCATGATGTTGGCTATGATGATCAATTGTGTCCAATTTCCCTGTTTTCAGATTATTTCTGTCCTTTGCCCTGTTTCCCATCCATACTGCTTTTTTTGATGCATTTTTTTAAAAAAACCCTCTCTCTAAAGCCTTAATGCTAAAACAACAGACTCCAATAGTGCTATTATTGTGTTCAGAAAGATCACTCCTCTCCTTCACATACATGTTACCAAGCTTCAGCTGGGATGAGTGGTACCCCTGGGAAACAGATGAATGCAATGCAAAGGAAAGAAAAGGAGAACAGACGCCATTTCCCCACTATAGTGCTATTATACCACTGTCAATATCCTATGGAATCCTGGGATTTGCAGTTTAGGGGGGACCTCCCCAGGGGCAAACCCCAGGATTCCATAGGATGTTGAAAGTGGTATAATAGCACTATAACAGTCCAGTGTGGAAATGACCATAGTTGAAAGCTTTCCTCCATTTCAGTTGAAAAGAAAGAGAAATCTGTAAAGGCTGTAAAAGTCTTTTGATCTCTTCGTCCCTACTTGGAGGACTTGATAGGACTGGGAAGAGAGAAGGAGGCGCCATTCCCCCAGTTGAAACTGTGGCCCTTTTCACATGCCAGTCCTGTTGCGAAATGGCCTTGGGAGTGCTACGGGATTGCGAGGACCATTCCACATTATGTCCTCGAAATCACGCGATGCTCCCGAGGCCATTCCGCGGTAATTGCGCAATATATCATTTTCGGCTTGTTACCTTGTGTGCGGAGCCTCTGGACACGCGGCCATTGCACTTCCTCCCCCAGCGCAGCCTGGGAAAATACCTGGCTGTGCTGTGGAAGGAAGGGGCAGAACCCTCATGCTTCCTTCCACCCAGCACAGAGCTGGTGCAGAGGGGAAGCGGAGGGGATGCAAGTGCCTTTTGCAAGAGACTTCTCGCGTGATCCCCTCGCGACGACACCGTAATGAGGTAAGGTGTGAAAAGGGCTTGTGTGTCTGTATGTATGGGTTTGATCTTTCTAAGCACAGCAGTAGTCTACTACTTTAGTACTAAGGCATCTAAAAGAACAACAGCAACAAAAAATTAACTGTCAGTTGGCAGTAACATTATTGGAACCTATTGCTCTAATCTAAGGTTTTAGAAGATTTTTTTTTTATTTCAATTTTTTCAGGCCAGTTTTCAGGCATCGAAATTAGTGTGATAGAAGAATTAATCTGTTGCTTCAGTAAAGATACACGGTACAGCTGAAGTCAAAGGGACACTCCACAGAGACACTGGAGGGCTGTCCTAGGGCCACATCTCTTTTAGGGATGCCATTCCAGATTTTATGGAGGGGTCTGCAAGGATGGGAGGCAAAATTCAGCAAAGGCTAGCACTTTGTACTCCCGTGCAGAAATTACAAATAGTAGCTTCCATGTCAGAACTACAGTGGGGTGGTGAATCTATTCCATGTTTCAGTCTGCATGTTAAAGGAGCCATCCAAGCTGCTGAACCTATTGGGAGGCATTAGATTCAGCACCCTAGGTAACTCCTGTAACATGCAGACTGAAATCCAGGTGGCTTGACCGTCCTATTGATAGGGGAGCCACCAGCCATCACTGAGCAAAACATAAATCGTGAAGGGGTAGGGTATCTTAACAACTTTCAGTGTGATTATTTTCTTTCTTTTCCTATCCACATGATACTGACATGTCAGTGGTGACATAGCCTGAAGGTTTTTTTTTTAAAAAAACCCTAAACATGTTTTAGTATGTTTGTTGTTATTTGCCATCAAAGTTGATTTTGACTTATGGCAACCCTATGAATCAATCATCAGCCCTGCTCATGTCCTGTACACTCAGGATAGTGGCTTCCCTGTTTGAGTTTATCAACCTGTAACATGGTCTCCCTCTTTTCCTACTGCCTTTCACCTTACCAAGCATAATTATCTTGTCATCTTATATGTGCAAAGTATGACAGTTTAGTCATCTTGGCTTCTAGGGAGAATTCAGGCCTGATTTGTCTTTAGACTCATTTATTTGTCTTTTTGGCAGTCTATGGTATCCATAAAACTCTTCTCCTGCACTACATTTCAAATAAGTTAATTTTCTTCCTGTCGGTTTTTTTCACTTTTCCGATATCACAACCACACATAGAAACTGGAAATATAATGGCATGGACAATCTGAAACTTTAGTATTCAGTGATATATTTTACATTTCAAGATCTTGTCTAGTTCCTTCATAGTTGTCCTTCCAAGTCCTAGGCCATTTTCATACTACACTGTTACAGAGCTATTATTCCACTTTCAACATCCTGTGGAATCCTGGAGTTTGCAGCCGACGGAGAGGCATTTAGAATTCTCAGCCAGAGGGCTCTTTCACTTCAGTAAATGACAAATCCCAGAATTCCACGGGATGTTGAAAGTGGTATAATAGTACTATAACAGTGTAGTGCAGAAATGGCCCTAGTCGTCTTCTGATGTTTTTACTGCAGTCTCCATTTTGATTAATGACTGAACCAAACCCAAACACAAACACAGAAGTCAGGAATACAATGGAATGGATGATTCTCACTTTGGTATCTAATGAAATATCTTCACACTTTTGCATGTATGCCTGGTATTTCTTTTCTTTAATGGTTTATAACAATAGCCTGTTTAGATACAGAACTCAGGAGCTGCCTACTGACATATGTTCTCAACAGGAAACATGATCTAGAACACTGGGGCACACTTGCTCTTTTGTTCTCCCTAAATGGCACTCTGACCTTTCAGAATCCAAATGAATCTTGAGAACAAATTTGTGTCCATAGAGAATTTTCCAGACACTACCTATTTCATCAGAACTAAGACTGCTGATTGTGGTAGAATATTGCTGATCCTTTGCTTTGACAGCCCATCTTGATGTTTAGGAGAGAAGGAATATCCAATATTATTCCAAGCTCACAGCAAGGGAGAGCTTTGGGATGTGAAAATAAAGCTCAATCCTTCTGGACAGAATTAAACATCTTGGGACTGGGACTACAGTTCATTGTAACAATCTCAGTGTTCTTATTTTTTTCTAGCAGCTGTTTAAATATTTGAATTCTTTTCATGTTTCAGCTCTTCTTCCACCTTTGAGCTGAATGTACCACTTGAGTAATTCCTTCTTGAGATTTTTTTTAGTTTATATATCACATGCTTTCTTTACTGATTTGCCCCTAGCATCTAACGTGTGTCAAGGTGTTTTATATATCTAATTAATTTTTATCTCAGCACTGATGTAATATATATGATCCATAATTCCCTGAACGACCCTTGCTGACTTTTGAGAGAAAAAAAATGTGAATTTACCATTCTCAATTCTTTTTTAATGTGACACCGAGATTTTTTTCTAAAAGTATTCCTTTTCCAACTCTGTGCTATGTTGGGTTACACATTATTTCTACTAATGGACAAATGGCTATTTAAATTACTGATGTCTTTAGATCTTAATCCATCTTTTTTAATACTTTAATTTTTGACCATATTATTTTTATTACCTGACAAAATGGTAGCATGGCATCAGCTATTTCTCTCATATTTTTCTGAAGTTAAAACTGATAGATGAAAACTTTTAATTTGTTAACTTGCAGTTTTTCCTTCTTCTGATAAAAAAATAAATACTACTTACTTTATATTAATTCTCTTTTAGGCATCCAGAGGTTCAATATCTAGGATGTAAGAACATTCTCTTTATTTATTTATTTATTTATTTATTTATTTTTGCTGTAGAATCTCTTGATGCCCCAGCTTGGTGATGAATTTTATTATTAAGCATTGTATGTAATATTAAAGTCTTTTAACAATCTGTATCTTCATAACAACCTTGTGAGATATAAAAATATGATTACCATCTTACAGTTGGGCAGCCAAGACCAAAAGAAAGGAATTTGCTCAAGGTGTGCCCAGTGATTCTTGAAGAAGCACTACTTAGGCACGTGTGGAAATCTCTACCTATAAGATAAAATCCATGCATTTTAGTGGACACAACCAATCTGTGCACTCCTTTCTTTCTATATGGAGAGATGTTGACTCCATCAAAATGAATGGGGGTAGCAAGTATGACAAAGAGTTCTATAGAAACTCCACATTGTGCAGGTTTGAGATTCATTAAGCTTCTGTGACTCAGCAGAGAACTCAGGGTACCTAAACTAAAGGAATCCTGCACCTAGGGAATGCAAAACAGTTTCACCCTAAAGTGCCCTTTGGCCAAAATATATAGTATCAATAGAACATATGTATTATTGTTACCTGCTGGTATGAAATTTTTCGGATAAATAATTCCAGCCTCACTTCTGCACTTTTTCAAGACTGGACTTTTTTTGCTTGTATTTGAATATGTATGACCCACATATTCAAAGAGACTAATATTCCAATTAAAGTGAAGTAATCTTAGGGTTCTGTGAGAAATCTTTAGGGGTTCTGCCAGAAATTGTGATTGAAAAAATTAAACTTTTTTTGAGCTGTAGATATAATAATATATACAAAATTTACACACAGGGGTTTCCTGAGATCTGAAAATTATATCAAGTATTCCTCCAGGATAAAAAAGTTTGAGGAAGGCTGTTATACCTATTTTAAGGGTCTGTCTAAAAGATACAGTTAAGGGGGAGGAGGAAGGAAACAGGCTGCATGTAGACAATTAGGATGGATGACAGAAATGTTGATCAGGATGGGGGAAGCATATAGCAAGTCGTTTGTCAGAGAAAGTATGATAAGAAGGTAAAGGTTTAGGAGACAGATGGAACCTGAGTTGAAGAAGAGAGAATAATTGTGGGGAAGAATGGAACTGATCAAAGGCAAGAAGGGAAAAGCCCACAAGTCTGAGCTTTGGCTCTGGTAGCAAGTGGCATAGGAAGACACATACACAATCACACAAAACATGCTTATCTCATTCATACCTTGAGGCCAGCCCAGGTGACAGAACATCAGTGTAATGTCCCACAGTTTGGTCCTAGTGGTGAGGTCATCTTCTCCATTTCTACTCCCACAGCTCCACTCATCCAAGGACCCTCTTTGATCCTCTTGAGTTCCAGCCAGATTGCTCTGGCTCTTCTGATATGGGTCTCAGGTGCTGTTTTGCATGTTATCTCTCAGAGTATTTGAGATGGCTGTTTTTAAGCTGGGACAAACTCTTCATCAAAGACTCATTTCTTCATTTTTTTATCTTTCAAAGTGTTCATTTTTCTTTTCTTGATCAGGTCATTTATTTCCACCCCTCTCTTTGACCATCCAAGAAGCAGTCTCAGTCTTTCTCACATACAAACCACCCCTCCTCATCCCTTACAGACCCACATCAGAGTTCAAATATGATATGCAGATTTTTTTACGTGCTGTGACAGCAAACTCTTTCAGCTGCTTAACTTTGCAGTTAGCCTTTGTCCCTCCCCTCAAGGCACAGAAAGTTGTTTATTGTAATAGCTGGTTTCATGCATGCCAAAAAAAGTTCACAAATAACAACTTATCAGACATATATTCCAAAGTGTTATCCGTTTTGCACAAACGTATATAGACACACACATACACATTTGTGTGTACATTAATTCTGTTCTTTATTTTTATCTTAAATATGTGTGTAATATAAAAAAAAGAGTTAAAGAACTATAATAGAATATCTGCTTCTTGGCATAACACAAGCGTATCTGACCCTCAAAAAACAAAACAAACCAAAAACCTGAACCAAAACAAAACAAACCCCACATAAATTTGCTTGTTCTCCTAAGTGCAATTAACAAAACAACCAACCACCTACCATGTCAGATTACTGTGCATATTTCTAATTTGGTGTTATATTAGATATGACATCTAGTCATTTTGTACCCTCAAGTATCTTGGCCTTGGCTTGGAGGAGAAGGGAAGACGAAAGGGGTATGTTTATGCCTGACCATGATGGGAAATGTATGGCTGTGAGTCACATGCAGTCCTGGGAGGGAGTCCAATGAGATCCTTGGGATTCTTACCAATTCTGCAAAGCCCCCAGCAGCCTCTAATATTTTTTGCAGCCAAGCCCATCCAATTTTATTTTGAAGAACATTCCCCTACAGTTAGCAGAGCTTGAAATTGCCCTTGAAATGCAAGAACACTCCATCCACCAAAGGCCGTGGGTGATCAGGGTGATGAATCACTTGTGGTGACCCCAAATGGTTATTTGAACAGCATGGCACAGCCCTCTGGAGGAGGTCAGAATAGAGCTGTGTGGCTCTCTGTGCTCAGGAGCATGCCTGACCCTGTCTAGAGGGAGAGCCAGAGAGATGAGAAAAGATTCCGGAAGGGAAGCTTGTTTGGAGGGGGAAGAGGCGGGGAGGAAGCCTTCTTTTGTAAACATGGACACATGTAGGAGGTGGCTTTAAAGCTTCTGTTTGTATGATCTCCTATAACTTCCTGTTCAGGTAAATAAATAAACCTTCACATAACTGAGCTTGTATGGATGTACATTATTAGAAGCAGCCCAGTTGTAAAGCCAGTGCCTGGCTGCTTAGTTATTGTTACTGAATACTGACTATTACATTGGCTTGGAACTAGGAAACAGAGCTTGCAACCCAAAGGAAGTTCTGTAAGGGTTGGATTTTCTGTGGTTCAGACTGAATTGGACAGAAGGGCTGGTGGCAGTACTATTTTGCAGGGTTGTTGCTCAACTTGGCTACATTAATATAAGAGAAGCTAGTAAGCTCACTCATCCTTGACAACCACACTTCCCTTTACTCTGTAATTCATTCCCACTATCTAAAAATAAAATAAAATAAAAAAGCACCCCTACACCTATTGAAATTGTTCAGTCAAACTCAGATATTTCTTGTTCTGCATATGCCCCTCCCACCACCTTTAAAGTAGTAGCATTGGCATGTGGATTGCTATACACATGTTCTTAAGGATTCATTGCTCTGCAGTCTCAGTTTCAGCTCTCATGCCCATCTCCAATTTAAGTTGGCCCCATTCTGGCATGCATGAGCATTTCATGAAAGTTCCCCCATGGCCTTTATTGTTTAGTACATGGACTGAATAATCAAGAGGAAGTCTTCTATACCTCCTAGAGTTCAGGGAGGGGTTTTAGGAAGAAGGTGGTCTAAACCAAACTCTGCTTAAACAGTCCATGGGCCATTTCCGCACTACATTCTTATAGCGTGATTATTCCACTTTCAACATCCTATGGAATCCCGGGGTTTGCAGTTTCGGGAGGAGCCGGCCAGCCCCTCCCGAAACTGCAAACCCCGGGATTCCATAGGATGTTGAAAGGGGAATAATCGTGCTATAAGAGTGTAGTGCAGCAATGGCCCATCTTATTAACAGTACACTAGATTCTTGGGACTGGTGCCCTTGTAGGTGAAACACATAGGCAGAGCTGGATCATACCAATGGCCTGTCTGGTCTACTACTCTGTTTCCCTCAGTGGCAAACCAGGTAACTAAGAGCTTGGAAATAATTGATGATAAAAAGATAATTCATGACTTATTCATTAAAATTGTCAACAACAGTTTTACAGTTCATTATTTTAATCATCAAATTTCAACAGTGTTAAATTATTCTTAGGTAATATCACTCTTTTCTTAAAAATTAAAACTAATACCTTTACACTCTATCCAAAAAACTTCCCATTGCCCCACAGCTGTCAAGCTCTGGAAAGAACTCCTGCTGCGTTCTTACCAGTGGAGAATGTGGGGGGAAGTGATTCAGACCATGAAGATATGATTCCTCTGAGCTCCAGGGGAAGGAAAAGGTGGGTGCACTCCATTTGAGAATGCATCCTCATTTTTCCCCCCATGACCAAGCGGATGGTAACCATTTCTCCATGGTCTGAATAATCTCCTCCTCTCTCCCTTCACCACCAGCAAGCCACAGCAGCAAGGATCCCTCCCAGAGTGTCACAGCTGCGATGTAATAGAAGGACATGGAACTGCACATGTGAAGCTATATGCTAAAGAGCAATCTTTCTTTTTCAGACCACCAGCATCAGTGCAAACACAGGGCCACTGGTGTTCTTTGGCAAGGATACACGCTTGATACAGGCTTGGAAATAGCATGCTCATTTAACCAATAACAAAATGTGCAATGGCCAGTAGCCACTTTACTTGTATTGATTTACTTCCTTGTCTTGGACTTGCTCTGATATTAGAAAGAATTGCTGTTTTGGCTGCTATTAAATGTGGTTTTAACAATACCAGAGCCTGATGCATTTGTTACTTTTTTTCTTCTGCCTTAATGATTTTCATGATCATGATCTGAAAGATTCTCAGAGGGGGGAAAAAATTGCAGACTGTAAAAGGCTGTTTTGCTAAGCAATTTGGGAGAGGGAAGGAGGTGTTGGTGGAAGTGCAAAGGGCCAAGAACCAGCTAATAGGCAACAACCCAGAGTCTGACAACTTTTAAAAATGTTGTCAGCAGGAATCTTCACCACATTGATCTCTGCTATTAAAACTGTATATACTTGGCCTTTTCCCTCATCGCATAGCTCACAGCAATTTGTGTGTCACTCACTGAAGAAACAGTTGACTTGTTAAGAATGAGATACACATGTATTAGTCTCTATAAGATCAAGGCAGATTGGAGAGAATACTGAATGAATGAACTCCTCCACCTTTGCCCATTAACCATTTGTTGTTAATGATTGAAAAGGTACATGTTTGTGAAACTTGTGAAGGCAAGAGATGCTCCACTGAAGGAGAAGGACCGATAGCTACATGGATTGTAGGACTAAGGCCATTTCCGCACTAGACTGTTATAGTGCTGTTATTCCACTTTCAACATCCTTCAACACCTTCTGCAGCCTTGGCCCTTCCCTAACCTGCAAACCCCAAGATTCCATGGGATGTTGAAAATGGAATAATAGCATGATAACAGTCTAATGTGGAAATGACCTGAGTGAGGGTTTACTGACGAACAGTTACAATCACTCAATGTTAGAGATGTAATTCTTCATTGTATTTCTTTTCAAAGGTAGCGATGAATGATTTCTGCAATTTTCTTCTTGCTGCAAGGAAGTCTTTAAAAACCATGAAGTTTTTGAACACCATTCACAATTTGGGACATGTGCAAAACTCACAGATGGTTGTTTTGTATTGAAAACAGCCCTTTCTGCATAGTAAATAGGATTTTCTATAAGGAAAATAATAAAGCTGTTTTCTGCACAGAAAATTTTGTAATTGGGGATATATCCTGTAATTCACATATGATTGATTTGCATAGAAAGCAACATTTTATGTGCAGAAATATAGGTGTGTGGCCTCATTAAAGGATACAGAAGGAGTGCCAGTGCTGGCTAGTGCTGTCCTTTCTGCTGCTGCATTTAGGTTTATTTATTTATTTACTTACTTACTTCAAAAAACCCTGAAAGTCACCACTGGTTCCCTTTAAGTAATGGAACAGTAAAAAGTCACTTCACAAAGCTGTAATTATGACTGCAACAAACTGGAATCCACTTCTGGTTTTGTTAAATACCCCTTTTTTGGTGGATGGTGGCATGATAGAGTGGCATCTAATTTTAAAAAGACATTTTTTACGCTTAACATTTTCCAGGAGCAGCAGTTCCTTTGTTCTAATCTAGGGATTAATTTGGAATGATCATGGTGATGCAAAAATTGTTGCGGATACTCAAGAATGCTGCAGGCCACACATTGGCAACCTCTGGACTTGGTGGAGATTCCCCATTTCTGGCAGCAGCCGCCTTCTTCCTGTCTCCCCAAGTCTAGCCCTGTGAAGAAGAGGTAGTCAGCTCTCCCAGGGTGCTTTTTAAGAAATGGATGACTAAGAATTGGCTGAAAAAAATGAGAAGGAAGACTCTATGAGTGTATAGGTACATTAAATAAATAAGAAAGAACCAGACAAAGTTCCAGATAGAAATATCAATCAAATTGCAGGAAAAAAATAGTGGAAGGAAAGTTTTAATCACCTGAAAGGGGAGAAAACAGAGAACAGTGCAGAGTTGTTGAAAATGTTGACTTCAGTCAAAGCTGGCTTTGACTTCAGGCTCTGCCCTAGAGCCTTTAACATCTTTACAGCAGAATGCATTTATCATGTAACTTTCATTGCTTCCTCTCCAAAGACAATTAGATGGAAATCCTTTCAGATGCTTTCCCCAACCCCTTATGTGTTCTTCCCTGGATAGTCACTGGTGTAAAAGATGAACTGTTTTCAGCTTGGCTCTTATGACACATTTCTGGTCATTTATCTCTTCCTACTTAATGGTTTAGGAAAGGGAATAATGCCAATGGAGAGGAGATATTATTGAGTTTTTGAATAATCTTCCTAGTGCTTTCTTTTGTCCTAGAATATCTCATTGGAAGCAGTTGAGCTTCAAGGTGAAACTCTGTTATAGGATAGAAATGCCTATTTTCAAAATGTATTTTAAATATAACATGAAAAAGAGATTAGGCAGTATTTCTCCCTTATCCATGGATGCATTAGATTTAAGGATTCTGAGCCTGAAGAGTTAAAATAGCCTAAATAAGTTTTTCCTTTTAAGAAATTACACTATAAAACTGTTGAACTCCAAAACAGAAAGCCAATAGCTATGGGACTACAAGGGGCAGACTACAAAGCTTCAGAGAAACTGAAGATTCATCTAAGCCATTTCCGCACAATGATGCTCTTTCGTGTTGCTGCGCTGCAATCCTGCCTCCAGAAGGGAATGCGTCAGCAATGTTTCCCTCCATACCTGCTCACTGCATGTGGAAGGAAGCACAATGGTGCTGCCTCTTCCTTCCACAGCACAGCTGGACACTTTCCATTGCTGCACTATGGAAGGAAGTGTCGCCCTTGTGCTTCTGCAGCTTCTGCACGGCTGGGAAGGATGGGAGCCCTGTGCAATTGCAGGTACAAAATGGATTTTTTCTGTTTTGCAAAAACTGCATTGACATGACACTTGGGGATGGAATGGCAGTGGGTCAGCAACCACGTCATGTGGAAGCACGACATGCTGACCGCTGCCATCCTGTCCCAGAAGCAGCACAGCCTTGTTGTGCGGAAGTGACCCTAGTTGAGATCTATGCAGGTAAGGCACCATTTTCTATTACCAAACTGGCTTGAGCAGATCATAATAATACTTAATATTTACCCATCACCTTCCCTGAGCACTCAAAGTACGCTAAACCTATTATATATCTTGTGAACTTATCTGTCTTTCTGAAAATGGTCATTATGTGTGTCATTGCCTTCTGAAGCACTGTTGCAGAGGTTGGAAAAGTTGTTTCAGTACTACAATGCCCAGAATTCCCTATTCCAAAGTAGTGCTTCCAAACTCTGCACAGTTCCAGGTTCCAAGTAAGGATTTTCTCTGTGTTAGCACATGAGAGCTGGAGCTCAAGAGGTTGGATATTCTTCCTGTTCAGCTATCTTCTGCCAGCAACGGGACACATATTGTGAAACAAGCATTCCATGCCTGTCCGCCTTAATTTTATTTTTTAATCATTGGTTGGGTAATTGTGCCCAAACACCCTGAACTTTTCTTATGATTTTTATTTTGGTGGCCAGACTTATAGATCAATCCTTTTTTCTTTATTTTTATAAATAATGATAGTAATACAAACATTCCTTGGATATGATATATACATTACATATATAGATACATTATTACACAAAATGAAAAAGGGTAAGAACAATATCCTAAAGAAAAAAAATAACAAAAAAAGAGGCATCAGAAAAATCTAATGTTTGAATAAAGCAATCATACAAAGCATTAAATATCAAGTTAGTAATTATTAGCATATATGAATAATAAAATATTGCGAAGAAAAAGGGGAAAAAATGACTCCCTTCCCAAGAAGTAGTGGGTGCTTATTGAAAAGAGATCAAATTCTCCTGGGAAATTAATAAACTATCCTTTTTTTTAAAAAAAAATGTGTTGGGAGTAGCTGGCAAGGGCAGCTTATTTTCTCTTCCCACTTTCCCCCAATGTTCTGCTGTCCACGCATGCTCAACAAGGGATTCTGGAGACTGTTGGGAGTTAGAGTTTCCCAGGGTGTTATCTCTTTGGGGGAAATTCTGTGAAAGCTAAAACTGTTAGGAATCAGTGTTCCTTTAGCAGAGTTGCAGAAAAATCATCTTCCCAATCTCTGTGGTTTCCTTGATTTGAGACTGACTTAGAAAGCAAAACAAAGCAAGTAATTTCAGGTTACAAACTTATGAAGTTTACTAAAGAATTTTACAGTTACATGTGCATTGGAGAGCCTAACTAGCTAAAAAAAAAGATAGTAGCTTTATTCTTAAGTCACCATCTTCTTGGTAGAGAGGTGAAGCATTGTCAGAGAGGAGGAAACTGAAGCAAAAAAGAGAAGTGCGGTCTTTTATGTAAGGCCAATGACCCCAGGGTCTATCCTGGGTCACATGACCTTGATACCAAGGTCTCGATACCATTCATTTGAATAACACAAAGAGCAAGACTGAGGCTTTAGTTGAGAAGGCAGGGGGCTTTGACATGCAAAGGAAAATGAAACTCTATCCTAACTAAGGCCCTTTCTGCAGAAGAAAGTTAAAACGGGCCAAGGTGTCCTGTCACGGAGGTCGTCCGCACCTTGGATTGGACTAGGTTCAGACTATTTACCTTAGTTCTGCACCTTAGTTTGATCCAAAACGCCCCCAAGTGGTCCTCCAGCGTGCGAAGTGAAGACCGGAAAAATCTGGTCTTTCAATCTTCTGGAGCACGCCATTTCGTACCTGCTCACTTGTGCAGATGTGCAGGCTCGCACCAATGTGAGCCTGAGATCAGCGGAGGGCGGGCTGTTGGTGTGGTCAGCGTCAGCGGTTAGTCCGGACCCACGAAGAACGGGAAGCCACCATTTTCAGCCTCAGCAGTGCGGATCTACGGACCTCTTCGATTCACCCTGCAACAAGAAAGGAGCTCTGCAGAATGGCTTAAGGGAAAGTCCGCGTTGCTTTGAAGAGAGAAGAACTGGTAAGTAACAGGATGGAGCGATTTACTCGCCTTGTGTGGAAAGGGCCTAAGCCACACTTGTCCTAGAACAAGAGTATGGGAGAGAGAATGTCAGAATTTTCCAACAGAGACAGATGCTATTTACCTTGCCTGTTGCAGGCTGACACCCACAGCTACAGCAAGATCAGCTAGATAGAACCCAGCTCAAGTTTTATTGCACTGTTTACTACAGACATGCTGCCAGTGATGTAGACTCAAGTTGACAGATTCGGACTCAAATCAGACTTAAGTCACTTCAGTGACTCGACTCTGACTTCACTCGGCAAAAATTACACACTGACTCGACTTGAGACCTGCATATTTTTAGAGAGTGACCTGCTACCTTGGTTCAGTAACATAACACATTCATCTAGAAACCTTACAACTTACTGGTCACATGACAATCTGTCTCAAGCCCAAATTGTGGACACACTTCTCAGAAGAAACAGCAAATGGGTTAGGCAAAGGGCTTGAAGTTGGCTTGAGGTCTGCTTAGCAGCCTGTTCCTTCTACATATTGGAGGAGCTTTCTAAAACTTTTCCCAAGAACAGAAGGCAAGACTTGTGCCCAGAGTGCAGAGTGCATATCTCAGAGGGGAACAGAAAATGTGTTAAGCAATCGCCTTGAGGAGGAAGGATCCTTCCTTCTAAAGCTCATGAAGCTTCAGTAATACAGAGTAAGAAGTATTTTATTCCACACTTCTGAAAAAGTCTCCAGCTTGCAAACAGGAAGTAAGAAGGAACCTATTCCCCACTTCTGAAGCTGCAGATGGCAAAATCACAAAAGTAGAGGGCCGACTCTACTTAAATTGTTAAAAATGACTATTTGGCTTTGTCCTGAAATTCTGGAATACAGGTTGGGGTATAAAGTTGGCTCCCAGACTTGAGACTTGGCTTGAAAGTGTCTTGAAAGGACTTGAGACTCAACTTGAGACTTGAAGATAGATACTTGAGACTTGAGACTTGGAGTAAAAGACTTAAATACGTCACTGCATGCTGCTGCCAAAAAGTCTGTATTTCTCCAGTTGTCTTTCACTGTCTTCCCTGTGCTGATGCTGTTAAAAAAGAAAACAAGGAGGAAGGAGGGTCAGGCAGGCATAAAAAGACTTTATAAAAAGAAGCTTCTTTCTTAGAGATTTTGTTAGCAGAGGTATCCATGTATGTGGACCAATTGGATAAATCATTATACTTCAAAGGCTTTAATAAAAAGCCATGTTTTAATTTAGCACTGAAGTGAAGCCAATTTTGGTGCTATTGTTGGGATCTCTTTGGGAAAGGTATTCTGTAACTGGGGCACCACAATAGGACAGGCCCTTTCCCACATCCTGACAAGAGTATTGCTCCCACAGATGAGACACAAAGTAAGGCCCCTCTAGTAGACCTCAGCCCCTGAGAGGAACTTCTTCAGGGACCATTTAGTTTTAAATGTTGTCACCAGTGCTTTGAATGTGGACAATTGCTGTAACAATGCTTGTTGTGAAGTTCTTTTAATATTTCTCGGATTAAGAAATAAAACTCTTAATTGCCATCTTTCAAAACAGCTTACAACTTTCAGGAACAGTGGGGATTCTTCATTATTATATTAAGCCAGAACTGGCTCTTTCTTTATCATGGTTATTCTGATGCTCTATATCAGTGGTTCTCAACCTGTGGGTCCCCAGATGTTTGTGGACTTCAGCTCCCAGAAGCCCCAGGCACTATGGTCAATGCTCAGGGCTTCTTGGAGCTGAAGTCCAAACACATCTGGGGACCCACAGGTTGAGAACCACTGCTCTATATGGTGATTAGCATGTGAATATAATATAACAGTAAATTTCAAGCGTTCAAGGGACATTAACATGTTATTTCAGCATTTCTCATGACAATTCCATATCCTTTCTGCACTGGGGAAATAAAAGGAGAAAAGCCTGCAATAACAGTGGTCTACTGAAAGGCACTGTTGCTTTCTGGAATGAGGTGATATGAACTGAGGACTTCCAGAATAATATCCTTCCCTCCAAACTTCATTTATTTCTTTGCTTTTCCAGCTAAACAAATCTTGAAACAGAATTGCTTTGATGATGACAATGACAAGAACAACAACAGTATTCTCTTCAGAAACCAAATGTGATATGCATTTTAATAGCCAAGTGTAGTTTCTTGGACCATGGTTTGATTTTTGTTTTAATGACTAATGATGCAGTCCTATGTATGTCCGTTCAGACACAATTCCCATTCAGTTCAGTAGGATTTATTCCAAGATAAATATGTATAGGATTATACCTTGATTTTCTTAGTATTTTTTTCAATAAAGCTGATTCTTCTAGTTTAAATCACAGAGACCAATGAATGCTATTGTTAAAGTATGAATTGCTGATGTTTGTACAATTGCTTTGTTATCCTTTGAAACTATGCAAATGCATAGCTTACAGAAAAGAAAGCTAGGTGAGAGCAGGTTGATTCTTTCAATGTCATTTCTTTTCCTACCAGTCACCCCAACCCCTGCAGACATGAAAGCACTGGGTAATTATGTATTATCAAAAATGAAGGGTTTTGCTTGTTGATGAAGTAATAAAAGCTAGCAGAAACAGGATTTTGGGGGGAAAGTACCGCACAAATAACCGAGCTGGATGTCTTGGGATTCTCATCTATGTAACCTGCTATTCTACTTACTCAGATGCTCACAGTAGCTGACACAGACTCTTGGAGATACTAGGCCCTGCTTGTTTACTCTGCACCAGGAGAAATAAGTGCCAAGGCTCTTAAAATGTCAAATCATGGGCCGTACATTTGGTGTTTCACCTGCAAGGTGAGCCTGTGTACATAGTCTGTACAGGCTTTCAATGATCTTCCATGCTGTTTTAGATGTACTTTCTCGATTTTGATATTAACAGAGTTTGGATACTGCAGAATACAATCACGTGACTTTGTCCACAGAGGAGAGTGGAGCAGGACAGTTAGGGGAAGAATATTTGTTTATTTGTTAAATTTTTATACTTTTGAATGATTTCATACTGTTTACAGCTATGGTTTTAATGTGATGATTTCTTAATGCAATTGCCAGGGTTTTTTTCTTCTTCCCCAGACTCATTTGGTGGGCCACCTTGGATCTCAATCCAGAAGAAAGGAAGCATATAAATGAAACAAACAAACAAGTAAGCAAACAAATAAAATAAGAATAAGAACTGTATTACCCAGGCCATGTGTTAGCCTAAAGACAGTGTCCAAATAGATTTGGCACATTCACATGGAAGGAAGATCAGCAGTTGAATTCGTTAAGCACTGGTTCGTGGGCCACTTCTCCAAGTAGCGCTGTTTTAGCTGTCTCTCTGCTTTCATTCTTCATCTCAATATCTCCTTGAACATTTTCATTGGGAGGATCACTTCATTTCTTAGTATTAAGTTACTTTTGGTACCTGGTATAATCATCTAAAGTGATCCTGTAGAGGAAGCACTCTCTTTTAAAGTTTCTAGATTAAATGAGGCAGTTTTCCCAATGCACACAGAAACATCAACTCCTATATGCCTTTCCTTATCATTTTATAGCATTTGTATCCAGAAACAACAATTTCCCACTGTGTCTCTCCTTTTCTGTTATGCCTACTATGTTTCCCTCAATACCATGTACCCCACTCTCCCTATTTTTGCACAGAGCTTTCTTGCATTAGCATAGAAGTACCTATGCATGGTTTCTGTTTTCAGATATTTTGGTGCATGTATTTCCCATTTAGACTCTTAAACCTCTTTGATTGGCTTTTGTGTTCTGCTGCTTGTTTATGACCCATTTCCACTCCATCCTTAGTCAGAAAATATTCATTTTCATTCCTTGGGAATTATTCATCCTCAGCTGAATTCTTCCATGCTTCTGTCAGCTTTCCCACATTGTTCAGTTTAGAAGCTGCTTTCGTTATGCTGTCTCAGCAATTTGGTTCCATATTCCTTCAAATGGTCCTGCCTCTTTTGTCCAGACCTGGCTTGTTCCAGAACGTTTTTCATTACCGCACAAATCTAAAGATCTCCTCCTTACATCATAAGCCCTTTGTGCAGTGTCCTCCCATTCTGGAATAGAGATGGGATGAGCAGGACCACAATGACCCTTGTGCATGATGTTGTCACAATCCTGCTCCTCTCCCATCCTCAGGTGGTGCAATCGCAGATTAAGTCATTGACGAGTTTTCCCACCATCAATGACCTGTGATCGTGTCACCATCCTGCACTTACCTGTACTGCAGAAGGACAGGAAGCAAGATGCTGGTGCTTTCTGCCCCAGCACAGCCTGGGAAAGTACCTGGCTGCACTGCAGAAGGAAGAGGCAGGTCCATTGTGCTCCCTTCCACAAGGGGCCAGTCTGGTGCGTAAGGGAGCACCTCTATCACACTCTCTTCCTGGCAGAGCTGCTGCTGGGATTGCCACCAGAGGACCATGCAAGAAGGTAGGGTGCAGAAAGGGCCATTGTCTCATCCATGCATTGAGACACTTCAGCTTCTCTTGTCTTGTTGTCCCTGTTAGTGGAACACGTAGCATTTCAGAGAAAGCTATATTGGGAGTCTTGGCTTTCATTCTTCTTCCTAACAAGGATGGAATGAATATTCCAAGAATAGGGGGACAAAAAACAGGCTTCTCAAGTGTCCAAATACCTTGATGAGGAGAATCCTCTTTGAGCCCCTTTCCCCATTCCTGAAATGGACTTAAAGGCTACTCTCCTCTTCTGGAGACTGTCCGTCTGACACAGCAATGTAGTGTCTGGAAAGAGGCCAGGGGGCAAATGAGAAAGGAGAATTCTTGCAGATTGTGTTCTGATAGCTGGCATAAAATGACAATGAACCAGCTTTCAGAACATAGGTGGTGAGGTCAATTCTCTTCACTTGGCTGTCCCTCTGTGACACTGAGAAGATGGGAGCTAAGCTAGGATAGTGGCAGGGTATAGTCTCCAGGAACTTCACTCACCCCTCCACATTCCAGATGTCATCATGTGGGTTTGATGGGGAGAAGCCAAACCAGGATTATGGAAAATTTGCTCAATATCCTTTCAGCTTCCCCTCCTCCTGAACTTGCATCGGGGATAAGAAGACAGAAAGTGAGCTGAGTCACGATTATTAAAGGCCGTAGCCTTCATGATCCGTACTTGGCCACATGATGGGGGAGCCAGAAAAAAGGTGAGTGAGAACTCTTCAGAACTACAATGTTTTTGAAGACAGACCTGAAGCAGGGAGAAAATTGATTAAATTGTTCATTTTCCCCTGTGGAAACATATATTTTAAAACATCCCTACTTCCTAATAATCTAATTTTTGTTTCTAGGACATCATAACTACATTTCCTGTTAAAGACACAGGAACTCTGGAAGGGGAAAAGCCGATAAAGAAAAGGGATCATGGGGGGTGCACAAAACAGACTGGGGTGCAAGTTGTACACCTTTGCATTACAAGTGAAAAATGTAAGAAAACCTGTTCTTTTCTTTTTGTTTAGACAGCAAATGTGAAAGGATTGCTTCTGAGAGGAAAACTAGTGGGCCTTGTGGATGAGTATGTGTGTCCACATGCACATACATGCGCTGGTAAAACTTTTCATGACCTACCTGCATAATGAGCAAGTAAGCAACACAATATACAAACATGGCTGTCTGGATTTGGAGATCTAGATGAATATGGCAGTCAGATAATGGTAGCGGTGGTGGTGATGATGATGATGATGATAACTTTTATATGCTGTGAAATTTAAATTATAGTGTTTTAACTGTTGTAAGCTGCCTTGAGTCTCAAACAGGAAACCATAATGATGATGATGATGATGATGATGATGATGATGACGATGATGACAACAACAATACTAATAATATCTTTTTTGGCACTCAAGGCAGCTTACGACATTTAAAATAAACATAGTTGAAAATTCACAGCATACAAAAGTTAAAAAGCAATTAAATATCATAAAATTAAAACCAGGTATAAACATAAACCATTAACAACAACAATAAATGAAAGTCTGGCATGTTATACAAGGGCTGTTTTCTCTGAAAATCAGTTCTCAAGGGACTCCTGGAAGAAGAAGGTTTCTACTTTTTTTCGCAGAAAGACAGTAAGGAGTATGTACAGTTCTACTCTCTGCTGGAAGAGAGTTCCAGAGCCTGGGAGCAGCTACAGTCTCCTGTGTGTTTCTACCAAATGTACCCACGACAGCAGTGGGAGAGAGCAAAGCCGCCCCCGCCCACCCAGAAGATCTCAAAAAGCAGGCAGATCTGGGTAGCTACAAGGGGAGAAAAATAGAGATAGATGATAGAAAGGCTGAATGAATCCTGGAGTGGAGTGAGAAGCCACTGAGAAAGAAAGAGTGAAAGAGGGCTGCAGAGAATCAGTTTGCAGTCCAGGAGGAGCTGATCCTAGCCAAATGTGCTCAAGGGTGGAGAAAGAAAAAGAGTGACATAAAAGAAAGAGAGTTGGGTGTGGGAAGAAGGAGAGACAGTTTGAGACAGAGTTTGGGATGGAGAGTGAGTGAGCACTGGGATGAGAATGGGACTAATGGGTTTCTAATCCAGATGAAGCCAGATCTCTTTGCTAGTTTATCAATAAATTTGTGTTCATCTGTCTCCTGAGCTACATCCTTAGGGTAATAACATCACAAAAGAAATGAGAGATCTAGAACTATGACACAGCTAACAGAAATTATAGATTCCTGAAAGGAAAACGGAAGATTTTTTCCAACTGTGACTGTCATTGATTGAAACTCTTGACATCAGACTGGTGGTTGGAAGTAGCTCAGATATACTTGTATTAGGTCCTTACCCAGATACTGTTACATGGCACTACAAATGTAAATTAATGAGGGATAACATCACTTCTATTTTGAGTGTTATGGTACCTTTTAAACTGCTTTCACAGTTAGTGAGGTGTGGCCTGTGAATGGCTAGTACTGTTCAGGTGCTGACCTGTGCTCTATTTTAGAGTGTTGAGGAGACATGACTTGGGTGGGAGGAAAATGTATTTTGTATCACAAGCCAGTGCTCAGAGTATTCAGGTATTTAATTTTTATATATAAAATAACTAAACACAACTATTTTGCCTATCAGAAATAAGAACACAAAGATTAACTTTTAAAATCCTAACTGTAATGATAACTAGCTATTTTTGGCATTCCTAACATGATAATTAATTACTCTTTAAAAGAACATTCCAAGTTCTACATCAGATACCGTATTTTCCGGCTTATAAGACGACTTTTTAACCCAAGAAAATCTTCTCAAAAGTTGGGGGTCGTCTTATACACCGGGTGTCGTCTTTGCGGTCGCCGCATACGGTGGGGGCAGTTCAAAAATGGCCGCGGCCGCATCCCCGCCGTATGCGGCCACCGTATGAAAGCACCCAGGGTGGTGCTGCGCACTTACCTGAAGATGCCGGGGGGGAGAGGCTTGTTGCACTAGCCGCTCTTCCCCCTCGCGCGAGCGCTGGTCGCGCTGCCTCCCCGCTTCCGCCCCCACCTCTGCCTACAGCTCCCAGGCCAGGGAGCGCTGAGGCGGGAGGGGGAAGCGGCAGCGTTTTGGGAGTCTCGTTGTGCTCGCCGCTCTTCCCCCTCGCGCGAGCGCCGGTCGTGCTGCCTTCCTGCTTCCGCCCCCACCTCCGCCTACAGCTCCCAGGCCAGGGAGCGCTGAGGCGGGGGGGGAGCGGCGGCGTTTGGGCGAGGACGGAGGTGGGGAAGAGTCCGGCCAAGTTGGCAGAGAGGGGGGAAAGGAGGGTTTCCCTCCAGGCCGGCGGGTCAGGTGGAGGGCAAGGGCCGGCGCCGGCCTCCCCCGCCCTCCTCTCCTCTGGGCACCCGCCCCCCAGGCCCCCCAGCCCCAAAGAGCCGGGAGTGGGGTGCTGCCCTCTTCCCTCTCCTCCTCTGCTTCCCTTGGCGGAAGCAGCTGCGGCGGCTCGGGCAAACATTTTGTTTCCTTCCCAGCCCCAGTGGAGGAGGCCAATGAGGGGAAAGCGGGTGAGAGCTGAGAAGGGCGTTGGAAGAGGGGTAGTCTTATATGGCGAGTATATCCCAAACTCTATATTTTAACTGGAAAAGTTGGGGGTCATCTTATACGCCCAGTCGTCTTATACGCCGGAAAATACGGTATATACCAATATTGCCATCTCAGTGCCTCTCAGTATTTGGAATGATACGTGGTTTACAAAATATTTCAAAATATTACTTTCTTCTACTGAAATGGAAGAAACAAGAATGTTTTATAAATAGCTTCAAAACTGCAGTATTCAGAATATCTATTCCATGTATGTATAAAATAGACATTCTCTCTCCCCTCCCATGCCTGATAGAATCATATTTGTACTTTGATAATAACAGGGTTTTTAAGGTCAGTGAAGATAAGAGGACCAAAGCCTTATTATTATCTAAGTATAATGTGATTCAATTGGACTTTGAAAAAAGGGAAGGGATATCTATTTTGAACATACATGAGTAGATATTGTGGATGCTGATGTATTGGAGCTATTTATAAAACCTTCTATTTCTTCTGTTTCTTTGGAAGAAAGTCATGTTTTAAAATAATTTTCAAATCCCATGATTGAAATCAAACCATAATTATATTAGAAAGTAGCTTGTAAACAGGAAATAAGTTCTAAGGTCAGTCAAGATAAAAGAACACAATTTGGTTCCCTTTTATAAGATCCTTTCTGAATAATTACAATCTAATCTCACTGATGTTTTCTTTAAAATATCCCACAAAATTCAGTGGGATGTGTAGCATGGGTACAGCCGTGCTCACACACAAGTAAAATGGAAGTAAAACTCCACTGAGTTCAAAGTGATTTAACTCTTAGCATTGGAACCTTATTTCCTAGCAAGTGTGCTTAGGATTAACAGAGAAATCGTGCCTTGGATGTCTTGAAGTTGGCAGTATTCCTTTGTGCCTCTTAACACTTCGCTGCATCTCATGGTTCCTCTCATAAGATAAAATTGTGTAAATATTTATGACAGCAGTTGTAATAAGTGGAGGTTGGTGTGATCAGAGAATGATTCATCCATTTGTCTAGGACAGGAATTGCAACTTTGTGGTCGTCCAGTTGCTGCTGAGCTGCAACATCTGGCATTCTTCATCATTTGCAGTCTGAGGCTGCTGGGAGTTGCATTCTAACAACATCTAGAGAGTAACTCCCCCCACCCCCAATTTAGGCTTATATTTGACTCTAGCCCAAGAACTCAAGGTAGTTAATATGAATTCTGGATGAGGCTGATGAATATCTCCTAAAAGTTTTGTAATACAAGGAGGGATAGATACATGGATCTATAATACAAGAGACAACTAAGGCCCTTTCCACATGGGGCGGCATGTAAAGCGGGGAAATGGAGCAGTGCACGCAGAAACGGAGCTTACCTTAATCTGGGTAGCTCAGTCGCCACGGGGAGCAGCACACGTTCGCCACTCTACACGGCAGCGGCGTCCAGCGGCGTCTGGCAGTGCCCGGCGGCGTCCAAAATGGCGGCTGGTGGCTTCCGGCGGCGTTCCGCCAATCGGAGAAGCGTGCCAGCTGGAAGCCCACCCCCGGGCAGCTCTGCAGGGACGCGCTTGCGCGCCCCTGCAATTCCCCACGGGGTACTGCGATGGACTAGCGCGCGCGCGTTTCGTAAAGACCGCATGAAATGTGGTCTTTATAAAACACGCGGCGCCACCCCCGCGGCCGTGCGAGGGCGGTTTGAGGTGGGGAAACTCCACATTTCTAACCACCCTAGCACACTCCACGGTGTAGACAGCCTCCGGGTGAGGTTGTCCTACCCCGTGTTACTCCGTGTTTTCCCCCGTGTGGAAAGGGCTTAAGCCTCACAACAAAACCTTATAATGTGGAGTGCTTCTGTTTAGTGGCTCAGTCTTCTACTCCTTTTTCAGGTTGGTTCCATTCCACTCTCTTCCACCAGCTCTGTTTTCTCATGTGTCCCTCTCTCCTTCCCCAACCACTCAGTGTTCTCTGTTCAATGAATGTGTTCAGTCCTCCTTGGAGACTTCCAATTCTCTTCTCCTTAGGCATTTTCCCTTAAAGTTTTCCTGGATTTCTGCAAAACATGGGATTCTGTTAAACCTATGGATTTCATTTTGTTGTACATTAGTGGTGCCATTTTTATGTTCCACTCCCCAATTGGGGATTGAGGCTGAGAAGGTACATAGATTGTGTCAGCATAGCACAAACATCCACCAGCAGAACTGCACTATTCTTAGCACTACACAGTCCATATTCTGAATATCACAATAGCACAATGTATGTGAAATAACTTCCATATGCAGAACACTGCTTCTGCCACCATCAACTGGATGTGTCTATTCTGCATGGTCCAAAAAAGTTACTCCACATGGTTAGTGCAATTTAGTACCTGTGTATGTCAGCAACAGAATATTGGTCATAGTTTGCTGTTAGTGTAGTGTACTGTGTAGTGTGTACAATAATTTTATTGGGAATTTGGGATAAAGGGAATTTTATTGAAAGAGTATTAACATCTACAATAAATACACAAAAAGAGAGGGGGAAAGAAACCAGAAAAGGAAAAACATTTACAAGGCATGGTTGTAAGGAAGACATTTGCCTGAGGGTATGGTATCCTTCTGGAACACCTGAGGGTTATGGAGATTGGAGGCACTGTGCTTCAGCTGTTGCTGTCCAATCTCTCAGGTAGATTCCAGATGGTGATGCTTGGGGATAGGTGCTCCTCAAAAAAGGAGCTGCTAAATGGCATACCACAAAGTGCCATTCTATCCCTATTGCTTTTTAATATCTATATGACACTGCTGGGAGAGATCGTCCAGAGGCATGGGGTGGGGTGCTATCAATATGCTGATGACACCCAAATATATTTCTCCATGCCTTCGAAAACAGCTTCAGCTAAAGATAATGTGTCTTATGTTGTTTCAGTTGGTCTGTTGTCTGTATCTATTTTGAGATCTTTGACACAGGCGTTACTGCAGTTTAAGCCTGCCTGGCGATAGCATAAAGATATCACTCTGATATCAATAATTCGGCCTTACCATACCACCCCTCTCCACGTGTTTGTGAGGCCCCTGGACAAGCACAGAACTAGGTTTGGCCATCAAATGCTGCAATATCCCAAGACAATACAGGCAGGCCAGAAATAGCCAGATCACAGCTTTAGGAGACCTCTCTGCAAACACCCTCATTATGTATGCATGCTGTTTACAAAGGACTCCCTGCCCCGAGCAGGTAACTTGGCAAGCTAAAAGCTTAAAGGCCAAGCACTGAGCATTTGCATACAGTCTACCTCTTTATCAATTCGGACTTAACTCAATCATGCTAAATTGTGACCTTTCAGAGACATTGTCTCCCACCCAAAACTCATTGTTGTCCCCGAGTAAGGCATAGCCTGCAGTCACACTTCTCCCTATAAAAACCCCTGATTCCGAGACCTTCCTTGGATTGCTCCCACGTTCCAACCACCTTGCTGCCACATTGCTTGGTGAGCTTCCCCTCAACTTCACATGCTGAGACACACCGAACCCCAGCATTGGTCTCTATCTTCTCCTGGGCTTCAGGAACAGGTGTGTATCACCCGAACCAACTATCTCTCTGAAAATCCTGCTATCTTACTCACACCTTTATTTTCCATAGTTATCTGTGTGCGTGTGTTGCTTACATTGTGTGCCTGTATTTAATGAAGATCATTCATTATTTTTAAACCAGTCTGCTCCTTGACTTGGCCTGACCCCATAAACATTGGGTTACAAGATCCTGCTAAGTTACCCTGCCTCTTGTAATGCTGAAGCAATGCTCTGAGCTAATTTTCCCCACCCATAGTTGAGCACATTTTGGTGTCCCTCCCGGGACCCCAGTAAACAGGGTAACACAGGGTTGAATATAAATATGTAAATAAATAACTAAATACAGATATAAAACCCACTGAAATTCTACAAAGTGTTTCAAAGAACTAGTTTTTTCTTCTGGGTATGTTTGGGCTGGGAAAGATAAGCTGAGCCAATCTCATTTGAGCCAGCATCTTTTTTTTTTTTAAGTATTTGGAAAAGCTATAATCTGAGACTGTACCTCCTAGAATCCCCCACCCAGGCTGGCCAACTATAGTCCAAAAACCCCCCAAACCCACCATTTTTTTTTAATGTTCTGGAAAAAAAATTGACCACTTTTTGATTTGTGATTGGTTCATCTTCCTTGATCTTTTATCATAGTTGCAAACCTTCATTGCAGCTGTTTTATCAAACCACTTGTTATCCCACACATTTATTACTTCTGAGGCTGAAGAAGAGACTCAACAAGTGGTCATGATATATTTATTAATATTTTTCATAGTTGCTTCACCCATATCTTTCATAGGGTTTTATATGGGAAAGCTGATTGCTTGCTTGATGTTATACTCGATAGGAATTGTGTCTAATGTTTACCTCTCATAAAGATGGATGACAATCTTGTGGTTCTCAGTTGTGAGGAGGACACTGATGGAAGGGATTGTGGGATGTTCAGTAGTGCTACTATATCTTCAATGTACAGTAGATTTCTTTCCAGCTTCTCCTAACTACCATGTGATAATTAAGGAAAGCTATCTATTGTTAGTGTTTAAGACGCTGTTCTCAGTGTCTTGTGAAAGCCATCAACAAGTGTCTTGTGGCAGCATTCTGCCAAGCTCTATGGAAATTGACGTGTCCTCAAATTACCAGTCAGCAAACATAGATCACCCTTGCAAATCCAAGTGCATCATCACTTGTTTATCCGAAGAAGATAGCCACCTTTAAAAGCAGTTATGACAGGCAGGGCTTACTTTTTAAATAAATAAAAAAATCACTTGAAGGTTCTGTAATATATGACAATTTATGTCATTGAGTACAGATGTCTAGGATATGATCTATCGTATGTATGCAAAGCAATAAATGATTTACATTCATGCTTCAGAAACCACAAGTCTGTAATCCCAGCTGGAAGATTAGAACCCGTGATCAGACATTTTAAGATAATTTTAAGTTAAGATCATGGCTTGTCCCATTTGTTAGAGATCAGAACAGGAATACCATCAGATGCAGGAACATTGGAAAACAGCTGGATTTATAGTTGTGGCACTGAAGCACCTAATGGCATCAGCCTAGAGTGTCTAACATCATCCTTCCACTTAGTCCATTCCTTATATTCAGGAACAGCCCATCTTGGATATCAGAGTATCTGAAGAAAGTCCATCTTGCCATAATAAACAATTATTTCTCTTTTGTTAGTCACTCTAATAAAGATATGATTTTAAGGGATTAACTGCAGACTTTTGGGATCCAGGAGAGACTTGTCTTAAGTACTGTTTGACATGTCAAATATCATGTGTTTGTGTTTCTGTGTTTATCTATGCCTCTCCAAAACGTGGTGCTATACAATGTCCTCATGGTGGACTGCTGGTGGTGATGAAGATAATAATTTTTGCTCTGGTAGATTTGTCCCCTTTTGATCTCTGATACAGCTAAAAAATTTTTTTTCTCAACAGGGTTGCTGAGTTGCCATTGGGAGATGTAACAAAGGAGCCAAAGAAGGTCAAGATGGTGCATTCTCAACATCTCCCAGCCTATTCCTCCCCTGTTTGTTTTGTCTTCCCTCCTCTTTGATCCCTTTAAGATAAAACTAGATTCCCACTTATTGTAGCAAGTTGATAAGAAGACCTGTTGAAGATAACAGGAGGGCAATAACATTACAAATAGGTGTGCTGAGGCTGTGTTTTCATATCTGCTATTTCTTTACTTTTAAGGGGACAGGAAGCCTCTCTAAACAGTATATGTTCCATCAGATATTGTGAGCACTCTCATTTATTGAAATGAATAGGATATGTAAGTGATCTGAAAGCGGTAGGAGGTTCATAGGGGCAGCATTTCTTATCATAGCCCAGAAGTACAGCAATAATTTTCAAATGCTGCTACAAAAAGAAGCTGTTAGGGTGATTGTTTCCTGGGTGAGTTCATTTACTGGGTTCACCATGGGCCATGCAACAGATGCTATCCAATTAGCAATCAGACTAAAGGTGCCATTCATTTAGTAACCGCATTAACATCTACAAACAAAGAAATGTCAGATGTAGGGTTTTTGATGCAGCTGCCTGGCAGGGGGAGGTAGGAGGGCTTTAACACTTTGCCTCCATACATTCCTGACTGACTGATATCCCTCCCTTGCCCACAAGTATTTTAAGTCTTGGAAGGAAAGCTTTTGTTGGGGTGACTGGGAACTTTCCTTCTGATACAGATACCATAGAATCATAGAGTTGGAAGAGACCAGAACAGCCATTGAGTCCAACCCCATCCCATGCAGGAACAGATACTCAAAACACCCCCAGCAAATGGCCATCCGGCCTCTGTTTATAAACCTTCAAAGAAGGAGACTTCACCACACTCCGAGGCAGCATATTCCACTATTGAAGGGCTCTTACTGTTAGGAAGTTCTTCCTGATGTTTAAGAGAAATCTCTTTTCTTGTAGTTTGAATCTGTTGTTCTGTGTCCTAGTCTCTGGAGCAGCAGAAAACAAGCTTGCTCCATCTTCCATATGACATCCCTTTAAATATTTAAACAAGGCTATCATTACACCTCTTAACAAGGCCATAATATCACCTCTTAACCTTCACTTCTTCGGGCTAAATATATCGAGCTCCCTAAGCTGCTCCTCATTGGGCATGGTTTCCAGACCCATCACCATTTTGGTCGCCCTCCCCAGGACACATTTCAGCTTGTCAATATCCTTCTTGAATTGTGGTGCCCAGAACTGTACACAGTATTCCAGGTGAGGTCTAACCATAGCAGAATTCAGTGGTATTACTACTTCCCTTGATCTCAACATTATACTCCTACTGATACAGCTTAGAATCACATTGGCTTTTTTAGTTGCCACATCACATATCATGTAGAGGATAAGGGAAAAAAAAGTTGCAAATAGATCCTTATGCCTGCCATTTACTTAAAAAATAGGCCAATTCCTAGTGTTGTCATGTCCAGCTTGGTAGTATGTCTTCCCACCAAGGCCCAGTCTGGACTGGGGTCCCTGCTCCTGTTCTTTACTATTTTTTTTAACTCAAAGATTGCCAGAGGTGTCACAATTCTTGGATCTATTCTGGTTTAAATTTAACATTTATAATAGTGTTATGCATGCTTCTAACTTTAACCTGTATCAGCTGAAACAAAACTTCAAGGCACTTATGCCTATCCATGCACAGTTGCATAATGGTGCTAAATAAACAATTTATTATATTAATACTCACTTCTCAGATGACTTCCTGCCACACAGCTCTTAAGGGCACTGAAGTGACTCCTTCACATTTATGAACTGGCAAGCTGGAGCTGGAGCAGTTGCTTGTTTTCCATTTGAATGATGCAAGGAAGTGAAATGCAGGCACAGCATGGGATGGCACATGGACATTATGAAATTTACTGTTCTGTGCCAAAGATTTTAAAAAAATTGGAACAGAATCAGGTGACAATAAATATCTGTCTCTTGGATGTCTTATTTAGACAGTCTCATCCTTCATAACTAATCTGGCCACTTGAAACATGGACTTTATTCTATTGATCCTCCCTTTGGGTGCTTTTCACCTTCCTCAGAACACAGCAGGGATTCTGTTCACGTAGGCAGGCCTTTATGATTTTAACCAGAACACTCTCATTCTATATCTTTTCCAGGTGCTGGCTGCAGATGCTAGAATACTAGGCATGTGGTATTTTTTTTTCAGACTGACATTTTACTGCATCAGGCAATGCTGCCAGATGTGCCGCAAATTTTGTTTGATGTCTTCCTTTCTACTCTTCTTTATTTACAGCCACACCCCTTAGAATAAGAGAATCACTGTTTCATGGCCCATCAATATAATCTGCGGTGTATGTGTCTGAGAGAGACATAGAAAAACTGAGAGAGACAGAGAACAGGAGGAAAGGGGAAGAGACAGCAATAGGAGGAAGGGGAGGAACTGAAGGAGAGCTGTAGAATGGTGTAGCATGAAAGTGGAATGTGCGACTCAAGGTGTGGAATGATGTAATTTCAAACAGAGTGTATGATTTTATCCATGTCCCACATTCATTCTCAGTTGACTTTATGGGAATTTATTCTTTTACTGGTATTGCCATATGTGTCCTCTTCATTTGAACTATTGTACTACAAGTGATGGTAAAAACATAGGAAATGGGCAACTAATAATGAACTAGGATGTCTGTATGCAATATGTTTTTTAAAAATTGGGAATATAATAAATGGGGATGTGTGAAAATTCTCAACTTCATTGTATTTCTCTAGATCCTTTGTATCAGGTTGGAAGTCTTGGTGAATTCTTCCCACATGGAAATTCAAATGTATTGTCTGTATACATTTTCTGAAATGCATCCATTTATTTATATACTCTTCTTAATGTATGCATTTTTACACACATTTTATCCATAGATAAAAGCATTCTTGCACATCATTTGTCATTATACCCATTTTTACTTGTTTGAAAATGCATGCACAGTTTCATGTGTACAAATGGTACCACAACCCTTGCAAATGTGCAAAATTCTGAGGCAAGCTGCACTTTGCCTCATGCAGACTCTTGAGAGGTATGAAATAGACAATGTCGGTGAGAACCTTAACACCCTCAAGTTCTTTTATGACCCCAGTCAGAGCTTATGGACCAAGCTTATGGAACTTTTAAAGAAAGGGACCAACCTTATGGCATTCTTACAGATCTCTGTAAGGTCTATTAGTGGTGTTTGAGTTGTGATAAAACATTCACACCAGAAACATTCATACACAGGTTGTATACCAGCTGATAAGTGAACAAGCAGAATGTTAGGTCCTATTACAAACCGCACTGTAGGTTTCTTAGGAGAATATTCAGTTTTGATCCCTTTTACTTTACTTGTGAAATATTGCAATTATGAAATTTTATACAATATTATTGCCATACAGTTGTCTCATGACATTTGGGATGGCTTCAATTGCTGTGTGTGTGTGTGTGTGTGTGTGTGTGTGTGTGTGTGTGTGTATATAAATAAAAAAAATTCTTATGATTTAAAAGCATTTTAACCCACAAAACTAGTCAATTCTAAAAGTGTAATATTAAGAACAAACATTATAGCCATTTAAAAGCCTCACCTGTTCTTAAAAACAGTTAAAGTGCCAGTCATATTTTTAAATGCAATCACTTTGTATTTTGTTGCACTAGCATAATTTTTGATAATATTATAATCAAAACCAACAGGTAGCATTTCACATGAAGAAATCCTCTCACTGAATAGAAAGATGTATACAGCCCTTAGGAAAAAAAATTCTTCAACTGATTTTAAGTTATTCCAATGACCTGAATTCCTTGCACTTCCTTATTTCACCCCATTGTGCACTGAACAGCTTCTTCTCAAAGTTTTGGACCATCAGAAAAGGTCTGGTCAGGGATCCAAGTGAACTGTGAGTACAGAGTAAAATCACAAATCACTAGAGCAAGTAGGAATATGAGCTCTTCAAATATGATTATATCAACTTTAGTGTCATTTGACTTCAAGATATTAGTTATTGTTATGTGCTGTCAAATTAACTCCAATTCATGGTGATGGTATTGTAGGATTTTCTTGGCAAGATCTTTTCAGAAGAGGTTTGCCATTACTATCCTCTAAGCTGAGATAGTTTGATTTGGTCAAGGTCACCTGATGGGTAATATAAATAGAAATAAAACCACTCAAAGTCCTACTGGATCAAATGTCTGTTTACTTCATAACAAGAGAGAGTGTCAGTTGACAGGAGATTATTCAGTTCACTTTCACTCGTCATGATCGATGAGAACAACAACATAGGTGGCTGGTGGTTTCAGCAGAGGAATCTTTTATCAGGGAAGACCCCCTTGTCTTAGCCACTGGCAATGAAGTGCACAGCCAGCAGAAAGTTGTTCTGGCAGATGACTGAGACAGCTTAGCAGTTCAATGGAGCTTGCCTGTTTTGGGTTGAGCAGAACCATAGTCAAAGAGTTGGTCCAGCAGTTCAGGAATCCAGTGAGCAACAAGGTCAGACACTCTGAGGGTCAGAGAACCCAGGCAGACAGCAAAGCAGAGAATACACAGTGCACACACAAAGGCAAGGGCCAGCAAATACACAGATTGTTTTTGGCATTGGTCCACCACCCTTTGCCTTCCTTAAAAAGGCTGGAGCCAATTGGCTCTAATCCCAGCCTGCTGCCCTCCTAGCTCACAGTGTACTTGTGATTGCTTGTCTTCCATTGAGGCTGCTGTTCACCTGGAGAAGCTGACTCCTGGCCCATGACACCTCTCAGTCTGCCAATCTGGTATGAACCCAACATCCTGTTATTTCCACATCTGTGGAACCATACACTATGAGGAATGAAAAGGTACAAACTAGGTTTCCCAGAATGAAAACTAGAGAGGGTTTCTGCCCCTTTAATGGTTTTGTAGAAGAGGGAATTTCAGCAGGCGTTGCATGTCATGCAACCAGATAACTCTGAAATTTTCTCTTCTATACAGTCTTTAATGGGATTGCAGTCCTCTCCTGTCTGCAGTCTGGCAACCCTAACAGATACAAAACAGTTCAGCTACTTTTTGTTATCTAATTCATATCCATTTGTCACCCATGGGGCTGCTTCTATTTTGTCAGTGGTCACAGTGAATTTCAGTGGCTACCTCCTAGCGACTACCATTTTATATTTTCCTTGACAGAATTAACAGAATTGAGACTCTCATACAGTGAGTAGCCTGCATCCAATTGTTAATACAGATAAATTTTTGCTAGCTCAATTAATTGAAGACTCAATTAGATCGCATTGGGGGATAGGGCTCTGTCCTACAAAAGTATTATGGGTTGCTGTATTTGGAGACTTAGCTGTTTAAAGAATGCTTGCAGGATTTCCCCCCTCTTCTGTAGCTCTTTGAGCATGCCTTCACAAAATCATAACTTCTCTAAATGAAAAGCCACAGTCTTTAAAACCCTTCTTTAAATGGAAACATTTTCCATGCCTGTAATCCATTCCTTGGTGTCTCTCTGAAACCTTTCTATTTCCATGATAGTGTGATCATAATTAAGCTCAGCCTTCCATGTATAACAATGATTAATATAATAAGTTATAATATTGTCAGTCTTCTCCCATGAGTGGTTATTGTTAATTTAAATCTCTAGCTTTGGAAAGTACAACTTTGTACAGATGGGTCTAAAATTAAAACAAAAACAAAAACAAACCCCACACAGCCAAACCCACACAACATATTTTAGCATCATTGAAATCAAGACATTCTCTGTTTCCTTCAATTATTTTTGGACTGCGACCAGAGATTGCAACCACTTGATGCACTAATTGAGTGGAAAAGAGCAACAACATTCTTCTACAATGAGATGTTCATCATTGATATGCATTTGATGAAAAGGTAGCTAAAGAAACTGCTTCTAAGTCTGGCAGGCTAGGTTTACAGTTAGCAAAGAAGCTGTGAAATTTCAAACACTAGTCTTGTTCAGATGTCATTCTAAACTACACTTTAGTATTTTGTGAATGAGACCAATCAAACCTATAGTTGCCAGGTTTTCAAAATAGCAATAGGGGAGACCCACAATTCATGATGCATGACACTGACGGTTAGGAAGTGGTGGTAATAAAACCAATTAGTCTTTCAGGTGCTGCAGGCAGTTTTAAACTGCAGTCTCAACCCTGTACTGAGTTCTTCCTTCTCTGGCTTGGATGTTACCACTGAGACTCAAGTTGTGTATCTGTACTTCATGCATCTGAGTCTCTTCTGATCACCTATTTACAATCTGTGTATGCAAACTGGCCTGCTGAGTTAACACTTTATGCATCTGAAAATGGGGATGGTCTCCACAAAAACTTATGTGATCGTAAATCTGATTAGTCTTTAAAGTACCACAAGACTACTATTTTAAAATGTCAGTTCACACACTGAGTTCTTCCTTCTCTGCCCTGTGTGTTATACTTAGGCCATTTCTGCAGTACATTGTTACAGTGCTACTGTTCCAGTTACAACATCCTATGGAACCCTGGGGTTTGCAGTTTAGGGAGGGGCATTTAGAATTCTCAGCCAGGTTGCTCTGTGGCCTCAATAAACCACAAACCTCAGAATTCCACAGGATGCTGAAAGTGGAATAAGAGCACCATAATAATGTACTGCAGAAATGGCCTTGGAATCAAGTCACAAAGTAGGTTATTAGGTATTACTGTGTACATGTTCTCTCTCTTTTATGAACCATACCTAGCAATTAGCAAATCACTTGCCGGCCAACATAGGGAAAGTTCATTTGGAAACCATGCAACCTTATTGCTTGTTCTGGTCTCCCACTTACTCAAATGCTGTTCAAATGTCCCAGGTTCTTTCTCCTCCTTCCATTTTCTCCTTTTATCTTCAGCTTATTCCATTTGCTGAGGTTCAAAGTGCAAACGTTGTGGGGAGAAGAGAGAAGGAGGAGGAATCTTGTCTTTCTCAGCAGGCTTAGGCACAAGGAAACCACTGCAGTCTATCCTAACTTGTATTTTTTTACTCATTAACAAATATCACCATCTTGACCACACTCTGAATTTTACTTGGCCACATGTCTCCTTGTCTTCATCTGTGGAATGTTGAAGGGTATGCAGCCAGTGCAAGACTGGCCAGGACATGTGAGGCAGGCCTATATAAGGCCCATCTCAAATCTTGCAAGAGGAAGTCCTCTCATGAGAATTCTGGGCTTTTGAGAGACCTCGAATTCCACAGGAAATCCCCCCTGGAAATACCATGATGGCCAAACAGTAGCTATTGCAACGGGAAGAATCTTACTTCTGCCAGGCTAAGAAATTAGATATACTTTACTAAAACAAGCCAATATCATACTGTAGTTTATAAGTCTGGCTAATAAATCTCAATTAAGATTAACTGTAGTTTAAGGTTCAGATTAGAGCCTGTGATGTTAATTTTTAAAAGTGGCATGTTAGGTATTATTTTATTTCAAAAGTGACATATTAAGTCATTTCTCAGTACTTATGGATATTGAATTTTCATTTTAATTACTATAATTTTTTAAAATGCCTGTAAAAATATAGAAAAAATGTCAAGCTATCCCCTCCAACATTAGATATAATGCTAAAATGCAGTTATTTGCAAATGGAAGCTACTGCCTTCCTTGCAGCAGGGGCAGTATGTGAGCAAAAGGTTGAAGCAGAAGGCCCTACTTGACCATTATGTGAAGAAGCCCGGTTGAACCTCATGTTCAGTATTATATCCAAATATAGCCACTTTAACAGCAAACCCCAGGATTCGATAGGATGTTGGAAGTGGAACAATAGCATTATAACAGTCTAGTGTAGATATGGCCTGGTTCTTTATCCATAATGTCTAACAGAAACATTTCTCTTAACATTGCAAAACTTACCTTTAAAATTTTTTGGATTGACATGTAAATCTTAAACCAGTAACGTTTCACCTTCTTACAGGTCTAACACATATATAAAAAGCAGCTCTTATATCCTGATATTCCCAAAAGTAGTTTGAAATGTTCTGGGACATTTTCGACAGCTTCTTTGGGGTTAAATACCATCTGCACATCATCTTAAATGGATTTGCTGTTAAATTACTATACAAAGTAAATTTAATGTTAAATTTAGTAAAACTACATTGGTCTACTTTTCCCCCCATATACATGATACCCAAAATTTTGGGCCCACTTTATCGTGTACTTTTAACAGGTTAATCTTCTATTTCTAGTTTCAAAATACATTTATACACTTTTTTAAATTATATGCTCATCGTTTCTGCACAATCTTGACAAAAACTCATTTTCTTTAACCTCTATGGATGCATTTCTTTTAGCTTAACCAAATCTGTCCTTTAGCTGCATATAAGCACACTTTACCCCTTAAGAATCATTTCTCTTAATTTAAACTTCCAGCTGTCTTGCTCAAAACAGAAAAGATGTTTACAAAGCAACCATCTCCTTCTGTCTTAAAAAAGGGGATGAGGTGGGTAATATTATCTTAGGAAAAAGTCTGCTTATACTTACACTAAATTCACAGGAGAGCTTTTCTAACACAATGATTTTAAAATTCAGCATGTGTCTTAACTTTATCAGACCAATGGTAATCATGTCAACTGAATCTTAAATTATGGTCTTCATGTTCCAAGAGTCTCAGGTCATTTCTGCACTAGACTGTTATAGTGCTATTATTCCACTTTCAACATCCTATGGAATCCTGTCTTGTAGTGCTATTATTCCTTTGAGGCCCCTCCCTAAAGTGCAAATCCCAGGATTCCATAGGATGTTGAAAATGGAATAATAGCACTATAAAAGTCTAGTGTGGAAATGGTCTCACATTTCTAATAACATCCATTCCTTCAGCCATAGAAAACAACAGACCTCATAATACAATTTGATATGAGGAATTCTGAGCTGCCCCTCTCCTTAGCATCATACAATGTTTTAAATTATATTCTGGGTTTCTTTGCCTGCTAGATAAATCAGGAAAGCTCTTTCTGTACATATGGTATTCGATTTCTTGTAACAAGGACTGTTTGAAAGAGAAATAAAAGCCTTAGCAAAACATTTCTTTTTATTACTACAATTCTACTCAATAGGGATAAATTTAACCTTTTCCATTTTCAAAGTCTCTTTTAATTTCTTTCCAGATTTTTTCATAGTTGTTTGGAAATAATAAGATGTTGTTCTTTGGAAATGTAACCTTCAAATTTTTAATCCCCCCCTTTTTTCCACTTTAAAATATGAAATAGCAGTCAGTTCATTGTCCTCTTCTGAAGTCATATTGTTAGTCAGCAGCTGTGTTTTGTCACAATTCACTTTAAACCCAGATCATGGTCCAAATACCTTAACTTTTTCCAGAAGAGACTTCATTGTGTCTGATGGGTTTTGTGTCGTTACCAGAAGATCATCCACCTAAGATTTTGGCTTATGTTGTTCCTTTTTAACCCTTATCCCATAGATTCTGTCATTTTGTCTGATATCTCTTAGTGAAGTCTCTACTGTAAAATAAACAGTAAATATGAGAGGAAACAACCTTGTCTGGTCCAGATGTAGATTTCAATTAACCTTGTTGCATGGCTGTTCATTGAGATCTGGGCTCTTTGAACTGAATAGATTGTTGAAAATATTATCTTGACAATACAGACAAAGTCTACTCTCTCTAATATTTGAAATAAGTAAGTTCAAGAAACATTATTTAATGCTTTCTTTGCTTTTGAAAAAAACAACCCCAAAACAGCCTTTTTGTCATTTTGATGTTCCAAAAAATGCAATATTTTAATATTAATATTAAAAACAGTTCTTACTTTATTCCTTAGTTATCTTTTTTTTAAAAAACTACTCTGATTCTCATGAATATTCTGAGAAATGTGTTTCCTCAATTTACTTGCCAAAATAATAGTAAATATTTTATAGTTATTATTTAGTAATGAGATAGGTCTATACTTCTTTGTTAACGTCTCATCTGTACTTTCTTATGAATCTTTGTAATATTGGCATTTCTCCAAGGGTCTGGCATCTGCCTTTTTTCTAATCACTGACCACATACCATTTTTAATGGTTGAAGTAATTAATCTTCAACTTTCTTATACTATGCTGCAGATAATCCATCTGGGGCTAGTACTTTTCAAGGTTTAAATCTTTTTACCTGCTTCAATAAGTTCCATTATTGCCACAGGTCCATTCAAATTTTCCTTTTGTTCCAAGCATAATTTGTCCAATTGGAATTTATTCAAGTAGCCTTCCATATTTAAGATTTTCTCATTACCCCTTGGATATACGTTTTAGTAATATTCATGAAATGATTTTAATATTCTCAAATTGTCTATTACAAACTGATCTCCCTTCCTGATCTTTGTGACAGTTTTCCTTATTCTTTCCTGTCTCAGCTTATAGGAAAGCTACTTCCCAGGTTTGTTTGCAAATTCAAAATTCTTTTACTCAAGGTATTAGCATTTCTTGGACTGTAAACAATGAAAAATGTTGTTGGAGTAACTTCACCTTTTATTGAGTCTATCAACTTCTTTTCTTAAACTTTCCCTACAAATTCTGTATTTTGTCCATCAGCTCCTTCTTTTTAGCTTCTTTTTTTTACTAGTCTAGAACCATATTTTACAAATTGTCCTCTCATATAAGTTTTACTTGCATTCCAAACCATTGTGGGTTCTGTACCCTTTTTTAATTTCAGTTCAAAAAATTTCTTCAGTTCTTGTTAATGTGGTTACAATATTTCTGTTTTCAAAAATAAATATTCATTAAACCTCCATTTGTTCCATTTTGAGGGACATTGTAGTAGGGTTATGATCCATATCCATATCATTTCATATTTTTATATACTTGAAGAAAATATAGATCCGGCACATCTGGAGCAGCTTGTGAATCATGCTGTTAATGGTTGGCCATCTTGGCCAGAGCCAAGATCTGAACAAGCCACAAGCAAGGTACAAATATGTTAATGCTGTTGCTTAAATGGATGTCACATCTTGTCCTCTTATGACTTCTAAAAAATATAGACCCTTGAAGAAGAGTTAAAAGAACATGAAACATGTTGCAATTTTAAAATCTTTTTAGCATTCTGCAACATGTCTCCTTTTTCTTCTTCACTTCAATTGAGGGCCCTTTCCGCACAAGGCAGTTAAAATGGGCCAAGGTGTCCTGGCATGGAGGTTGTCCGCACCTTGGATCGGACTAGGTGCGGACTATTTAACTTAGTTCTGCACCTCAGTCCAATCCAACCTGCCCCCAAGTGGTCCTCCCCTGTGCTGAGTAAAGATCGGAAAAATCAGGTCTTTACATTTTCTGGAATGTGCCATTGCGTTCCTACTTACCTGTGCAGATGCGCAGGCTCACACCAATGAAGGCTGCAATCAGTGGAGGGCGGGCTGTGGGCGTGGCCAGCATCAGCAGTTGGTCCACTCCCACAAAGACACCGGAAGCCGCCATTTTGAGCCGGAAGCCACAGGAAGCTGCCATTTTGAGCCAGAGCAGTGTGGATCTACAGACCTTGCAATGCTCTGGTTTGCCCTGCACTAATGAAGGCGCCCTGCAGATGGGCTCAAGGGAAAGTCTGCGTTACTTCGGACCCAAGAAGAGCCGGTAAGTAACGGCACGGAGCGATTCACTTGCCTCATGAGGAAAGGGCCATAGAGACAAGCAACCAGGGTTGTGAAAGTGTTTTTTGTGGGGAGATACCACTGCTTGAAGGCCAGTAACTAGGGAGGGGCTCAGCACTACTCTCTGATTGAGTGCTGGAGTTCTTTCCCTCACCTTCCCCCACACCCCCTCCAGGTGAAGAAAATGGAAAGAATTTTACAGAAGAGATAACAATGTTTGCAAAATTATCACTGCAGTTTTGGTTCAGCCATCAGAAAAACAGTTTGATTAAAAATATGGAAGGGATTTTTTTTAAAGATGTACATACCCATGCCATCCCCCCTACCACTACAATATTTTCGACTGAAGAGAACTGAGGCCAGGCACTCTGGTGCAGGCTAGTTTTACAATAGAGATATTTTGATATTTATCATTAAACCTCATCAGATAGTTTGTTCAATCTTGAGCAGGTGTTAATCTGTTTAGATAAAGAAGCTGAGGATTTGGCTTTGCTCCTAATCAGAGCCATAGGCAGTCATGAAGCTATTCCAGCCCTTTCCTTTATAAATTGGCTATGAATATTTAAGAGGAAATGCTGCCTTCTCTTTCCTACAACCCAAGCCAACGAGTGTCTCCCTTGGCAATGCTAATATCCCTCTCTCTTTTTTTTAAAAAAAATGATATCACAAAGGTGGTTTGCTCATTTTACTATTTAAAAGGGTAGTGAATTCAGAACAGATTATAGAACAAAATTCAGAGCAGACTATTTTATTGTACTAAGCCATATAGAAATATAATAAACAAACAAATATGCATAAGATCAGGGTGCACAAGAAAATATGCAACATATTCAGATCTCACTTTCTAAAAGAACAATTTTCGCTCCCTCTCCCACAACTGGAATTCAAATGCTTTGTGCATCCCATGCTTAGAAAAAATCCTGCCCCAAAGATTTGCACTTGCTGCACTTTCAGGTGTTTTGGGTGCAGTTTGGTGATTTCTAGAGCAAAGGATGCCCATTAGGGCTTCAGTTCATTGAGCTGGGTTCTCTGTAGAAGTTTATACAGAAAAGTTGCTTCAAGCACTGTGGAAGCAGTGGGGAATGAATTTTTGAAGTCTTCTTTTTCAAAAAGCACATTTTGAAAGGTACGTATATTCCAGGCTGCTCAGTTTTTTTTGCACAGTGATGGAGCAGGTAGAACATAAACATAATACACATACAGCATACCTTAAACTGTAGGACATTAAGAACAAATTCCACTGACAGGCATTACATGCATCTAATGAAAGCTACAGGGAGCCTGAAATGGAAAGGAGAAAGTGGAATATTTTTCCGGGACAAAACCCGCAGTCAGAGTCTCAGACTCTCCAATGACAGTGAATTAATGGGGAACACCATGTTGATTCTACTGGTTTCTTTTCATCTTTAATACTAGTGGGAGCTATGTTTAAGTAAAAATTCACACAATCTTTCCAAAGTTGGGAAAAATTCCTTTTTCAGACCAGAGGTTCCACAGCTGAACAGTCAACATATCTACTAACTATCCTGTTTAGGGGATTCTGGGAGCTGTGTGTATGTACCTTCAAGTCTCCCATTTATGGTGATTCCATAACTTTCATAATTTTTTTTTTAGGCAAGGAATACTCTGAAATCTAGCCTACTACATCTGGTATTCATGGCAGCCTCCCATCAATCCCATCCAGGGCTGACCCTGCTTAGGATCCAAGATCAGAAAGGATCTGGTGCTTTTGGGGGGGCGGTTGTCCAAAACTCTGGACCTTCACTAAATGCTTATTAATCTAAAAAACAAGAACAAAAACAAAATCTTCATGAAAACTCTGAATAAATCTAGTTTGCACAAGCATGTAAATAACTGAATGTTTCCCCTTATGCTTATTCAGCGCCTGAGTTTTTGCAGCAAATGTATGAATTGAGTCCACTGTATATAAGGTACAGTTGAGGAAATGTGACACAAAACTTGTGTCTATAGTGTCTGACCTTTGTCTGGTTGTTCATTTACACCAGTGAGCCACCAGCTAACTTATATTTCATCCTTTAGTCCTGTGAGGCCACAAGAAATCAGGAAGAGGGCTGTTCACAACACACAGTTTCCAAATTGCCATCTCTGATCCAAATTAGATATGGACAGATCTGTCAGCTTTGCCTTATTTCAATTTTTTGTCCAACAACAGCAATTGCAAAACTCAAGCTTTTTCTGTCAAGTTTATGAAGAAATCTGTACAGTTAGATGGCTCTCATGAAAAGCAAATAAAACAAAATTTTCAACTGTTAACACTGGCTGAATTCAATAAATATAGAAATTCCTGGCATGGAGAGAACTGTGCTGTAGCTGCCTGCCATATGGCTGTTAAAAACAGGGTTGTTGTGAGGGGAAAAATGGGGAGTGGGGAAGGGAAGAGACCAAGTGTACCTTTGAGGCCCCTCCCTAAATTGCAAACTCCAAGATTCCATGGATGTGTAGAAAAATAGCACTATAACAGTCTAGTGAGGAAATGGACTCTCTCTCTCTCTCAATCAATCAATCTCATACACAGAGAGATATTGTTCCAGGAGCCCAGAGAACACAGAGACCACAGAGCAAGAAAAAGAGTAATTTATTACGCGCGGGCTTTTGGCTGGATGTCTCCAAAAGACCAAAAGCCCTGAATTCAAGTTGCACAGCTCTTTTATAGACAAAGTTCACAGCATACACAAAGATCACAGCAAAGATCACAGGCATGTCTCGGTCCGCCCCTCCGGGGTCACAAATACCACATGCTGTTACTAGCTAATTACCCCCGCGCTCAGACCCCGGAAAGTGCTTATCTACAATCTGCAATTACCGCAGCCAGTCAATAAACGACACCCTGGCTACGTGATCAACATCCTAGCTACGTGATACCCTTCTTAAATCTTTCTCCATTCCTCTGACCTAAGCCCCCAGCTTCTACTTTATTTCTACTTTATTATTTCTAATTCATACCTATATCAATATGCGGATCCTCTCCAGCTTTTAAATATAAAGGGGAAAAAAGATTTTCGGTCCACTTCTTAAATTTACAAAGAAATGTAAGAATTCTGGGAAGTTGTCAAGAAACAAACTAAATAAAAGTCTCACCTAACACTTAGTGCAAACCACATAATATTGCCCACCCCATCTGTTTCCATTCCTTTGTTTACCCTATCCTTGAACCTGTATTGGGTCTCATGCAGAAAGAATGGGAAGAAGTGAGGGATGTTAACTGACACAATGAGCTATACCAGTGGTTCTCAAAGTGTGGGATGGGACTCTAATTGGGATGGGTGGGTACAATAGTTGCTCAAGGGGGCAGGCACAAGAAAAGTCAGCCTACAAGAACAGCAAATATGAAAAAAGAGGAGCAAGCCTATGTGTGTGTATGCATTCGTGTGCTGTTGAGTATTGGCTGGGCTTTGCAAAAGATTGATGCAAAGTATAATTATGTTTTTATGCCTGCCTCCATCTCAGACATAGCAAAAATCACCTTCCCTTTTTTTAATGCTTTTCTCATTCAGCTTCTCTGAGTACAGCACGGCTTGCACATGACCCTTAGCACTTTCTTAGAGGAGGGAAGTCAATAGAGGAGGTGGAGAGCATGAGAACTCAAAATTAAGATGGAGGGCAGGTGAGGCATGAGCGACCTGTGTGAGAGAGACACAGGATAGGACATGGAATGTGTGGGACATGGAGCAGGAGGCTCAATGTCCTCATGTTGATTTAAAAGAGGTCTCAGAGATTAAAAAGTTTGATAACCACTGAGATATACAGCACTTCCGAGACAGAGACAACACGTGTAACCATAAATAGTTATTATTTCTTAGCTGAGTGTCTCACAAAACTTAGTTGGTGCCCAAAAGGCAAGACTTCAGATGTAAACATTTTGCAGATGTCTGGGACTGTCTCCCACTTAGTTTGTACCTTAATAAGACTTGTTCCAGCTTTTTCATAGAATGATGCCCTCCTCTTCTCATTATAGAGGGAGTGGTCCCTGTCCTTTAGAGAAAGCAATCTGTTTCCCAACCTGCATTTTTCAAAATAGATCTGAGAGAAGCACAGGAGAGGCCTATACAAGGTTTTTGACAAACCACACTCTTCTTCTTGCTGCGGGAGAAATAAGAGCGCTGCCCGCCAAGAGGGCTGCTGGCCCATGGAACTACTCCCTGGGGCACCCAGAGCAACCACTGTCACCAGCATCTGTGAGCAATTTTGCCTTCCATCAGCTAAAGAAAGCATGTGTATAAACATCTGTAAGTCAACCACATATAATCAACAAGAGTCTTTGGGCATTTCCACATGTTACCTTGCTCCGTTGTCTGCCAGTCATGTTCCCAGTAGCACCTTTGCTGGGAAGGGAGCATGGCAGGAATGCTCACCTCCACACCTGACCATCTCCCTGCAGAAGGGAGTGCAAGGGCACACCTCTTCCTTTTGCAGTGTAACTGGGCTCTTTCCCATGCACCTCCATTGTGCTTCTAGCCCTTCTGCGTGGCTGGGAAGGATGGGAGCGTCGTGTGATCAGGGTTCATTGATGGAGAAACTCTGTCAATGATTTACCCCACAATCGTGCCAGCTGGCGATGGGAGAAGGGTAGGACTGTGATGACATCATGTAGAAGTGTCATGGTCCTACTCTTCTTGTGTCCCCAAGCTGGAATGCAGTTGTTGTGTGGAAAGAGCCTTTGTTTTGTTTTGGTTATCCCCAAATCTGTTTTGACTGGATAGTTTAGGACACCCAGAATTGTTATGGGATAAGACCAAAATATTTACTGTCTGAGATGAAGAAAAAGACACTCCTGTTAGAGCTAGTAACCTTTATCATGCCCATATTAGCTGCTAGTGTGCATATTACTTTATAAGAATTTAGGCAAAGTTTATATTTATACTTCTTTCATCCTGTATCATTCTAATCTGCAGCCATTTTTCTCTTCCCTTGCTTTTTTTGTTTAGACCATGCATTCGATTATGCTTAAGTTTTACTAAGTAAAGCTACCTTTATATGTCAGTATAAAAAAGACAAATTTTGTTTCTTTCTCTGCTAGATTCTGTGTGTGTGTGTGTGTGTGTGTGTGTGATTGGTTGTTGTTCAGCTTCTGCCTTGCCAATTGATTATTTGGCTTGAGAGATCCACTACTGTCTTTTACATTTCCTCATAGCTTCTTCTCATCTCATGTCAAAAAATCAACTGGACTGACAGTGGAATATTTCTTCATTGTGGGGAACTATCCTCTATTACATTTGAAGACAGTGGGTATGAATATGGACATAGGTCAAGCTACAAGTCGCATAGCTGTCTCCTCCAACATCTTGTTGCTGCATCCCAGGATTTGCTTCCCAAGGTGACCCTCTAAATGTGCCTAATGGTAGGGCTGAACCAGCACATCCCCTTTCTGAAGCTAAAGATGTTTATATGCTATGAGCTACTTCAGGGAAAGAAAGAATGTAAATGAATCTCAGTATACTGGGGATGGGAAGAGACATAAACAAAAATGCATTAAAATATGTCTTTACCTCTCAGTATTTTGGAGGTGTGCATTAATTCTCTTATTATTATTCTAGTGGTGCATTAAAGCGTGGAGCCTGACTCACCAGGATGCTGTTTCATTAATATTAATCATGGGTATCTTTTATAGTAGTGTATTTTTCTCTTAGTGCCAAGGAGTGTTCCTTAACAATGAGGACGTTTCAGGTAAATTATATCCAGGGCACTTATATTCCTTCTATTGGCACAATCTACGATGTTTGCTCCAAAGAGCACAGCTTGTTTCCTACCAAGGGCTGGGATTTGCCGATTTTTACAAAGAAATCCTGTGGTCTCTGCTCCTATTTACAGAACAATGCTGCTCTCCTCTTCAGCAGGATCACTCGGAGGGATCACGATTTGATGAATTTTTTAAACTGCTTTCCTCCTGATTGCTGCTGCAAGTCTTCTGTGGCAGTGGACTTTGCATGTGCTTTTTAAAAGTACCAATCTTCTCTTAGAAGCTGGCTTTGGAAAGGATGTTTTTTTGGCACAGGAGGCTTAACTAGTCATACATGCTGAATCAAACGCTTATGCCCTGTGGCAGCAGGCAAGCCTTTAACTGTGTTGAAGATGAAAACTCCTCCCTACTGGTTCAGACGTGCACATGGAACTGGTGAGCAGAGGGGCTGTACAGTTTTGCTGTTGCCAAGTTGCAACTTGCCTGTGTATCATTTTGCAAGTGAAAAATCCAAGCAGCAGGCTGCAGAGTGAGTCTCCTTGTACATTTTATTTATTTATACACACACACACACACACACACACACATCTCCCAACATTTTCTCAGCACAGGATTCAAGGAAGATTGCAACCATTTAAAAGCACAGTACAACTGAATAAGATATACAAAATAAAATGCAGTAAGACCAGAATTCTGTTTTTAAAATATAATTTAAGAATGGTTTAAAAACACATTCAAAACATAATAAAATAGAGACACTCCCCCTAAAAAGCTCCATCTGTCACCATGTATACAACTTAACCTTCCTCTTCTCCCTTATGCCATTAACATGGTGAGACCATATTAATGGTAGACCATAGACTGAATTCAGCTGCCAGTCCATATCACCTGCTCTACTAATGCCTGAAAGACTTTCCTAAAGCTTCTGCTTCACAGAGGATTGACTTATCAATGGCTATCAGTCCTCTCCTCCAATACCAGAGGCAGTTGGTTTGTATATCAGTTGTTGGAGAATATGAGATGGACAGTTGTATTCATCTCCTGGTGATGGGCTTCTCATAAGCAACTTCTTGGCAGCTGTGTAAACTGAATAGTGGGCAAGATAGGATTTTGGTCTGAATCAGCATCACTCTTATGTCCTTAAATGTGAGAAAAAAGAATGGAGCTGGTTGTACTGTGAACCACTGCCTCAGAACAGCTGGAGAGCCTTGAAGTGGCTGGTTTTCATTTCATATGGTGTCGCCAAAGATTTCACACAACTCTTGCCTTCCAAGGCAGCCCTCCAGCTTCAAAAGTCTACTCAGCTTTACTTTAAATGACAAAAGTTCAGCAGATACATTTTTTATCCCAGTATGCTGATGCCGTTATAGGTAGAAAAGGAACTTCCCATGGGTCAGAGCTCCTCTGGAATGCTGTGTCCAGTTTTGGGCACCACAGTTCAAAAGGACATTTACAAGCTGGAACATATCCAGAGAAGTATGAACGTGGTGATCAAAGGTCTGAAAACCAAGTGTTATAAGGAACAAGTTAAGAAGCTGGGCTATGTTAAGCTCAGAGAAGAGAAGACTGAGGGTTGGTAAGATAGTTATCATTCAATATTTGAAGTGATGTCATGTAGAAGATGGAGCAAGCTTGTCTTCTGCTGCTCAACAGACCAGAACACAAATCAATGAATTCAAATTACAAGAAAAGGAGTCCACCTAAATATTAGGAAAAACTCCTGGACCGTAAGACCTGTTTGAGGGTGGAATAGATTGCCTCAGAGAGTCGATTCTCCATCTTTGGAGGTCTTTAAACAGAGGTTGGATGAGCATCTTTTAGGAGTGCTTCAGTTGTGTATTTTGCACAGCAGGGGATTGGACTAGATGGCTCTTGTGGTCCCTTCTACATCTCAGATTCTATGATTCATCTATGGGATTCCCCCACTGTTGAGCCATAGTTCAAAAAACAACAATTGTGAGGATGTGATTGGCCATCTTACTTGTTTTTGTTAGTTTTGCACATACTGTGAGAAAAGTATTGTGCTGAGTATGCAGTAGCGAAAAAAAGTATACATTAGCTGTGAATTTCTGTACTAGCAGAAGGTTGGGCTAGATGACCTTTGGGAATTTTCCAACTTTATGATTATATAAAAACAAAATAAAAAACAAGAGAAATGTGCCCAGAGTGTCAATTTATTGGAAGATCAAATTTTAAGTTCACAGTGAATAAATAAGTGCTCATGTCTCCAAACAACTAAACAGAGATCTCCAGGAGTGTTATTCATATTGTGATGCCTTTTAAAATAAAAGGCAGGAATTAAAAAGTCTTCTTGGTTCAACTTCCATTTCCAGAAATTGTTCTACACAATACCATTTGTTTACAAATGAGATTGGGTTTGAAGCAAAGTACACGGTGCTGAAGAAGCAATCAGTCAGCCAGCCGCAAGAAATACTTCTTGAAGGAGACAAACAGAACAACAGCACATTTTGTTCCCAAGTTAATAAAAGTCATAAGGTAATGGTTGGGATTGTTTAGTGGGATGTTAGAGAACATGTATAATTTTAGACCTGAGTCTGAAAACAAGGCAGAGATGATCACTGCAAGGCAGTGAGTGGAAATTATTCTTGGCTGTAGACGGCAGTGGTTCTAAGACTCCTATTAGCTCATGTGCTGTGGGTTCATTATGTCATCTTGAGCAAGTCAGAGATTCACAGCTTCTGATTTGCTTTTCATATGGTTATTCTTGCAGTATGTCTGTCTTGTCCTTTGTAAATATTATTATGTCTGCCTTTAGAATGGAGGTTCTCAACCTTTGGCCTGCCAGACTTCTTTGATTTCCACTCCCAGAAGCCCCAGTCATCATGGATAATGGTCAAAGATTCTGGGAGATGAAATCCAAAACTATTGGAAGGCTAAAGGTTGACAACCACCACCTTAGAAAATCCATTATGAGGTAGGACTTTTTGTTCTTGTTTTACTGTTGGGAAACTGAGGCTAAAGACCCTTTTATACCACATATTATAGTGCTTTGATTCCACTTAAACTGCCTTGACTGCATCCTACAAAATAAGTTGCTTTGTTTGAGAAAGCACTATAGCTCTCTGGAAGACAATTCTGGATACCTTATGAGACTCCAAATCCCAGATTCCACAGGATGCAGCCATGGCAATTTAAAGTGGTATTAAATTGCTATAACTACGTAGTGTGAAAGGGCCCTAAGCCAAAACAGAAGCTTTTCACTGAACCTGTTGTTGTTGTTGTTATTGCTGCTGCCGCTGTTGTTACTATTGTTGTCTGCCTTCCAGTCAGAAGCCATTTCCGCATGACGCTCTTATAGCGTGATTATTCCACTTTCAACATCCTATGGAATCCTGGGGTTTGCAGTTTAGGGAGGGGCTGGAATAATCATGCTATAAGAGTGTAGCGTGGAAATGGCCATAGTTTTATCTCTCTCTCTCTCTCTGTCTACGCACATCCACACCCACCCACTCACATCTACACACACACTCATATTTTTGATGAGAATAGAAAATTGGAGGTAATGTTAATTTCCATTCTCTCCAAGAGATAGAAAGGCAGTCAGGAATATCACTCAAAGCCAAGGGAGTGGGAACCAATGAGGAGGGAGCTAAGCAAGTTTTTTGGTGTCTCAGATTTCAATCCCTTCAAATCTAGATTTTCAGGGCTTCCCAAATCCTCAAATGGACTTGGCAAGGTAAAGAACCTTCCAACACAGTTTTGTTCAGCCAGAGAGAGCGACGAAAGAGAAAGACAGAGGCTTTTTTTTTTTTTAAAAGAGAGAGTGGGTGGGTGAGTGAAGAGAGAAAGAGTGAAGGATTCTTGAAAGAGATTTTTTAAAACTAGGAGAGTCAGGTAGACATGGAGAAGAAGAAGAGAAAAGGCAAAATGGCAACATCTAGGTCAGGAACAGGTTGGGCTCAAGGTGTTATGAGCATGGCAGCTTACATCACACCATGTTTACTGATGCTGCTGAAGACACAAAGAAGAAAATGGATTTAGTAGTACCCTCTTTGCTGTTTGAACATTAAACTGGAAATTTAGGTAAACTGCTCAGCATTGCAATGGAAAGCCCAAAGAAAACTTGCAGATCAGGAACAGGATACACTGTTGTCTCATGGTTACACATGCCATGGCCATGGATGACCAGTGCAGTCATTAAGCTTTTACTTAAATGCCACTCGGGCCTCCTCCCATAGGCAAAGCCTCCTTTATAAAGATCAAAAATACACTGGTCCATAATGAGCAAACAAAATGGAATGGTGGCCCCTAATGTGGTGAAGGTGGACAAGCCAGCATTAGTCTTCTTCATGTTCTCAACTGCCTTGGGTTTCTGAAGGTCAAGTGAGAACAAAAATACAAACAGGAATTAAGCTAGGAAGAACCGTTTAAGGCTTTTTTTTTTTTTTTTTGGTTGCACCTGATTTATAAATACCCTTCCTTTAAACACAGTAAGGTTATATATAAGGTCTTTATTGATTTTTAAATGGTCTTTGATTCCATTAACTGGGCACAGACTCAGAGAATTTGGGTATTTTTGCAACTCTTCCCCACTGTCGCTCAGCTGAAATTAAACAGGGAATGCACAAATACTTTCAAGGCATCTAGAGCTGTTTGTCAAGGCTTACAGGCAGTGTCTTTTTGAACCTCTTTTCAAAATGAACTTGTCAAGTTTTTAGGATGTGGATTGTTTCTTCCTGTCCTCAACTGAAGGGGAATTGTTCCTGTGCTTTCATATGCAGATGAGCCCATTCTCCCCGATGAACATCAAGATGCCTTTGCTGCTCGTTACCTCGCCTGTGTTCTTATTGTCTGGAGAATGTTAGTGACGGAAAGGTCCTTGTGAAAGCCACTGGCAAGAATCTCTCTAGTCTTATGTAGATGTTGGATATGGACATTTGAACCCAAGGAAAAAGTTGTCTTGTTTGAAACATCCATTCCTCTGGTGGGTTCTGCATGTTAGAACACACAAATGAAAGACTGCACAAGTTGGAGGCAAGTCAAATGGATACAACACTTTGGTGGCTGTCAGTTTGACTTTGTTGTGCACGAAGCAGAAAGGACATAGTTGAAATGGATGCACATGATTAATGAAACATTAGCAATTTGGTCCTTCTTCTTCTGAAGAGCAACCTCTGGCATTCTGTTAAGACAAAAAGAAAATGTTTTTTCTATCTTCATGAGAGGCAGATCCGCATGTTATGATGGATGCTAAAAACATTGGTGTTGCAGTGGGATTTCCTGTGTTGTAATCAGGATATCCATATGCATGTCTGTGCATTTTAGGGCATTCACACTTATGTGTAGACTAGAGTGGGGAATATACGGCTCTCCAGATGCTGATGAACTTTTATGTCCTTCACAGCTTACCTACGGTCGGGATGGAAAAGGCTAAAGCTCAACATCTGGAGGACCAGAGTTTTCTACCTCTGTCATAGCCAATGGGAAGTCCTCGTGTCATCTATTTTCTGCACTGATCAGAATATGTTGAGCTTCCCCACAATATGCTTGGTGGTGCTCATTTTCTGATCCAGGCTCTGCAATGTGCTATTGCCCTATTCTGTGTCCGGTGGGATGAGTTAAACATTTCAGATCTAGGCTGAAGTAATACCCAGTTATTTGAAAAAAGCTTGAATGTTCTATCAGGCCATTCAGTGCCCCCTTTTTTGCTAGTGTAATCACTTTAAAAACACAACAGTCTCATAAACAAAAGAGCTATAGTCATTGCTGTGCTAGAGAATTTAGCCACCACTGCCTCTTTTAATTTATACTTCCCTTGATACCATGTATTGAAGAAATCCCTTAGATTAGGGTTGTATTTGAAGCTATTTTTGAATATGAATCTTCATAGACCTCATTAAGCTGTTTGTTTGTTTGTTTTTTAGCTTATGACAGAGCAGTTCCTTCTTTTGAGCCCTGAAGGCTGGAAAGCTTTCATGTCATTGGAGTAGTAAATTGCCTCTGAGTCCCTAAAATGAGTTCAGTACCTTGGATAGTTCCTTTAAAGTTCTGACTACAACCTGGAGTGGATTCACTATCCTGCTACTCCAGAGTAGATTCACTGCCCAATGTTTTGCTTCTTATTGGGAAATATGAGAGATAGTAGTGGATATCTCAAGCAGGGTAACCAAATTTACAAGACAGAACCTGAATAATTACCAATCCCATGGCCACACTCTCATGGTCCAGCAGCAGGAAAAAAACAAGCTTGGTATTCCTTGTAAGCCACATAGAAATAGCTGCACTTAAAATTACTTGTGCTTAGTCAAATATGTATGTATGAAATTTTACGGAAGAAAGGAAGGAAAAAAGCAAAGCAAAGCAAAGGGCTACAAATGAGGCCCTTTCCGCACAAGGCAATTAGAACAGGGCAGTGCATCTTCTCATGGAGGCTGTCTGCACCTTGGAGCAGACTAGGAGCGGACTACTTACTGGAGATCCGCACCTCAGTCCGCTCCAAAACGACCCCAAGTGGTCCTCCAGGGTGTTTTCTAAAGATCGCAAAAAACAGGTCTTTATTTTCCTGGAATGCTCCATTGCATTCCTGCTCCCTTGTGCAGATTCGCAGGCTTGCACCAATGCAAGCCTGCGATCTGCAGAGGGTGCGCTTTAGGCGTGGTGAGCTTCAGCGGTTGATCAGGACCCATGACCAACCGGAAACTGCCATTTTGGAAGCCAGAAGCCGCCATTTTGGAAGCTGGAAGCCGCCATTTTGGAAGCCGGAGCAGTGCGGATCTACAGACCTCGCACTGCTCCGATTTGCCCTGGATCAAGGAGGAGCCCTGCAGAAGGGCTTCAGGGACAGTCCGCGTTGCTTTGGACCCCAGAAGAAGTGGTAGGTAACGGCATGGAGCGATTCCCTTGCCTTGTGTGGAAAGGGCCTTAGAATGACACAGGAGAAGAGTGAGTATCGTACAATAAACAACAGGAAGCTACCACAATGTAAACTTGCAATTTGTGAGTACAAGCATGCAAGCGTTGAGATTTTCTGTTGTAGACAGATTTCTATACATTAACTCAGATCTGAACAGAAAACATAAGCTGCTGTCAAAAACATGGTCCATGTGTATGGCATGTGTATTTACTTATACCAATAAAATATATATGTTCTGTGTATAAAATATTTTGCTGTTCTGTGTGCAATGTGTTTTAATATCACATTCAGTCTGCTAGCTAGACAGCAATCTACAAGAGAGGCTCTAGTGGCATATTTTCTGCATTGGGAGAATGTTTGGCTAGAATGGCACTTGATCTCCCACCCAGAGCTTGGAACAGTTATCTTTCTGGAGTTCAACTTCTGGATTCTCCACTTTCAACATCCTATGGACTTCTGGGGTTTGCAGTTAGGGAGAGGCCTCAAAGTCTAGAATGGCAAAGACCCCTCCTTAAACTGCAAACCCCAGGATTCCACAGGATGTTGAAAATGGAATAATAGCACTATAACAGTCTAGTGCAGAAATGGTCTGAGAGCTGTAGTCCATGAGAATAACTTTTCCATATTTTGATCCCTTCCAATCTTTGGCTGAGATCCTATGGGTACATGACAACAACAATTGCACTTTTCCCAAGGTTGTACAGTGGAGGGTTGGGGCTGAGGCAGACAAAATCTGCCAGGCCTTTCTCTGATCCCTTTTTTAATTCATGGCTTGCCACTGCCGACAACACTGTAGATACACTGTTCATCAACAAGATTCCTGCCTCTAAGGCTATGGCAGGCTGAAGAATTTTTTTGGTATCAGGTGAAGAATCAAATCCAAGAAAAAAATATTAATAGCTTAAATTTTATCTCATCCTTTTGTGACATGTTTATAGGTGTGTGTGTGTGTTATAAAGCTTGCTTTGTTCAGATGCTGAGGAATGATTGATTCCTGCAATACCTAGCATTTTATAGCAGCAGCAGTGAAAAAGGCAAACTCAGTGTTAGGAATTATTAGGAAAGGGATGGAAAATAAAAACTGCCAGTATCATAATACCTTTATATAAATCGATGGTGAGGCTGCGTTTGTAATACTGTGTACAGTTCTGGTTACCTCTGTGTCAGAAAGAATATAATAGAGCTGGGGCAGGGGGTAGTGATGAAAAGAGCTACCAAAATGATGAAGAACGTGGAGTGTCTTTTCTAGGAGGAAAGACTGTAGTAAGAGGGACTTTTCAGACAACTCAGGTAGGAGGAAAAAAAATAACCTATACCATTCTAAATGATTATTGAGAAAGCAATAGGTTATAGGTTAGGTAGAGAAAGCAGTGCAGAGCCTTGACATTTTGCTTTTGAAATCTATAATCCCAGAATCCCCCAGGAGTGTCGGGGGAGATTTTGGGATATGTAGTTCAAAAAGTCATATTTCCAAGCTCTAGAAAGACGGTCTTCTTGTATAATAGTGGCACTCAGGAGATATCAAATTAAGCTATTTGGAAGAACAAGAGGGAAATATATTTCTTTGTACAATGGATAGAGTATGGAATTGGCTGCCATAAAGTGGAATGATGACTGTTAGCTCAGATGACTCTTTGCAGACTTTTATGAACAACTGGTCCGTCAGTAGTGATTGACTGTGAAAGTTAAACAGAGCTTTCAGGAGAAGGAAGAATATAGTTTTGAAAGGCCTGGTCTGAAATACTGCTACAGAGATCTCTCAGCTTGAAATATGGCCAGGTGCCCCTAACCTCACTCCAGCTGTTTCTCCCATTGCCATGGGTTTGGGAGCTATGCTCTTTCTGGCACTGTCTTCTTCCTCTCCTCCTCCTCCTCCTCCTTCTTTAAATCAGAGGCCATGTCAGAATGCCACTACACTATCAAATGGCATTATGAGGTGACTTCTGGGTTTTACTCCTCCCCTGGCTATCAGTCACTTGGCCTATGGGACATTGCTACCACCAGTAAATTCAGCAGATTTTCCCCTCACTCCTGAAAATCACAAAACATCCTGTCCAGCTTCACCTGTGAAAGTGAAACTGCTCATAAATTAACTGGAAAACCTCAAAGTTTGCAGGTATTCAACAGGGCTGTCAAAGGCCTATCTTAAGGCAATTTACCTGGGGGCCCTACACATTTCTTCACAATGTGTATACTTAAGAGTTCAATTGTAAGAAAGGAAAACATGTTTGAGTTCCAAGTATCAGAGATATCCTTATGCTAAACTTATACCTCTCTTTCTTTCTGATGTATTGCATCTACAGTGAGCAAATATTCACGTTTGGACTGAAACAAATCCTCTGAAGTTTGGGGAGAGATCCATCTGATGTTAACAGCAAAGCAACCAAGGAACACAATTTGATGCAATACTGTTTTTGAGCATGCAGGGTCTATTCCACTATGAATCCTTTGTTGCTAGGTGGAAAACTGTTAATATTAGAGAACCATGAAGAGTTGGCTTATTTACCAAAATGAACTTCTCACCTGGATTGTTGTTTGGCAAGCAGAATGGGTCCTCATATTAAAGGAGTCAGCCATTCCTGCTTTAAAAAACAAAAACAAAACAAAACTTTCCATGTTTAGAGAATATGTAGGAATGTAAATCTTTGCTGACTTCATCCTTGAACACATGAATGAAAATTTCAGACTTGATGAGACTAATTGCTTATTCACATTGTCCAGTTATAGCAGTCTGATACCACTTGTGTTGTTGGGTTTCATCCTATGGAATCTTTGGATTTATAATTTTGTGTGATCTTAAGACTTCTCTACAGTAGAAGCCTCTCCCCAAATGACAATTTGAGAGCTTTCTGTCATTGAATTCTAAGTGCTTCACAAAACTACAAATCTCAGTATTCCATACAATAGATCTTTGGCAGTTAAAGTGTTATCAAAGTGCTCTAAATCTGTAGTATGGATGCCCCCCTCAAGACAGTATGTGTTCATCCTCAGTTTTCAATGAGAACAATGTTTTGTGCAAAGAATGGAATGGAAAAAAAAAATAAAATGTGCTAAAGCTCTCACAATGTGGCAGAGATATTCTGTTATACACAAGAAAATTTGCAGATGTTCTTTGCCTCTCTCGGAAAGGCTAGCTTCAGTATCCAATTTTGGTGTTCTCTTAAGTTTGTTCCTACACTTTGTCTTGTGTTATGAAAAAAGTTCAATGGAGGCAGTAATTATTTTCTTCTGGCAAGGGTATGCTTCATCTTAATTTCTTTGTTGGCTAACAATGTATCTACTTCTTTTATCTTGTGTATCATGAAGACTAAAGACCAGCTTGTGAAACAAATCCCCAAAGAAAAGAGTTCATAAATGGTAACTTTTTATGCAATTTTTACCTCTGAAAAATGATGTATGCTTCTTAACTTGTCCAGTTGAGACAATAAGGAGACTCTCCCACCGACTTTATAGGGCACATTCATATTTCAAATCATTCCAAAGGAACAGAGATAAGTAAATATTTTTATTCTGAGCTGAATGGAAATGAGGGTATGGGGAAAATGTAATTCAGACTGAATTGGGTAGGGAATAGCTGTGATAGGTTTTTCGGAAGAATCAATGACAGCTTTCATGAGTGGAAAATGTATTCCGGACCTAAGATGGGAAAGGCAGAGCTGTTCATCTAGTTTTTTGAGAGACTTTTAAGTGTTTTAGTGAGTATAGGCAACTATTTAGGCTAAACCAATGTTACTGAGGAAACTATTTGTCTTGAAAGTGATACATATGAAAAATGTTATACATACACACACACATGTACGTGCGCGCGCACACACAGAGTTTTGGGAAAGTTACTTTTTTGGATTACAACTCCCAGAATCACCCAGCCAACCAACATCTCCCAGCCAAGGGCTGTTGTCCAAAGAGTAACTTTCCCAGGCTGCTCACCTTTTTTACAGTAATGATAACACTGGGATAGGCAATTGCAATGGGTCTAAGAGACAGTTTCTGGGCTCCTCCTGGGGTACAGAGGCTGCCAAAAGTGCCAAAAAAATTGGGGAAGGGAAGGAGGAGGGGAACAACTGAGAAATTTACTTCTGGTTTTAATAAATGGTTAATTTTGGCTGCAACCTATTTAAAAAATTGTTACTCCTCCAGGCTTCCAGGAAAGGTAATTCACATTTTCCGGCCATATCAAAGAGTGAGGAACTTGGAAAGGTTAAATTCAGCTGGGGGCGCACATGTGGGATGTACTTTGCCCATCCTGATTTAAATACTGAATTTTAATCAAATCAGAAGCCAAATCAGAATGATGCCAATAAGCCTTCTGCCAATCTTTGGTTAAAAACAAAGAAATGCATAGTGCCTAGCAGCATCAGAGAGTATGAGTGCTTTTGGCAGAGCCACTGGCAAATGGACCAATCAATGAAATGCTCCTTCTTCACAGCTTTCAAAAGAGGAAGGAAAAAGCAGGGCCCATTTTTATTCCAACCCAAGTAATTACTTTATAGCTCAGTGTGGATCAGGATCCAGAGATCCATGCAATTAGTTCTGCTTGCCCAAGGGAGCCTGGTTTTGTTTTGCTCAAACATCAGTCCAGATTCTGCAAGGCAAGTCCTACTAAGTTTTGATAGGAGACTCTGGTCTATTTTGCAAAGAAAAAGAATGTAAGAATCCAAGAAAAGGAACAGGTCTAAATCCAGTCCCAGAGTAGTGCCATCAAATCAATGCAAAAGTCAACACTTTTGTAAAGCCTGTCGATTCAATGGGACTATCCCAATTAGGCCTGTTGTTGGATTTAGTCTGAAATTCCCACTGGGCGCATGCAAGGCCTTGAGCCTGCCAAATAGTTCTTTGGATACTGACCTTGGTCAGGGGTTTGCCTTGTTCCAGGCCTATTTTCACAGTTCAGTACAGTCTGGTCTGATTTACAATTGCTTCCTCTTTACTTAGATTCCCAGCCAAGATATCCCTTGTTTCACAGTTTTCATGGGTTATTTGCATTCATTGGTTCCCTTCAAGGAACATCCTGTCTCCTGAAACTTGCTTCCTTTGGAAAGGCACTGTTGTTATTTTACTTGTGGTTGTCAGGGACAGGTCAGGGCTGTGGGAGGCTGTTTTGTAGCTCAGGGCACCTGAGCAACTTGAGCTGAAAACTGGAGTGCAACAAGCAGAAGAAACTTGCTTCCTTTTTAATTGTCTCTATTGGTGGTCTGTCCACAGTCATCAATTTACCAGGGCAACCAACATCCAGAATGTGCTTTAGCAAAAGAGTAATCAGTGTAGATGTATTGAAAACAAAAGTCAATGCCTGATCAATTGTCCATAGGTTGATACAGAAGATAGAGATGAAGGTCATTTTGAAAGCTACATATTACTATATGGGGTGGGCTAAATTACTTTGAGGAAAGCTCCCATAGCTCTGAAAGAAGCAATAGGACTCCTTTATTCAGATTTTAGCTTTTCCCAATTAATTGGCTGCTAAGGATGGGCTTTTTAATTGTGGAAGAGGATGCTGTACTTTTTTATTGCTGGGCTGTTAAATTGCTTTTAATTCACTTGTTTTAATATTGGAATTTTTTGTGCTTTTAAATTATTTCTGCTTGTTCAATCTTCTTATGAGTGACTGTGAGTCCCATGTTTGGAGAAGGGGGTATATAAACCAGCTGAATAAATAAAAGTAATTTGGGCCCTTTCCTCACGGGGGGCGAAATGGGGCCGCGCACGCAGGGGCGGAGCTTACCTGCGAGCGGGTTGCTCCGTCCCTGAGGAGAGCGTGGATCTACCGTTCCAAAAGCCGCCAAATTTCAGTGGCGTTCGGCGGCGCTCGGTGGTGCTCGGCGGCACCCAAAATGGCGGCTGGCGGCTTCTGGCGGCGCTCTGCCAATTAGGACAGCGCGCCAGCCGGAAACCCACCCCCAGGCAGATCTGCAGGGATGCGCTACCGTGTCTCTGCAGTTCTTGACCGGGGGCTGCTACGGGGCAGCGCGGGTAAGTTTTATAAAAACCACTTTTGAAGGTGGTTTTTATAAAACTCACAGCGCCACCCCCGGGGCTGCACTAGAGCAGTTTGAGGTCTAGAACCTCACTTTTTTTAACTGCTCTAGCGCAGACCCCGGTGAAGAAGACCTCCAGGAGAGGTCGCTCTAGCGTGGGCAATATGCCAGTGTGGAAATCGCCTTGGACATACCATACACCAAAATGAGGGTAAGTAGCTATGACACCAAATGTACATTTGTAATGGATCTTCCTCATTGTCTCCTCTTTAATACAATCAAGAGTTCAAGCTCCCATCATCCATGATCCTGGGATTGTTATTTCTTCTGATATTTCTACTGTGACTTTTCAGTCTTGTCAGCCTGGATAGTATCTCACCAATGTTCACCGATGAACTTGAGTGGATCTCAGTGCACTATTCTTCATCTAATGTCCTGTGTCTTCTGTTCTTTCAGTACATTCCTACTTCTTTTAGCTATTCTGAATATTTACGTACTGTTTCCTTTAATTGCTATGTAGGCCTCTCAAGGCTAACAAAAAAGAAAAAAACCCAGAAAAACATGCTAAGACAAATAGTAAAACAAGCGGCAACAATTTGAGTGTTAGCATTTTAAAAATCTGTGTCAATTTCAGATTAATCAGTAGAACCAGGTCATTAAAATCCATGTAAAAAACATAAGGGAGAGACCAAGCAAATTTTCCAGAGTTCTACACTAATGGGCCCCCACTGAAAACGGTTTGTTTCTTGTGACTGCCTGCTTGATAAACCACGCCAATCAGTGAGCTAGGTATCACTACATCAGCCAATGGTCTGGATGACTGGAACCCTCCTTCAATGGTTTCATGTCCAGAAGAATTCGCAAACGATAAACCTGATCCTTCAGAGAGAGAACAAGCCCATCTAGAATCAATTGTGCCACTCTATCCAACTTCATCCTACCAGGACAGCCACACATAATTTCATGTCTGCACTTCTTTGGCCATGAAGATAATGAGTGTTCACAATAAAATATAAAGGCTCTTGAATCATGGATAATCCCACTTCTGAATATTATGTACACGAGTGAGGTTTCAGTTTTGCACCAATGTCTGTGCTGCAATGATCAGCCATGTCAAAGAGCAAAAAGCATACAAAAGCAACACAGTAATTAATGGTTAGGTACCTGTATAGCATCACATTATGTGCTCCTCACTTCACTGGATTCCAGCTCTCAAAAAGCATGTTCTCTAATAAAGAGAAAAAGAACTGGAGCAGAATCTGCAATCAGCAACGGTTGTCTGCTTTTTAATTTTATTTTTAAATACAACTCCATCATCAGAGGGAGAAAGTGTGTTCTAGGCAAAGTTCATGTTGCGATCATTTGATGGCTTGATTATCAATGAGTCTGCCATTGCAATGACAACCAACCCCCCATGGCTGCCATTAGCTTCAAGAGGGAAACTCCCATTGGTACCAATAGAAAGCTTCCTTCTAGGGCTAACAGGAATCACAATGGAGCAGTTTTAGTTTGGACCAAAGTGGGGAAAGAAGCAAGTAAACCCAACCCCATAATTTAACAGATTGAGGCAGCTGTGTCAGGTGGTAGAAGCTGAGAGCAGAAGAGAAGTCTAAAAGGAAAGAACTGTATGTGTTATTGTCATAGCTCACTGGTAGTACAGAGAATCTATGTGGATATTTAGCAGCCCAGAGGTCAAGAAGCCAGGAGACCAGTCAGCAGCCAGGAAACCAAGATAGGCAGAAGGACATGCAAAAGGGTAGCCTGGATTCAGTTCCAAGAATCCACAAAGCATGGGAGAGTCTCTTAGTTACCTTTCCCACAGAGTGGGAGATAGATGTTGCTTCCTACAGGTGAGCAGTATTTGTTGCTTGCCTTATCTAAGCAGGCTAATTGTTCATATAGAATGGCCCAAGCAGCACCACCTAAGCTGAAGGTATATTGAGCCCCTCCCCATATATTCTTGTACTGCTGCCATCCTAGAGGGAAGAAAGATGGTCACTAGGCTTGACCCTAGGCTAGTTTGCTGCCCTCTGGTACAGTGACAGAAACTTTCTGATCATGAGTGGTGTTCCAAGAGTCAACTGCTAGCCACTTGGCATGTTGAATGGGGTAAATGTAGAGATGCATATAATGAATGGTTCACCCTTGGAACCAGAAAATACAAACCCAGTCCATCAATCTGTTTCCATCTTTGAGAGAATGGGGCGTGAGAGATCTAGTAAATTTTCAAGACTGATCTGTGTGCAGTTCTGCCCAATTTTTTTAAAAATACAGTAACTGTTGTCTTGAGGCACAGTATATTAAAAAAAAATAGTATTGGATTGAGTCTTTGTGACTTTGGCCCTTTCTGCACGAGGTGAGGGAATCGCTCCATGCCGTTACCTACCGCGTCTTCTGGGGTCCGAAGCAATGCAACCTGTTCCTGAAGTCCTTCGGCAGGGCTCCTCCTTGGTCCAGGGTGAATCAGAGCAGTGTGAGGTCTGTAGATCTGCACTGCTCTGGCTTCCAAAATGGTGGCTTCTGGCTTCCAAAATGGCAGCTTCCAGCTTCCAGCTTCCAAAATCACGGCTTCCGGTTGGTTGTGGGTCCTGACCAACCGCTGAAGTTCGCAACGCCTAAAGTCCACTCTCCGCAGATTGCAGGCTCACGTTGGTGTGAGCCTGCGAATCTGCACAAGAGAGCAGGAACCCAATGGCACGTTCCAGGATAATAAAGACCTGTTTTTTCTGGTCTTTCAAAAAAATACTGGAAGATCACCTGGGGTTGTTTTGAAGCGGACTGAGGTGCGGATCTCCGGTAAGTAGTCTGCTCCTAGTCCGCTCCAAGGTGCAGACAACCTCCCTGCAAGGACGCACTGCCCTGTTCTAATTGCCTGGTGCGGAAAGGGCCTTTGTGATCAATCAGCTCATCCTTCTGTACTTTTCCTGTGGGTGTGTAGCTAGGTTAAGAGAGAAGATGATAGCTCTGCACACCTATATAGGTCTAGTTTAGTCATGAGGAACCAGCAGGACTCCAGCTTGTGCCATTTATTTATTTATTTATTTATAAAACTCATATATTTGGTTTCCCATTATCTTAGGCTCACTCAGCTTCTGGGCATCTCCACTCAATAGTGGGCCAGCTGCTGGACTGTGGGCTTTAGCAACTGCCACACTATGCTAATACTGGCACAGCACTGGGAAGCCATTTATAAGGAGGGAGGATTTTTCTTTCTATATAAATGTTAATGATGTTCCTCAATAGATAGGACTGCTAGAGTTGAGATTCTGATATCTACTAGATGATGAAAACTTATTACTGAGCTGGGGAAAGTTACTTTTCTGATCACTTCCCAGGATCTTCCAGGAAACATGGCCAGTGATATTCTGACAGTTAGAATTTCTTTTGTTCCCCAAGCTCAGCATCAATACCAAATAATACTGCATGCTATCTGAGTTTTTTTTAACATCTAGAAAGGCAAGTGCATTAAGCGTTGGGTAAAATACAAATTACATTTATCAGTTTACCAGTTGCTTTACTTAAGCAATTAAAATTTCTCTCATTTCCTGACAGTGCTATTTCATGTCTCAAATACAACCTTTAAAAATTTGGCCTATAGTCTTAAGGAATTTTGCCCTACCCAGCTAGCAAACAAAGCACCACCTTCTTAGCATCCTGAGCATGTCTCTTTTGTCTATGGCCATTTCTGCACTAGCCTGTTATAGCATGATGATTCCACTTTCAACATCCTCTGGAATCCTGGAGTTTGCAGTTTCAGGAGGGGCCGGGCGTCCCCTCCTGAAACTGCAAACCCCAGGATTCCAGAGGATGTTGAAAGTGGAATCATCGCACTATAACAGGCTAGTGAGGAAATGGCCTATGTTGTTATTTGCCCTCAAGTCATTTTCAACTTAAAGTGACACTATTAATGAGGGAACCGCAAGAGCCTCAGTCACCAGCTTCTCTGCTCAGGACTTACAGATTTGGAGCTGTGGCTTTCGGGATTGAATCAGTCCAGCTGTGATGTAGCTTCCCTCTTTTCCTACTGTCTTCCACATTGCCAAGCATATTGTCTTTTCATCATGTCATCCCATGATATATCCAAAGTATAATGGCCACAGGCTATATTCCCCAGTTTTTGCGTCACACAGTGAAACAACAGGCCTCTCCACAGTATACTGTTACAGTGCCATTATTCCACTTTCAGCATCCTATGGAATCCTGGGGTTTGCAGTTTAAGGAGGAGCCTTTAGAATTGTCAGCCAGGGAGCTCTTGGCCCTCAGTAAACGGCAAACCCTGGAGTTGCACAGGATGTTGAAAGTGGAATAATGACACTATAACAATGTAGGGTGGAGAGCCTCAATGAAAATTCATTTCTTTCTGTTGGAGCTGTGTAGAAAGATCAACGTGGATCTTTGTAGAAAGAGCAATCAAGAGCACAGTCCTAGTGTTTATCCCCATATTGCCTCCTGTTGCTTTCCAGAGTGTGCCAGAACACTGCTGACAGCTTAAACACAGCTTGCCAACCATGCTATTGAAAATTGAAATCTTTGTTTCTGAAATTAAATGTGGTGAAGTGTGTCCTGAGTGAAAGCTCAGTCACTGCTACTGAGGACTAATCAATTAGGTTTCCTTCACCTTCTTTCCCTGTGTGTTCTAAAAAGTAGCAAAACTATGAGACCAGCACGTAAAACCTTTCAATGAGCGTTAGAAATGTGCCTTTTCTCACATCTCAGATGTGGAAGCCTTTTATTATTCAACAATTTGTAACAAGAACAAGAATTTCAGATGAAAAGTCTTGCCTTTAAGATTGCCCCTCTGTGATGTCATAGTAGGGGCTAAGTTATAGCAGATATTTGGAAAGGGGAAAGTTATCATATATGTTTTGGCGGAAGGGATAGCAGAAGCTTTATAATGTCTAGGATAATGCAGGAGTAGTTGTGTTGACTATTAAACAAAATTCCTTGGTGATATCTTTGTTAGACCAACCAGAAGATATAGACAATCATTATGCTAGCTTTTGCAGCTCATTGACTTCTTTGTCAGGAAGAGATGGTTAAAAAAAATCATCCTGCTAGGGAAACAAAATTTATGTGGGAATCACAAAGCATGTAGATTTACTTCTTGTGGTTTTAGATGTTACGGTGAGTGTATTTTCATGCAGGAAGAAAGTTCAGTCTCCCTCATCTTTGTCTGATGAAGAGGTCAAAGTGCTTTGAAAGTCAATGTTTTCTCTTGGTTTTGAGCTTTCTGGTTGGCCTAATAGAGGTACCACCAATGTGGATTTTGGATGTGGTTTTGCTGTTAGTTAAGGCTTCACCTTCACTTTCTAGGACAAGAAATTATGCACGTTGGTCAGTCCTGCATATAAGTGGTTCCCAAACTTAAAACCCCAGATTTTCCTAGACTTCAGCTCCCAGCATCTGTAGCCAATGGCTAGGAATTCTGGGAGTCCAATGGCATATGAGAATTCAAGTTTGGAGACACATGGCTATATGCTATTGGCAAACTCATTTTGTAGCCAAACTAGCACCACTGAGACCTAGCCCACCCATTGCTTCAAGCAGCAGAATGGCTAATCATACTATTACTTCCTGGCCCATTCCTGTCTCTCCAGAGAACCTTTATCTTCAGTTAGCCAGGCCCCAAATATAAGGCTCTGAGGGGTCCTCTGTGCTAGGCGTTGAGAACATGGTTGCTTTCAAGATTGCTTGTATGACTGGCACAGGCAATATTTAAAACTATCCAGCTAGCACTGCTTGGTTCTGAGGACCCCATAGAGCCAGGCATTTGGGGTCTGTTTTGCTCTTCTATGAAGAGCAGAACTTCATAGAATCATAGAATCATAGAAATGTAGAGTTGGAAGAGACCACAGGGGCCATCCAGTCCAACCCCTGCCATGCAGGAACACCCTCAAAGCACTCCCGACAGATGGCCATCTAGCCTCTGCTTAAAAACCTCCAAAGAAGGAGACTCCACTACACTCTGAGGCAGCATATTCCACTGCCGAATAGCCCTGACCATCAGGAAGTTCTTCCAGAAGTTCAGGTGTAATCTCCTTTCCTGCAGCTTGAATCCATTGCTCCTTGTCCTGGTCTCTGGAGCAGCAGAAAACAAGCCCACTCTCTCCTCTACATGTCATCCCTTCAAATATTTAAACACGGCTATCATGTCCCCTCTTAACCTTCTCTTCTGCAGACTAAACATACCCAGCTCTCTAAGTCTATCCTCATAGGGCATGGCTTCCAGGCCCCTCACCATTTTGGTCTTCCTCCTCTGGACTTGTTCCAGCTTGCCATGTCCTTCTTGAATTGGGGTGCCCAGAACTGGACACAGTATTCAAGATGAGGTCTAACCAAAGCAGAGTAGAGTGGTACCAGTACCTCCCTCGATGGGCCCTGTGACATTTAGCTTAAAAGGCTATGTACAGAAGAGAATAAATGTATTGGCCAAAATTTTGCACTCTTGACTGTAGAATGTATGGAACTCTGCTACAGCTCCCATGTCACACCAGCAGGACCCACTGTGTTGCTGTTATAGTACCCCTGGCCACTCTACTGCTGGTGGAGAGTGGAGAAGACTGGAGAAATGACTATGGCCATTTCTGCTCTAGACTGTTACAGTGCTGTTATTCTTCTTTCAACATCTGATGGAATTCTGGGGTTTGCAGTTTAGAGAAGGGCCCTAGGATTCCCTAGGAATTCCATAGGATGTTGAAAGTGGAATAATAGCACTATAACAGTCTAGTGCGGAAATGGCCATAGTCACTGTGCAATCCTCTCTGATCTCTGCCAGTAGTGAATGGCTATGAGAGGGGGAGCTATGACAGTGACACTGCATTGGGAGGCTTTTCAGTTATTGGGAAGATGGAAGAGATTACCAACCTCTGCAATGATCAAAAAATAAAAGATATACACAGGTGTAAGTGACCTTATGCCTGCATATGTCACTAACAAAATGACAGCCATAGCATGCTGTGAGTTTAAGTTCCTAGTCCAGGAACTAGACTCTTCACTTAAGGATGCAAGTCAGAAATCACTCTGAAATGCTCCTTCACAAATTCACAGAGTGCTGTTAGGAACTGAATCTAGCCATTTAACTGCACTGAAACATAGGAGGATGAAAAATAAAGGACTCAGTTTACTAACAATTTGCATGGTACAATTTCCATAAATTGTACTAATAGGGCAACTTATAAAAATTCTCATAGTATATTTAGGAAAGTAATTTAGCAAATCCATTTACAGCTGTAAACTGAAGTTTGTCAGTAAAGTGGCTCTATTTTCAAATGGTGTTTTATATATAAAACAAATTGTCCCTATTCATGGCATATTATGTTAATGGCACATTACCTAGTATAGACTTGTGCAAATAATGAATTACTTTGATTGCAATGATGTTTTCCCTCTATCTTAGTGATGTTAGCCCTCATCCTTGTGGAAAAATAATTCATGGAATATTGCAGCTCTTTAGGGAGAAAATTACAAGGGGGAAAAGATGTTCAGCTTGTCGTTGAACTAAATATGTCAGCATACAGCTATGAATACATTAGAACACGCACTGGCCATGGAGTCACTCATTTGAAAATCTAAACATCAGATATCTATCAAGAAAGATTTAATGGTTGACATTACAGTGGCAGTGTGTACCATTAATAATGCATTATAGTATTTACTAGAGTATTACATAGTGTTGTCATAAATACCAGATCCAAAGCTGCAGGTGAGAAAATAAACTAAGATAGATACATTTGTAATCCCGGCTCCTTTTTCCTCAGTCTGTGTGTGAGGGAACTCATGCTGTGCCACCTGCTCAAGGGTGTGGAAAAGAATATGAGACTATTCTATGCGCTTATCCTCTGTTCAGAATGTGTTCCTGTTTCTCCTTAAAACGTTTTAGGGACATACTGATAGTCATCGTTTCTGCAATATTTTTGCATCTTGATTCCAAAGGGCTGCTTCAGTCGTAGCAGCAGAAACTTATATTTCTTTGAGCGGAATCAACATGAAATGGAAGTAGATATGAACAGTCCACCGGCTACTTGGAGTCCGCAAGGCAATTATTGGGGCGAATTACTGGGGCCCTTCCAGCCTCTGAACATATACAGGGGTATAGTAGGAGGGGGGCAGCAAAATGATGGCATCGCCTCCCAAATAAGAATTCTGCCCCCTCCCAAATTGTCCTTCAGTCCTCACCACTGACAACTTAGAACTTAGTTAAACGTTTAGAAGCACAAGTCTAGAGCGAGTGTTGGGAACTTGTGGGCCTGTATATACTGGCCAACTGTTATTTCCATCGCTCACCACCATTGCCCAGTTAATCAAAGGCTGATGAAACTGGAGTCCAGCAGCATCTGCAGGAGACAAGCTGCCTGTCCCTTTTAGAGAGTGACAGTTGTTGCCCATAGCTAATGGTAGTTACATGCTCTTATGATCATACGCTCTATGAGGGCTGCCCTTGAAGACTGTTCAGAAACTTCAGCTGGTTCGAAAGAGAGGCACAGGAAACCAAAAACTGAGAAGCACCCCATATAATCAGCAGAAAACAAGAGACACATCTCAAGGTGCTCAGTGAAAAATGATTTACTAATTAAAAAATGCATTTTGGCCTGTATTTGTTCTCAAAGGCCTTCTTTAGGGGCTATACAAAATTATAAAAAATGACAACCCATGAATGTATCATAAAACAAAGCACAATTTCCAAATATGCAAAATCCTTATGACTTTTGTAAAATTAATGCTTCTTTATTCTGTCAGGCTTTTGAGAAGTGAAGCCTTTTTAAAAAAACTGGACTTCAAAAAGTGTGCTGTATTGTTTTAATTATACTGCTTTTAAACTGCTTAAGCATTTTAATTACATGTTTTAAAACTGTTTTTATATATATAAGCTCTTCATATATATATATATATAAAAGGGAAGAATCTTAAAACTATGTACAATAAAGGACATTTTGAAAAGGTAAAGTCAAACTGAGATAAGTTGAATAAGAGAAAGACATAGGTAAGCTTCTGTTTATTATTAAAGAAGATATTGGGGAGTTTCTATAAAATAAAGAGAGAAGAGAGAAGAGAAAAAATGACACACATTTCCACAAAAATATGTAAATATGTAAATATTTGTATATGTAAGAAAACATGAACGGAATAATATGTATGTTATGATTTTATTATTATGTAATATTTAATAAAAATAAATTGGAAAAAAACCTGTTCATAGTGTTGCTAATAGTTTAATTCCATTTGAATTTTGTTTTTTTGGGATGTGATTTAACTCTATTATACTTATTTTAGTTTGTAAGTGACCTCAAGTCCCAGTTTTTGGGGAAAAGGAAAGGTATAAATAAAAATATTGGCCAGAATTTACTAAGGCAGTTACAAATGCTTAATCTAGAGTTAGATATTCCTGATTGGTTCAACCCCTATATATTCACTAGTTTATGGAATACAGAGGGACTGTAGAAATCTCCCAGTCCCTACTTACTGGGCAGCACCTGCTGTGAGCAATAAGGATCTCTCTCTCCCCTCCCTTCAACATACACGGGCAATCTCTGGTACAAAGAGAAATTATAACAGGGATCTACTTCTGGCTGATTGCTCATGAGAGTGGAAAATCAGCCAGCTGCTTCCTGATTGACAGGAAAACAGACCCTCATCTCTTGTAGGAGCTGCTGCCTGATAAGTGAAGATTGGGATGATCAGACTGGGAGACGGAACTTAGCTATGCAACTAAGGAGGTTATGTAGCTATATGTAGGCGATACAAATTCTGGCCGAGGAGAAGGAGAAGGTTTGTGTTTTAAACTTTGCAAATTTGTTGTCGCTTTATTCTTTTCGTCTCCATATAAAGTTAGTTTAGTTTAGTTTCACATCTCTCTGATGTAAAGATTCTGTACTGAATGTTCCACAGTCTAGTCCAATGTGTTGCTGTCTTGTTATGTAATTTATCACATCCCATAGAATGGATCTCAAAGGCAGCTGATGGATTCACACTGAATGCCCCAAATAGGTTCAACACCTTGGACAAATCTTAAAGTTTGGATTAAGATCCAGAACGACAGGGAAGCCACCACCCACCACCCACGGATCCTTAAAACTATCTGGCCTTAATTCCCACCATTATCCATTGAAGTAAGCTATTAGTTTACACTTGCAAATAGAGAACATAGGCAGATGCTGACAAACCTAAAACCACACACTTAGATCTACACTGAAGAGGTGATGTGGAAAAAGGAAGCAATCATTAATGTGTTCTTAACAGACTTTACTGGGAAAAGCTTTGGTGGTTACTTATACATTGAGCTGATCAGGAGTTGGTGTATGTTCACCTTTGGATATTCATGGTAAAAGTATAGAAACCAAGCCCTATGAGGAATAGCTTGGGGAGCAGGGTATGTTTAGCATGGAGAAGAGAAGACTGAAGGGTAATATAATAGCTATATTTATGAACCTGAAGGGATGCTATGTAGAAGGTGGATCAAGCTTGTTTTCCTCTGCTCCAGGGAGTAGAACACAAAGTGGATTTAAACTGCAAGAAAAGAGAATGCAGCTAAATATTAGGAACTTCTATTCAAGAAAAGGCTTTCTAAATCAGCAAATTGTTGAAGAAGTAATACTGCTAAATCTTCCTTTAACACATGTATTCTGGAGTTGTCCCATAGTAGCTACATGTTGGAAGGAAGTAATCACATCAGGAAATTTGGTCTTGGAAAGTTCCTTGATATTCAGGGACATGCCCATTCTTTTGAATTATTTAGCTGTTTCTTGGAAATTAACAAATAGCCAGTGGAAGTGGATTTTTCATGCCCTTTTGACTGCTAAAATCTTTGCACTTTGTTACTGGAATTATGATTTTTCTCCATGTGTGAGCCATTGGATAGGAGATCCAACAACACTTGCAGCATTTGAAAGAAGGGTGTATAGATGAAATTTACAAATGGACTTGTATTTGGGCATTGGTCAGCTTTTACAGAAACTTACAATTAATGTGGTTATTTTTCCTCCTTTTGTGTTTTTATTTTCCTGCTTTTGTTATACTGGAACACTGTTGCTGTAAGTGAGATCCTTTCTGAATATAAATAAAAAAAAATCGGAAAAATGTCTTAGCTGTAAGAGTTGTTCAACAGTGGAATTGACTGCGTTGAAGGAGAGTGTACGCTTAAAGAAGGTCTTTAAAGAAGGTCTTCAAAGGAAGGTCTTTCAACAGAGATTGGATAGCCATCTTTCAGAAGTGCTTTCATTGTGTGTTCCTGCATGGCAGAGGTTTGGAGTAGATAGCCATTGTCATCCTTTCCAACTCTGATTCTATCACTCTTCTAGTATAATCCATTAGGCCATACAAATATGAGTGATAAAAAGGTAATTTTGAATAGCCAAGAGTTTAAATTCTCTTCAGATACATCTGTGTACCCACTGAAGTCAGAAATGTCCACATATATATGAATGGGCAGGATCTGTTCCAAAAGCCTGGATAAATTACAAATTAAAGATGGGAGTACACTATGCTTAGTAACACTGGCTATTGACCAAAAGGAAGGCAAGAGATCCTTGACTTGTTTGGAAGAATTCAGCAAGGCAAGGTGGCATAAACAAATATTTCTTCTAGTGAGGCATGAAATAATCGCCTAGCCAAAAACAGGAAGGAATTAGAGTGGAAGGGTGGTAGCTGTTAAAACAAGAGTAACACACCCAAACCCAGATGGTGAGCTTCCTTAATGTGATGAAAATAAATAGAGCATGCAGCTAATAAATGCCAAGCACAGAAGCACATTAGCTTAAATGTATATTCCACACCAAAATGCATTAAGAAAACATGAAGGTCACACAAAAAATAAAACCCAGAACTAAGTTAGGAATTTAAAATAGCAAAATTGACTTAATTCAACATTAACCACATATGTGAGACTGCAGAAGCAAGAAATGCTTCTGGCCAAAAGAACCTTGGGTCACATAGGACTTAGAAAAGGTAACTTCTGGGACTATCACTCCCAGAACCCCACAGTGCTCTCCCAACATTTTACAGGACACATTTTACAGGACACATGTGACCAAGCAACATCAGAATCTGGTCAAAATGGCAAATGCTATAGATGAGGAAGAACACACAATCTAGGAGAGGCTTCAGAAGTTTGCTTTTGCTTGAGCACATTGGGAAGGGCAAGATTTCATCCTTTCCTCTCCTCTGCTTCCTGCTGAGTTAATTGAGTGCATACTAGTTTGCACTTTGAGCTCAGCTTATTGCAATTGAAATGAGCTGTGGACAAAGAAGGAAAGTGGGAGATGCTGTTACCCTGTTTACTGGGGGTCCTGGGAGGGACTCCTAAATAACCAAACAACAACACACAATTTTGGGGAAAATTAGCTGGAGCACTCACTTAAGCTAGTAAGAGGCAGGATAACTTTGCAGAATCTTGCAACCCAATGTATATGGGTTCAGGCTAAGTCAAGTAGCACACCAAAATAGGAAATTAACTGTGATTTTATTGAATACAGGCAAACAGTGTATGCAACGCACTCACACAAGTAACTATAGAAAATAAAGGTGTTAGCAGTATAGAGGAGTTTGAGGGTTTGTTGAACTGGGTGATGCTACACCTGTCCGAAGCCCGGGGTGGATCACAGTGGAAGTCCGTAATCATGCAGTCTCGAATGGAGACTGAGGGGAAAGCTCGGCGGACGAAGCGGCAGCAAGGTTGGATGGAAGTTCAGAGCGATCCGAGGAAGCTCTCGGAACCAGGGGTTTTTATAGGGAAAATATGACCATGGACTAGTCTGTACTTGGGAGAGAACAATGAGGTTTGGGCATGAGACAATGTTTCCAAAAGGTCAGAATTTAGCATGATTGAATTAAGTCCGAATCAACAATGGAATGGCCAGCATGCAGATGCAGCGCACTTCATGGTTAAGCATCAAGCTCGTTAAATTACCTGCTTGGGGAAGGGGGCTCTTTGTATTAGCGTGCATCTTTAATGAGGCGTTTGTCTAGGGAGGTCTCCTAAGGCAAGATCTGGTTGAGTCTGGCTTGCCTAGGTGGAGAAAGGAATGTTCAGCAATTAAGGGCCATGCCTAGTTCTGTGCTTGTTCGGGGGCTTCACAAACACTTGGCCAAGGGTGGCAAAATGGGGCTGAATTGTGATATCAAAATGATATCCAATATCTTCCAAAGCCAGGCTAGTTCACGGTGATAACAATGCAGAAAATAACTGGAACATTTTAGAAAAAGCTAAAAAGTTGAGATGACAGAGGGTTAACTGGGAATGTCCCTGGAAAATTGGGAGAGACAAAGAGTATTCCAGGGTGATCAATGGCTCTGCAAGACAGACAGAGGCCCTTTCCGCACCAGGCAATTAGAACAGGGCAGTGCGTCCTTGCAGGGAGGTTGTCTGCACCTTGGAGTGGACTAGGAGTGGACTACTTACCGGAGATCCGCACCTCAGTCCGTTCCAAAATGACCCCAAGTGGTCCTCCAGCGTGCTTTTGAAAGACCGGAAAAAACAGGTCTTTATTTTCCTGGAGCGCGCCATTGCGTTCCTGCTCCCTTGTGCAGATTCGCAGGCTCGCATCAATGTGAGCCTGCAATCTGCGGAGGGTGGGCTTTAGGTGTGGTGAGCTTCATCGGTTGGTTGGGACCCATGACCAACCAGAAGCCGCCATTTTGGAAGCTGGAAGCTGCCATTTTGGAAGCCGGAGCAGTGCGGATCTACAGACCTCGCACTGCTCTGATTTGCCCTGGTCCAAGGAGGAGGCCTGCGGAAGGGCTTCAAGGACAGTCCACGTTGCTTCAGACCCCAGAAGAAGTGGTAGGTAACGGCATGGAGCGATTCCCTCACCTTGTGCAGAAAGGGCCAGACAGACAGTGTCTGTCCTAAGTGTTACTTGTGCATGGTAGCACATGAAGTTGGACTGGAGAATCATTTGGGTAACCAACATAGCCATCCCTACCACTAGGCAGAGGTAGGCATTTGTCTCAGGCAGTGGATACTTGGAGGCAGCAGTGACAGCCTCCCAGCTGTTCCTCGTGAACCTTCTGACTCTCATCTCTGTTGGAGGGGAAAGTTGTGTTTTATCAAAAGCTTGGGAAATGTACTTTTGGTGACTGAAGCTCCCAGGATCCCCAGGCTGGACACACTAGACAGATAACTTTAATTAAATGGTGGCACAAATTTATTCCATGGGGAAGCAGACTTAACTTGCCTTGCGTAGGCCATGTCTCATTTTGTTGAGTAGTAGGAAGGTTATTCAGACATTCTTTTAATGTGATAGCAATACAGAACCATTCTCTTCCTCCTACAGCTCATCGTACCCATATGCTTCTGAAAAACAGCAGCTACCATAGGAGCCAATTATTTCTTGCTACCATTTGTGTATTAGTGTGTTATATCACACCAAACTATGGGGGAGAAAAGGAGGCTTTTGTATTGCTAAGATTCTGCAGTTGAGATTCATATCATGCACAGGATAATCTTGGTACAAAAATCCTGAAAGTGTTGAATATTCCTCAGGAACTGCAGGAGGAAAATGAAGACAGCTGAGCTGATTGCCTGTATCAGACTTTGAAACATGCTCCTGTGTCTTTAATAGCTGGCTCAGAATTGTTCAGCAGCTTTTGTTATGAGAATATTGATGATGGCAGAAGCTGCAGAGCTATCTCTGCACTAATCCAAAGGCTCAGAATGGGTATGAAGTTTTAAAGAGAGTCCCCAATGGACTGGAATACCCACTGTAGGACCACGTATAATAATCTTATAGAAGGCAAGGTGGATGCCTTTCTAGATATTGTTGGACTTTGATTCCCATCACTCCTCACTGTTGGTGATGCAGACTAGAGTTAATGCAGTTCAGTGAGATCTGGAAGGCCAGATGTAAAGGCTGTGTGTTTGCTTTCAGGAGTGAAGGCGCTTCTGCATACACAATAGGGACCCAGTCCATGGAGTTTCCCTACTCACTGAAATAAATGGGCAGTCTTCTGAAAAAGTGGGGCCTAAATCTTGTTGTTAATCTTGACTAGAGTAGACCCACTGAATCAGTGGTGTTTACCTACATAGTGACTCATCATTCAACATTTGATTGAACAGGTCTTCTCTAATTGGAGACTAACCAACAGAACATCAGTAAACTATTAGGACAATGAAACCTATCCTTTGGTGTTTTCAGTTCTGGTTTGTTGTTTTCTCACAACCATGCTGTTTTCATTGAGAAATGAACCATGCTGTTTTCACTGAGAAATGCACTAGTTCTGTGTTCTGGTCTCCTTGAATGTGTCTTCCCCAACAGTGTTATCCAGATATATAGACTGCTAGACTTTAGCAGGTCTTTAAATATTACTTTTTTAAGATTTGCTCTCAGACAATAACTGGGATTGCAAAGCCCAGAATTCTAACCATGCTCCTGTGTGATCTGGGGACCTATACACTAAAAAAAGAGTAACTTTTATAACCTCTGGGTTTGAATAAGCCCTCCTGTTACTGAAGCATTTGTCAATCAGCACCCACTCTGTCGAGATTTATTTGACAACCCTTCTCTCTTTCCCTCGAGAAACTGTAATCACTTATACTTGATCATCAGTTCTTACATGCTAGAAATTAAAACATATTTATGATAATCCTCTTGGATGAAAGCCTGAAATAGTGAGAGCTAATCCCTCACTGCCAAACAAAGGCTTGCAGTGAACAAATAGCATTAAGCACTTTGTGAGTCAAGTGCTAACTGTTATATTCTGAAAAATGACTCCTTATAAAGAAGGCATTAGGGATTCCACATTAATTTCTGTCCTAGTCATTTTGTTTCACTGTTTGAAAGCATTTTCTGAACCAAAAACACAAACCACAATAAGATTTGCAAATTTTCAATGTTACAAAGTTAATAATGCACAAGTCAGACATAATTCAGCTCATGTTTAAGCTACATGAAGCCTATGTAGGAAACAGATCAAGTGTTTTAGCAATTGTCACTGTGTACCAGTCAAATGTAGCCAGGGCTTCATCCATATGCATAACTGGAGTCATTTAGTTTCATGGATTGAGTTTCAAATGGAAAGTTATCTCCTAAGTTCTGACTGAATGTGGCTGATTGAAACCAATGAATCTTGATCAACAGAAAGATCTTATTTATTTATTTCCCACCTTTTCTGCAGTCTGGCACTCAAGATGGCTTAACCACTTAAAAAAAATACAGCTGAAAAAAATTACACCATACAAAAGTTAAAGTAAAAATTAAATCGTCAATAAAATTAAAAGCAGTTAAAAGTATAATCATTAAAAAGTGGAACAACAAATAGCACAGCACATGAAACGCTCTCTCTCTACAAGCAGGCAGCCCTCAAAGGCCTACCAGAATAAAGAGGTCTTCATCTGTCTATGGAAGGAGAGGAAGGAAGGAAGGAAGGAAGGAAGGTAGGTGTCAATCTAACCTCTTGAGGAAGAGAGTTCCAGAGTCTGGGAGCAGCAACTGCGAAGGCCCTCTCCTGTACTCTCACCAGATGTAAGTGTGCTGGTACAGCCAAGGGTCTTCCCAAAAGATCTCAAGACTAAAACAGGCTTATATAGGGAGATATAGTCCTTAAGTAGGGATGCCATTCTTCACTAAGTTTATTCTCAATGGAATTTTCTCCCACTGTGAGAATGTCTTCAAAACTCATCCAGTTTTTGAAAGCCTGTTTGTTCTGTGAAAAATTCAGAATTTTTTTTGCAGAGAAAACAGCATTTTCTGTGTAGAAAATTTATTTTTTGTGCAATCAAAGCCGTTTCCTGAACAGAAGATGCTGTTTTCTATGCAAAAAATCTCATGAAAATTTTGTATAAAATAAATCCCAAGCCACAAAGATTCTCTTCAGTCCAGAATTCTTCTCATTAAGATTTCTTGATGCTTGAAAAATATGTTTTTCAAATGTTTTTGAATATTATTGAATATTCTTCCATTCTTACCTTTAAGATAACCTGAAAATGAACTGTATAGGGCTTTGTAGGTCATAGCCAGCACTTTGAATTATGTCTGGAAATAGACTGGCAGCCAGTGAAGCTAGCAGCTAGTGGACTTTCATGTGTGCAAGTACAGGTTGCTTTTTGGTGCAAATTGGTTCAAGCAGTTCTAGAATAGTTGCTAATACTTATTCATTTCATTCCATAGGATCTATACAAAAACCGTCCCTGGAGTGCATGATTGCTGGCTGCCACTTCCTGCCATATGCAGGGCAGCAGTTCTTGTGCTAAAACTGGGGGTGCCAGCCCCTTTAATGGCTCTGACCTTGTGCCTTTCATAGCAATCTAACATATAGAAATTTGCACATGAAGCTTTTTGTGAAATGGTAAATAGATTTGTGTGTGTGTGAGAGAGGAAATTATCTTCTTAACTGTGCATGTCATGCCACTTTAGGAACAATCTTTAGAGAATTCTTAGCATTTCAGACTTCTGGAAGCCAAAAAAAAAAAAAAAATTACAACTGATGCTGCAGATGTGCTTATTTTTTGGCAGAGGCAGAAGCAAGTGGCATAGGCCATTTCCACATGGCACTGCTATCATGTGATGGGACACATAGGCAGCAGTCCATGAGTCGTGTTTTCATAGGACATCATTGCAGTCCCACTGCCAAGCACCCTCACCTGTTGTGATCATAGGATATTTCATTAACAGAAAAAATCCATTAATGGCCCATGATCGTGCAATGCTCCCATCGCCGGCAGCCATGGGAACGGGCAGAAGTGCGATGTAGGTGCATGCACAGCATGGGAAAGAGGCTGGTTGTGCTGCAGAAGGAAGGTGTGTGTCACTCGCACTCCCTTCTGCAGGGAGCCAGCCAGGGGTAGAGGGGAGTGTATGCATTGTGCTCCCATCCTGGCAAAGGCACTGCTGGGATGATGCCGGGACCACGACAGAAGGAAGTAAGGTGAGAAATGGTCTTAGCACTTCCTAGAATGTTCCCTCTGTTGATTTCTCAACCAAAAAGCTGATATGCTCAGATGTGACTTGACTTCCTCCCACACACCTCTTTTTCATTCAGGTAGCCAGTGGTAGTAGAGCTGATATGAAGGTCACCCTAATAAAAGCTTCCTTGCCTTCCAAAGACTGTGTTTTGTTTATGGTTTCGAACACTAACTTTTATACAGCTTAACATAGACCACTGATTATTTTTTCTGTGGTACAGTAACACTGATGTCTAGTCATCCTAATACTAAGAAAATTTCTCAAAAGATCTTGGCTATATATTTCAATGTAGGTCTCTTCCAAAGGAAACTCTTTGCCACCATATTGCTTGCTTAATGCTTGTTCCTTTTAAGTGACAAAGTGCTCCTGCTCCCCAGCTTTATTTCCCAGAGTTGTGCTTTGCTGGCTTAAAAAAAATCCCAAACAAATCTGCCAAAAGAATGCAAACTCAGACAATATTAACAAAATATGCAACCCGGTGTGGAAAAAGTGGCCTAAACTTCTGTATCTCAGTTTAAATGGTTGCCCTGGATTTATGGTGGTGCACATATAAGATGAATGCCATTTTTCCTAACACAAAGCATTTCTGATTCTGAAACTATCAGCAAAGTTAATGCTCTTGGTGAACTTGTCCTGCTGGTGATCATTCTTGCATTCTCCATGCAATCTAATTCTCACCCGAGGCAATCACTGCCTGCAAATTGCACATTCTGTGCTTGATGGAGGACAGGGTGAGTCCTGGGTCATGAAAGAGGAATATTCCAACAAGAGAACAGCCCAGTGCATTCAAAACTGTCTGTGGTTTTAATGAAGACATTGAGGTCTACGTTTTGAACTGAGCCTTGAAATGGTGATTATTTTATCAATAACGAGTCTTAATGTGGGCTTGTTCACTCAAGGTTTATTCTTCAGCCCTCTTGTACTGGTATTTACTGGAGTACTTTTCATGTGAATGCATGAGGGTGTCTAATGATCTATTATTTTCACTTGTATTTTTGTACAGAGGAGGTCTCTGCAGTGTAACATTTACAAGAGGCTCTCTTCTGTCACTCAAGGCCTCTCTGCACTACACTGTTATAGTGCTATTATTCCACTTTCAACATCCTGTGGAATCTGAGGTTTATCGTTTACTGAGGCCAAAGAGCCCTCTGACTGAGGCTAAATGCCCCTCCCTGAACTGCAAGCCCCAGGATTCCACAGGCGGTTGCAAGTGGAATAATAACATTATAACAGTGTAGGGCAGAAAGGCCCCCAGTGACAATGAAGAACACTGTGAAAATAAGGATTTGTGTATCTCTGTCTATATAAAGCTCATGTCTACACAGTTTTAATCATGCAGGTTCTGTTCACCAACAAGTGAGCACGCTTTGTCTCTTCCTTATCTCACTGAGTGTGGATATGCCATATGTATAGAGTTTGGAGTAAATGAACAAGGACACTTGTTTAGAGATTGGACAGTCTCAGGCAAATGAGCAGTATTGCAATGGAGCCAGAGCTCATATTGTCAGAGTGCTAGGATGTATGTATTAACAGTGACAATGATGTCATTTGCCACCGTCACCTCTGTTTGTCTGAATTTAGTAGCAATCCTCACAGCACTTGAAGGAAAATACATTTTCTAAGCAACAATGTATTGCTGTGGATTTTCTCAATTGTAATTCAAAGGAGTGTGATGTGGCTTGGATGAACATCAAATTGCAGTGTATTTAGGGCAGGTGTTTGACCATGTATAGAATGAGAAGGTTGCTAAACAAACAAACAAACAAAAACAAACAGTGAGAATCATATTATAACAGTAAAAGACATTGGAAGCTTTTTGATTTTCAAAAAGATATCACACAAGGACCATAAGTAATCTTTAGTGTGCCTTTGGATTTCTTTAATACTGGCTATCTTTCCTTCCATCATGGAACCCACAGCATGCCACAACTTATTAATGACCAGAGAACACGACTGGGGTCACACTGGCCAGAGAATCTGTTTGGGGTTACACTGACTAGAAACGTGTTCTGGGTCATGAAAGTTCAGATAGGAATAGGCGGAAACCCCCTACTCTGATGGGTTTGTGCTAATCCATTCAGCACTTCAGGCTCTTGGTCTTTTTGAATACAATGAAAGATGAACTGCCCAGATTGGTGAGCAATCAGAGACCATCTCTCAACCTTACTCTATGGTGATCTTCCCTATATAGTCTATCTGACCAAAGCGTAAGAGATTGTCATGAGTCCTATCAATGTTTGTCACTCCAGAGTTAAGCAATCAGCCCATTTCAGACCCTTTTTTCAGTCCCATGGGAAAGCCATTATGGCTTTGTCAATGCACCCCTTCTGGGTGTGAAATAGGGTATAAAAACCCCAGCTAATTGTAGTACATAGAATGTAGTGTACCCCAGACTGCTGTTCCTCTGTGCTACCTTCAAATGCTGTTTGAGCCCCTCCAGTGCAACCTCAAGACTGGTAACTATCACCCTTCCCCCCTAAAGTATCTCTATCTACATTTCTCACCTCACTTTCCGTTAGCTTTGTATGATTCTTAAGAGTATCTCGTATGTTTGTCAATTCAAACAAAATACCTTTTTTAAACTTTAAGCGGAGTCTTCTCTATTGTTAATACTGGTATACATAGGTGAAAAGATCCTGCCATTACCCTCCTCTAGTAAACCTCCTTTGAGCTATGATTCCCACAAATTCTAAGGAGCTGCTGCCATTGTGGGTGGACCCCAACATCCCCTGCCTCTCAGGGCAACACTGTGTAATTTTGTGCTGTTTGCTGCAATTCCATCTTAAGAAAAGGCAATTTTTGGCAGGAAACCAGTGCACACAATGTGGTTCCAATCCAAATTCTGTCCCTCTATACCTGCAGTGACTTCAGTCCCCCTTTGAAAAAATGCCCCCCCAACACACCAACCCCAATCCTGGCACAGAAACAAGTCAGTGATGGATTTCAAAACATGAAACATTTTATTTCTTCAACGAGTGCATCTTTAGTCCCACTGCTACAGCAGCCCCGCGTTCCAGTGTCTTAAGGTACCCCTCTTATGAGATGTCCAGCCTCATGAACTGCGAATTTGTCCATCACATGAAGGAAGCTTTCCAAATCCAGAGAAATATGGGTTCCTCCTCTCTGTTCATGATTTTTAAAGCTATAACTATACAGGCATACTTCAGTAAACAAAGACTCTGACAAAGAAGTTCCATTTTACAAAGACCTTTTATATTTATCCAACTCTCCTTCTCTTCCTTTTTCTCTGCCCAGGGAAGAAAAGCTTAAGAAACACAGACTTTCAGCGTCCAGGTTGCAGCAGCATGTCTACAGTAAACAGGACAATAAACCCTGAGCTGGGAAAGAAAAGGATTCTATTGCAGTTGGGTGTGCCTGCCTAAAAGAGGAAAGGTAAAGAAAAGCTGCTTCTAAAATCTCTCACTGAGCATGGGTGAACAGCAAAACAGAGACTAAAGGGAACAACAAATAACACACCAGTGACCTCCAGCATGTTAAAAAAAATTGATCTGTAAGTTTGGCCACTAAAATGGAAATAATCATAACAAAAGTGAAGACTGATGTAAGTCATTCCTGGATGCATTTTGGAAGAAGCCTTCAAGTCGTCATTAGAAGATTCAAAATGTTCTGGAATATTTATACAAGGCTCCTCTGATCTGTTTTTTTTTTTGTCTTTTCATTTCACATATGCATATTGTTAGTTTAGAATAAAATGTTTGCGGAAACATCTTGACCTGTCCTCCTTCTTTGTGGAATAGAAACCTGTCTGTATTATTTGCATGCTATTTCTGTCACTGGTACCAACTTTTCTGTTAAAGAACTGATGCCCAGGAATGCATCTACTTTGATAACTGAGGTTTATCTGTATACTCTGCCCTCCCCACTGCCCCAGGTCACTACTTCTGTGGATGTGACTTTCTTGTCTACCAGCATTTAATCTCAATGTATCTGTTGGTCTGAAGATCTCCTGCCCCTCAGAAGAGTCTTCTCTCTGTCTATCTGACTCTTCCTTGTTGTCCTGGAGGTTTAGAGAATAGCTCCTCCCTCCCTCCCTCCCTTCACATCTAGGGTTGCCATAGCACAGCTCTTCAAATCTGGACATCAGATTTCCATATTGTGCCAATCTGGCACATTTTTTTTTAAATCATGTGTTGGCCTTCACCATGTTTATAGTAACAACTGAATTGAGAAAGCCAGTGTACAGTAATGCTGATAGTTCTGGACTTTGAAAGAGAGACTCATGTCCAAATCTCTTCTTGGTCATGGAATTTACCATGCAACTGGGCCATCATTACCTTTCAGCAAACCCAATTTATGGAGTGATAGGGTTGATGTGGAAAGTCATAGGAAGAGGGGAACCATCTAAAGTGGACATACACATCCCTAGTGCTGTAAAAGAAAAAAATAGCAATGATATTAACAATTTGTCATGCACAGGCACCAGTCTTTTTGTTGGACCACACCTACTCATCCTAGCTCATGCCATCAAAATGTCTCTCTCTGTTGCTTCTTACGTACCACCACCTTCACTGTTCACTACTACTCCTGTGCCTCAGCTCATGCCCTCAAAATATGTTCCTCCCTTGCTTCTTGCTCACTCTCTTGCCTCTTGTCCCCTTGCCACTTTCACTGCTCACTCTCTCTTCCCTCTTACTACTTCCCTTTCCTCACACCCTTGCAATGCAATGTCTAACTCTTTGCACTCCTCCAATTGCAATTCTTACTCTTCTCTTCCCTCCTACTCTTTCCTTTGCCTCACTTTGCACCTTTGCAATGGTTCCTTGCCTTGTTTCTTAAGCTCTGCCACTTACACCTCTCCTTTCCTCCTCTCTTCTTCATTTCATCTTGAATGAAACAACTGTAAGAACAAGTATACATTTCCACTCACCTCTTGGCTTCTATGAGAGTAAGAGATTAACTTTTTTAAAAATAATGTCAGCTTGGAATCAAGGCCAGATGAAGGTCCAAATGATCATTAGGCGGCATACCATGGTAAAATCCAACCGATCAAGTGGTAGGGTAACCCTCCTCAAGATCCACTCCTTCATGAAGCTTCTGGTCTAAATCCAATTGCTAAACCCAGCTAGAGTAGGCCCACTGAATCAGTTGGCTTGACATAAGTTTTGATTTACCAAGTTCTCACTGATTCAATGAGTCTATTCTTGTTTGGACTAGCTATTGGATTTAAGCCTCTGGTTCCACTCCCTAGTTCCCATGCCTTGCTTCAACATAGCTTCTAACACAGCCTAAGTATGTGCAATTGACTCATTTTCTTATGGTTCCACATTTGACTCTTCTTCCTCCCTCCATCCTTTCCTCTATGGTTTCCTATATGAAATTTTAGGCTATAGTTTTCTTGGGGCAAGGACTCCTTTTGCTGTCTATCATGGACGTGGCACTGTAGAAAATATATGTTGAAGTTGCTACAAAACCTTGGTTGTTTCTCCCTCATCACTTACTCACAGGATTCTAGGGAGTAAGCATTCTGGAGTTCAAGTTCAAGCTCACTACTTCCATGCCTTGTCTGTCTAGAAATAACACTGTCCTAGCAGAGATGCTCTATTAACATTGCAAAGGGGTGGGTTTGGGACAAAGACGAGCAACAGATAACTTTGCATGTTATTGCCATTCTACTGGTTATTTGTGGATGTCATTAAGGTTTGTAGTACTAACCATGGTCTCTGGTAATATGTTCTACAGGTAACCAGAGAGCAGCAAGGGACAATAAATAGTACCAACAAAAGAGAGAAAGAAAGAAAGAAAGAAAGAAAGAAAGAAAGAAAGAAAGAAAGAAAGAAAGAAAGAAAGAAAGAAAGAAAGGAAGGCAGAAGAAGAGAAGGGAAGAAAAATGTTGCACCAAAGATAACAAAGTGCAAGAAAATAAAAGCTGGTTGAATGGTACCATAGTCTTGTTCTTTAAAGAAAAGCACTGCAATGTTATCAGGCATAACCTCAAAAACTTTTCATATTACAAAAGATGCTGATGTACAATATTGTACCTGTAAGTGCTCTGTTAACACTATTAATGTCCTAACCTCAGATAAGCTTAGATGTAAACACCCCTCAAAGACAGGAAATATTGAAAGATATTATTTGCTTCTTTCAGAGAGACAATAATATAAAGTGCTTGTAAGATTCCTATGGTTTATATCCAAAACAGTTTTCTTGGTACTTAAAAAAAAAAAAAGAACCACCACTAAATCAATAATAATATTAGCTCTGTGTTCCACATCCTCTCCTATAGTCCATGAGCTCTGAGGATGCACACTTGAGGGATGCATACACATTACCTTGAATATGCCTCCACATGGTCTGTACGTTCCTTCCAGTGGTTATGAAAATTGTCTAAGAATAATATAGAATTACTTTGAGCCCTATATGAAGGGTTACAACTGCCTTTTTTTTTAAAAAAAAAAATCTTGCATTTAAAGTGGTTTTTAATCTTTCTAAAACAATAATATAGTAAATATATACCAGTAAGCACATTTCATATATTTTAAATATTTTCTCAGAGATTCAAAATGGTTATACCCTTATCAAGTGAAGAGCTTGGAAATAGTTGGGGAAAAGGCTAATTGCCCCCAACAAGGCTTAACAAATTAATTTGCTGGTGGAGAGATGCTTGGTATCAGAGCTTGTAAACAAGTAGCTAAATTTTAACTAGTTAATTGCTATTTCGTTTCCCCTCTCCATCAACAATTTTATTTAATGAATAAGGAGCACTTTTAAAGCAGTCAATAACAAAATGTACCATTTAATGTTTAAACCTACTGTTTCAAGCTCCATGTTTTATTGTATATAACTTTTGGGGACCTGGAGGTAGAAAAACAATTAAGAAATACTTTGTAAAAGTTAGATACATAATTAGATAAATATTAAATACGGAATACAGAGAAACAGAATGGGTCTCAGATAGCAAGGGGGATGGATAAGGTTACTTTATATCCACTTATCTGTCTAATTTATACAGAGAACACATCACACAGAGTGAACTGAGTGGAAGGAGAGATGAAAACTGTGGGAAGAAACATTGGCCTTGTTCACTGACATGGAGGGGACCAGATGTCATTGTCTTCTGTTTCTGACCCTGCCATATTTTCTCACTGTTTCATCCTTTTCTTGCCATAAAAATATGTGTTAAGAATAGTTACATGACACCTTCCAGCTGGTTGAAATAGAAGGCATCTGTCTGGAAAGACTGGCATGTTTCAGCAGGACAGCCAGCCACCTGGACAGACAAAATAATCATTCCTTTTCCATTCTAGTGGCTGATTTTTCTTGTCTCATTCAGCTGTATGCTCTAATTAAATCTGAGTGAAGCCAAGTAAAAAAAATATGATTTGGTGACCCCTCAGGGAACCTCCTTTTCCATCTGTATTTACTCACCAGCGCCAATTTCTGTGGTTACTCACCACAGGTATCTCCATAAGTCATACTTGTTGGAAAGGGAAGCAATGAGTTCTCTACCGGCGTATTCCATTGAGACTGAGGAGTTGCATTCTCTGGAGAATACTAAGGACAAGAAGATTTGACCTACCATAGTAGGACCACATTCCATACTGGAATCTTATGCACACTTCCTTGAGAAGTGAATCCCCAAGGATCTTCAGTGTCCGGAGGAAAGAGATATAAATCCTACACCAGTCCTTATAACTGTATGCTAATTCTGTGTAAGACTACAATGAGGCCATACCTTTGGCTTCCCTAGTTCTCCTGCATCTGATGAACTGCAAATCCTCTGTTCTAAAAATATCCAGATCCTGCACAATCAATACCATGTTTCCTCTCCCTTCTCTGATGACTGTTACAGTGCACTTGATGGGTCATCAACATTTAATTTTCTGGCTAATTGAAAATTGTGCAGTGATGTCAAATTAATGGAAAAGCATTCAAACAGAGAGCTTTTGGCTTAATTAGATAATTAACTCAATCAATACAGCATCAATTGTTATTCATATTAATATTTAATTTAACTGTAGGTGGTTTATTTCACAGTGCACACTCGGCTTGCAATACAATTTGTCTTCTTCCAGTTCATAGAATAATAAAAGCAAAATGAACCAGAAGGTCAAGTTAACTTCACTCTTTAACCCCCAAAACAGACACATCAGACAAATGAAAACGGATATATATTGCTCTCAGGTATTGCTTTAATTTCCTCTGGAAAACAAAGACAAATCAAGTTGTGCTCCTCCCAGAGTTTAGGTGCACGTATTGTTTCTGATCCTACCCAACTACAGTTCTGACTGTTACATACGCTTTGATTGGATTACCTTTTGGGGATAAATTAATCTTTTCCCCAGTAGCTTCCCATGCTTCTTTGCAGTACCCCTTTCATACAAGGAAAATTTTGGATTTACATAAATGACACAGTACCATACTGATCCAGCCCACTATTTTTTCTCTTACCCTTACCCCAAGAGTCATACTTGGAAGTCAGAGAGGGCAGGTGAATGCTTCATGGTCCTTTTCACACTGTAAAGTGATAATGCTATGATTCTGCTTTGGCTGCATCCTGCAGAATCTTAGGATATGTCATTTTCTGAGGCACTAAAGATCTCTACTTGAGAATTCTACATACCCCTTCATAAACTCCATTTTCCAATATTCCATGGGATGTTGCCATGGCGGTTAAGGTAGTATCAAAGTGTTATACATTCATGGGTTTGACCTTCACAAATTTGATTATTCACAAGGTGTGCATGTGCTTTCTCCCCATTATCCTCCTCCCATTCCCTTAGCTTTTGCCCAGGTGCATGTGCCTGCTTCCCTGTTTCTAGGCAAAAGGGAAGGGAATGGGAAAGGGGAAAGGGAACACTGTGCATGGAGAAAGAAGACATGCATGTGCCTTCCCCCCATCCCCTTGCTTTCATCCTGGTGTGCCTGCCTGCCTTCTCCACGCCTGGGCAAAAATCAAGAGAAAGGTGGGGGGGGAGCTGACTTCCTTCTCTGTACCCAGCTAAAAGGCAAATAGAAGCAGGAGGGAAGGCACACGTGCCTCACCCCTGTTCCTTTGCCTTTTGTTCAGGGGTGGAGAAGAAAGGCAGGTGCACCTGGGCAAGGGAATAGAGGGATGCACATGTGCCTTCTACTCATTCCCTTGCCTTTTTGCCTGGGTGCAGAGAAGAAAGGCACACATGGAATAATTTCAGAATAAATTTGATAAAGTACAACACAGCAGAGATGTAAAAGTGGCACTGGAATGAAGGGGCAAGGGAAGTGGCAGTCCAGTAGTCAGTATTACAGACTCCTCCTCCTAAAAAGTTAATTTCCTTCTAGCTTTCAAGAGTGGTGATTGGTTAGACCACTAACATTAAAACAAAACCTCACATAAGGAATCTCTGTGGGAGATAACTCCTCCTGAAAATTAAATATACTGGATAGTCTCTGTACTTGTAGCTATTTCTAATGACGCAGAGGGAGACAATGCCCTCACTGGATTTTGCAGTCCATACTTGAAGTCCTAGACTGAAAACATAAAACGGCGTTTAAAACGTATACTGTCTCTAGCCCTCTCCACAATTCCTTGTAGTACAAGGTTATTGATTTCTTAATGGTAGTACGTCATTGAAGACCATAGGATCCATATGAAATTAATCTGGGGTGGGGGAATGGTGGGTGAGAATATGGAAGCTTAAAGAATTATTTTAATAAAATCAGTATTAATATTATAATTATCCATATGAACAGTAACTTCAAACTTTCCATCAGTGTGCAATAAAGAGAGAGATGTGAAACAGGGCTGTTTACCAAGTAGGATGAAAGACCCACTCGAGCAGTTCCTCCTCTCTCTGAATTCTTTACATTATAGGTAATTAGAATTACTGCGTATCTTAAAGAATTAATAGAAATCCCATGTAATTTATTGAATCTATGTATCTCCTTATTTTCTTTTACCCCCCTCATTCCTTTCTCCTTTGGTGTTGTAACTGCAGACAGCAAGCCTCCAGGCAAGGACTGTTTTGTTTTTACAGACTGTAAACTGCTCTGAGAGACTTTTTGGTTGAAAAGTGATCTAAAATGTTGTAAGAAAATCAAGAAACAAGCTGTTCAGGTGACTACTCAGATAAATAATTGATGAAAAACTTTACCATCACCAAACTAATTAATGTGGAGTGTGGAGCTCCCTTTCCTAGAAAGGACCTTATGTATGAAATCTGGGTCTTAAGAGTTCAGCAGAGGTACAACAACAACAGCAACAACTACCTGTAATTGAGTTTTTAAATTTTGGGTCGAACCCTCTTAAAGCAAATATGCCACAGGCCTGGATTAGCATCTTTTTAGAGAATCCCCACCCCCATACTTTCCTAGGTAAGTCAAGTAATAGACGATAATTAATGCATTTACCTGTGTGCTTTTCTTTTCTTTTCTTTTCTTTTCTTTTCTTTTCTTTTCTTTTCTTTTCTTTTCTTTTCTTAGAAGAGCTTCTTACTTTTATTTTTACTTTTGCAATGGAAGCTGCATCTCATTATGTACTCTTCAAGAGGCACATTATTCTTTCATAAAGAAAGTAGTTATCTTGTTTATGGATTCTTGAATTCAGAAAGCTGAAAAACATTAAGAATTTATGCAAACACTTTAAATCAAAGCACTAGAAAGTTGAGTTTTTTTTTTATTTTGTGTGTGTGTGGAGGGGTCGCTTATCTTTTTTTATTTTCAAGCAACTTTTGTGAGTGCATACACAGCCATTCAAATTGCTATGACAGAAGTGAGCTAATGCTTACATTACAAGGTAAATTAATAGCTTGTGAACCAAGTGCTACATTTATACTGAGAACTCAGTTAGACCCAGAGTATGCCTTTACATAGAGATCCTGCTTTAAATGGCTCTCTATGGCAGCAGTCTCTGTTTGCAAAGTCATCCAAGTACCTTTGTTTATCAAGTAGATGCAAGCATTCTCTTTGTGTCACTGCATTTATTTAAAGGAAGGAGTGGTATTATCATGGGAAAAGAATTATATCCACATGGTGAGGTGGTGCATGTAAAGGCGGTTTTGTTTGGTGCCTCTGATGTCAGTGTGAGAAAGTGTGTGTGTGTTTGTGTGGTTTGACTCTGCCCTTGGATTCTAGTCCAGACATTAAAAGAGCTTTCCAAGTTATCACATGTATTTTGGGGAGGTAGGGATCAGCACCTTGGGTGGATTCTTTAAAGTTCAGACTAAAACCCAGACTGCCTCATTGACATTGGAACCATCATAAGCAATGTGAAAAATTGCAGATATCTTGCCCCAAATAATGACTATTTTATTCATTTACGTTCAATCCTCTGTCTGAGGATTTCGCGGCAGGGTACAATATAATCAGTTCCCTTGCAATTCCTTCCAGCTCTGTGATTCAATGAAAATAAGTCCCACATTGCCACTAATCAAGCTTCTAAGGGGAGGACATCCCACAGCCAGAGCACCACAGTGGAGAAGGCCCTCTTCAATGTCCTCACACAATGTATTGTTCCTAATTGTGAGACACAGAGGATGGATTAAGGGTGGAGACAAAATTTGTTTGGTTTGCATTTCACTATGAACTAATCTCCCCCACCTTCCAGTTATGGCTGTAATAAAGAGAATACAGATTGGGGTTGACTCTTTTTAAGCATCTGAATATCATGTTATCCTGTTGGAAATCTACAACCCCTTACAGCTCACCCAGTTGTGGGCCAGATTTCATAGGTTTGCTGATAAAATGGGAAGGATGAAGAAGCCAGTTCCAAACAATACAGACACAAGAAGTTTGTGGAAGAGTGGTCACTGTAGCAACAAGAAGCTATGATCAAGGCAGAAGTAGAATGGTCTTTCCCACTGTTGCTTGGAGAAATAGGATTGTATGGCAGAGGAATCATAGAAATATCTCTTGCTATCAGGATAATGTAAGTCTCAGCCACTGGCAACAGTGTAGCGGTTCTCCTGGCTGGCATAGTGCTGTTCTGTTGGCAACGCTGGATGTTCATTGGCTACCAAACTTTGTGTGATAGCTGTGGCAGCTAGTGGAGGGGCAACCATTGGTGCATCTATGGAGCAAGACTCTTTGCCATTGCTACTGGGCCTTCTGGTCAGTTGTGGTTGGTTATTTCCATGCCAGTGGGCAGAGAAATCTGCTCCAGATTTTAGTCTGACATTTACAAAGCCATTCAGGGCGCTCAACATATTTTGGGCATAAAGTCCAGCAAGTTGGATAGCTCCTTCAGTTAAAACTTGGAAAGGATTCATGGCTCCACAGGCATGCAAGCCATGAGATACTTCTACTCTAAATTTAATCTTAATGTTTGGGCTGGCAGCAGCCCCAGTTTCTTAGGAAATGAGCCTTGCTATGGGCACGCTGTAAAATAATGGACGGCTTACTGTTGTTTAAGATTCAGGGGATTGTTAGCAAGCAGCCAAACTTATCTTTTAAATTTTTCATTCGGCTTCCGCAAAATTTAGTTTTCATGAAAAGAAATAGTATTGGAGATTTTTTTTTTAAATGGTAGGTCTATACCCTGATTAAACTATTTTAGTTGATTAGTCACCTGCCTTGTAATGATTAGTCACCTGCCTTGTAATTTAAATATTACAAATATCTCAGTATAGATCCCTTTTGAGATGTTAAAATAAATGTGAATTAACTTATAATTTCATAAACAAAATCTCATTTTTTCTTCAAAGAGAAAATACTATCATTAATATTTTCTACATGGCATCTCCAAACCTTAGAGATAGAAGGAGCATGTATACAATGAAACATCAGAAGTGGAATGGCCATTCATTGCCACAGTCATAGGCCTAAATCCAGCTGCTAGTCCCAACTAAAGAAGATCCACTGAATCAACTGCTGAGTGGTAAGTTAACTAGATCACTGCATTTCGAAATGCTTCTGTGAGACAAGAAGCTATGCTGCTGGTGGCAGTGCTGCTGGTATGGTCTCCCATGTCTACTGGGGAGAGGGGTGACACTGGCAGAATATCTCTCTGAGACAACAGCAGTGGCACCATAACTAATGCTTGTTAGTACTGTACAGAAGGAGGCACAATAAGCCCCTTTTGAATGTCTTTCACCATGGAACCCTATCATGAGACAATCCAAAATGATGCACACATGTATAAATGAAACACACACACACACACACATGAAACAAGAGAAACAAATGCCAGAAGATGCAACTCCCAGATAGGAAGGCACTCAAAGAGCTACCGGGGAAGAGCAGAGGACAAGTAGGAGTAGTGCTACGGTTAATGATACAACTGGACTCAAGCTGAAACAATGTTCAGCTACTGACATGTTCAGAGGTGAAAGGAAAGTCTAAAAGCTTCATAACACAAATTATAGGAACATGGAATGGGAGAAGCATGAATCAGGGGAAACTAGCCATAGTAAAATAAGAAATGGAATATATAAACATTGCAGTCCTTTGGCTGAGCAAGCTAATGTGACATTCGGAAGCATATTACAAACATATGTTGGATAATGGAGAGCATCAAAGAATTTCTAAAGAAAATCAGCATATGCTTTATAGCAAAGCCATTGATTGTGTAGATCAGGAAAAACAATGGATTGTTTTTAAAGAGATGGGTGTGCCACAACGATTGATTGTCCTGATACATAACCTGTACTTAGGAGAAGAGGCAGAGTATGGAGAAATGAAATGGTTTCCAGTTACCAAGAGGATCAGGCAAGGCTGCATTTGATCATCCTATCTATTTCACTTGTGTGCTGAGCAAATCATGCATAAAGCAGAATTAGAGGAAGAAGGCATGAAAACTGGAGGAAGTAACATCAACAATTTAAGATATGTAGATGACACCATACTATTAGTAGAAAACAGCAAAGACTTAGAACAATTACTGAAGAAAGTAAAGGAAGAAGGTACAAAGACAGGTCTACAGTTAAACATTAAAAAAACCAAAATAATGGCCAGAGATGATTCGTATAACTTTGAAGCAGACAATGAAGACATTGAAATAGTTCAAGATTTTCCATATATTGGCTCAGTCATTAATCAGAATGAAGACATTAATCAAGAAATCAGAAGATACTAGAGTCATTTCTGCCCTACACTGTTATAGTGCTATAATGCCACTTTCAAACATCCTGTGGAATTCTGGGGTTTGTAGTTTACTGAGGCCCAAGAGCTCTCTGGCTGAGAATTTTAAATGCCCCTCCCTAAACTGCAACATTCCATAGGATATTGAAAGTGGAATCATAGCACTATAATAGTCTAGTGCAGAGATGGCCTTAGTTTCTAAACGGAAAATTATGTTTGTGTGCTCTTGCTCCCATTTTCTCTTTGTCTTTCTGTATGCCATAAGGTTGCCATCCTGTTGCACTCTGATGTTCCTTGGCCACATGTGTCCTGATTTCCCTCTATCAAATGTTGGAGGGCATGATCATATCTCCAATAAAAGTATTCTAGAGTCAAAACTCTGCAGCTTAAAGGCAACACATTATTAGTAAGGTTTAATGAATCTTGTCATATACATTCTCAGCTGTGTACTTGAGTGAGAGATAAGGACAGATCTTTGGTGTTTAGGCTGTCTTTTAACTTTCTGAGCTGCATATGAGCAGATTGGTTTTATAATGCGAACAGACAGAAACATGTTCAATGGGCAGAAAAGAAACCGGCAAGCTGTTCCACAATGTTATATTTATAGAGAGGATGCCCTGTGAGCCACAGAATGAGTGCATAATGGGTAGCTGGAAACAGGGGAATCAATCATAGCTGAAACAACCATGTTAGTTTGGTTTAGTCTGTTGGGATTCTACTGTTGCATCCCTACTGTTTTGGTGTTTATTAATGCAAAGCATTGTTTTCCTCAGATGCTATCTAGCCATTGACCCAGATGATCTGGGGAATGGGGAAAGCAAAGGTGAAAATGAAACTCAGGCCTTTTCCTTGTAAATGCTTTCTAAAGGATGATGATACAAAAATCCTCTTTGCTTGAAGGAGATCATCAAAACGTCTCCAGCTGCTAGCCTGCCAAGGTGGTTACTGACAAGACTGCAAGTTAACACTGACATGAATGGCAGCAATCACATCACATTATTAAACCAATTGTTTACTGAGGTTATTAGCCATGGTTATAACTTGGCAGAAAAAGACACTACCATTAGAGTTATCTCTGTATCTTCAGATGCAAGTGAAGAAAAGCAATGAGCCTTGTTTTCCTTATTTGCTTGGCCCCATCGATCACACAGTCAAACCCAAATATTCTTGTCTCCAGCTCTTAATATTAAAATGGATTCATCACTTTCCTCTAGAGTCCTTTGAAAAGTCTGCTCAGTTAAGCTACTATGGGAGAAATCTAGGACAAAAATAATGCCTTCATAAGAGTAGTTGCATACAACCAAGGTTACCATAAAGTGAATGTCTCTCCCACCCCCGCCTCTCTCTCTGAAACACAGGGTAAGAAAAAGAAGATATGTCACACCTGGCAAGAGCCAGCCATTGCATTCAGTCTCCTTGATTTGGAGCAGGAGAATGTCAAGGTTTCTTTTTGATTTTTTAAAGGTGCACAAGTATGTGAGCTCACTGAGAGGATATGGAAAAGCAGGAGGGATGAGGAGGCAAACAGCAACAGATTTGAAGAAATATCTTCCATTATCTAATCATTTTCTTCCCCCCTTTTTTTGCGCAATATCAAAGAATTTCCAGAGAAAATATTATAGTTTGGGAAACCTGCCTGAGTCATATACAATAGTCAATGTTTCGCCTTGTATACAGCATATTTTACAGAACAGCAAGGAAAAGAACATTTAATTCTGTGTGAGAAAAATCTTACCTCATTTCTCCTGAAGACTATTGTGCTCTCTGGTTTAGATATGAGCTAGAAACTTCCAGCAATACTTTCATGCCAGAGTCACGAATAAAATAAGAGTAGACGGTCAATTACATTTCAAAAGAGGCTGTCTATAGTACAGCATTAGCTGAATTTTCGTTGATGAGAATAATCTGATGTCTGTTCTAGTGAATAAACGTACTGGTGTACATTTGTACTGGTGAATAAATGGGGCCTGCCTGGCTTTTCTCAGGCCATTTCTGCACAAGTCCGGCCCCTCCCGAAATGGCAAACTCGAGGATTCCATAGGAGATTGAAAGTGGAATCATCGCGCTATAACAGACTCGTGTGGAAATGGCCTCAGAAAAACTGCTCTTGAAACACCCTGGATTATAGTATGCAGGAGGAGAAGGATCACCACCAGAATTCTCGACATCTCACCAAATTATCCTTCTAAGAACTCTTTGGGGAAACAGATGACAATTAGAACATTATCTATAGTGTATGTATGTTCACTGTGGTTTTATTTATGCAGACAAGACTATAGACAGTTGTGAGCAACTATGGTGAAACAGGGCAATTTCTACCCAGGTCTCCCTTGTGGGCCACATTCCACACAGTAACCTCAAATACAACCATCTTTCTCCACAGTCCTTCTTAAAATGACAACAGGAAATGATGTAATGTCACTTCCTGTTGCTATTTTGAGAGGTATTGCTGAAGAAAACAGATATTTACTACAGGGTTTTCAGGTACATGTGGGAATGGGGCTATTTCAGGTGTTTCATACATTAAGGGGATTTCTGCATGGTTTTGGAGCAAAACTAGCCTCCAAATGTCAGGTTCAGGGACTTGTGAAATTTCAGGTGATTAGGTGCTTCTGGAGCCATAACAGTTGGGTCCTATAGTATAGAAAATTCCTTACTTTCTTCTAGTTCATCAGTATTCTGTTTGCATCAGTTTGTCAGAAAGAAGCTTCTGGAAGCCTGATGGCCATGCTCTACTGTTTACCTCCAGCAAATGGTAGCCAGGAATATATCATATGGACTGAACTGTCATCACTCACCTTCTTGAATCTGGAGAACTGGACCCAGAGGAGTCAGATTGTCAGGAGTTTATGGCTCCAGAGAATGCTGCCCTCTCCAAATCTGAAGAGCTATGTACTGAAACAGGTGGGAGGTCTTCTCCTCAGCAGGATTTGGCAGGTGCTGAGAATGTATGCCCTTCCTTTGAAGTTTGCCGAAGAGATAAGGAGAGGTTTCATAGATCCCAGTGTCTGTTAAATAGGAAACACTGGGTCAATAAACACCTGATGGCCAAAGGTAGCAACCTATAAATCTCACAGCAGCTCTTTGGAGCCTTGGTTGGTTGCAACTATTCTATCTCTGTGACTGGCAGTCACTGGCAGTGATCTTGACTTTTGGACTTACTACAACTAATGTTTTGGCATCTTCCCACTCTTCAACTCCATTTATCTGGACTACTGAATTATTCCCAGATTGGCTAAGGACCTTGTTTCTGTTCCTCCCTTCATTTTGCTGGATTAAGTGTGAATGATAGTTCAGAATAATGTATAAAAAGTCTGGCTGGTTAACACCAAGGCTCATATCTAGTTTAGCATCAGGTTTCTCACATTAGCTAACCAGTTGCTGCTGGGAATCCCACAAACAGAACATGAATAGCTATTTCTCACTGTTTTCTTCCAGCAATTGATATCAATACCTCTGATCCTATAGACAACATGTCTCTTATCCTGTGCTTTCCTCTTTGAATTTGTTTCACTGCCTTTTAAAACAATGAAACTGCCCATGTAGGTGGCCATCACAGCATCCTGAGGAAGCAAGTTTCATAGTTTCATTTAAATCCAGGTCATTAATGAGTAAGGGCTCCTTCAGATGGCCAATATTCACAGTAATTGCGGGCTGCCAGAATCCTACATGACGTGTTATATTATGTATTTTATGTATACCTTGTTGTATAACAGAAGCAGTATGAAATCCCTTTCTTGAATTATGAAGATGCATAATGGAACACTGGCAAGACTATCTGATGCAAACTGGGACTATTTGCAATGTACCTCATTACCCAATGCATGTTGGTACACACTGCACAAATATGTGCATTGTTGCACAGATGTATGTTGTACATGGATGTTCATCATGCAGTGATGCTCATTGTAGATGGCTCTGCTACGTAGTATAACAGCAGCCCTCTGTTGGATATGGACGTTACACAACTGTGGAATTCTAATCCCTGCAGACAAAGTCTACTTATGAGGAGTTAAGGCCCCAATAGCATTCCAACAGTTGTTTTTGCTCCTACTTCACATCAGAGCTCATTCATTCCCATTCTCAGGGTTTTATCTTTTTCTTTATTTTTTCTCTTTTGACTTGAACTGTGGCATGAGCTCATTGGACAATAATACTTGGTAAAGGGGGGCAAGAGGAAAAGAGGATGAGTGCATCAGAGGTGTGTTGATTCAATCATGGAAGTCATAGCTCCCAGTGTACAAGCATGAGCAGGGCTGTTGATTACCAGTTGCTCATTCACAGAGTCACCATTAATTGACCTGACAGGAGAGAATAACAATGAAAAATTCAGTTCAGTTCATTTTTGAAAATCATAATTCACCACTTTCAGAAATGAAAAAACCAAGGTTTAAGCATTTTGAATGCAGGGAAAAGTGAGACTGACAGATTTTTTCCAACCCTAGGATTGCTGTGTTGGATTTTGGAGTGAATTCTGCATTGTGTCTTCCTCCACTTTTTGCTTTTAAAGAAGCCGAAGCAGCTACCCCTTATTGTCTGCACCATCCAGTTGTGCCTGATGGCTTCCATGATAATGGGGTGGTGAACCCACCTCAGGTTTTAGCCCCAAAGTTAAGAGAGCTATCCATGTTGCTCAGCCATATCTCCCAAATAAGTTCAGTACCTTGGAAAGTTCCTTTAGAATTCAGCCTAAAAGTCATAATAGGTTCATCATCTCACTTACATGTCACCAGCTACCTCTTGCAAAGGCAAAAGTAAGTAAGTTTCTTTCCCCTACAGTGCCTGCAACTGAACATATTCAGGGGTAGATGTTTTGGCCACACAGCAAAATAAAGCAAAATCAAAAATCCACAAAAGAGCAATAATTTTATTGGCCAACCAAAATGCACAAAACACATCATGCAAGTTTTCAATGCTCCATTGGCTTCTTTATCATAGTTTCTGTTTTTTTTGTCTCAAGTCATTTCCAACTTATGCTGACCCTAAGGTGGACCTATGATGGGGGTTTCTGAGGCTGAGAATGCATCATGTACCCAGGGCCACCCAGCAGGTCTCCAAGGTTGTAGTTCAGTGCTCAAACCACTGCATCAGGCTGGATACCTAACTTCTTCGTTGGGCAATTAAAAAATCATATGAGAAAAGAAAAGTGAATCTGGCTGTCTGGGTTGGAGAAACTAGAATAAGGAAAACCTGAGAACCAAACTAAGGAGGAAGGAGAAATGGGAGAGGGAGAAAGACACTCTTGGTGCCTGTTAATAATGTAGAGAAAAAGTAGGAAACGGGAAGAACAAAGGAATGAAAAAAATGGGTGACGGAGAAGAGGAAGAACTAAACAGAAGAGAAAAGGTACTACCAAGAGGAAGTAGCCCAAGCCTCTAGCCCAGGCAAAGCTGGTTCCAATTGGAAAAGTATTGGGAAGGAGAAATAGTCTAGACTGGGAGCAGAGTAGTGGGCTTGAACTCAAGGAAAGCTGTGTGCCTTTGCTAGTAAATTATAAATAAAATGATTTTTTTCTGAATTAAAACAAATGCTATTAAATATAAAGTATGTCAATATATGTGCCAGACAATTATATTTCCAACAAAACCAATTATCTCCACCACCCATTTAATTAATGTCACTTGCTTGGGATGCTCTTCACACTGAAAATGAATCATGACAAGACTAACATAACAGGGATTTGTATTTCATAGCACGTTAATAAATGTTCCAGTTTTCATTTGGAACTGGTAAATACTGGTAAAGCCATCAGTAATATAGTTAATGACACGTAAATTCTGTCTCTCTGCAAAAAATTTGGAGAGGCAAGGATCATGAACCAGTTCTTTAAACAGATAATTAAACTTAACATTTTGAAAGTTACCAGAATTATGTAATAAAATTTAGACATTTTAAAGTTGCCCCCAGTGAGGACATAGATGGAAAGATGGATAGAAAGATGAGGCATGTATAAAACAAATGCCATTTATTTCATTTATTTAAGAAACAATAAAGGAAGTGCTTGGACCAAAGGACCTTACATGTTTTAGAACTTTGTGACTATTTGCTAGAGTTATGCATAAGAAAAAGAATATTCACCACAAAACCAGTCTTGCTGGCTCAAACACGCAGATGCTTGAAGGCTAAAATAGAGATAGTGCTTTCTCCTCTGCTCTTATTCAGAAGGCCACCTCACTTCATTTCTGAAATCTTGGGCATCCTCTCCATTGATCAGGATGTCATCTGGACTTGATTCATCCTCATGCAGTAAAGCATAAACTGTGGCATTTCTGCATGATGGGGCTGTGCCGTTTCTGGGAAAAGATGGCAGCGGTCAGCAGGTCATGCTTCCACATGATGTCATTGCTGGCCCGCTGCTATTCCAGTCCCAAGTGTCATGCTTGCACAGTTTTTGCAAAACGGAAAAAAAATCCATTTTGCACCTGAGATTGCACAGTGCTCCTGTCCCTCCCAGCTGTGCGGAAGCCACAGAAGTGCAATGGCGATGCTTCCTTCTGTAGCACAGCAATAGAAAGTGCTTGGCTACACTGCAGAAGGAAGAGGCGGTGCCATTGTGCTCCCTTCCTCATGGAATGTGCAGGTGTGTAGAGGAGCATTGCTGGCGCACTCCTTTCTGGACTCAGGATTGCAGAGCAATGACACAGAAGAGCGTTGTCATGCAGAAATGGCCTTCATTTTTTTAATATCTTCAACACAGGTTACTGTGTGATAGCGAGCTTTTTGGTGTTGTTAGTCTCAAAAGAAAAATTGGCTGACTTTGAGAGTGGTTTGTGTGCACCTTTTTAAAAATTGTTGCATATGGGAAAACACACAACTGTTGTCTTTTGTTGCTCAAACTAGTCAAAACAGCAACATTAGAAGGGGGTTGTTTGGGTCTTTGTGATCATTCAGTTCTGTTGTGCTTATCTGCCTTTTGCTCAGAGCCAGGAGTTTTATGCAAACTGTATTTTGTGCAAATTGTGAACCATACCAAAGTCTGGAATCCTCTTGGTTATTTACACTGGTGTCAGGGTCACTTTTTTCCTGCTGTTATTGCTGTTTCTGTCAAGTCATCTTTGACTTATGGCAACCCTCTGAATGAGAGAGGATGCCTAAATAATCTGAAGACTCCAGATCCCATCTAATCTTAAAAGCTAAGCAGAATCAGGTCTGGTTAGTACCATGTACAGCACCATGTACTGTAGACTATATTTCAGAAGAAGGCAATGACAAATTCATTGTGAGTATTCCTTGCCTAAGAAACCCCTGTGAAGTTCATAAGGTTGCCATAGGTTGACCGGTGACTTGAAGCCACATATATGCATACACACATGAAGGAGAAACCTTTAACAAACCTTGCTGTTAGCAGCCTTGTGGAGGTCTTGCAAATTCAGGGCTGTGGCTTCCTCTCTCCTTGATTGACTCAAGAGCCTCTTAGATCAGCATAGGTTGCTTTGACCTGAGACATAGCAATGGTAAAGCGACAGCAACAAAATCTGTCCTCTCATGAGATAAAGCTGCCCTGTCAACTCATGAGTGCCTCAGGAGCTGGCCGGATAGCTTTATGTCTTCGCACTGCTGTTCTTCCCATTATTTCAATCCCTGTGACCCCTCTCTCTCTGCCATTCTGCCTCCACTGCTGCCACCACCTTTTCTTCCTCTGGTGTAGTTAATGCTGGCAAGTGGGATCTTGGTCAAGATCTCTGGGGGGGGGGGGCAGAAAGTTTCCCAAATCCTCACATGACATAGGTGTGCCTTGCCAAGCAGAACAGATTTGCAGAGTGCTTCCTCCAGTTTCAGGACAAGTACTAACATGTTTGTATTAAATCATGACAGAGCTTTAATGTGCCACATCAAAGGTGAAGATTTTTAAAATATAGAATTAATTTGTTGTTCAGTTCATTGCTCAATTTGTGATATTGTTACACCTGAAGACAGCAGTTTGGAGTACTAGAAGTGACTGGCAGTGAGCTGAAGTAGTAAGAAAGTGAATCGTCAATCAGAAATAACATCTTTACTATTTAATGATGGAAATAAGCAATCTTGAAATCCTTGCTGTAACATTTTCATGAACCAGAGGGAAAAATAATTTTTAATGCATTATTTTCAAGCTTTGCTTTGAACGGAGAGATATTGCACTGAATGATGCAGGCAGGTGGACAGTGGTAGCGGCAGTGACATCCACAGGACTCGGCTGTAAATCAGTTGGGGTTATTTCCCTCCACCCATAAAATTAATATATTGAATGCTGTAAAATGCTGTCTTTAAAGCCTCTTCTTTATGTAACTTTCCTTGGGCTTCTTAGAAGGGAGGGAAGAGAAGCAAACTAATGGCAGGTTCTTCCCCTGACCTGTGCACCCTCATTAGGAGGGAAGGCTCCAGGTCTGAGGGCCAAAATGCCCTCTCTTTCCCCTACCTTCACCAAGTCTTTCTCTCTTTCTTGCTACTCCTCTTTTTCCTGTTTCTGAGTCTTGATAGACTTACTAGGCAGCAGTTGACCTGAAGGGCAGCAGGAGAAATGGCCCAGTACACAGTGCAGAAGGTAATAGAATTGTGATGAGGCAGGCTGCATGAGAGTGATTAACAGGCCTCATGTTGTGAAGAGCACCAGGTACCAATGGCTTGCTGCTTGTAACTAGTGGCCTGGCATGGGGACAATATTAAAAAATATTTGAAAAAATGCTAAAAAATGTGTTTCTCGAGAGTTGAGAAATGCTGGTGAGAAGAATCCTGAACTAATCAGAATATTTGCAGTTTGACACTTACTTATTTCAGTGGAAGAAATTTATTCTGTACAAAGTTTGAACACAGTTGTTTTGCATAGAAAATTTAGCCTATTTCTGTCCAGAAAATGATGTTTTCTGCAAAAAATAATGGCATGTGTTTTTAATCCGGTATAAGTCTGAAACTGTAAATAGTCTTTCAAGGCTATGCAGTTTTCAAAGACATTGAACAGTGCGGAACAAAATTGCTAAAATTACTTCTTGCTGGCTTTGAAAAGAATATTAGGAAAGCATTACATCCCTGCTAATTGCTATCTGAATCCCTCCACAAATTGTCTTGGCATAATGTTGCACCGGAGGGATGCACCATCAAGGTTGGAGACCTATGGACATTATGGGAGAATAAAAATGTGAGCTTGCTCCCTGAACTTCATGTCATTAGCCACAATCATAGTGGGCACACCTGGGACCCTGGCTTATATCCAATCATGCCTCATGTTGATGATGGGCCTGTTTAACAGAGTATGAACAAGAGACCTTGTGAATGTGGGTTCCCTGTGTGTCTTCTAAACAATGCCTGTACATTGAGGAGAAGTGTACCATTTCAGTGTTTTCCCCATGATGTGTCTCCCTAGCACTTGTTGTGGAAACCTGAGATCTATGGTTTAGCACTTGCTGAATAGACTTCATCCATTCCTGACCTTTCAACAGGTGGAGATCAAAGTGCCAGTGGATATATTACAGGCCTGCACACATCCCAGATTTAATATGGTTTAACCGGTGAAATATGATTTAATTTATAAAATCATTAATTGGCATTGATATAAAATGGATCCTGAGATTACTGTAAGGCAAGGCTGGTCAGAGAAAAAACATTGGCTGAACATGTGTGCTACAACATAGGTCAGCAGATATCCCCTAGGTGCAGCCAAGGTTATTGTCAGGTTAATCACCAGTTCACTCCAGAGATAATAGGCTTAAGCTGAAGATCTAACATCTCTGCCACTACATAATAGCAAGAGGAAATTCCCACCAAACCACTGTTGTTTCAGCCCTTTTTCTTAGCTCCTGGACATTTTCGTTCATTGTTTCTTTACCTGTCAACCGTTAGAAAACCATTATCACAGTCATTAACTGTATGTCATCTAACACTAAGACCATCAACTCTAGCCAGACCCCATTTTCATACTGCAACTCTCATTTTTTGCTTGGTCAGAGAACCATTCACACCCTTGCCGTCCAGGCAGATTTTGAATATAAAAACCCTCCACTTTGAACAGTCAGATACAGTATCTTGTTTGCTGTTGCTCTGATTCCCAAACGAATACTGTCCTCAGGCACAAATCTAAACCATATCGCTTCTCTCTTCAGTGCTCTCTGGATTAGTAATTATCACCCATTCCTTAAAAGTCTGCTATGAACAACTTTCCTTCCTTTATCCTTTGGTTAGCTCTTGTGTGAGTGTGTGAGTGCTTGAATCTTTGTGTCTGATCAAACCTTTTTCACTAAATCATGTTTTAATTTATCTTGGACTCTCTGGCTGGTTCTTTCCTGCGAGGACGTCATAAACATTGGTGGAAGGTCTTGTTAGGTTACCCCCCTCTTGCAGGCCTCCTAATTGAACTAATTAATTCCCCATTGTCACATGGAGGTACAGGCATTGTGGGTGGACCCCTGCATCACCCACATTTTGGGGTAACAAGATATTGGCTTGAATCCTATTGTTACTAACAACTAAAGTAGATGCACTAAATCAGTGGGATTTACCTGTATTGACTCTCTGTTCAATAGATCTACTCTAGTAGTGTTGCTTTCGCTTATGAGTAGCTTTCACTTATCAGTATCCACTAGTTCATCACATTTGCTGTGCATCTGGAAGGCAGCCTCTGGACACTTATACACACCTGCAACCACAAGCCACAACCCCATTTTCTGCTTCACATTCACACACACAGTCATACATCTGTTACCCCAAAATGTAGGTGCCACAAGGGCCAACCTGCGATGCCAGTACCTCCTTGCAAAGGTGGAGAATTAATTAGCTCAAAATCAGGAGGCTAATGAGAGGGGGCAACTTAGTGAAATCTTGCTACCAATGTTTACAGGCTCACACAGGAAAAGAATCAGCCAAAGATTTAAAATTAAGCTAAAAATGTGTTTTTATTGGGGGAAATTTACTCATGCATGCACACAAGATACACACAGTGACACATTCACACAAGTAACTAACTGAAAGATAAAAGGGATGAAAAATTATAGAGAGGCTGAGGGTTTTTCGGGTTTATAATTATCAGTCCAGAAGAATAGTGAAGAAGTTGAAATGTGATTTAGACCTGTGTTTAAGGGCAGACAGATCAGGATTCAAAGTGACATAGTGGAGTCCAGCATTTCATCTGACTGCAACGGACTTCGCAAAACTAAGGGTTTATATACTCAATTTCACTCCCTGAAGGGGTGTGAGTTAATTGCTCTCCCAGCCTGGTGGACAATGGGAGTTGCAACACAGACAATGGGATCTGGAATGGACTCATTGGTTTCAATGTCTTGGTTGACTGGAGGTTTGTGAGCCAGGCTCAGTAAGAAATGCACACAGAGGGGTCCTGGCCTCTGTATCTGGGCACCTTATTGTTTTCTGATGTTGGCAGTTGATAGGATTAGCTCGGAGCCATTAAGTCAGGCTTCCTTGGCTAATTTCAGTGAACTTTTGACCTGGTCATGCTGGGGTTACCTCTGACCTACTCCCAGCCAGTGTCCCTTTCTTCCACATGGCCTTACCAGCCATAAGTATAATTTATATTTTATGCCAATTAAACATATCTGCCAATATATTTTGCCAATTAGACCATATCAAAATGTGGGGGGTGTATGGCCTGGTAACACATCAGGGAACAACCATAAGGGAACATCTCACACCGGCTCCACTCCACCAGACACTCTCATTTCATTCATGGACACAGTCCGGGCTTCAGTCCACAGGGATCCACCAAGTTTCCATCAGCTGGCTTCTGCTAGACCCGTCAGAGGACAAAGTCAGGAATTTCTTCCTGCCGGGCTGCAGCCAGCAAGGAAGGAGAGAGGTCAGGAAAATTTGGGTAGTCCGAATATACCAAACACCAGGAAAACACAAGCCAAGTCAGGTCAAGGTGCAGTTCAAAGGTTCAGGAGGCAGAGATCCGTCCAGAGGGTTTCAGGGAACAGGAGACACAAAGGTTTTGAGGGCTTGCTAATAATTTGCTGCAAGCAAGGAGCAGCCACGCCAGCAGACTTAAATACCCCTTGTGAGTAGGTGCTGCTTGTTATTGTTTCCTCAGCTTAGTCCAAGTGCAGGGGGTGTTTGCAGGTTGACTTGCTCAGTCACTGGCTTGGCCCCCTTCACAATCAGTTGCTGCTCAATCACAGCATCATCGTCTATCACAGACATCAGCCAGCTTCTGGTTACAGGACTCCACTAGCTTTGGGCCCTCAGACTTGCCACTTACTTGGCAGGTCCACCTGCTTTCACTGGGAACTTGTCTTCTCATCCTGTCACCTGCATGATCCCCTTCCTTCCATCTGCCAGTTTGACTCTTCTGCCTGCCATCCACCCTGGTCTCTGTGCTGGACTGCTCTGAAGTCTGCCAAGTGAATAAGTCTTCTTAAGCTGTTGCCACTGGGTTGTCACAAAGTCCCAGGAGCAGGAATTACCAGGATAACATGAATTTCAGGGATTGATGTCTAGTGATGCCGAGAATCCAATAAGCTCAGGGATTTTACCTTCCTGGTTGTCCTTTTGATTTTGACACAATACAAACACAATCCTAAATAAGAAAGGAGAGGTGCAGTTGCTCAGTCTTAACCTCTGAGTTAGAGAAAGCATTTCAGGTCTCCTCCCTTAGGAGAATAAAAAGAGACAGGTTTCAGGATGCTGATAAGATGGCCTTAAAAATGCTAAAAACTCATGGTCCTTCTGTGGATTTTTGTTGGATGCTCCGTAGTTTTGCTCTTTTTGCTTCTCTTAGAAGACTTTTTTTTCCCTTAGTTGATGTCTTTGGGACTTCGCTAGCCTAGTGAGGTCTATGTGGGGCTGGCTATGCAATGATACTCTGCTCAACCACTGTGAAGATTAAATTGGTGTGACCATTTTATATATGTTGTTACCTGTTTAATTCTAGGACTGTCCTTTTCTGTGAGTCTTGTTTTTGTGAGTAGAACTTTCAGAGCAGGCTATTCTGAGATAATATTGGTCCTGTGACTTTGAAAGAACATCACATTATATTGAATTGAGTCCTGAATTAGGCCTTTATCCTGCTGTGAACAGACATATTTCTTCCACAGAAAAATGGCCATTTGACATATACATTTTTAACCATATCCTGAGATATTTCTAGATGGAGCTCCAATCTGAGTAAACATGTTTAAGATTTATACTCTTTATATTTTAAGACCCTTAAAGATTAGGAGGGAAAATTTTTGATCCCCAGATAACATTAGACTGCAGTTACCATCAGTCCTGGTGAACATCGCCAATGGTGGGGGGTGATGGAACTGAAGTCCATTGATTGCACTTTATTAGTGTTCCTGTCAATAACAGCCAAGTAAATGTTCCTTCTTCACATGAGCTATCTCCCAACTCCAGAATTTAGAAAGGCTACTATTTGGACTACACATCCCAGAATCCTCCAGTCATACAGTCATACATTTTTCAGCTGATTATGTATCCCAGGTCTAAGATTCTTTTTAGAAATAGCAACCACAGATGTGATCTGAATGTGCTGTTTGCTGTAGTTCCAGGTTTTGGTAGAAAAATATCACAGGGAAACTAATGCAAACAGCATGGTTCTTATCAATGAGATAGCTGCAGTCTCCACTGAAAGACACACAGACTAATGACAATCCCAAGCTTAGGACAGATTATTCCACATGTAACACCTTGTCACTTCCATGGGGATATGCTAGAGACTACCAACAAGATTTTGGCCTATGCTTTGCTCTTTCTTCACTTTCCATATTATGAGGGAAGCAATATCAACTCCCTAGTAGTGAGATTTTGAAGCTCTTGCCTTGGCTCCCTTTGAGGAGGAGATAGGCTAACTAGTGTGCCTACAAAGCCTGGTTTGGGGCACTGGTTGCCTAATTAGGCATATCACTGGTGAGAGGTCTAACCCTGGGCTACAGGCACCTAAAGCTAATGCAAATGTTACATGAACACCCAGTACTCCATCCGTATCCTCCTGATTTGGTAGCAACAGTCCCAATTAATCTTCTTGCCATCCCACTTTTCAGCTGCTTCTAAAATGTTCCAGTTTTTCTCTCCTGCTCCCACTTCCCTCTTTGTTCTCCATTTATTTCCATTGCTGAAAACTGAATTCAAAGTGCAAAAGTAGTTTATATTCAATTAATTCAGCAGAGGGGAGAGTAAACAAGTGAGTGGATTCTTGCTTTTCCTAATCGGCTCATGCAAAAGCAAATCGATACAGTACCTCCTAGCTTATGTGCTTTTCTCTTCAATAACATTGCCATCTTGACCGCACACCGATTGCTTGACTACACATGTCCCTGTTTTCATTTGTGAAATGTTGGAGGGCATTTTGGTGTGATATTACCGGGGTACATGTGACAGGTCCCTATTTTTCAAGAAGGATCACATTCTTATGGCCACATCTACACATAAGTTATCTAGAGGGAGGTTAGAATTCAAAAGTTCCTGCAAGTCGGGAATCTGATAATTTTCTGATAATCTGATCTCTCTCTCTTTTTTTGATAGAGTTACAAGACTGATAGACAAAGATAATGCTGTGGATATAGCATATCTTGATTTCAGTAATGCCTTCAACAAGGTCTCTGCAAGCTAGTAAAATCTGGGCTAGACAATGCTACTGTTAGGTGGATTTGTGACCAACGAAACTCAAAGAGTGTTCATCAATGGCTCCTTTTAATCTCAGAGAGAAGTGACTAGTGGGGTGCCACTGGGTTCTGTTCTGGCCCAGTGCTATTCAACATCTTTATCAATGACTTGGTTGAGAGACTAGAGGGCATTCTCATCAAATTTGCACATAACACCAAATTAGGAGGAGTTGGTAATACCCCAGAGGACATAATCAGAATCCAAAATGACCTGAACTGATTGGACTGCTGGGCCAAAGCTAACAGAATGAATTTCAACAGGGAGAAGTGTAAGGTACTACACTTGGGCAGAAAAAACTGAAATGCACAGATATAGGATGGGTGACACCTAGTTGGACCACAGTACCTCTGAAAGTGATCTAGGAGTCTTAATAGATCACGAGCTGAACATGAGTCAGCAGCAGCTTAAAAAGTCAATGAATTTCTAGGCTACATTAATAGGAGCATAGTCAAGGTCAAGTGAAGTAATAATATTACTCTAGTCTACTTTGGTCAGATATCACTTGGAATTCAGTTCTGGGTATCACAGTTCAGGAAGGATATTGACAAGCTGGAACATGTCCAGAAGAGAACAACCAAAATGATAAAAAGCCTGGAAATCATACCCTATGAAGGGCTTAGGGAGCTGGTTGTGTTTCATCTGGAGAAGAGAAGGTTAAGAAGTGACATGATAGCGATGTTTCAATAGTTGAAGGGATGTCATAGGGAGGGTGAAGTAAGCCTGTTTTCTGCTGCTATAGAGACTAGGATACAGAGCAATGGCTTCAAACTTCAGGAAAAGAGGTTCCATGTAAACATTAGGAAGAACTTCCTGATATAAGAGCAGTTTGACAATAGAATATGCCACCTCAGCATGTGGTAGAGTCTCCTTCTTTTGGAGTTTTTAAACAGATGCAGGATGACCATCTCTTGGCAAAGTTTTGAATATGTATTCCTACATAGCAGGGGGTTGAACTGACTGGCCCTTGTAGTCTCTTCTAGGTCTGTGATTCTAATTCAAAAGAGTGTGGCTCCATTCAGGGTAGACATTCCTACCACCCCACAGCAGGGCTGTTGATAACAAGATGGCTTGTAGGTCTCTCATCCAAGGGTTGCCATAAGTCAAGCTGAACTTGGCAGTGATTAACTACAAACTGAGAATGGACTATCCTGCCCGGAACATGGTTTGATTTATTTCTTAAAGTCAGCAAATCCATTACCAATTCAAGCATCCAGCATTGCTTCCTTCAATTCAGATGGAAAATAAAGATGTAGTTGTATGCCACCAGGATAGTAATGACCGAAACTCTGCAATGTTGGAAGGTATGCTTTTTCTGCCACAGGATGGCACATGGTAAAATGAATGATCATAGCCAGTGTGTCTTAATAGAATCAAAGGAAATATAACAATGAAAGTAGAAAGTGAGACAGAGCCTCTCATTCTGTTGTTGATGTTGGGTGCTTTCAAGTCATTTCTGACTTATAGTGACCCTAAAGTGAGCCTATTACAGCATTTTCTGGGGCTGAGAATGTGTGGTGCACCCAAGGTCACCTAGTAGGTTTCTATGGCTGAGCCCAGTGGGTTTCCAAAGCTCTGTCTCCAGGGTTGTAGTCCAACGCTCAAACACTGTACCTCACTGGCTCTCTCTTGTTCTGTACTATCTCTCCTTCCCTACTTTCCTTGTTATATTTCCTTTGGTTCTGTTAAGGCACACTGGCTATGATCTAATGGAAGGAATAATTTTGTGAGACTGATTGTATTTTCTTGGGGGGGGGGGGAAACATTGACTTTGTAAACCACTGTATAAAACATTCGGTTTGACACAGTTGGATGCCACAGGGATATGCAAACTCAGTCTTGCTGCTAACAGTGGTGAACTGGGCAAATAAAACTGTCAAAGTCACTTACAGTTAAAGTATCAAAAGAGTACCTTAATCGAATACAAAGCAATGTTAACAGCTTAGCTGCTTGCCCTAATTTATTACCAGAAATGTACTTTTGAGCCAACTTCTATTTGTGAACATTGCTAATGGTGCACAGAGAATGTCTTAAGACCTACTGATAAACAGCAACTAATAATAATAATAATAATAATAATAATAATAATAATAATAGGTAGTAGTAGTAGTAGTAGTCTACCAACATGATTCTACAAGTGACCTTAAGCACTTGGAGCAATTTCAGCACCTGAGGCCCAAACAGGAAATTCTTGTGAAATTTCTTTTCTTCTCTCTTTTTTTTTAATTAGTTAATAGCCTGAAAACTTCCTAGTACAGAAAGTACAGGTATCAACACATTATATAACCATAGTTTAAAGGTCAATCTTATCTTCCTCAGTAAATTTCAGCATACATAAAAAATTCAGTTAACCACTTATCAGAAAAGACATTTTGGTGCGTAGCTTGAAAATAATGAAACCATAGCTTGCCAAAAGGAAATGAAACCAAAACAAGAAGAGTTGAGAAACCACTAAAATAAATGTTAGAGCATGAGACAAATGTTTTGATTTTACCACATTTAAAGGAAGCAATCTATAGCAGTGGACCTCAACCTTTTTTGGGGTCATGGGTGCCCTTGAGGATCTAGTGAAAGCTATAGACCCCCTCCTCAGGTAGGAAAAATAGTATTTTAACACAATTTTCAATGTTAGAAGAGGGAAATGAAAGAAAAATGATATTCGATTTTGTGCCCTCTTCACAGACCCTCCTTGGTATCCATGGATCATAGCTTAATGGTCTCTGATCTGTAGGCTGCTCTTAACACATGAACCATTTGCCAGTCACAACTGAATTTTTAAAAATGTGATTTGGCTTCCTGCCATATACCTAAGACAGGACTTACTTATTTTTGAAAGTATTCTTTCCCTCCTCGTATCATAAGATTTCAGGGTGGCATTTAAGTAAAAGGAAGTAAAACAAGGATACCAATTTTACCCTCTTTGGAAAAACTAATACTTGGCACAAAAGGAAAAGCAGGATAGAAGGGTAATCCTTCTGAGAGAGGGAAGAGTGAGTTTCTAGCTGCAATCTCAAATGTATACCAAAATATTTTATACTGAAAACAAACCCTTCTGTGATCAATCAAATCCAGGATTTATATTTGGCATTTTTAATATTGATAGTATGCAAAATGCTATTAAGCATATTATTAATTTGTATTCTAATTATGCAGCTTCAGTACATTAACAGTTGCATGTTTTCTGCCAGTATGTTTTCAGTCTTTGTACTGTTTTTTCCTAGTAATTATGTTCCTCAGAGGAGTGGTGATTACACTAGACATGGAACAAGGGACCCAAGTTCAAATTGCTACTTCATCATAGATTTTACCATGAAGCCTTGGGTCCACTACCGCTCAACAAATCTACTTTACAGGGTCTTTGTGGGGATTAATAGACATGAGCCATATAAAGTGGCCATTTATCTTCCTGGTGTAGTGATGGGGACAATAACAGATAACAGCAATGGCAGAATATAAGCAAATGGGTGTCAGTCTGAATGCAATAAAATCACAGAATCAAAGAGTTGGAAGAGACTACAGGGACCATCCAGTCCAACCCCCTGCTATGCAGGATCACCCATCAAAGCATTCCCAACAGATGGCCATCCAGCCTCTGCTTAAGAACCTCCGAAGAAGGAGACTCCACCACAGTCCAAGGGAGCATATTCCACTGCCAGACAGCTCTGACTGTCAGGAAGTTCTTCCTCAGGTTCAGGTGGAATCTCCTTTCCTGCAGCTTGAATCCATAGCTCTTTGTCCTAGTCTCTGGAGCAGCAGAAAAGAAGCCCACTCCCTCCTCAACATGACATCCCTTTAAACATTTAAACATGGCTATCTTGCCCCCTCTTAACTTTCTCTTCTGCAGACTAAACATCCCCACCTTCCTAAGCCACTCCTTATAGGGCATGTTTTCAGGCCCTTCACCATTTTGGTCACCCTCCTTTGGACATGCTCCAGCTTGTCGATTCCTTCTTGAATTGAGGTGCCCAGAACTGGACACAGTACTCCAAATGAGGTCTACCCAATGCAGAATAGAGTGGTACCATTTTGTCCCTTGATCTAGACACCATATTCCTATTGATGGAACCAAGAATCGCATTGGCTTTCTTGATTGCCGCATCACACTGCTGACTCATGTTAAGCTTGTGGTCTACCAAGAATCCTAGATCCCTTTCACATGTACTATTATCCAGCCACGTGTCCCCCATCCTATATTTGTGCATTCTACTTTTTCTGCCTAAGTGTAGGACCCTACATTTCTCTCCCATTAGCAAAATGGGAAGGAAAAGACAACAACAACATCATCAACAACACACTATAACAGTAGTCAGCAGAAAGAACAACTTTGATAACAGTGATCGGACATAGGCACATGTTTCATTGTTGTTGTTGTGTGCTTTCAAGTCACTTCTGACTTATGGTAACCCTAAAGTGGATCTATCATGGGGTTTTTCAAGGGCTGGGAGTGAGTAATATGCCCAAGGTCACCCTGTGAGTTTCCATGGCAGAGTGGGAAATTGATCTTTGGTTTCCAGGGTCATAGTCCAATGCTCAAACCATTACACCATGCTGGTTCTCACATGTGTGTCATACCCTCCAACATTTCAGATGAAAATTAGGACATGTGGCCAGGCAACATCAGAGTGTGGTCAAGACGGTAGAAGTTATTAATAAGGCAGAATGCACAAGAGAGGTCAGGCTGCAATATTTTGCTTTTGCCTGAGCCTACTGGGAAGAGTCAGATTCTATCCTGTTCCTCTCCTGTCTCCGACCTCAGTCAACAGAGGCCATTTCCGCACTAGACTGTTATAGTGCTATGATTCCACTTTTAACATCCTATGGAATCCTGGGGTTTGCAGTTTAGGGAGGGGCCAGCCAGCTACCCCAACTTAACACAAGCCAGAGCCAAACAGAAGGGGGAGAAATACCTCTGAATATTTCACCCCTCCTTTGCTTGTCAAATTAAAGTTGATGATTTCTGACTGAGTCTTCTCATTAAAGACCTCCAACATTTCACAGATGGAAACTGGGATACTTGTGTCTAAGCAATGTCTGAGTGTGGTAAAGATGGCAAAAGTTGAGGGAGACTATAGTGTCCAGGGCAGAGCAGACAATTAATCACCAAACAGGAGAACAGGGTTTACTCACAAGGCAAGAGCAGTAAAAATATCCAAACAGAGCTTAGGTTCCAAATCAAACAAATCCAAAGGGCAAATCCAAATCATTGTCAAACAGGCAAAAGTTCAAGGTCGTCCAGATGCAAGAGAACATGACACAGGGCTTCAACAGCTGTAAAGATCAATTGCTGATCCCGAAAGGAAAGGGCCAGCTGAAAGCCTTTTATCTCACTGATGCTGTTGCCACAAGTGTTCCTTCATTAGGGCCCATTTGTTACTTAAATGCGCTGAGTGGCACAGCCCCGCCTTCTGATGATGTCTCTTTTGCATGGTAAGCGTTTCTGCTGTTGCATCCTCTATTTGTTCCCCTTGCTCAGTGTGGCCCTGCTGTTGTTTGTCATCTTCTCCTGAGCAAGCTTCTGGGGAAGCTCCTGCCCCGGGGAAACTTCTTCCTCGGATTCAGAATTCTCCTCCTCACTGCCAGGGTCTCCAAGGCAGAGCATGACACCGACCTCACAAGCTAGGTAAAGTGCAAAAGTTTGCTTTTTTTTTTTTGCTTTTGCTTTTGCCTAGACCTACTGGGAATGGGAAGATTCTCCTCATCCCCCTCCCCCGTTGGTTAATTAAGTACAAACTACCTTTGCATTTTTAACTCAGGTTGCTGCAGCTGAGGTAAGCTGACAATGGGGGAAAATGGGAGAAGTCTAGAGAAACTGGGACATTTTAAAAGTAGTTGAAACAGTGGCTCAGCAGCGAATTAATCAGGGCTGTCTCTGCCAATTTGGGACAGACGGACAGTATGTCTTTTTTATCTTGGTAATCATGGTGGTGGCTGAGCTGTTGCCACTACTACCACTTGTCTGGTCGCCTCTCAGATAGTTGGAATCCTTGCCCCTCTGCCCTCTTTCCTTGCTGGTCTCCCTGGTGGCTACTGCCTTGTTTGCTGTGCCTCAACATAGTTATGTGGCTAGGCTGACTATTGCACTTGAACTGTTGCTCAGTGTTCACCTGCAAGAAGCGTAAAAAGGTTGACTGAGAGGTGGAGTTAGCACAAAAACCCTCAGCTTCAATCCCTCCTGTCGTTTCCCCATGGCATCAAAGTGCCAGCATGCAGTCTTCTCTCTTCCACTGACCTAAATTCCTTTTCAAATCAGCAAATATAGCTGCAGCCAGGTTTTCCTGAATGACACTGGGACAAGTTCTTGCAGAACAACTGGGCAGAAGAGTGACTGTTTTGTACTATAATTCCACTTCTACATGAGCCAGAAACTACAGTTGGCCCTCCATGTGGATTTGATTATTTGCAAGTTTCTCTAACCCCTGCCCCCACACCAATTTTTTCTGGGGGTACCGTCCCTTATGATAGCTTCATTCAGACCATGCAGCACTTTTACAGCCTGCCTCTGGCACTCCTCCTCCTCTACCAGCCACTACCTGGCCAGGTAAGGACAGATCAAGTCCAGTTTCTCAGTATCACAAACCTTCTCCAATGCCCCCCATGCACTCAAGAAAGAGATGGGCAAGTGAGAGGAAGTCTAGGGCCACCATGTTGACTCACTCATTTTCCCTTTCTTTTCCCTGACCTGGTTTGGACCCTGGGTGCCCATTCTCTCCACCATGCCTCAGTCTCCTTCCCACAGAAACACACACACACACACACAGTTTGATATTTGCAGTTTTTCCACTTTGTGAGGGCCCTGCACTCCTAACTCTAGCAAATGTGGAAGGCTGACTGTAGGTTTTTTTAAAAAAATAAAGCTTGGGATCCAGATCACGTGATAAACCAATTACACACTGGGTAGTATGCTTAAAATCCCGACAAACAGAATTTTGTTTGTCTGTTCTCTCTGTTGAATTTCATTTTGTTAGCCTTGGCCCAGCTCTCCAATCTATCCAGGTCATTTTGAATTTTGATCCTGTCCTCTGGCGTATTAGCAACACCTCCCAATTTGGTGTCATCTGCAAATCTGATGAGCATGCCCTCTATTCCTTCATCCAAGTCATTGATGAAGATATAACAGCACTGGGCCCAGGACAGAACCCTGTGGCACCCCACTAGTCACTTCTCTCCAGGATGAAAAGCAGCCATTCGTGATCACTCTTTGGGTTAGAATTTCCTCATCTTTCTTGCCCCAAGGGAACCCCCACCACAGAATCTATGATAAAGACAAAGGCAGCTTGACCTCTATGCAGTTTGGCCTCCATGGGAAAACTTTCCATTAGCAATTCAGCTTGGTGTTGTGTGTGTATGTTGCCATATGGGGAGAAAGCGTTTTCCCCTGGGTGTGCAACTCAGTCCCAAGTGCTGAGTTTCGATGCAACTGACAGTTTTATCATGAAGTCAGTTTTGGTTGGCATGAACGTTCCTAAGAAAAAATTCACTTCCCACCTTATTCCAAATCCCCTAAGGGTCTGTTTGGAAAGGGAGGAGAACTTCAGGGATATAAAGGTGAGGTTTTATCTGTGAGTTAAAGAAACTGGCATTTGACTCCTTAATTTCTCAAGTAGTGCTCAAACCTGCCTGAATGTATGCCCAGAACATCTTCTTCACCCAGCTCAGGCATGCACACAGAGTGATTTGTAGCTGGTCAGTAGGTGTGGTGCTGATGCTCACTGCTACTTTGTCTTCTTTGGTATTACTTATTCTAGGGATTGAGGTCTGGCCATGGTTTGTTTCAACCATGCCAATTGCCTCTCAATAGAGAATACAGCCTAGCAGCACTCCTGGAAAAGTTTGGATTCCAAATCAAGGAGGTGAAAACTTTGGTGGTACTACTAATTTCTGTCTGTCACTGGTCCCCTTCAAGTTACTAATGGGAAGAGGAAAGAAGGTCAAAAGGAACTTCATCTCTAGCCCTGATCATGACAACATACAGCTTTCCCTACCTTTCATGTATTATTTGGGACATCTGATAAGATTAAGTCTATCTGTTGAGACTGCTGCATTCAGAGGTCAGAAGAACATAGACCAGATGTCCTTTTACACTATACAATTATTCTTCTACAATTCTACTTTAACTACCAAAACTGCATCGTCTCAAATCCTGTGGTTTGCTGTTTGGCAAGACTTTAGAGTTCTAGGTGAGAAATCTAAATGCCCCTCCCTAAACTGCAAATCCTAGGATTCCATAAGATGTTACCTGGCAGTTAATGTGGAATCATAGTGTTATAATTGTGGCCCTTTCCGCATGTGGATGTTAACACGGACCAAGGCATCCTGACATAGAGGTCGTCCGCACCTTGGATCGGACTAGGTGTGGACTATTTAACTTAGTTCCACACCTTAGTCCGATCCAAACCACCCCCAAGTGGTCCTCCAGTGTGCTAAGGAAAGACCAGAAAAATCCGGTCTTTCAATTTTCTGGAACACGCCATTGTGTTCCTGCTTATCTGTGCAGATGCACAGGCTCACACCAATGTGAGCCTGCGATCACGGAGAGCGGGCTGTGGGTGTGGCCAGCATCAGTGGTTGGTCCACACCCACGAAGCCATTTTCATCTGGAAGCCACAGGAAGCCACCATTTCCAGCCGGAGCAGTGTGGATCTAAAGACCTCGCACTACTCCGGTTCGCCCTGGAGAACTGCAGAAGGGCTCCAGGGAAAGTCTGCATTACTTCGGACCCAAGAAGAACCGGTAAGTAACGCCACGGAGTGATTCACTCGCCTCGTGTGGAAAGGGCCTGTGTGGTGTGAAAGAGTCCAGGAGTAATAATTCTTCTTTTTCAGCTGATTTTTTTTTAAAGGAAGAGACATCCAGGAGAACCCCAAGAGCTCCAAAAAGGGGTGGCAGCATATGTGGCCTCTAGGGAAAATGTTGCTTATCCTTGATGTATTTCCAGGTTATCTAAATGCAGGTTCTCAAACTCTGTCTTATCAGTGCATGAGGCCTAAAGTGCCTAGCATAATAACACAGGACTGCAAAACCTTCTAAGAACCTGGCTGGGCAGAGAAAGTGAAGGGAGAAACCCTTGCCTGACTTACCTGGGAGAGTAAAGATCTCTTCTCAGTATGTTCAGTTCTAATCTGCCCTTCCATTGCCTTCCTCCAGGTACTGCTTAAATTACAAGTGCTGTGTCTCAAGGAGCTTACATGGATATTAAAGCCTTTGACCTGAGAGTTCTTTTTTCTGATGAATGGCTATTTATTGTGATTACTGATGAGGGAACAAGACTCTGTTTATTGTCCCAGGCGTTCTTATTAGTTCTATGCTATATCTTCCAAAGATGAAGTCTGCCACAGAAGGAGGTCATGCTGAGGGAAACCCTGACAATGATTAAATCCTGTTTCTGGAGAAGGAGAAAAGGAGGAGGATAAGAGGAGCAAAAGCAAACTTGAGAAAGACAGAACAGAAAGGTAGACTAAATGGTGAGGATAACATTGATAAGAAAACTGAACAAAGAAGAAGTGAGGGAAAGACTTTTGAAGACAGAAAGAAAGAAAGAAAGAAAGAAAGAAAGAAAGAAAGAAAGAAAGAAGAAGGGCTTAGTTAAAAAAATGTCTAAAAGTGTGGTGAAAATGAAAATGGTAAATTGGGACAGAAAAGCATGAGGCATATCTAGGGTGGGGCAACGGGGGTGCATGCCCCAGGTACCAATGCCAGAGGGGCGTGAAAAAAAGGGGAACCCCCACCACTCACCCTGCCCCCACCTGCTGCTGCTCGCCTTGCCCCCACCCGCTGCCATCCCACTAGAATCCTTCCTGGCCTGCTGTCGTGGGGGGTGGCAGCAGCAGTACCTATGGACGCAACTTCAATGCTTGCCGTAGGTGCTGTTGAGCCTCATTACGCCACTGGATATGCCAAAAAGATGCCAAGATTAGAAATAGATGGGGATGGTAAAAACTTAAAGGAAAAGAAAGTAGAGGATGAGATGTATTTTAACATTGTTTTAATTCATTAAATTCTTTAACTATGTTTAACATTTGTATTCTAAGAGTTTTACCTATGACCATTTCTGCACTACACTGTTATAGTGCTATAATTCCACTTTCAAACAGCCTGTTGAATTCTGGGGTTTGTAGTTTACTGAGGCCAAAAAGCTCTCTAGCTGAGAATTCTTAATGCCCCTCCCTTAAATTGCAAACCCCAGGGTTCTATACAATGTTGAAAGTGGAATAAGAGCACTATAACAATGTAAGGTGGAAATGGCCTCTGACTTTTTAACTGAAGCCACTTTGAATCCTGGCCTGGGAAAAAAGAGAGGTATAAATAAAGATGATGATGATCATCATCATCATCAGTTAAGGAATGGGCAGAAAGAAGGGGAAAGAGGATTCTGAAGAATTTCCATTGCCATTAGAAATTGTCTAAATGTTCTTTACAGAAAGATGAAATCACACTGAAAATCAACGCAGTTAAAAAGACAGCACAATTAGCCTGAGTACATGGTTGTTCCTATTGTTAAATGAATTCAAGTTGATTCCAGCTCATGGCAACCCTCTTCTAGGGCTTTCTTGGCAAGATCTATTCAGAGGCAGTTTGCTGTTGCTTTCCTCTAAGTCTGAGAGAGTATGACTTCCAGAAGGTCACCCAGTAGCTTTCTGTGAGTCACCCAGCAGGGATTTGAACTCTAGTTTCCTGGAGTCGTGGTTCAACACTCAAACCACAACACCACACTGACTCTGGACATAAATAGCATAAGAAAAAGAAGTTTCTAAATCAAAAAGAAATAATTAAGAGGGAAGATATGGAAGAAAAAAATAACACTCAGAAGTAATGAATGGTGAAATTCCTCTTATTTAATCTGTAATGCATGAGTTCCCATTATTTTTGGAGACCAAAGAGTTGCTTATTCCTTCTGTTTTTGTTTTGCTTGTTTGGTCTTGGTGTTGGAGAATGCCCTGGGGATAGTACACCCAATGATTTCATTGCTGTTGTGGATAGATTTTAGCTGTCAATGACCTCTATGGAACCATTAGGATGTTCTGACCCTGGAGACTCTGCATCCACTTTATTTTCAGACTGTCTTTGGGCATTTTGCTGACTGCTCCACCTATATTGCTTACATCTGGAGCCATTTCTGCACTAGACTGTTATAGTGCTATTATTCCACTGTCAACATCCTATGGAATCCTGGGGTTTGCAGTTTAGGGAGGGGCCAGCTGGCCCCTCCCAAAACTGCAAACCCCAGGTCCATAGGGTGTGACAGTGGAATAATAGCGCTATAACAGTCTAGTGTGGAAATTGCTTTAGTCGTTAATCTAGTACTGAAAGAATGAAATAATGTTGTAGATCAGATCCTTAAAAAATTGAAATCTACTAATGAAATAGGCAGCTAGTCCAACAAAGACTCTTGAGTTGACCCATAAAAAGATCTATAAACAGATCTCAGACATGTTTGTAAGAAGATTTCAGACTAACGAAAAAGAAGATGGACTCTTGATTTCTAATGTTTGATATTATAACTTCTTGGAATTGAAGGCTGTTATGGTAGGATAAGAGTTTGTATTAGAAAAAAAAGAAGGCAGCTGTTTATGCTTTGATCTTGCTCTCAGATGTGAAAAGTACAGCAAAGGTTGTTTAGGTTATGGCTTTGTAACCATAAGATAAGGCACTGAGTGAAGAGCGGAGCTTCAGTGTGAAGACCAAGACCTTCGAAGCATGGAATCTCTCATGCCAGTAGCTTCCACCTATACTGATGGGAATATTTACTTGATGCTTCTGGGCTTCCAGGAAGTCATAACAATGGCTAGAACTCCTAATTTGCCTGGAAAGAACCAGAAGATAATTACTGAGGATAATTACTCCTTGCTCTGTGGAGACTCTCAGGAGGAGTCCATATTGTCCCAAATGTGTTGTTTAATGTCTGCATGACACCAATGAGGTTCTTTAACTGTTCAAATTTGTCTGTCATTAGTCTTTTGGTGACATTCACGTCTATCTTTATTTCCTATCTGAACCAGGGCAAGTAGCACCAGCTGCTTATCTTGCACTGGTAACAGACTTGATAGGGATAAGGAGCAAATCAAACCTTGTCCAGACAGGATAGGCTGTTCATAGTAGACAATCCTAATTTCTAATTCCTGTTGGGTGCTGGGAATGTCTACACTGAATGGGGACACACATCTTTAAAATGATCAGATTCACCACTTGGTAATGCTTTTGGATTCTAGCCTTCCTCTGAATTACCTGTGTGGAGATGTGGTCATAAGAATACTTTATCAGCTTCAGTTAATTTGTCATCTTTGCTTCTTTTTGTATGAGAGATACCTGAATGCTATCATATATGCCCTAGAAATATTGCATCTGGACTAATGTAACATGTTTGGTCAGGAACTGGCCTTGAAGGCTGCTTTGAAACTGCAGATAATCACTGTACAACAGTAATCCAACATTCCATAGATCTTTGTACGCCTAAGAGAAAGATAGGCCTTTTTTGAAAAAATGAAAATAACTCAAAATAACTCAAATCCAGTAGGTAACACAGAGCTGTATATGGGGATAAGACCAAACTATTAAAAGGATCAAATTACTGGAGCGAATGTACTTGCCAAGTCTGTTGTTCCCCATTTTTCTTTTTTCCTTCTTCCTATTTTTCCATTTTGTTCTTTTTTAAATTTTTTCTTCCTTTTATTTAAATATTTGTTATATATAACATGGTCACTGCTATAATGACTGCATAAATGTTAGGTACCTAAATGAAGGGAAAAAATTCACTAGTCTGTGTTACTTCGTTGTATGTACATCTGTTTATTTGTAATAAAAAATCAAAAGACAGTTGCCAATTAACAAAGGCAACATTTTAAAGAGCCAGACCACTGCTTTTTTTTTGGAAAGCCCTGCAATCTCCAGCTTATTGGATATCATTATTGAAGGATACCATGATTGAAATTGGAATAAACAGCTGTTTTAGAGAAAGGTGTTGTAAAAATGCGGGCAGTGACTATAGATAGAATGTGGATTTTAAAAAAGCACAAAACCACGTGACCTGACTGAAAGGCTTTGAAATCTGAAAAGTCAGGTTGGTTTAGTCCTACCCCCTCTTTCTTCACCCAAAGAAAGGCACCTGAAGATGGCAACTGAGAAGTATTCTCCAGGGGTTAAATAAACAGTTCACCTGTTATACTGAGATGTGGATTAGATACTTGAACTGCCTGTGGCTTCCAGAGGAAAACAAAGTAATCTCATTGTATGGTGTCCTGGAAGCTGTTCAGCTTCCGATAGGGCAGTACTGTGAGCTATCAGGCAGCTGCAGATTTGAGCCTCACACAGTTACAATTGGAAGAAAGGTTTCTTTGTTTGACTTTGATAATTAAAATCAAGATTAATGTGTTCCCAGCCTGATCAGTGACAGCCACATTTGGAACATAAATATACATGTAAATATCCTACTAGTTAATCCGGATGATAAAATGAATATGAAAAGATTTATTGGAGTGGCAGAAACCAAGGCCCTTGTATTTCGAATCTGTTATTTTTTTTAAAATGAGATATTTCCCAGCATGATAGATTATATTAAATCACTGCTAATTCAGAGTGGCTGGATAATGAAGTGTAATAAGTAATTACGTTTGTAACTGTAAGCATGCTTAGTATAGATTTATTACAATTTAGGACTGAATGATAAAGGTTCCTGGTCACTCTAGATATAAATGTCTTCCTCATTCAACTTCCATTTAAAAATAATTTTTAACACTCTGATTTTATATATATATGTGTGTGTGTGTATGTATGTGCACGTATCTATATATCTATACAAAATTTTCTCCTGTAAGGAAATCTAAGGCTTCATTCTTCCTGAAGAGTAAGCTCTGTTGAACTCAATGAGACCTACTTTCACATAAAATATAAACATGCTCATAACTGCACTTTATTGTTACAATCTTAACAATTTAAGTTATTTACTTTGGTATGGAGATGATGGACACACCCTTCCCTGACCCAGCGGACACTGAACTGGATTAGCAATTAAAGTAATTGTTCTCAGGTAAAAGTAATTGTCCACAGGCAAACTATTTGGCTAATATTTACTAATTTTTCCCAAGGATAGCTCTTCAAAGCTATGCCTGAACAACGAAGAATAGCACCTCTTTGGAGTGCAGGGTAAAAAGCAAACTTCCTCTGGGGGACCCTTGAGGCAAAAGAATCAGTGCTAGGAAGAATTTGATGTTGTTAAGATAGCTCCCAGAACCCTCCAGTTATCGTGACTCCTGGATTCTTGCAAGCATTAACCCTCCACAAGTAATCTGCAGAGAAATGTACCACTCCAGTGGTTTTCCCTTCACATGTCTTTGCAGTACTTACTGTGGAAAACGAGGTCTATGATGCAGCACCAGCGGAATGTGCTTCATTCCCAACTTTTAGACTCCATTTCTAACCAGCAGACACTGGCCGGAATTCTATTATTAGTCCTGACTAAAGCTGATCCAATCAATCAGTGGGGTTAGCCTATGTTTTCACTCACTGTTTAGTGGACCTACTCTAGTTTCTTTTAAAGATAACTTTGTTAATAATTTCCAAAATCCCTAAAAGTCTCCAAATACATAAAAGAAAAGAAAAAAAAAAGGAAACATATGAATTAGAAATTATAAAGCAGAAAAAGAGAGGAAAAAGGAAAATAGAGAAAAGGAGAAAGAATCAACTTCCATCTTTCCTTTAAACAGACTATAATCTAATTGATTCAACTGCTTCAAAGATATTATCCAAATTTTGTCTTCTTCCCCTCCCTGCAATTCATGCTTTCTGAAAAAAGGAAAATGAATTTTTTTTTCTGCCAAAGATTAACATGTCAAAATTACTTTTCTATTTCATTTTATTCCATATTACATTTACATGATAAGTGTAATTAAATGATACATGACATTTAATACTATATATTACTTGCTGACTTGATTACATAGTATTTTCACTAGTTAAAACTGTAGATTTTTATATGATATATGGCATCCCTAAATTGAAATATTTCTGTACCATCTTATATTGTAAAATCCTTTACAGCATTTGTTAACCACATCCAGTTTTCATTATCTTGTATCTGTAACCATTTCATGACCCAGTTTGAAGTGAATCTGTTTCATTTTGAATTTAATTCTCTTCTTCCCTTGGAATTATCCTATTCATTGACCACTCCAATTTCTCAGATTCTAATCCTTGCCCTTTACTAGTATTGCAAGTTCCTTCCCACTCGGTATTTTAGAATAATTGTCCTGAAACAGCACCCTTTTTAATCACCTTTCTCTCATCCCCTTCAATCATATAGGCTAAATCAATTTGGTTTTGTTCAGCCATCAAAGAAATTTGATTACAAATCAGTTTCAAATTAGCCTTCCCTTTCTCCTATTTTTCGGCTGTAATTTCCCTTTTACAAACCAAAGCTTCTTGGTCTTGTATCTCCCCCAGCTCAGTAGCTCCCTCCATTATCTCAACTTGAATTTGTGTTTCTATATGATTTTCAACCTCCTTTATTTCCATATTGCTAACTTCTGTGGCTCTCTCATGTCTTACATCTCCTCGCAGTTCCTTGATCTTACAGATTTTGTTCCTCAAGGCCTCTATCATATTCCTCTTCAGGTAGTTCCTCCTATGGAATCCCGGGGTTTGCAGTTTAGGGAAAGGCATTTAGAATTCTCAGCCAGAGAGCTCTTTGACTGTAGTAACTACAAACCCCAGAATTCCACAGGATGTTGAAAGTGGAATAATAGCACTATAACAGTGTTGTGTGGTAATGGCCTAAATGTGACTTTCTAGAGTGGAAAAGACTCCTGTATCTTTGGAGGCTCTTTGCTGGTGTTAATCTTTTCTTATTTTAAGCTACCATACAAGAATGAATAATTCTGAAAGTTTTCTTCTTGCTTGGTGGGCTTAATAGGATTTTTGCCTGCCCCTCCCCCAAAACAGTACTTTTTCATAGTAAGCTGTGCCTTTTGCACAAAATACATTGATTTCTGTTAAAAAATACTGGGTTTTGTGTAAATGATTTTTTTTTCCACAAAAAGTCCCCAAATGTGAAAACAATTTCATGGCAGTTGGCCATGTTCTTGACAGGGTGCCTTTTAGGCATTGAGACACACTTTCTCATCAAGAATGAGAAAAACTGTGCATATTCTTGAATTCCTACTAGCTGTGAGATTTGGAATGTTGGAAACAACAGTCTCTAAATCTTTATGGAGTGGCTCCACAGCTCTCCCCAAATTGTCTTCCGTGTTTAGAGGCTGATGGAAATGATGTGATTCTCCTTTCCATTGACTTTACTGGTCCATGAGGAGAACCAAGCTTTGCTGTTTATTCTTCATTGTTTCTGAACATCTCAGAAACTCAACAAGACTTTTTCAATGATTAATTGTCGGCATTTATGGAATTCTTCTGATAGTCTTGTCAGGAGAGCTTTCCCACCTCTTCTTTTTTAGAGTATCTGTGATCATACACAGAAAATTACCAAGATACTTCAGAAATCAATCATCTTCACAATAGGATGCTATTGAATTTAACATCTTTTTTTCATTAAAGATTGATGTTGTACCATCCTTCATCTCCTTTTGTTTGTGTCATCTATGCAGACTTAGTTGTGAAGATCAGTCTTGACAAATTTGAAGGAAGGCTGATTTTTTGAAATAAAAAAAAAATCAGAGTTAAAATTGAAGTGTTTCCTTAACAATATGCCTTTTTGTTTTAAAACGGAACTCTTTGACAGAACATCAAATATGATTTAGTTTTTGAAAGAAGCAAATGGAAACAACGGGAATTATTGGCCAAAATTTGACCAGGCTTCTACATGCCATTATATAATGCTTTGTCACTTTGAGCTGTTTAATTAAAATAAACAGAAGAGCTGACAAGGCAAAATTCTTTGTGTGTACATGTGTGTAAAAGCAAGACAATGCCACGGCTTTAGAAGAGATTTGTTTTGTTTAGTTATGACTCCATCAGATCACCAAGGATAGCTTTATCTTGTCTATCTTCTGTTAATAAGAGACCTGAAAAGATGGAGCTTTCTTCTTCAATAGAAAGGTGAGCATGAAACTAAAATGTTTGCTCTGTTTTGAAACACTATTGAGACTTTTAGCGGTGGTCGATAATCGCTTGCAAAATGTAATGTGGTGGTGACTGAAGCGGAAGACAGGCAATCCATGGGGGAGGGAGAAAGTTCAACCAACTTTCACAAGACCTGACAAAATGTCTCACAAGACTGAATAAAAATAAATGCAGAAAACCTATTGGCCTGGAAAACACACCATTAACATTGTCATTTTCCCATAGGAGAATGAAAAGGCTAATCTCTTTGGATTTATTTAGCCCTTTCATTAAGTCATATTAGATTTTGTGTATGGCTAATTCACAGTTACACTGGATAAGATAAAAGTCAAACCCAGAAAAACAACAAATATTCTTACTTCAGAATATAGACTGGCCTTTCCCTTTTGCAGGAGTTCCCCGTCCAGGAAGGGATTTACCTCTGGTACTAGTGACCATGATGGAGGTCAATTTCTGATGTTGTATATCTTTCTCGACAGGTATTGCTCATTTTCTATTTCTGTGAATATTTTACACTGTCTTTTGTCCTCTGCTCATTTTCTTTGAAGTAAGTGTCACAGAAACCAAAAGAGTTTTATCAAAGAAAGCCATTTTTACTGGGGTAGAGAGTAGTGTAGTGTAGTGTAGTGGTTTGAGTTTTGGATTACAACTCTGGAGACCGATTCCTCACTCAGCCATGGAAGTCCACTGGGTGACCTTGGGCACATCATACACTCACAGCCCCAGAAAACCCCATGATAACTTTGTCTTAGGGTTGCTCTATGCCAGAAAAGCACACTACAATAACAATAACCACTAGTAGTCACAGTGTTCAGAACTGCTTCTCAATCTATTGTGCTTCAGGAGGCCATGGTAATGTTCTCCCTTGCAGTTTTGCTTACAACAGATTTGCTAGCTGAGTTGGAAACGAAGAGAGAAAGGAAAGGAAAAAAGAAAGAAAGAAAGAAAGAAAGAAAGAAAGAAAGAAAGAAGGAAAGAAAGAAAGAAAGAGAGGATATTGGCGTGCTCTTTCTCAAGCTACAGTTTCTCAGTCTCATTTAATATGTAAAGTTAGTATGTTCAATTTTGTTCAATAACCAAATTTGTCTGCAGACTCCCACACTCTATTTTACTTTGTGCATCAGTGACTGCGGACCTCAAAGAGAGGCTGCTCAGGGGATGCAACCTACTGCAGGATTGAGGAGGAGAGGAATAATGACCTTCCATCAGCTTCTGTATAGCTGCAATCTTAAACCCAATTAACCCTCATTGAACTCACTGGGACTTCCTTTTGAGCAGATAGATATAGGATTGTTCTGTTAATTATCTTCTCTTTTGATCCAAGCCTTTGCTATTGTTGGTAATAAATGTAAGAAATTAGAAGAAAAAACAGAAGCACATTAGCGTTTGGCATAGAAATTATGGCACAGATAGTTTCCTGCATTGTGGCATAGGATATTGTGGCGCAGATAATACTATAATGATAAATAGGGATGGTTAATCTCAGGTTTCCTGCGTCTTGTTGAATGTCAGGAAGAATGAAACAATTTTTTGTCCTCTAGCTTCTAGACACTAAGGAATTTTCCCCGCCTTTCCAATGATGGGAAACTGTGCAGGTTTTCAATGAATGTTGCACAGCTTGACAGTTTTCCAGAAACTACACATCTTTCAGCAGAAATGTACAATTTTTTTCCAATGAGAATTATGGGGTCTACACAAAAACATTGTTTGCAGGCAGTCACATCTCTTTCTGTGTAAAAAAAATGGCAATATTTCACAATAAAAATATTGCAGAACAAAGATCTTGTGTGGAAAACAGTTCTTGCAAAACAAAAAATATGTACCTATTTTTTTTGCATGATTGCTGGGTACTGCATATTTTTTTTTGTACAAGATTTATACAAGTTTTCTGTTTTTTTGCATAGAAATCTACAATATTGCACACTCCCCCCCGCATAGTGAAATTACTCTGATTGTAGGCTTTTACTGGAATCTTGCATAGTTTCTCAAACTCTTACTCAATTCTAAAAACATATACAATTTATGTTGCTCTGGGTAAAGTTGCAGGAGCTTTTGATGTGTCATTTTTCTTCTTGGATAAGTCTCTCTCTCTTGGGTTGTGTACTCCAAATTCAACACTAGTTTGGAAACTGATGAATTTCTGTTCTACCCTTAGTCTAGAGCCTAAAGTCTCCTAACTGTCAGGACTGTATAAATTCCTTGCTGGTCTGATCTGTATGCTAGATGCTCAAGCAAGAACGCCTTGCAGCTATTAGCCACAGTCATAATGTCAAATTCTGACAATGTGGCCAGTCGTACAACTCCACTGCTTAAAACAAAACAGAACAAAACAAAACTATTGTTCACACATCCATTGAGCTTCAGGGGCAAAGCTATTGCTCAAGCTATCAGTACATTTTTGCATGTTTTCACATGTTTGGAGGGAATTTCCTCCATGATTTTTTTGGGTGAAAGGTAGTCCAAATTGCACTATTTTTTTTTAATTGGAATGGAGTTGAGGGATTTAGGGGATTGATAGAGGGCTTCAGGTGTCACAAAAAAGGGCCTGGGGATGCACTTTCCCCACTTCTGTGCTAGATGTTACCAGAAGCAGGCTGGACACTTGCCTGCACCACAACCAAGCCCTAGAGGAAGAGAACCAGTAGCACCTATTGCTCTTCTTGCCCTCTTCCTTTTGGCAGTTATAAATCATGGAACCAGAAGAAGAATGGAAATGGAAGGATCCACCTCTTTTAAGACAACCTAAAGAAGGAGACAGATCCACTCAAGGAGAGGCCCACTAAGGACTTCTCATTGTAATCCTTCTTCCCAAAAGTTGGTGGCAGCACCATACCAGAAGCGGAGTGTGTGTGTGTGGGGGGAGAATTTGCCTATAAGAGCCTATCTAGGTTTTAAGATCTTCAGGGGAAGTTTTCTTTCCACTCAGCCTCAATACTCTCAGAGGCTTGGTGAAGATATTAAAGAGGGCCTTCATGGTTGGTGCTCCCAGACTCTGGAACTTCCCTCAACAGGAGGCTGCCCACACTGTGGCTTTCTGTTTGCCAGAAGGCAAAGATCTCTATAATCAGACAGGCTTTGGTCAGTTACCTGAGTACCCTCTGGAAAGTTCTTTATGGGGTGGGTTGAGGTGATATACTATCTTCTCCCCTTTTGTTATTTTTTTTAATGGTTTTAAGCTCTCTGATTCAGTGCCTGGTGTTAATATTAAAGCTTGTTTTTGAACTGCTTGTTAATGTCATATTTGATTTTAGTTGCATTTTGTTTTAATTCATGCTATTAAGTCACCTTGGGCTCTACACTAGAAGAAACATGAGGAAAGAAATAAAATAAAGTGATACGATCCTTTTGTAACACTATAAGGTGTACTCTCTTGGCTTCAAAGGAAGCCAGTGAAAAACTCCTTCTGAATAAATCTTGCCAAGAAAACCTCATGATAGGTTTGACTTAGGGTCTCCACGAGTCAGAAGCAACTTGAAGGACAAAAAAACAACAGAAGCAGCAGCATATTCAAGAGATTAGCTATGCTACCTGTTTAAGTAACATCTACTGTACAGCTGCATGAGAGGGCCTACAATGTCCCCAGTCATATCTAGGAGGTAACATTCCTTGAGCTGAAGCTAGGTTCCTCTACATGTCAACACTATAAGTAGTTCAGCCCATTAAAAAACATAGATATCATGCACATTGTTGAAATGAATTGCCCTCAAAAAAGAAAGCAATCACATTTGGGGAAACATACTTCATAAACATTCAGTTCATTTAAAATACAACCCTCTACCTGACTCAGGAAAAAAAAAGATTATGTATTTTAATTCTTTCAAGAAAGTAATAATTTGTTCTAAGCAGTACCAACTGACAGTTAATAGGCTGCCCTGTGTCCTTAATAGCTATACTTTTGATCTCTCCTGGCTTCTCATGGTTTGTCTGAAAGAACATACAACCTGATTTGGTAACTGTGTCTCACTGTGTCATTTTCTAAATAAGTTTTTTTTTTAACAAAACTGTTATTCCTCATCCTCTGTTTATTTAGTGGCCACATGAAGACTTCGTTTCCCTCTGTCTTCCCACAGCTGAAAAATTTGTACCTTTGGTGATAAAACAAGCAGCTTGTCAGGAGGAGGGGGAGCGTACAAGTGGCAGACAAGTGTTTTCGTTAGAATACTGTCACCCTTCCTGTTTATTTCTGGAACTTCCAAATCTACAGGAAGCACAGCAGTTCTAAAGCTGTGAGGAAATGCCTGAGTTATGTAGAAACTTGATGAGGAATGTTATGAGAATCTGGGTGGCTGGCAAAGGCATTTTCAAGATTTTTATATTTATTTTTGGAAACTTCTTCTGACTGATATACAATACAGGCAATGACTTGTGAAAACAGGTATTTTCTCCCAGGGATTTGGTGGATAGGTAATGGAAATGTTTTCTAGGATTGCACTAGATTTGTTTCCCAGGGCTAATAATGGGCAGCTTTTTAAAATACTATTCAGCAAATTCAGAGGAGTGAATTTCCAAAGGAAAAAAAATTGTAATGTTTACATTTTACATTTTTAAGTGTCTGCTTCAGAGTTCTTAGGTACACACTTAAAAGACTGTAGCTTGCATCCTGAAATGAGTGGAATTTTCCTTACAGGAAGTTCCTGCTAGTGGAAGATATGCTGATTTCACCTTCTCCCTGCAGCCCACTGCTGTCTTCTGTATGCAGGGGAAAGGGAGAATCAGCAAATGTTTCTTTCCCTTTTCACCTGGTAGGATCGTATTGGATCAAAGGCTTTTCCACAAGGCTCACTCAGATCCAGAGGAGCAACTTACATTCCAAGCCATACTGTGTGAAATGACACTTAATTTTTAGTGTTCATAGATTTCCCACACAATGACGGTATAGTGTGTTGTCTTACACTTGGTCAATTTCTACTATTGATAACACAGACATTTTTGAGATTCATTGATGCTTGTCTCTAGAGAAAAGAGGAAATGACATCTTTAGGTGTGATAAAGCAATGCTAATATTGTTTCAACAATAATTCATCAGAGCAAAGAAGACAGAAATCAAGAATTCAGTTGACTGACAAAAATATCAATTTTTAAATGACAAACTGTTGGCAGGGGTGTGTGTGTGTGTGTGTGTGTGTGTGTGTTTGTCTGTCTGGGGTGGGGGAGGAGAGAGAGAGAGATTATCCAGAAAAGATATTGATCAAAAATTGAACTGATACTATAATGGGTCCCCTTTCACATTATAGTTATAGCACTATGATTTCTCCTTAATTGCTATGGCAACATCCTGTGTAGTGAGCCACTGCTGCTCTTTGGTTTAGAATTCAAAACATCCTTCCCTAAATTGGAAATCTCAGGATTTCCACAGGAAATGGGAATGACAGTCACAGTGGACTCAAGTGCTATAACTGTGTAGTGCGAAAAGGCTCCAAGTGAGGCCAAAATAAAACATAAGTCTACCAGTGTTGTAGGAAGGAAATAATGTTTCATGGTTCAAAGCCATGACTGGAGAATCAGCTGGAAAACTGGCCTACTATGCGCATCTATTATATAGATTTCAGAAGTAACTAGGTACAAATAACTAGCTGCTTGTAATTAATTTATTTCCTCAGTCACTAAGAACATGTAAGGGAATTTTATAGTACCTCTGAGACTTGATTGAGAAAAAAGAAGCTTCTAGTATAAGCTTTTGTGGACTCCAAAAAGCTTTTGTTATTAACTTCTTTTTCTAAGGTAGTTTCAAAGATGCTGCAGGATTCCCTGATATCTTTTTATGCTGATACAAACTGGCTGTGTGTTCCAGTCACTAAGATTATATTATGAATTATGTTATGACTGTAATATGGGGGATAACTTGACTTCTTTTGCAGGGCATTGGTGCTAACAATGTTGCTTTTACAGTTATGGGGTCTGGCCTCACTAAACGGTGGAGGAGGAGTATTGCTGTCTTGTTGCTTTCCTTAGGCAGCAAAATGTTTTGTGATAGTCCTGATAGCTGTACAGGCAAAAAGGTCCACTACTATTGATGTCAGTGGATGGAAACATCTCACTGTGGACCGTCAGAGGGAAAGGCAGGTGCACATTCTTCCAAATGAAGTTAACAAGTGGAGCTTTTCTCTTGTGGCGCTTTAGGCATGATAAAGCTACTACTTTCACAGATTCAGTGGTACACATGGATGGCCCAAGACAGTGGATTGCTTAAGATGGAACAGTAATGACTGCTGTTATCACCACATGAAGCAGATGGTCCATGACCATCATCTCCCACCCCTGGCAGTAAAAGTATAATCACAAATAAATCAGTAACAATGTGTGTTTCTTTTCATGACATCTAAAGTATGCTTCCTGAGACATCCACCTTACTGTCCCTAATAGTATGGCCAGCTCTTTTCTGGACAGCAATTGATAATTCAACTATACGTTTCTGCAAGAGTGAATAACACATTGACCAAAATCCTAGATCAGCTACTTGGTTAAGTATATATACCTAACTAGTGTCTCCTGTCCCAACTCCCCCATCTTGTTTTACCAGGTAGCAACAGCTGCAAGTATAGAGGCCTGTTCTCCTGTCAACTAGGGTGCAGCATACTGATGTTGCTACTCCTTCCCTCCAATGATCTCTATGCAATAATCAGAAGCAGGATCCCTGTCTCAATTCCTCTTTACACTGAAGATCACTGGCAGGAGAGGGTAGAAGATAAGTGTGCTGTGTTGTGATTGGTAGAACAGACTTCTATCACTCGCATCAGCAAGTGCCTGGAAAAGCAGGAATGGAAGATTTACAATTGTGGCAATATGCCATGATTGTGAGTATGTAGGGACTGTGAAAACAAATCAGTTACGGATGTGGAAATTTAGGTTATGCATCTGTAACCTAGATGGTGAATTCCAGCCAATGTCTGGGTCATTCTATCTCGTATGAATTTGTCCCTTCCTGTTCCGTATGTTATAATTATTTTTCAATAAGAAACCACCCAAAGTTTCCCTACTTAAGGAGAGTTTCTTCATCAGCATTTTTCGTTCTTAGAGGAAAAGCAAACACAGGCATGATGCAAACAGACAAATGCAATGTAAGCAAGGCCTGAGAAGTGCACACATGCATATTGTCTGAATGGTTCTCATGAGGAAAAGAGTAGGAATAATACAGAACAAAATATACATCTCTGGTGCTTTTTGTTTTAAAGGAACAGAATGTTCCATGCCAAACAGTTGTTTTTGCAATACATCTTGCTTTCCCATACACAGAGAATGCAGGTGGCATTTCATCACATAGGCTATTAACTAGGAAATGGAAAATATCTGAGTGCCAACAATAATTAGAGAAATATAATTAGCAATCAAGAATGCCAGGAAATCAAAAATGACTTTTATTTTCTGTGTTTTGGGGAGAATTATGGATTGTGGTCCCAAAGGAGACAGTAAAGTCTTGTTCTTTGAATCTCAAGGAAACCGGCAGCTTTGACACAGAATCATCACCAGTGTCTCAGCACCTCCCTTCCCATCTCCTTATATACTGAACTGATTAAACAGTTAATTTTTTTTCACAGGCAATCTGACTTTTACTTTTGGGCTCTATTTTATAGCCTTGCTGGTGTTGGTTGAAGGCAAATGTGAAAGCTGGCATCTAGAGTCTATCTCACTGCACAATTATAGCATTATGATTTCTCTTTAACATCCCTTGTTCTATCCTATACAATCCTGGGATTTGCAGTTTATAGCTGGGTCAGAAAGCCAGAGCGGCATAATGGTTTGAGTGTTGGACTATGACTCTGAAGAAAGGGTCTAATTCCCCCTCAAATACAGAAACCCATGGAATGAACTTGGGCAAGTCATGTTCTCTCAGCCTCAAGGGAAGGCAAAAGAAACTCCACTCTGAACAAATCTTGCCAAGAAAACCTCATGATAGGATTGCCTTAGGGTTACCATAAGCCAGAAGACATTTGAAGGCATACAACAACAATAACTTACAATCCGCATCAAGAGGCTGTACTGCCTTACAAAACTACAAACCCTAGAATTCTATAGGATGTAGACCCTGCAGTTAAAGTAGGATCAATGTGACAATAATCATGTACTATCAAAGGGTTCTGTATTCTATTTTCCATTCTATAGGGAGTAAAATGGGGCCTTAGTACCCTAAAGGCATATCAGATCCTGTCTAACCTTGGAAGCTAAGCAGTGTCAGCTCTGGATGGTACTTGGATGAGGGACTAACAATGAATACAAAGTGCTGTAGGCTACATTTCAGAGAAAGGAACTGCCAAAACCATCTCTGAGTTGTCCTTGACTAAGAAAACCCTATGAAATTCATGGGATCACCATAAGTTGATGGGCAACTTGAAGTCACCTACACACAAGGATAAAAACACATTGTACAACTATTTGTGCATTTGTACACATACTGACATGCACAACATGAAGATAAACTAATGTTCCATAGTGCTATTGCTATTATTACTGCTGCTATGATTACTACTAGAATCACGGAATCATAGAGTGGGAAGAGACAACAAGGCCCATCAAGTCCAATCCCTTGCTATACACCATCAAAGTGTCCTGACAGATGGCCATCCAGCCAAAGAAGGAGACTCTACCACCCTGGGGCAGCATATTCCATGCTCAAACTGCTCTTATCATCAGGAAGTTCTTTCTAATGTTTAGATGGAATCTCTTTTCCTGAAGTTTGAGGCCACTGCTCTGTGTCCTAGTCAGTGTCCTAGAACAGCAGGAAACAGGCTTGCTCTATCCTCCATATGACATCCCTTCAAATATTTGAACATAGTTATCATTTGGCCTTTTAACCTTCTTTTCTCTAGGCTAAAAATACCTAGATCTCTAAGCAGCTCCTCATAGGGTGTAGTTTTCAGGCCATTTACCATTATGGTCACTCTCTTCTGCACATGTTCCAGCTTGTCAACATCTTTCCTGAAGTGTGGTGCCCAGAACTGGACACAGTACCTCCAAAAGAAGGAGAGTCTACTGTCCTTGGAGGCAGTCTATTCCACCTTTGAACAGCTCTTGCAGTCAAGATGTTCTTCCTAAAGTTCAAAGGGCATTTTCTTTCTTTTTGGGGGGCATGATCCCAGCATGGACTGCCAAGCCTTCAGCATGGCCCAGTCCTCCCGCTACAAAAATAAATGACAGCCTTAAAAAAAAAAAGACAATCACATTCCCAGAAGCTTTCACAGGGTACCATTGTAACACTTTTGCTCTTTCCATCTTTTGCAGACCTGAGATGGCCTTAAATAAGAGTGGGAGAGAGCTTCTAGGACTGCATTGGATGCAGTGGGCTGCTGCCTTCAAAAGCTTAGGCCAAATAAAATATGTTTTTCTTTAAGGCACCACAAATCTATTTGTTTTTTTCTGTAGCAACTTAACATGACTACCCACCTAGAAATTGTTGCGAAGAAAATGAGAGTGGACCAGACGTATACATTTCCCTAGCCAGCCACTAGCTTTACTAGGTAGTATAAGAGGCTCTGAAGCAAGAAGGAACTAAATGGGATGCCACTATGTAATAATCCCCTTAAATCTCATGCAATTTTATGCCAATGATAGGCAGGTGGTCCATTTTTATATCCCCTCTTGATATGCTCAATGATGATAGGCAGTAGCAGGCCTGACAATTTATGATGTGCGGTTTGCGTGAAGCTTTTCAAAAATGCATATAGATAATTTCCTAATCCATTATTACCAACTAGAGCTGACACTTTCCATTGCATTAATTAAGCAGATGTGGAAAATTAAAAAAAAAATAGGTTGCTTGTCTATGCAATTACCTTTTTGGTGCTTGTTGGTGACAGGACACCAACTTAGGAAAGCAAAAGTAAGGATCTTTGGAAAGTGGCTCTTCTTTCTTGTCTTGCTCCTAGATTAGGAATATTCATTCATTAGATTTCACAACACATTTTCCATTTTATTTTTTGAAACCAGAAATCGCCTCTATTGTGAACATGATATTTTTTTAAGGGAAAAAAATAAAGAATTATCAATCTTTTAATTATTGATTTAAACTGTTTAGAGCTTGGAAGTAGCCAGCTACAAATAACAAGTTACTTTTGATGAATTTCTTTCCCCTGGAATGAAGGTATAATGGCATCACCTTATGAATATAGTTAAGGATTAAAACTACTCATTTTTCAATAAAGCTGTAAATGTTAGTCACTTCTATAGTTACCAGGCTGTGGCTCCACTAAACTGTGGAGCAGAAATGTCACATGGGTCACATGCTGGCCTTTTTTCTGTATTGTGTTGTTGGTATTGAGGAGACAACGGGCTAGACAAGAGGAGCATGTGTTTTGTACCAGAGGTCAGCAGGAGATAGCATTCAGATTTTTTTTTTAAAAAAAATCCACTAAAAACAACTATTTTAGTTATTTTGAGAGATGGGAAACTAAAGAGTTAATCTTTAAAATCTCTAGTTATAATGGTAACTACTTCTGGGGTCCTGGGACTATTATAATGACTAATTACTATCAGTGGTGGAGCTTGGAGTGTGTGGAGGGGGGCGGGAGGGCAGGGGAGCTATGGTGTGAGGGGTGTGGCCACTGAGCATGGAGGCATGGCTGCGGTGCATGGGGGTGTGGCCAGGGCATGACTACGGTCCAGGATGCCCCAAAAACATTGCCCCCCAGGGCAAACTGCCCCCTCTACCCCCCTGCCCCTACATGACTGATTACTATGTAAATATAGTTTTCTAATCTTTTCTGTATCACAAATGTTGCCAGGTATGGGCCATGTCAGTAAGTAGTTAGGCTATAAATCTGAAACTCGATCAAATAGTTCAAGTTTTCAAGCCAATCAAACTGTATCAGTATACAGTCACATCCTAAAAGATAGTTGTGTGGTGCAGTGATAAGTAGGGGTGACTTCAATGGCCATGGAATGGTGCATCTATCCTGAATTTCAGTGTGAACTTTGAAAGAAGTCATTCCCAGTGCTGAATTCTATCCCCTAAATAAATAAATAGGTTCAGCACCTAGGAGAGCTCCTTTAAAATTAACACTAAAACACAGGGTGGATTCACTGCCTACTCACTGGGAAGCCACCAACTCCCACTGCTGTCCTGAATGACTTCTACTGTGCTTGCAGTTCTCTCTAACATACAGTCACCAAAATATTAAAATGAAGCACACTGCACACAGTTATTCGTGTGTTGCAGGCCATCTGTTCTAGCTGTATGCCCTTCGGCTGGACCCCATGACAAAATCTACTACATTGGGTGAATCTCTCTCTCTCTCTTTTTTTGATAGTTTATGATAATTTTTTTAAAAAATGGCCTACTTGGTCTACAGTATTAGCTTACATGGCTCATTTCCCCCAATAATGTTTTCCTTATAATGAAGGGCTTTTTGTGTGAACTTGATACTAGCAACTTTAATATTTATGTTTTTTATATGTAACTTAGTAAAAGTTAAGATGCAGGAAATGGACTACCTAATCTATTTTATTGAAATAACCTGAAAAGGAGGAGGCTTGAGTGGCATTTTATTTTTCTATTTGTTTATACCAACAGAATAATGATGTATATACCTGGTAATTTTTTTCTTTTCTGGAGCAAAGGCTCATAAAAGAATTTGGCTACTTTAATTGTAGTTTGATTTTTTTCTTTAAACTTTCAAATGTAATTTTTCCTTTATAGATTTATTTTAATTTCAGCTTCATCTTTTGCACGTACATGCTTGTTTTTTTAGCAACTTTGTGATAACATGATAACACCAGTGACAAGAAATGGACAATGTTGTTACCCTGTTTACTGGGGGTCCCATGAGGGACTCCAAACGTGCTCAAATATTGGTGGGGAAAATTAGCTCCGAGCACAAGTTAGCAAAACGAGAGGCAGGGCAACACAGCGGAATCTTTAACCCAGTGTCTACGGGGTCAGGTCAGTCATGCAGTCAGACAGTTTTAAACTAGCAAAAATGATGTTTTATTAAGAACAGTCAAATACTTAAGACAACACAACCACACAGCTAACTAAGAAATAGGAAATAAGGGAAATGGGTGATACAACACCTTTCTCGTAGTCCTGAAGAAGTTGAAGATGGAGGGAAGAAACTCAGCGTGGTTTGCTGAGGGAAGCTCGCTGGGCAAATGGGAGCAAGGTGATCTGGAACTCGGGAGCGATTCGAGGAAGCTCTCGGAACTGGGGGTTTTTATAGGGAAGATATGACTGTAGGCTAGTCTGTACTTTGGGAAGAACAATGAGGTTTGGGTGCGAGACAATGTCTCCAAAAGGTCAGAATTTAGCATGATTAAGTCCAAATCAACAATGGAATGGCCAGTATGCAGATGCAGCTCGCCTGACAGTTAAGCATCTAGCTCATCAAGTTACCTGCTCGGGGCAGGGGACTCTTTATATTAGCGTGCATCTTTAATGAGGTGTTTGTCTAGGGAGGTCTCCTAAAGCAAGATCTGGCGAGTCTGGCTTGCCTAGGTGGAGAAAGGAATGTTCAGGAATTAAGGGCCGTGCCTAGCTCTGTGCTTGTTCAGGGGCCTCACAAACACTTGGCCAAGGGTGGCAAAATGAGACCGAATTATGATATCAAACGATATCTAATATCTTCCAAAGTAAGGCTAGTAAACGGTGATAACAGTGTAATTAAATGTATTTTTTTTAACTAAAGTGATTTACTTGGAATTTCAGCTTTAACGTTTTCCAGAGGATTTTTGTTTTGTTTTGAAAAAGCACTTCTTGGGTTTGTTTTGTTTTGTTCGGTCCCTCGTGGTGGGTGAATTACAAGGTTTATTCACAAGTAGAAGGGCACCTTGTATGTGGGATGGTCTTTCAAACCAGATGGGCCTCCTGTCTTCGGCACTGAACACTGTAAAGAATGCTCTTCATTTGTTCCAGGAAACTGAATTGTGAACTCTTAATTCTAAGACATTTGCTGGGATCCAATCTGTATCCTTTGTTGGGATACATAAAGTGTGATAGTAAGGAAATGAGATTGTAAATGTAGGAGAAAAGGAAAGCAGAAGACCAGTTTTGGTGGGATGACTGAGCAATGGGGTTTTCAAAAATTCATGTAGCTGTTTGCTTCTCTCCAAAGCTCAAAAAAGAGCAGGTGATGACTAAAATAACAGATGGGATCTTTCATTTTTGTTTTGGTAAGCTCTTAGTGCAGTAATGTAACATGATATTAAACATTAAGTTAGAACTAAGTTGTCAAAAACATTTCCCTTTCAATGCAAATTCAATTGAATTAATTTTTAAAAACTTATAAACTATTTACTTACATGTGAGTCTTTTCCCACCAACCTTACCCTGGCCTGGATAATGTTACCACCGCGATCTGGCCTGGCCTTCGTGAACCAAAGATATCATTTTTGATATCATGATTCGGCCTTCTGCCACCAGCCAAGTGTTTGTGAGGCCCCGCCGAACAAGTGCGAAGCTAGGCATGGATGATACTTGTTGCTTCTATCACACACCAGATATTGCCAGATCTGCTTCGGGGGAGACCTCCCGAAACAAACACCTTAATTAAACAAATGGGCTCTCTGCCTGAGAGAACACCCTGGCGAGCTAAGCACCTAACGGCCGAGCTAGCTGCATCTACATACCGGCAATACTATTGTCAATTCGGCATATAATTCAATCATGTAAATTCTGACCTTTTGGAAGCTTTGTCTCCAACTCAAAACTTATTGTTCTCACCCGCAACCAGACTAGCCTGCGGTCGTTCTTTTCCCTATAAAAACCCCCAGTTTTGGTAGTTCAGTGTACTTTGCTGGACCTTGCCGAACTCCACTGGAACTCTCGCTGAATCACTTGCTGAAATCACTTGAAGCTCCCTTCGGAACTTTTCCTCGCCTCGCTGCCGCTTGGTCCAGCAGATTCCCCTCGGCCTCCACGCCGGGTTTCCTCCTCTTCAATTGGTGTCTCCAGGACTTCGGACAGGTGGCGTATTGCCCATTCCCCAAATTCTCTGTCTTTCCTTTCTAGTTAGGAGTGTGTTTGTGTTTTTATTATTTTTGTTTAATAAAAAAAACCTGTTGCTATTTTGAAATCGCTTGACTTCTCACTGACTTGAACCGGTATACATAGGATAAAAGATCCCGCTGCGTTGCCCTGCCTCTCGTTAGCCAAGAGAGTGCTCCAGCTAATTTCCCCATCTTTGCTTAGGTTTGGTTTGTTGTTTGGGCACCCCTCCCGGGACCCCCAATTCACAGGGTAACAATAAGAATGAATTGCTTATTTAGTCTACCATTTATATGAGGCTGCTTTAGATCCGACATAAGGAGAAATGTGGGATACAAATAAATTAAATTAAATCAAATCAAAATACTCCTGTGTGCAAACCTTTCCCACATTATACTCGTAGGCTACAGTTAATTAAGAGATATTTTTTACTGTTCTTAAAGTCTTTTGCCAGATTGTGGATTATATTCTTTTTTTCATAGACAGTTTTAACAATGTTATGCCCCAATTTATGCTGTATATTTTGCTCCGTGAAAAGGCACTCTAATTTAATGTCTCTCTCCATCTTTGTTTATAAAGTCAATAGTTAGGAAGTGATATTCACTTGTGACTCTGGCATTCAATTGAAAAGACTTCTGCCCTTGCAGCGGTTTTGTTCTTTCCATGCAATGAGTCAAAGAAGGGCCTGGAGTCCAGACACTACAGTCCCTAGAATCCCTGCGGCCACTTGTTGTGCAGGCTAGAGGGATCCCCATCACAGAGTTTTCTTGGCAAAATTTGTTCAGAGGGGTTTTCCTTCCTCTGAAGCTGAAAGAATGCAACTTTTCCAAGGTCACCCAGTGCGTTTCTTGGCTGAACAGAGATTTGAATCCTGTTCTCCAGATCCCTAGTCTAATGCTCAGATCACTACATCATGCTAGGGTGAATCTTCGCAAGGTTTTAGCCTGGACTTGAAAGGAGCTATCCCAGATTCTGAACCCTAGCCCCCAAATAAATTCAGCACTTTGGATAGCAACCTTGAAATCTGGATTACTGTATTTGCTGGTGTATAAGGCTCACTTCCCCCCCCAAAAAACACTACTTGAAAATGGGATGCATCTTATACACTGGTGTATCTTATATGCCAGCAAATAGCATTTGCCAGTGTATAAACAGGATGCATCTCATACACAGGCACGTCTTATACACCAGCAAATATGGTAAAACACAGCTTCACTACCCCACTACATCACAGATACCATTCACCACTGACTGGCAGTGAGCAGGATTCAGGATTTTGATTCAAGATTAACATAATGTCTGCTCTCCACCATTTGAAATCTATGTAAAGGAACTGTATAATCTATATAAAAAGATTATTAGGGTACAGTTAGGTTCAGTGAATCTAGCTTAAAGGGTTTGTTAAAGGGCAAAGCCCTGGTTATTCAAGCAATACATGACCTGAAGGTCATTAGTTTTCTTGGCCCAGTGTCCCTCCATTTTTCTGCCATTCTACTCAAATAGGCTTGGACTGGGAAGGGTGATCTGAGGTGCATCAACTTTGCTCAGTGCAGAGTCATTAGAGAGATTTGTAACATTTCGGCCAAGAGTTTAGGTCACTTCATGCCCCATCCTAATATCTTTTTCCAGCAGACCTGAGGTCCACAGAGTAGATGGGATTTATTTGTCCATTGAGTGGGACAAAATATTCCCTAGAGACAGGATATGTGGGTCCTATCTATAGCATATGTATGTGTGGGTGCGTGGGTGTGTGTGGGGAGTACAAATCCAGTGAACACCTATGGCACCTTTTGGTGAAGGGGAGTTCTCTGGAGCTGCCCCTGCGTGGTGTGAGACATGAGGGGTAGGGAAGGAGACTCTTTAAGGCTACTATGAGGGTTTTAATCAGTTGACCAGCAGTTTTATCCTTTGGTTGGCTCTCCAGTAGTTGGCTAGGGAACAACACAGAACCTGGATTCTCACTGGGGCTCAAGTTTATTGCTCAGAGAAACTGGGGAAGAGGTCTAGGGGAGACCCTTGCCTCACTAGGTCTCCCCCTACTTTTGCACATCTCAAGGAATAAATCCAAGTAGGTGATAGATAAAATGGAATACAGAAATATAGGATGAGGGACACGTGGCTGGATAGTAGTACATGTGAAAGGGATCTAGGAGTCTTCATAGACCACAAGCTGAACATGAGTCAGCAGTGTGATGCGGCAGCCAAGAAAGCCAATGCAATTCTCGGCTGCATCAACAGGAGTATGGTATCTAGATCGAGGGAGGTACTGGTACCACTCTACTCTACTTTGGTTAGACCTCATCTTGAATACTGTGTCCAGTTCTGGGCACCCCAATTCAAGAAGGACATGGTCAAGCTGGAGCAAGTCCAGAGGAGGGCGACCAAAATGGTGAGGGGCCTGGAAGCCATGCCCTATGAGGGCAGACTTAGAGAGCTGGGGATGTTTAGTCTGCAGAAGAGAAGGTTAAGAGGGGACATGATAGCCATGTTTAAATATTTGAAGGGATGCCTTGTAGAGGAGGGAGAGGGCTTGTTTTCTGCTGCTCTTGAGACCAGGACAAGGAGCAATGGATTCAAGCTGCAGGAAAGGAGATTCCACCTGAGCCTCAGGAAGAACTTCCTGACAGTCAGGGCTGTCCGGCAGTGGAATATGCTACCTCGGAGTGTGGTGGAGTCTCCTTCCTTGGAGGTTTTTAAGCAGAGGCTAAATGGCCATCTGTCGGGAATGCTTTGAGGGTGTTCTTGCATAGCAGGGGGTTGGACTGGATGGCCCTTGTGGTCTCTTCCAACTCTACATTTCTATGATTCTATGATTCTAGAATTCTATAAAAGGGTCTATATTTTGTATCCAAGCTTTGTTGTGTAATCTCATTATTCCCTGGTTTGAGCAGCAAAAAAGTATATTGCATGGCACCATACAAGTGTAAAACCAAGTAATTGCCCAGCTATTCTATTTCAGGAGGTTATAAACCAGCATAAATTAGGAGTGTAAATGCTAAATTTTGGGGAAGCTTCCCAAATTCCCACCTTTGAATTTCAGATTCTGGAGCTCCGAATTACCTGACCTGCTTTGAAAGGTAGAGAGATTGGGATCCTTTCCTGCATCATTTTGTAAATCTGCAGTTTGCTCTGGTTTTTCAGTTCCTTCAAATGTTTCACACCTTCCCCTCTGCTACAACAGCCTCCCCCAATCTGATGCCCTTCAGCTGTGTTCAACTACAAATCTCATCACTCCCAGCCAAGGCCAAGCACTACCACCCACCATCTGTTTAGTCAGTGTCTGCCTACTGTTTTCCTTGACTTTGCCAAAGCCTTTTGCTGCACACCCAAGAAGACTGATGGACCACATGCTGAGCTGGAGGAGGCTACTCGACGTGTTAATGATGAGAAATTATCAATTCAGGGTTAAATTCCATAAACCTTGCCCAGTTATGTCCTTTATACATTTACTGTGGCTTAGCCAATTTAAACTACCAAGCTGAGCTTGCTTTAAGAACACTTGGTGGACAGTCAGAGAATATGCAAGGACTGGCACATTTGAGGAAAATGTCTATCTCAATGTGCCAATAATAAAGCACAACTTTTTGGCAATATGTAATAAAGAGGATGATGAATGACTTCTTCCCATTCCAGTTCTTTATTTTTCCATGAATATGTCTTAAACTGTTTCCAAAACCTGGTGTAGAAGAATATTCAGAAAAATACTTCTGGAGCTGCAGAAACCAGTTTATGGGAGCTTTCAGCACCTCTATCTATTTTTGCCTTTGGCTCACAGGTTATCAATGGGGGGAAAAGGAACAGTGTGATCTTCTCTATGATTGTACCCAGCCTGGTGCTTTGCCAGTGTGCTCCTGTCCCTTGGTAAAACCCTGGGTAAAAATAACTTTGATACAGCTGACCGGATCAAGAATGTGGGATATTGTATCAACGCACATGCCTGCACATTTGAATGAGTACAATTGCATCAAGATAGGCTTTTTTTTTTTTTTGGCTGCACTTTGTCAATGAAAATACACGCCACTTGCTAATGCAGACCTGTTTTCCATAGCCTTGACTATGGCCATTTCTGTACTAGACTGTTACAGCGCTATTACTCCACTTTCAACATCCTATGGAATTCTGGGGTTTGTAGTTTACTGAGGCCAAAGAGCTCTCTGGCTGAGAATTCTAAAGGCCCTTCCCTCAACTGCAAGCCCCAGGATGTTGAAAGTGGAATAATAGCACTGTAATAGTCAAGTGTGGAAATGGCCAATGATTCCTGTCATCCTTGAGCAAATAGACTGACCAGATTAATGATGCCTGGGAGTTGTAGCCTAAAAGGTAACTTATATAACTTTTATAAGCTCTGGCATATAACTTTTATAAAGTCTGGCATGGATTATGCAGTGTAACCCAAACAGAGTTCTTTAATCACCACCACCACCACCACTGCCACCACTATCTGCCTCTTATGTTTTCAGCCAAACATGGACTCAAGATGAATATACTAAAAAATGGGAGAGGATGGAAAGGAAGGAATCTCAAATCTCTGTAATCACAAAATCAGATGAGTCAAGCTGTCATGAGAAAAGATCTGTAATATGTGGGAGAAAGACAGCTAGCAGTTGGTGACTTCTGAGTCAGTGGAGTAGTGAACAGACAGGTAAAATTCCATAGAAAAATATGTACATTAGGAACAATGCCCTCCCCTAAAATACAGAAAAAGAAGGTCATGTAAAAATTTTTGTGCAGACTTTTAAAATATCTCAATGTGATGAAGAAAGTAGGATGGAACAAATGAAAGGTTAGAAAAATGAGAAAGTAAAAGGAATTCAAATTGACAGTTTTATCCATCTCATCTCCCCATTCCATTTTTGTTTATTTATAGTAGCATCCTTCACTTCAGTGTACAATCATAGTGGAATGGTGCTTCACTGGTTTCTCTACGTCTAGATGGATCCACTTGGATCTGCATGCTTGTGCAAAAATCTTCTACTTTGCATACAACCTTATTGCTTATTCAGGAAAATTCTAATCAATCTACAGTTTACTTCAAAAGATTGTGCAAAGTAATTCACACTTTGAGAGCAGATGCCAAACAACAACATTAACTTGAATTTGGTGAAACCCAATATGCAGTGGAAACCTGAGGAATTTGGCTAGATTTCAGACAATCTGCTCAGGAAATGATTTCTGTTTGAGGAAGTAACAAACACTAAACCCCTGACTAATTAAAAATACTGAGCAGAGATCATGAAATTAGATTAAATTAGATAAATTATAAGCAGACAACAAAAGGAAATGAAATCCATACTGTTTCTAATATTCTCTCCTGCTGCTGTTGCTGTTTTCAGTTGCAGATGTTTATGTTTAGGAACAGACAATGCCTTAAGGGACATATTACTACATTACTAGGAAATTGAGAAAAAGGAAGGAGTTCAAAGGGAATTTGTTTTTTTTTATGTCATTTTATTAAATTTCACAAATAAAAACAAACATTTTTTTTCCTGTTGTTGTTCCATTGTGTAATATTACTTGATACTTCTGAACTGATCCAGATTTCTTTTCAATGTCACTTTACACAGTTATATCCTTGTACTGCTTTACCATTTATCACTTCGGTACATTGCATTTCATTTTCCATTTATCGCTTCATGATATCAACAATACTATCTCAAATACCTTTCTACATAATACCATGAAATACAGACTTCTTTATTACGTCTCTCCGCCAAATCCCACAATTTGCCATTCTTTCTGAATTTCATCGTCAGGAGTTCAAAGGGAATTTGGACATTTCAGTCTCGCATTGGCAAGTGTGGAAAATATGTCAACCCATTATTTTTAAGGCGAAGATCAAAGGTTCGGATATTTCACACAGCACTTGTTAGTTTATTGGTGGGATGGGCAAAGTGTGGTTCTAGGACCCTTTCTGTAGGACCCAAGAAATCAAATTTCTACAACCATGTGCACTTTTAGGGCAATTTTTGCCAAAGATAGGTCTAGGGCCATTTCCGCACTAGCCTGTTATAGTGCTATTATTCCGCTTTCAACATCCTATGGAACCCTGGGGTTTGAAGCGGCCCCTCCCTAAACTGTAAACCCCAGGATTCCATAGGATGTTGAAAATGGAATAATAGCACTATAACAGGCTAGTGCGGAAATGGCCTAGGAGAGGCTTTTTAAAAAGGAAATAAACAGTAAGTGACTCTCAATCACTTATTGTTGATAAAAAAAGGCCTAGAGGGCCAAAACTTGGCAAAAATGCCCCCCATGACCTCCAGAGGGCATTTGGGGCCTTTTCTATTTCTGTAGTAGGGGTGCTGCATTCCAAGTTCTCCTGGGGGCTAATATGGCCCCCTGGCCTCACATAGTTACTCATCTATTGGTTATAAGGTAATAAAATTTTTTAGTCTTCACCTTTTCGTCTTTTTCTTTGGCAATTAGAGCCATGAAATAATGAAATATCCAGATTCAAGAACAGCTTAAGAGGAAAAAGCTCAAATGCTTGTTTTCACTTTTTTTTTCCTTTTCCTTTTTCTTTTTTTGGAAAAAAGAATGAATTCAATCTGACTGTTGAGAGCTTTTCCTCACTTAGGCCATTTCTCTACTACACTGTTATAGTGCTGCTATTCTGCTTTCAAGATCCTGTGGAATTCTGGAGTTTATAGTTTCCTGAGGCCAAAGAGCTCTCTGGCTGAGAATTCTAAATGCCCCTCCCTAAACTGAAAACCTCAGGATTCCATAGCATGTTGAAAGTGGAATAATAGCACTATAAGAATGTAGTGTGGAAATGGCCTAAGGCTGCCAGTTAAATAAAGTAGGAATTTGAAAAAAAGAAAGGGTTATGGTATAGAGTTCTGGTAAAACAGCACACTGATATTCTATTAATCTAGTGACTGTTTCTGGCCAATAGTTCTTCTCCCTGCCTAGAGATGGAAAGAATAATAGAAGATATTTGAAAAATGGTAAAAAAATGTGTTTCTTGTTTGTTAATAAACCGTGACAAGGAGAATCCAGGACTGATGAGAATCTTTGCAGCTCAGAACTTACTCTGCACAAAATTCTCACATGGCTTTTGGGCTTCAGAAAAATAGCTTTATCTGTGCAAAAATATTGGGCAAAGTGTGGCTCCCAGGGCCTTTTTGTGGGACCCAAGAGATCAAATATCTGCCCTCCACCATACCTATTGCAGGAATCAGTGAGCTAGGTGGGCCCCTGTTGTTGTTATCATGTGCCTTCAAATAATTTCTGCCTTTATGGTGACCCTAAGGCAAACTTATCATCGGGTTTTCTGGGTCTGAGTGTATGTGACGTGCCCATGTTGATCCATGGCTGAGTGAGGAATTGAACCCCGATCTCCAGGGATTTGGTGCAATGCTCAAACCACTATACCATGCTGGGACTCTGAGCTTCTTTGCTCTGCTCTTTTGAGAAAACAGCTCTTGGCGAAGGCTACTAGGTACAATCTAGAGGTTGCTAGGGAAAAAAATGAGCTTGGTAAATGGGAAGATTATGACCTGCATGTGAGAGAAGGGAATGTTTGAGCTTGTTTTCACTGTTTCCCTAACACTAAAGACACCTTAGAATAAAGAGGAGCATGGAAGCCCACTGATGTACCATGCAAAGCTGATAGGGCATGCCGAAACATCTACAAGGTGATATAAGCCCATGTTAAGTAATATCCATACATGTGTTCATACATGTGTGTAAAATTGGCTTTCATTCACCAGAGGTGAATCATGATGGACTGGAATAATCTTTACATACCCTTCAGCATTTCACAGATGAAAACTTGGAGACACATGGCCAAGCGACAAATGAGGGTGAACATGGCAAAGTTGTTAATCAGGAACAAAGCAACACAAGCTGGGAGAGGCTGTGGCAGTTTGTTTTTGCCTGAGCTTACTGGGAAGGGTCCCCTCCTTTCCACGAGATGGATGGATGGATAGATAGATAGATAGATAGATAGATAGATAGATAGATAGATAGATAGATAGATAGATAATTGTGGAGTAAAAACAAAACCTGTAAAGCCTTTGAGGAAATTTTCCCATGAGTTACTGAAACCTCATCTGCACCATTAGTATTTCAGTGCTAGATGTCATCATTATGTCATCTTTGTGGGGAACAAACAGCCAGCTAGAACAGGTTTTGAAAGGGTTGTTCCATCATACCTCTCCTTTTTTCTGGGCCAAGAGCAGGAAGCAAGCAAAGCTTGAAAACGTTACTTTTTGGTCTATGAGTTCTAAAACTGCTAATAGTCATGCTGGCTTGGGAATTCTAGGAGTTATAGTCTAAAAAGTCAGACTTTTAAGTTGTAGAAGTGGGCCAGATAGAGGATTGTTCACAGTTTTTTATTTGTGTACCTGACTTGGTATGCCAGAGAGATGATTCACTGTACTATATTTATTTTCCCTCACCAATGAGGTCGCTGCCTTATTTAATCCCGGAGCTTGACTCAGTTGTCCCTTTACCATCTGCAGCCCTTGTTTCAAGGGAGAAGCATAACAAGAAGATGAATGAATGCAGTTGTGCACTGGGGGTGAGGGGAGTGGTTTGATTTATATTCTATTTCTCCTTTGCTCTGTATGAAATAAAATAGATCATAAGAAACACAACCTGCCTAGATGCTGAAAGTTGGAGTGTCTCAACGGTGCTGAAAATAGTCAGTAACAGATTTAAAATATTAAGCATAGACAGGTTGAAAGTTGTTCTTGTTTTATTTTGGTACATTTTAATGTGTTTTGAGTTTTTAAAAATAGTGCTAAGACGAACCCAGGATAGATTCATAGAATCACAGAATCATAGATCTTGGAAAGACCATAAGAGCCATCAAGTCAAATCCCCTGCCATGCAGGAATACACAATCAAAGCATTCTTGACAGATGGTCATCCAGGCTTTGTTTAAAAACCTCCAAAGAAGGAGACTCCACCACACTCTGAGGAAGTGTATTCCATCTTCCATTTGATATCTCTTCAAATATAGGTATCATTCATCTCTTAGCCTTCTCTCCTCCAGGCTAAACATATCCAGATCCCTAAGCTGTTTCTCATATGGAATGGTTTCCAAGCCTTGGTCAACTTCTGGACAGGTTTCAGCTTGTCAATGTCCTTCTTGAACTGTGATACCCAGAAGTGGACATAGCATTCCTGGTCAATTCTGGCCAAAGCAGAATTAAGTGGTACTATTACTTCCCTTGACCTAGACACTATACTCTTATTGACACAGCCTAGACTTGCATTGGCTTTTTTAACTCCCGTATCACACTGCTGACTTGTGTTCAGTTTGTGGTTTGCTAAGACTCCTAGATCTCTTTCACAGGTACTTTGGTCAAGCCAAGTGTCACCCATCCTATATTTGTGCATTTTATTTTTTCTGCCCAAGTGTAGTACCTTATACCTCTCCCTGTTGACATTAATTTTATTAGTTTTGACTCAGATCTCTAATCTGTTAAGGTCATTTTGAATTCTGATCCTGTCGTCTTTGGTATTAGCTATCTCTTCTAATTTGATGAAAGCCAGTATGTTATAGTGGTTTGAGTGCTGGGCTACTTCCCTGGAGACCAGGGTTCATTTCCCTGCTCAGCCATAAGAGCCTACTGGGTGACTTTGGGCACATCAAACACTCTCAGACCCAGAAACCCTTGCGATAGGCTCACCTTAGGGTCAGCATAAGTTGGAAATAACTTGAAGGCACACAGCAACAGCAGCAGCAGCAACCACCACCACCCAATTTGGTTTCATCTGCAAATTTGATAAGAATGCCCTCTAGTCCCTCATTCCAAGTCATTGATAAAGATGTTGAATACCACTGGGACCAGGACAGAATCCTGAGGCCCTCCACTAGTCCTTTCTCTCCAGGATGAAGAGGATCCATTGCTGAGCACCCTTTGGGTTTGATTGGTCAACTCATTACAAATTCACTTAACAGTATCATTGTCTAGCCCACATTTTACTAGCTTTTTTGAAAGAATATAATTTGAGAAGCTTGTCAAAGGCCTTACTTAAGTCAAGATATCCATAGCATTCCCTTCATTTACAAAGCTTGTAACTTTTTAAAAAAGGAGATAAGATTAGACTGAAACCCATGTTGTTTTCTAATTATCGCATCTTTCATTTTGAAATGATTATAGACTGTTTAGATATGGAAGATAGTGGCAACCCAATAGGATGTGGCCTTAGAGCTCTGGCATTTCTACTTTAAATAAGATTTTTTTATTTGGTCTTACTATAAAATCAAATCACCTACCTGCCTATTTTTGTTTAGGTTTTTTAAATCTTGTCTTCATCTTATAGACTGTTCGATGATGTGCTCTAGAATCTTTCACTGTATTGATATCAGGCTGACTGGGCAGTAATTGTTAGGCCCTCTTTTTCCCGTTGGTGAAAATGGGGACAATATTTGCCCTCTTCCAGTCTGCTGGGACTTCTCCCATTATCCAAGAATTCTCAAAGATTATTGCCAGGGGTTCTGAGATTACTTCTGCCAATTCTTTTAATACCATCGGATATAATTCATCTGACCCTGGAGACTTGAAATCATTTAGAGTAGCCAGGTACATCTGTACTACCAAACTGCATTTCTCCTACTGCATCATCTACTCCATTTCCCCCCAGTAGAACGTTATTTTCTTTTTTGGGAAAAGACCAAGCCAAAAAAGGTGTTAAGTAGTTCTTCCTTTTCTCTGTCCCCTGTTAGCATTTTGTTATCTTCTCAAATCCCTTTTTATTGTTTTTAACTTTTCTAGCAAGCCTGAATTTATTCTGCACTTTAACTTTTCTCATGTTCTCCCTACATTTGGTGGCTATTTGTTTTAATTCCTCTTTGGTGATTTCCCTCTTTTCCCATTTCTTGTACATGTCCCTTTTAAATCTTACTACCCTTTCACACGTTGTTTCTAAAGCGAAAGGACCCCTTGAGCAGTCCATACAACGCACTCCCATTTACACAACACTCAAGAGCCTAAAGCAGGTAGTGCACACATTTTTTATTTTTGGCTTAAAGCCGAAAATGCTGCGCGGTCATGCAATGCTCCCGGGGTCTGTGTGCACTTACTTGCCCTGCGGAGCCTCGGGAGCCAGCCCGGTCACGGTTCCTGCCTCAGCACCAGCCTACACTTCCCAGGTTGTGCTGCGGTAGGAAGGGGAGGGCGTTTGTGCAGCGTTTGCGCGACCAGCAACCCAGCTGCGGTAAGGAAGAAGAAACGAAGTGAGCGCCTCGTGTAAAAAGGTGCTCACGCGACCGCTGCCACCCACCTCTGCGAAAAGGTAAGGTGCGGAAAGGGCCTTAGCTTATTTGAAACTTCCTTAGACATTCATCCTGGTTTCATTAGGCACCTCCCATTTTTCATCCTCATTGGAATTGTCTGAAATTTTACCTTCAGTATCTCTCTTTTAAGAAACACCCATCTATCAAGCCTTTAGTCCTCATCCTTTCCCACTGACTCAATTTTGATCAGATTGCCCACATTTGGGGCCCGTCTAATCATACAGTCTTTCACTTGTACATCTGCCATCTCCAGTTTTAGGAGCATTTTATACATCTTAGCAATCAAATGTCCATCATCTTTTACCAATCACTCCTCCAAATCTGATTTATCAGTTTCAGTCATATGGTTTTTTGTCCATTTTAAATCTTTCAGTTAGCTGTCTGTAACCATCTTATCTCATAACCATTCTCAATGAATTCTTCATCTTTTAGTATTCCTAACCATGGGATAACATCCAATATTTCTCTAAGTTTACTGAAATCAGCTTTCTTAAAGTTTAGTATCATGTCTGACTATGCTTGGCTTCAGGAGAAACTGGTCACTCCCACCTCAGGATCCTACAACTTTCATCCCATTAACTCAGTCATCATTGTTGGTTAGGATCAGGTTTAAAATATCTGTTTCCCTTATTGCCTCTTCTACCTTCTGGACAATGAAATTGTCTGCAAGGCAAGTGAGAAGTTTGTTGGACCTGATACTCTTGGCAGCGTCTGACTTCCAACAAATATCATGATAGTTGAATTTTCCATTACTACTACACCTCCCCTCTCTGAATGTTTGACTGTCTGTTCCAGGAAGGCATCATCCAAGTCCTCAGTTTGACTTGGGGGTCTGCAGTAGACCCCCACAATGACATTGCTCTTGTTTCTCTCCCCCTTTATTTTTACCCAGATGCTCACAAACTGGCTTCCAGGATTTAAGTCATGGATCTATTCACAGGTATAAATGTCCCTGATATACAGTGCTGATCTTCCTCCTTTACTGGTCTATTTCTCTGAAATAGGTTACACCCCTCTATTGCTACATTCCAATCATGAGATACATCCCACTAGATTGCAGTGATGCCTATTACATCTTATTTGCTTTGCTGTGTGCTGAGTTCAAGTTCATGTTGCTTATTTCACATACTCTGTTCATTAGTGTAGAGAAATCTAAGACCATGGGTTATTTTGCCTGGCTGCTTCTTTATTCCTCCTCCTACTGTTCGGCCTCTGTATTGTGTGTCTGGTTCTCCCCATAATATATTGAATTGTTCTTCTGCATTCAAGATTTGTAAGAGGTTTGTAGCATTGTTACCAAGTCTATGGTGTCCATTTTATTATATTCAGACAGTTCCCTTGTTCTCTAACTGGCCATTATTTGTTTCCAGGGCTGCACCCTTCCAGGTAATGTATCCTGGTACCAGCAGAGGCCATTTTCATGACATGGCCCATTTTCCACAGGAAATTCTATCATATGCAGAGGTGGTGTGGCTCCAATATCCATGGTGCAGTGAATCTGCTCTGGGTTGTAGTCTGAAATGTAAAGGAGCTAGTCAACATACTGAATCTATTTTAGGGTCCTTTGAACTCCTTTAAAATTCAGACTAAAATGCTGAGCAGATTCACCATCCTAGTGACATCAGAGCCACCACCTGCTCCTGGGTGTATAAATGGCCTTCTGGTTCTACATATTTAGTTACTGTGTTGGCATTTTAATATTTTAGTTTGAAGGTTTTCTCACAGAATTTTTTAAAAATATTTTTTCCTTATATCCTATCTACTTCTTTCCATGGGCTAGTTATTTTCTGATAATTCTCCTTGCCCCCTGTTCTTCTTGTTTAGAAACAGTTCAGCTGGCCCTCTCAAATGAAGATGAGCACAACCTCTTTTGACTCAGCCTGAAGGCCTATCATGTGTTAGGAACTTGGAACCCATAACCTCCTCTTATGAGGTGGTTCTGTCCAACAAGCTTCTCCTCTGAAGGATATCTTTTGGTACAATCACAATAGCCAGAATTCGAAAGAAAAGGCACCAGACACAATCCACATTTTTGCTGAAAAGGAAGGGGGGCTTTTAATACGTCTTTTAGCATATTGTCATCTCAATGGCACATAGCCTTTTTTAGGCACAAGACAAATTCCTTTTCCATTTCCCATTAACTGCCACAGCAACATCCTGTGAAAACTTGGGATCCATAGTTTGGTAAGCTCTTTGGTTGAGAATTATAAATAGTACTTTCTAAACTGCTTATCCCAAGATTCTATAGGATGTTGCCATGGCATCTAAAGTGGAATCTGAGTACCATAATTATGTAGTGTGAAAGGACCCCTTGTTTATTCCTGCCTGCTAGAATGTGAAATCAAAAATGGTATACTTGTTTCTCTTTTTTAAAACGTGGCTTGTGTTTGCTTTTTTTCCCCCTTGAAATATTTTTGAATTAAAAAAAAAGTCCACTCGTCAGGTACACATAGAGGATGTTGTGCCAGGTGCACAGATTGATGGGCTCCACAAAGGAGATAAAACCGAAGGTCAGCTTGATGGCATACATTAAAATTAGATATTAAAACAGATGGTGTGAGCATTTACTATTCCTCCAGGATTGACAAGTGTACTACCAAGTGCTATGTAAAAATGCCATAGCCTACCATTTGCAATTGAGAAACAAAACCAAACAAAACAAAACCAAACAAAACAAAACCAAACAAAACCTTTAAATTCACATTTCTCTTAAAATGAAATATTCATGTTTTGGTGGATTATTTTATGAGACTGTGAAAACTGTTTCTACAAAGTCAAGTCACAAACTCCCTCGGTGGGAAATGTGTGACAAAGAAGACATGTAAACCCTTCTACTTCCACTATAAATCTGAGAATTTTATGTGCCCCCTTTAAAAATTTCACAGAGTTTCATACCCTTTGACAGTGTCCCTTCTCTCCTGTTGGGGCTAATGGACCTTTTTACTGCTCACTCTATTACCACAGTCCCAGAGGTATTTGCCAAATGAAATGGGAAGTCCTCCCACTGCCCCATTCATTCTTCTTAATAGCTCCTTTCCTTCTCCTATTGACAAGGAAAGATACCCAAACAACAAACTCCAATGTGCCCCTTTTATGACTGAAATAAAGGAGAAAGGGTGGAAAAAACACACTGTCTCCCAGAAAATGATGTGTAGGGAACAGTGAAAAATGACACACATTTATGTTTAGACAATGAAAATAATGACAACAGGCAAAAATTCACTATTTTACAGTGCATTCAGCACTATTTTAACCCCTCACTGTTCTAAGGGTTTTTGAAAAGCACAAAATTGTGCATGCATGAATTATGGCATATTTCCTTGTTCCAATGAAAATTTGAATGCAGATTTAACCATAAGTTTAACACTCTGGGTAAGGTCAAGGATAGCAGTAGCATTTAGCATCTCTGTGTGTGTTGTGACTTCAAATCATTTCTGACTTACGGTGGCCCTAAGGCAAACTTATCATTGGGGTTTTCTTGGCAAGAGTCAATCATAGGGTTTGCCATTGCCATTCCTCTGATGCTGAGGAAATGTAATGGACTCAAGGTCAGCCAGTGGGATTCTGTGCCTGAGCAGGGATTTGAATCCTGATTGCCCAGAGTCTTAGACCATTTCCGCACTGCACTGTTATAGTGCTATTTTTCCATTTTCAACATCCTGTGGAATTCTGGGGTTTGTAGTCCACTGAGGCCAAAGAGCTCTCCGGCTGAGAATTCTAAAGGCCCCTCCCTAAACTGCAAGCCCCAGGATTCCACAGGATGTTGAAAGTGGAATAATAGCACTATAACAGTATAGGGCAGAGATGGTCCTAGTCCAGTGCTGGTTCTCCGGCATTCAATATGCACTTCTTGTTATTACCTGACCTAACTGAACATCGAGAACTTTGGTATCCTCTCCTGAACAGGGCTAACCTACTTACAATCTTAATAGATCACTGTTGTTCCTTGGCAGCCTGGCTTGTTAAAAAAAAAATGGTCTGGGACTTTTTTTTTTAAAAGAAATTATTAGTACTTCAGTATTATAGTTCAGATTAATTGCATTTAAACAATGGGAACCTTTTGTATGTCTTTAAAATTAATAGTTATTTTTATTTGTATCTGTTTTAAACTAGTGAATCACCCTGAAAATAGCAGTGATAATAAATGCATACATAAGGAAGCACATAAATAAATAATGTCTCAGTACTCTACATTCACTCTGACAAAATTGTACCCTAGTAGCAAATAGTGATAGGTGTGTGCTGAGAGATTTTTCTTTGTCTAATTTTTGTTTCACATTTTTGATATGTGAAAAGCACAGGTGAGTAGCTGAAACTTGGGATAATTCCCCAATGTCCTTCTTCCACAGTTTGCAAGATCTTGCATTCTCTTCATTGAGGATAAAACTGAGTCATGTGTACCTCTGCCTCCTCGCCTGTCGTTGAGGAAATCTGGGAGATTTATGTTTTCTTTGAGCATCTGACTACAGAAACAAAGCTGGGTGATGTGTTGACTTCTCCCTGCCATCCCCCAGCTACTAAATGTTCATAGGGGAGTTCACTAGCAACAAAACAGTAAGTTATGAACATGGGAAGGAAATGCCAAATATCTCATTCTGCAGCAACTTTTAAAAGATGTACAGAGGCATTGTGTTTGCAAATATCAATAACAGGATTCCAGTTATAATTTATGACTCTTCAAATGATAATATTGTGTAATGCCCATAGGCCTAGGTCAGTGTATCACCAAACTTGGCTCTGGAGGATTAAATGCGCTGTCTTGATGCATGAAGTTAACAAGATCTCTTAACATGTGAAAGTTAAAGGTGGTCTGTGATCATGTTATCAAAAATAACTTGAGCAATCCTGCAGGATTAGGTGGAGCAGAATCAGTTCAAAGATTTTGAAACTTTCTATGCTGGGATGAGCCTGTTTTGGCGAGAATTGAGAATAATAAATCATTTGCATTAATTCCTCTTCTCATTAGCAAAGGTACAACTACATTGTGTCATTACTAACCAGGCATAACTTCAACTTTTGTTGAGTGTAATTGGAACTTTTTTGTTACTGTCATAGACCATTTCCACACTAGATTGTTATAGTGCTATTATTCCACTTTCAACATTCTATGGAATCCTGGAGTTTGCAGTTTAGGGAGGGGCCTTTAGGGAGGCCCCCCCCTAAACTGCAAACCCCAGGATTCCAGAGGATGTTGAAAGTGGAATAATAGCACTATAACAGTCTAGTGCAGAAATGACCATAGTTACAATGGAGTGGCCTCAGTGAATGGCGGCGAAGGACTATCATAAGGTTCAAGTGCTGGCTGCAGCTGTATCTTCTGCTTTGTTGGTAGTTTTAAGATTACAGTGAAGGAGACAGGAAAAGAGCATGCTTTGAATCACAAGCCAGTGTCCTGTTGCATTCATATTTTTTAAAGTAACTGAAAGTTATACTAATTACTTTTGAAAAAGGAAAGTAAACTGTTACTTTTTAGACATTGTAACTATAACAATAGCTTACTACGAGGGTCCTTGGTACTGTAATGAAAATGAATTGCTTTTGCAGAGTAATGCTTTGGTGCTGGCCAAGGTGGAAGATGGGGATAGTTTTTTCTTTTCCATCTCTCCTTTAAAAAAGAAAAAAAGTACTCCCTTGGCTGACCCAGGGCACTTGTATTTGTCCTTCTTTATTTGGTGGTGATGTAGTGGGAACAGAAGGTCTTTGAATTCATGACCCTCCCCACATGCATCTTTCTTGGGGCTGTGGCATAACTCCAAAATCTCTTTTTCTCCTACTGTTGCCATTGGACTATCAGAGCCAGAGCAGTAACAGTACTAGAGGTTTCTACTCCATGGTTAATACTTGTTTACTTAACATCTTTCCTTTAGGGCAATGGAGTTGATGGGTGGCTTTTTTTTTTTAAAAAAACACACCTTCAACGTTACTGTTTTTTTTTTTAAATAGAACATTGTGTCACTTAGCCACTTCAGGAAGTGTGACTAGCAGCAGCTGGCCTCACTTATTAGAATAGCTAAGATCCTATGGTCTGTGGGACAACCAGAAACTATAGGGTGATGTCCAGATTTACTTATGAAACAAAGAAAATCATTGGTAGGCTATGGTGAAACTCTGACAAAAAGATAGAGAAGAAAGAATGTCCTTCTTCCAAAATCAGGATTGTGGTAGACACAAGATTATCCTCTTTTTCATTTCAACTTAGATAAGTCCATTGCTAACCATATAACTGCTTTCTAAAATAATTTAAAACCTTCAGTTCCAGAGCTGTAGGAAATAGAAGGGATCAGACCAGAAGGGGAGAAAAAGGATCTTGACTGTTATTATAATTCAATCTAAAGTTTCATACTGCACGTAGTGAGATTGTGAGAAGGAATGGTAAGTCAAAGTCAAAGGAGAGACATTTTACTCATAAATCTTTTGGGAAATCTGGGATTGGAGGTGTGGAGGCTGGAGCTGAATAAAGTTTATATAGAGTTAAAGGACAGATCTTTCATATTATAAACTGAAGTCCAACAGTTATCGGTATATATTACATAAATGTAAACCTTGAATGTAGCTGAAAAAAAGGAATGAAGTATAGAACATGAGGATAATATATCTAAGACATTAATGCAATTTTCGGATGTGGAAAAAATATTTGGTACTTGCATACCTTTCTTACATAAAAGGAAATCACATTATAATTATTTTTTCCGGAATGCAGAAAATGTGCAAAACTATTATGAATGTGCTGAAATACTGCCAGTTTTGGGTGGTGGTTTGTTTTATCTGACATAACTGCCAAGTATTTATGTATGTTAAAAAGACTGACAGTTAAGTTCCTGCAATTATTGCAGAGAAAATGTTTGGTTGGGAATAAAAGAGATGACAAAATATATTACATATATCAAGAACATTAACAAATTTTTACTCTCTCTCTCTCTCTTTCTCTCAATGTGTGTTTGTGTGTGTGTGTGTGTGTGTGTGTGTAAAATAAAATGTTGACAGTAGTTTTACAAATGGATTTATTCCAGTTTTTCACTGGACAATGTTGAATCACATACTATCCAAGGGTTGTTAGATTGTCCTGTTTGTACTAATTCTTCCTTTAATTATGGCAGCTTCTGGTTTTAGAACTGTCACAAGAACTCATACTTTTAAATGTGGTCCAAAGCCAATGTTTTTCACTGTCAAACTCAACATTTAGAACAGCCATCCCCAGTCTGGTGTCCTTTAGATGTATAGTTCTCTAGATTTTGAATCTAAGCATTCGAAGTCTGAGGGGAAAAGAAAACCCCCACATATATGGTAAATGGTAAAAATGTTTCCCTTAGTAACCTGACAGTTTTGAGAAATTTTATGTCTTCAGGTAAAGCTGGACAAGGCTCTTATCTGAATTCCTGCCTAGATCTAACAATGGGTTGATTTGGTATAAGAAAGCTTCTTATGAAACTTTGTCCTATCTAGGTGTTTTTCTGTGTTATATAATGGCCCATACTCCTGAGACACCACCTCATCTTCTAGGTTTTTATACTGTGCAACATTCTCTTAGCTGGGAAAGATTTATCTAGAACCCCACAGTAAACTCTAGGTTCCATTACAACTAAATAAACTAAAAGATGTTCTTTTACTTTTCAAGCCTATATTAGAGGCAAGGTTCACCCTTAATTTGGAATACTGGTGATGTGAGATGGTGATGTCAGATGAAACTCCTTTTGGATTTTTGCAAAGAACTGATTTCCTCCAATTTATAACCCTTGTTTCATGCCCTATCCCCCATACCCACCTCAGTTAGTGCAAGAGGTTGCACTCTTCACTCCTGAATATCACCACCACTGACATTCTCAAGTACAAGTGCCACCTGGACAGAATCAAAACGCAAGAAGAATTTAACAGATTGGATTGCTGGGCCAAAATCAACAAAGTGAAATTCAACAGGGATAAATATAATGTACTGCATGGTAAGAGTTGTTTGACAGTAGAATAGACTACTTAAGAAAGTAGTAGACTCTCCTTTATCAGTGGTTTTTAAAAAGAGGTTAGATGACAGTCTATCAGGGTGTTTTCACAGTGGTTTCCTACACTTGTGAGAGGTTGGACTACATGACCCTTCCAATTTTATGATTATGATTCTATAATTGATAATGTGTGCTAAATGAGACTACAAATACCAGAAATGGGCTGGCTTGTTGATATGGCAGGGAAGGACCAACAGTGGCAGAGACGCTGCTTTTGCTTGGCACACAGGCTCTCTCCTTTCACCCCAGTAAGATGGGGGGGGGGATGCAGGGCAAAGACTGAAGGCAGGGCAGGAAGTGCCAGGCCTTGCTTCTCCCAGTCCAATGGCAGTTGTGCCAATGCTGCCAAGTGTTTCCCCATTTCTGTCATCTTTACCTACCACTGAACTGGGAAATGGACTACCATTAGTTACATTTTACAAACAGTCTGGGGCTTCTGTAGTTGAGGGAGCACTTTGCTCTATAAACACTTGTCTGAGGATTGAGATCTGCTGGGAGGAGGATCCTCTTTTGTGTACCACCAGTCAGGTCAACACTCTGGCCCTTTTCGCACCTTACCTGGTGCCACTGGTGTAGCGAGGGGATCACGCGAAAAGCCTCTTCCGAGAGGCACTTACGTCCCCTCCACTTCCCCTCCGCACCAGCTCCGCACCAGCTCCACACCAGTGGTCCGCCTCTTCCTTCCACAGTGCAGCTGTGTACTTTCCCAGGCTGCGCTGGGGGAGGAAGTGTGATGGCTGCGTGTCCAGAGCCTCCACATGCAAGGTAAGTGTGTGTGGGGCCCGGGAGGAATGTATAATCTCACATCATTTTCAGCAGTGAGCAGAAAATGATATAAGGCGTGATTGCCACCTACTGGCACCGGGAGCATCGCATGATTGCGAGGATGTCATGTGAAATGGTCCTCACAATCACGCAAAGCTCCCGAGGCCATTTCGCAACAGGACTGGTGTGCGAAAAGGGCCTCTGTGAAGATGTGGGACAGGGCTTCCTCAGCTGTGGGACTCCAGTGATCAATAGCCTCCCCTGTGAGGTCTGACTGATGCCATTAGTGATTTCATTTGGGCATCAAGTCCATGGCTGTTCATTAATGCCTTTGGGCTTAGTGATTTGTCTGAAAATGACAGTGCACCTGGTTTTGAAACTCTTTTAATTTTCTAACCCCATTTTAATTTGTTAATTGTTACATATTTCCAGCCTATTTAAATTATTTTTATAATTTTAAATCATTTTAACTTGTTTGCACTGATTTTAATCATATGCTGTCCTGAGATCTTTTGATGTAAGGTAAGATAGAAATATTCTGATTAATTAATTAGGAAACTGAGGTGGAGAGACTACAATTCATTTGACACACACAATAAGAGGTGAGACTTGAGCCCTACTTTGAAAGCTCACCAACCACCAAGCTCCACTGCTTTACCAACTCTGGAGATAGGCAATTTGAGGGCAGGCAGTGCATGATTGGTGTTGAAGCAGGCCAATTGCTGTGTCTCTGGCAGTGCAGAAATAAATCTATTTTCTCTCCTGTCATAACATCTGCACACTGCTACCCAGAGGAACTCTTCAGATTGGTGAGAGGCTTAATTAATCTAGGCTGTCTTTGCCTTTCAGATGTTGAGTCATATTCTGTTTGCTGTGATGAATTTTCTACCTCCTTGGTGAATGAAACAAGTGTCTTTCCCCCCCAGCTTGGTTTGGTACAACTACATAATTGAAGCTCAGAATCTAGAGACTCCAATTGCTTTTATATCTTTCAACCAATTTCTGTAGATGCTGCCCATGAATGCATTTAGGATTATTGGCTTGGTGAAGTAAGTAATCTATGCCAGACATCTAGGAGAAGCTGGCATTTTTTTCAAGTTGGATTTACCAATTTATCTCTTTTGTAAGGTATAACATCTTATGTGTCAGCCAAAGATTCCCCATCTTGAGCTCAATCTACAGTGGGCTGAAAATGCATTTGACTACTTTTCTAGCCCTGTGTTGACATACAACGTTTGCTGATTCCCATGCAAACCCTGGCCTTTTCCTATCCTCACAGCTTAAATGTGGGGTAGAAAAGATCATGTTTTGTTCTGTTCCATACTCCACTCAAGTGTCATTTTTTTCTTGCCCTTTGTGGTCTGTGATTCAGTTTAGGCTTGGCTTTGATCCTGTGTGTGTGTGGGGAGGGCTGGAGGCATATCTTTGGTGTAATAGGGCTCACCTCTTTGTCACCTGGTCAGAAGTTTGGGTTATTTGTTTTTTAAGTAAGCACCACCATTTTTTTTCCTTTCCAGCTGGGGGTTCTGCATACCCACACATTTCATAGTCTATGCCTGTAAAGCTTATAATATAAAGGAATAATTGATCCTATAGACCCAACAGAAAGAAACTACCAGTGAAACCAAGAGGTTGTAATACTGGGGGAACATCCTGCAGGGTAGTTGCTGTCAGGACCAGATCATACACAAGAGATTCAGAGCTGCTTCAGCTACCCAATTGCTTCCTATATCTTCCTGAGGATAACAGTGGTGAAGAGAAACAAGCAGGAGGCCAGTGCCAAAAGACACAGCATGTCAGGGAGGCAACCTAACCAATAACTGCAGCAAGAAGAAAATAAAAGTTTTGGTAGGGATTCATTGCTCAGCAGTCTGCAGGGAGCTGTCTGCCAGCTGGAAAAGATGAATCAGAAAGCATGCATGTGCATATCCAGGATGACACTGACAAGTTCCAAAGCTCATGCTCCTTTCTTCTGATTCATGTGGGCACCAATGACACTAAAGAACACCTTTGAGCATTTTCCCTTGGACTTTGAAGCCCTGACTAGGAATGAGAAAGAGTTTAGAGACACATGTGGTATTCTCACCAATTCTGCTAGTGAAAAATAGAAGAATGAGGCAGAAAGATCCTGCAGGCGAATGACTGGCTACACAAATGGTGTTGATGGGAGAGGTTTGGTTCCGGGACTATCATTTTCACTTCCTATAGATAAAGGACTACTGGCTACAGATGGGCTACACCTCAAGAAGACTGGGAAGAACATCTTTGGCAAAAGCATGGGATATCTGATCAAGAGGGCTTCAAACTAAATCCTTGGGGAACTGGAGATAATAACTTAAACATCTGTCCAAAAGCAAGCTCTAAACACAAGGATGTGAATTCTATAGGGGAGCCTAAGAGAGATCAAGTGCCACAATAAAATTCACAGTAAGATAAAAGACAACAACAAACTATGCTTTGGATGTCTATAGAATAATGCACAACATTGTGGAAACAAACAAGATGAGATTGAAGTCCTAGTGCATGAAGATAAATATGACTTTATAGGTATAACAGAGACTTGGTAGGAAGATTCCCATGATTGGAATATGACAATGGAGGGATATACTCTGTTCAAAAAGAACAGATGGGGAAGAAAAGGAGGAGGAATAGCATTACAGGTCAAAAACAAATACACTTGTGAGTGTTCAAACTGGACCAGTGGAGAGTACTTGGGTAAAAATAAAAGGAGAGAGAAATAAAAGCAACTGAGTGGTAGGAGTTTACAACAGGCCACCAAATCAAGACAAGATTGTGGATTATGCTTTTCTGAAACAAATCTCAGAAATCTTTCAGAAGTAAGAACTAGTATTTATGGAAGACTTCAATTATCCTGATACCTGCTGGGAGACTGGGTCTGCTAAGCATAGGATCTCCAGCAAATTCCTGATGTCCCTTACAAGTAATTTTCTTTTTCAAAAGGTGGAGGAAGAAACAAGGGGTTCAGCAATTCTGAACTTGTTCCTAACCAATAGAGAGGAGTTGGTCACTGAAATCAAAGTGGTTGGTACTTTAGAGGGGAGTGACCAGTTAATTCATGATTGTGGGACAGGTCAAAGAAGAGTACAGTCAAACACAAACCTTGGATTTCAAAAAAGGGAAATACTGGGCAGAGTGGCATGGCTAGAGATACAAAAGGAAAAAGAAATCTAGCATGAGGGAGATTTCATTAAGAAGACATTGCATAAAGCACAATCACAGGCAGTTCTATGGAAGAATAAAAACAAGAAACATCTGAAAAGCCGAGGTGACTTCACAGTAAACTCAAGGAGGAAGTGAAAAGCAAAAAAAAAGCAAAAAAAAAGAACAAGTATAAAGAATGGAAGGAAGGAGGAATTGTCAAGGAAGAATACATCTGAGTAGCCTAGGGCTTGAGGGAAGGAAAGCTAAAGTGTAAAATGAGCTGAGACTGGCTAGGCAAGCAAAGGACAACAAAAAGGAGGTTTTCAAATATGTTTGAAGCAAGAGAGTGAGGCCATTTCCATACTGTTATAGTACTATTATTCCACTTTCAACATCCTGTAGAATTCTGGGGTTTGTAGTTTACTGGGGCCAAATTGCTATCTGGCTGATAATTCTAAATGCCTTTCTCTAAACTGCAAATCTCAGAATTCCACAAGATGTTGAAAGTGGAATAATAGCACTATAACAGTGTAGTGCAGAAATGGCCTGAGTGATGAAGAAAATGTTAGCAGCATTGCTACTCAGCAAGGATGGTAAAATATATGGAGTACAAAACATATGAGCGTTTAAAGGAGTTGGGCATGTTCAGCTTGGTGAAAAGAAGGCTAAGAGTGACATGATTGTACTCTTTAAATGCTTCAAAGGCTGCCAGAAAGGGGTGTGTGTGCAAGATTGTTCTATGCTGCCTCAGAGGGTAAAATGAGATCTAATGGTTTTAAATTACCAGAGGGTAGATTTTGATTGAACATTAGAAGGAACTTCTTAACAGTGAGAGTTATTTGGGAATAGAACCAATTGCCTAGAGAAGTGGTGAGGTCTTCTTCTCTGGATGTCTTCAGAAAAGAGGCTGGACAGCTAACTGTTGGGATGCTTAGCTGGAAATCCTGCATTCAGCAGGGGGTTGGTCCTGATGGCCCTTAGGGCCTATTCTAACTCTGTGATTCTATGTTATTTTTTATTTTGACCCTGGATCGTGTAGATTTAGGCATGTATACAGTGAGCCACAGTATTCTAGGTGGGATGAGACCAAAGCAGAATAGAAAGGTACTATTACTTCCCTTGACCTAGACACTATGCTGCTACTGATGCAGCCTAGAGTTGCATTGGTTTTTCAGTATGATCCTGTGTATATGTATAATGTGAGGATGTGCAGACTGAAAAAAATCAGGAGTGCTGCTCTTCTTGCTTCAAGTGGCATTGCTGGGTGAAATGCAAACAGACACAGCTACAGACACTACAGACACAGCTCTTTCCTTCAAAACTGCACTGAAAAGCAACCCAGATGGCTCATAAGACCAGTGCAAAGGTGGGTTAAAGCAGCCTAGTGTGGTCTTTGAGGAGCAAATCAAGATCAAAAGTAATCAGAAACTAATTCAGGATAGACTCAGAACATGCTGGAGTCTGCAGCTTGTTTTTAAGTCTAGTGTCATTGTATGAGTCATCTTCTATTTTCCGTTTTCTGAAAGCTGTACTTTCAGAGGGATCTAGAAGGTGCTAAGTATAGTATTGGAACTGCTTCTACTGCTGTTGACTACAGGTTTTTTTATATATATATATATATGGGAGTTTATGGCAGGGCTACAGTTTTGAATATCATTGGGAGAGAGAGACACTATTTTGCCAGCTGGTTTATAGAATCAACAAGTGGACCACAGATAGACTTCTGTTCAGATGTGATATGAAACACTGCAGGGGAAATGTTTCATAGTGTGCCTTCAGACCTTCCCACCGTATATAACAGTTCCCTTAGCCGGTTTCATATAGGCTGTGCACCTTCTGGGGGACTGAAGACAACACTGGACCATCCATAAGCTCTGGGGGTGGGGGTTGCATTACTATGACACTTGGTAACTGCTGTCATTTTTGGTACTACAATTGGTACCACTATCAATGATTGCTTTTTTCTGAGACAAAGCTGCAAATAGGGGTGGGGGAATGAGGAACTGCAAAAATATCCAATGGGGGTGTATGAATGCAGCACCCGGCCTATGCATTGCTCACCCCTGCTTTAGTGGATGACTTTACTGTCTCCTCATGCCCACCCTTGGAAAGTCAAGATACTGTTACGTCTTTTCTCAGTTCAACTTATTTACAACGTCACTAACAGGACAGAAGCATGGTGAAAATTTAACAGTATGCCAGTGAAATTCTCTTCTGATCTCTTAGAAGATCCTGTGGTTGAAGAATACATGCCAACAAGCACATTCAAGTGGAGTCATCTGTGAGGTAATGATATTAGCAAATCACATTACCTAGAGGAGCTAGGGAGATGGAAGGCACTGGGCATTCCTTAGGACATTCTTCAGTCTAAGGATCTACTACATCATGGGTGGACAACTGTGGAATGGTGGTCCATTTTTTCCACCTGTACCCACTTGGGCATATAAAGTCACACCTTCACATTTTGTTGTGCTGAAAGTGATGTCATGTTGCCTCTAGTCACCATTTTGATTAATTTCTAGCTTTTTTGTTTTGTTTTGGGGTAACTCAGGACTGAAGTGTTCTGAGGGACAAGGGAAATAAACTGCCATATTTGTGGCTCATTTGGAGTGGATCTGGCAAGTTTGGGGGTGAAAACTGAACCAAAAATCATCACTTTAAAAAAAAATTGGACTGGGGATGTTTTGGAGACCTCACTTTGCAGTCCCAAGGGTCACATTCAGCTCAGGGGCTGCACTTTGTTTCATGACATAAGTAAGATGACCCTATCACTAGGGCTAGGGTCATCTTGTTATGGAGGTCACAAAATATTCTATTCAGTACAGCAATATCACCTGCCAGTGATTCCTCTTACATCTTGTCCTTTCTGCAAGGCTCAGTGTGTATTGTAATATCTCAGTCTAGGAGACTGGGTGCAGGCGCTACAAATCCAGTGTTGGAATTCTCCCTTCCATTTCAGAATTGAGATGAACTAGTTTACAGACACCTAAATAGCTGAAAAGTACTGAAGTTGACAGTGCATGAATATTGTAATTCCTAAGAAACCCTGAAGAAAAAGTGCAGTGGGAATCCTGATACAACATTATCTCTGGTTATGGTTTGTTCTCTTCCTGAGGCTTTATAAACCCCATCGTGCCCATCTGGGGAAGTGAGGGGGGTTCTTCCAGCATGACACGTAGTGTTTGCCTTTCAGATGCATGCCAAATAGTTATTAACAGAAACAGCAGCAGCAAATCCTTATCTTCCTTGATCTACTGTACGCTTATTTTTAAAAAGCAATATCTGCCACCAAGTGGAAACCTTTATCATTTCACCAGTGCTTGGAGACAATTTTGAATAATGATCTCCGTGTTAAGTATACTACTAGTGTCATTAAACAAATAGCAAGAAATATTGCCAATGCAGTGAAAAAGCAGGAAAGTTTGAGTTAGATTTTCCTCTTTGCATTTATTGGGGTTGTTCTTTTCAGTCAGGTGTAATATGTAGATGTACCAGTGGGGCTGTTCATTCCTTCCCCCTCCCTACATACTAGAAATGGGGGAAAGTTCTTCTGTCAGTTCTTCTTTCTGCCACCAGCCAAATGAGGTAAGTGCAGCTATTCTCTGCACAGAGAACACTGTGTGGTACCTTTCCACCCTTAAAGAGTTAAAGATGAAAGCTAGCATCCTGTTAGTCTATTACAATGTCATGTGTTAGATCGTACCACTACCATGATCGTAAGTGGCCCTGAAACCCACATTAAAATTCAGCCAGACACACCAAGGGATAGAGTTCTTGTGGTGTTTGCAAGAGGGCACTGAAGGTTGATGCTGTCATCTCCCTATAACCAGCAAGCTGTGGTGCACTGAGCAGTTGCAACAGGATCCCACAGTGATCCCTGATTCTGTTTCTTGCACTGTTGGACACTGTCAGGTAGGGTCTGGATGTATCACCTTTCAGTGTCTGACTTGCTAGCATCACAGTACTCCTTCTCTCAGTGTGGCTGGCTGGAATTTAAGGTGGGTTTCAAGGATCACATTGGGAGATGGAATATAGCCATGACATTGTAGCTACGTTTTCTGCTGCAGGTTCTTGGCTGAGGAGGGTTTTTTTTTTTTAAAAAAATAAAAATAAAAGGAGGTACCAACTCTAATTTATCACTAACATGGTTAAATTATAGGGATTCAAATGCAAACGTTTGAGTTAAGCTCTCAGAATCTTTGCTTGGATGGACAAATCTGTTGAATTTGATTTTTCCATGTTTAGATTTTTAAATTATCACCCTCACATCTCTAATATGAAGAAATGTGAAAACAGTGGGAAATTGTTATCAATAATGTTCACCCGTGCCTAATGTATACATTGCTTTTGACGTCACACAAAACAATGTTCTATTAAAAGAAAGTCAGAGCCACTTTTTAAAAAAACATTAGACACATCACTCCCTTTAACATGTCTAAACTTTCTTTGAGAATATATTGTAGAATCATAAGGGCCATCTGGTCCACCTCTCTGCCATGCAGGAATACACAATTAAAACACATATTCATACAGAGATTTCTTATTTACTCTATACAAGGGCATCATTCAGGTTAATGGTTCTTATGAGTCTTTGTTTCACAGAAATGGGTCTTAAAATCTGTAACTTTGGTTTGGTTGTGCAAGACAGTTTGATGGAAAAAACAAACAAACCTGTGTGCCATACCATAACACAGTGGCTCTCAACCTTCCTAATGCCATGACCCTTTAATGCAGTTCCTCATGTTGTGGTGACCCCCAACCATAAAATTATTTTCGTTGCTACTTCGTAACTGTAATTTTGCTACTGTTATGAATCGTAATGTAAATATCTGATATTTAGTCCACCATAAATGATATAAAGTTTGAAAATTTGGTTTCACTGCATTCAGACTGAATTAAATCCAAAAATAAATCTGGCATGGGAATAACACTAGATTTTGTAGGCTTATTCCATACAATTGATGCAACATTCTTGTTTTTATCAATATCAGAAGTGGCACTCTCCAGACTGTCCAGTTCCAGAGTTACCAACACCCTTTTCAGCAAATTTTTAAAAGAATCTGAGGAAAATAATCTCACTTTATTATCATCTTCTGCATCCTCCTCCTCGGAAATAGAACCATCTGATTTAGAGTCATTATCCCCATGAGTATCTGCCAAATCTGGTTCCTCATCACTTTCAGATTCAGTGCGGATTTGTTCAGAATGTGACAAAGCAGATTCCTCAACTCTAATCACTTTGGACCTACAGGTAGACTTTTTTGGTAAACACACATCAGCATCATTTGATTCAGCTTGAATAACTTTTGTATCATCAGGAAAATCACGTGAAAATGAAGGATTCATTGAAGTAGTTTGTTGACTGCTTAATAATGACATTACATTCAAATTTAATGAATTGTCCAACTTGCAATACATTTTTTAAACTTGCTATGTATTTTGTGAAATCATTTCACTAATTTTGTTTGCCTATTAACATGCACCTCCATTTCTTCAGCAATCATTTGTCTTATCACCTCCCTACTACACTCAGACACATTCCCCTGGGAAGACACTGAGGACATAGGAGGTTCAAATCTTACTTCTTTACGTTCCATAGGCATTGCAGTTTGACTCCTAGTGAATAATGACACCATGCACAAGGCTAAATTTCCCCGCGCTACTGTATTCACTCATACAGAAGGGCAAGGAACTGCTGACTGAGAGGCTGCCATTTCTCCCGGCAGAGGCTGCTGGCATGCTTGAGTGTGATTGGTTGTGTTGCTGGCGAGCTTGGATTGGTCAGGAGAGCTCCTTCCTCTCATAGCCCCCTCCCTTGCTTTCTGAACGCCTCTCTTCAACATGGCGACCGGAAGTTAAAGGAGCGGTTGGGAGCCCTTCCCCGCCCTTAACAGACTTAACTGCATTACCAGGTAATTTTCCTTTCACCTTCTTTTTAATTCTTGCCTTCTCAGACTTCCTTATACTAGATGTTTTTAGCTTTGTTTGAGCCTCGGAGTGGCTGATCGGAGATGGCCCTTCCAACTCACTCTCGCTCAATGCCAAGAAAATTTTCTTTAGTAAGGTACTTCAAAAGGGGCAGGAGGATGCGAGCGCGTAGCTCATGCTTGCGCACCACCACCGAGGAGGGAATGGAGCCTAAGACCATCAGAAATACATATTTTCCGAGGGTCTTATGTGACCCCTGTGAAAGGGTCGTTCGACCCCCAAAGGGGTCGCGACCCACAGGTTGAGAACCACTGCCATAACAAAAAACTGAACTGCTTAATTGACTCAAATTACCTAAAAAACATGAAAACCAAGTGATTTCAGGTGAATTTGGTTCTTAAGTGCATTTAGTCATTAAACATATCTGAAAGGAAGCTACATTCACACTTCTGCTGTTGCTTTTTAAAATGTGGAGAGGGGAAAAGAAGAGTCTATGCCAATAGTGCTCAAATTGCATGGGGATGTTTTAAGGAAAATTAGATAGGCCTTAGGGAAATTAAATATATATTTTCCAGCCCACGTCTTATGTTCTTATTTTTAAGAAGGTCATGGTCCTCTTTGTAATCTTCTCAAGACAGTACCTATGGACTGAGGTAATTTTATAGGACATGTGGCATCACATTAGGAAAAGTGAGGCAGCTGTTTCAGATATCAGATCTGGGATATTTTGAAAGCATGGAAAAATGGTTAGTTATTAGTTTATTATCATTATACTCCTTTGGTAGAAAAGAAGGCTGGTGCATGGCTGGGTTTTGCCCAGATTTGCCCACTTCTTTCCAGTGCAGCAGATGTAGTAGCGCTGCCACCAAGCCTTTCCTTGGAGATCCAATCTCTGTTTCCTTCCCTGGGTTTTTGAGAATGTAAGGGCTCAACACCCTCCCTCTCTCCCTAAGTTTACTGAGAGGAAAAAAATATTTTATGAGTTCCTGGTAGACCTTGCATGGAGATGCATGATCAGAATTTCCCACTCTCCCTTATGGAACAAAGCAAGCTTTTTATAAGTGAAAACTAATAATTTAAAACAAACAAACAAACAAACAAACAAAAAAACCCACCAGGAAAATGGCATACTAAGAGGTAACAGAAGGCATATCAAACAAATTTGGCTGTCTGCCTACTGTTACCCTGATTTCTGGGGTCCTGTGAGGGACACCTCAATGTGCTCCAATTATTGGGGGATGGGAATTAGCAAGAGCACAAGCTAAGCAATGCAAGAGGCAGGGCAACCTAGCGAGATCTTGGACCCAATGTTTACGGGTTCAGGCCGAGTCAATAATCAAACAGAAGTAAATTAAAATTGTTTTTCTTTATTTTGAAACACAGTCAATACGTATGTATGCAAACACTCACACAGACCTAATGAAAGAAAGGTAGGAGTTTGAGAGAGGATTTTTAAGAGGGATTTTTTCAGGGGAAATACTACACCTGATCCTGAAGCCTGGGTAGTCAGAAGAAAAGTCAGTTAGAGCGGAGATTCTCGGCATGTGGAAGCTGAGGGGAAGGCTCGGCAAACGGAGCGGCAGCAAGGCAGGATGGAAGCCAGGAGCAATCCGAAGAAGCACTCAAAAATGTGCAAAAAAGGGGAAAATGTGCCTGTAGGCTAGTCCGTTCCCAGGTAAAACAATGGGTTACGGGCTGGAGACAAAGCCTCCGAAAGGTCAGTGTTTAGCATGATTAAATTATGACAAGAGTTGTCAATAGCGCAGACAGTATGCAAACGAGGAGTGCTTGACAGTTGGATATTCGGCTCATCAAGCTGCCTGCTCGGGGCAGGGGATCCTTTGTACACTGCATGCATACGTAATGTGATCTTAAAGTGTACTTGTCTGGAGGTCTCCTAAATCTGCATTCCGGCAATTGATGGCCTGCCTATTGTTCAGCTATTTTTGGCCGTGCCCAGGGGCCTCACAAGCACATGGAGAGGAATGGGTAGCGATGGCCAAATTCTTGATATCAAATGATATCTAATATACCACAGATCCGGACTAGAAACTACAGTAACACTACCTCCCCTCTGATTGCAAGAGGAAGAACCAAATCCATAGGCATAGGCATTAAAAAAAGTTATTCTCCAACTCCACACATTTGTCTTTCCCAGTCCTACAATCTCTTGCAAAAGAACTGAAAAGCTAGCATCCCTGGCTAGATGGTCCCTGGTTTCTTGATAACCCTTTCCTGGGATTCCTTCCCTTGCTCTGACATGGAACAGTTAGTTGCATACTGAGTTGCATACTGATGGAGAAGTGCAGTTCATTGAAGAAATGTCCTATCCTAGCATTTTTTTTAAAAAAAAAGTGGATTGGAGGCCAAGCAGCAGTTTTATGTGGAGCTTCAAATTAAAATAGAAAGAAGTATATATATGTTTAAAATTCATCTGTTGTGTCTTGACAGTCTGAGACTGCCAGCATTATATCCACCTACCTTGGAAAGATTTTAAAGTATAATCGGTTTCATCCTGATTGCTTGAATTCACACACTGGCCTTCATCTCCCCACTCCCCCCTTTTGCTGTGATGATTTTAAAAAGAAGAAGAAAAAGATGAAATAAAGAGTTGATGGAGCATATAAATAACATTAAAATAAGGAAAAATCCAGGGGATTTTTTTTTAATTGCCAGAGACATGGCAATTTTCTTTAAAAAAAAAATTAGTTATGAGCTTGGCTGAAGTGGTTTGACAAATATGTCACTTCGGCATAAAAATGACTTGGAAGGAAGAGGATTCTTAAGCAGAAGATTTTGCCCTACCAACCTCAAAAGCATTCCAATTTAAAGTAATACAAGCAAAATAATTCATTTCCCATGTCAAAATACCTTGGGTGTCTAAATGTGCCTTAAAAAGAAGTTTTTCTACAACATATTTCTTCATGAATTATGCATAAAAGGCCCAGGGAAGAGATTGCGTACAATGTATTTCTTGCCAAGCACTGCTACTCTTTAAATGTTTTAAAACTTTAGAGATATCTAATATTACAAAAAAAAAAAAAAAAGAAAAAAAAGAAAAAAGAAAGAAAGGAGAGAGCAGTGGCTGACCTCAAGAAGGAAATCATTTTGTGTATAAATGTATAAAACTGTGGGCACCTTGTTCAGAATTATTCAGTAAGCACAACTGGCAATTTGTATAAGAATTATTTGAGTTGAAGCAGGGTGATTCTCCTGCCTGGGCAGATGGAGCACTGCTCACAATCCTTCACAACCTTCCAATATATGATCAGATCTTTCAAAAGAGGAATCTGGTTTTCAAAGTGGTTGGAGCTGGCATCAGTTCTGGTGAGTCTTTGGCCCCACCTCTGGTGACAGACCGCAATGTCTACCCTACCAGTTCCTTTGGGTATCAGCACCTGCTGGTCTCAAGGCTATTTGTAGTGCTGCTATATGGGACGACATCTAATTACTTGTCAGTGATTACCTCTTTAGCACCCTACACTCCAGAAAAATAATTCCTTGCCTGTCTGCTCATATGTTTACCTACCTAAGTATTGATTACAAAATGGAAAGGAGCTTGTAACTGAGTGGGAAAATCAGGTTTAAGATGATTATATATCTTTAAGAGGTATAGCTGTTAAAATTCAAGTTTCTTATTCCATGGGTTACTTGCTCTTGCAGCTTGAACTGGGAATAACTTTTTATGCAAAAGCCTGTTAATAACTTTTAGCCAACTTGTGGTAGATAATTGCAGCATGGAGAATTATTTTTTACAATAACAATATACAATCTGCCCTCCACATTTGCGGGTTTCACTTTTGCAGATTTGATTATTCATGGATTATTTGCTATCACCTCTGTTGCCTTCCTATGCCAATTTTAATAGGAATTGCAAACCTCGTGAGATGAGGAACTGCCAATGAGGCTTGTAAGTCCCTATTAAAAATGGTGTGGGGCAGCAGTGGAGGTGGCAGTAAGCCCCACCAGCCTTGTGAAGAAACCCTGTTGTCTCAAAGGAATCCATGGTGGGCTGAATATGATGATTATACTTTTTTTTGTGTTAATTTGTGAGGGTCCTAGATTTATTCACAATTTTCCCACCTTCCCGAGGGTCCTGTGCTCCTAACCCTCAGGAATGTGGAGGTATGACTGTTCTTCCATTTGTCCTAAGTTTTGGAAGTGTAGGTGAATGTTCATCAGAACTTGACTAAAATTTAATAGGTCCATCAAGGCTCACAAACTGTCCCTCCAGAGTTTAGATCTGCCTGTTTCTGCTGTAAAGGAAAGATGGTGGTTCAAGCTATTTGTCATAGTAAAGTGAGGGGAAGGAATGCTAGAGCACAGGCACTGCAAGCCCTAGCCAGCAGTCAATGGTAAAATATCTTAGGAATTAGACTCTAGCAATATCTAAAGGGCTGCATGATTCCTACCACTGCAGTATATCATTAGGAAGCTGTTGTTTCTGTATATCTCCAAGTCAGCTCTCACTTATGGTAACCCTCCCCTACAGTATTCTTGGCAAGACGGATGCAAAGAAAGTTTGCCATTGCTGTCCTCTGAGGCTAGGAAAGTGTGACCTGCTCATGGACACTCTGTGGGCTACGATGGCTGAGTGGAGATTTGAACCCTTCTACTCAGAAGCCATTTCCGCACTAGACTGTTATAGCGCTATGATTCCACTTTCAACATCCTATGGAATCCTGGGATTTGCAGTTTAGGTAGGGTCCTTTAGAATTCTCAGCCAGAGAGCTCTTTGGCCTCAGTAGACTACAAACCCCAGAATTCTACAGGATGTTGGAAGTGGAATAATAGCATTATAAAGAGTAGTGAGCAAATGGCCTATGACTCCACTTTAATGCATCTTAACTTTTTAGTTACTGTCATAGACCATTTCTGCACTACACTGTTATAGTGCTATTATTCCACTTTCAACATCCTATGGAATCCTGGGGTTTGCAGTTTAGGGAGGGGACTTTAGGGAGGCCCCTCCCTAAACTGCAAACCCCAGGATTCCATAGGATGTTGAAAGTGGAATCATAGGTCTAGTGCAGAAATGGCCCTAGGGTTTGTAGTTTGATGATGTCTTAAAGTTGGAGGTGAAATGTATATATCTCATTGAATTATAAACCTTAGGATTCCACAGCATATATTACCATGGCAGTTAAAGTGGAATTAGAGCGCCATCAAACTATGTAGTGTGAAAGGGGCACAGGACTGTGGCAAGAGAGGAGAGGGTTAAATCTTCCCTCCTCAACTGCTGCGAATCTGATGAATTGCCTCTGCTGCACCAGCTGATGGACTTTCTAATGATGCATTTAACATCACATTTTATTCATCCTTGGGCAGGCATTTCACATAGATGCTATAGATATGTACATTGTGTAGGCAAGATGTTGGAAGATGGGTTCCATAAATCTGTTTTAGAACTTGGAAAAATTGCTTTTTGGGGGTTACAAGTGGTTGTATCACACAGCAAGCATATTTTTTTGGTCTGTTCTGTGGCAATGAAGTCTGGATTACTAGAAAAATCATTGTATTTGGCCCACTTTATTTTTCACTTCATTGTTTTTCATCGTCCTTTCATTGTTTTTCATTCTCATTAAGCTTTCTCAAATGAGGATACTTCAGTGAAACTTTTTTCAATGCTTTGATTAATTTTTATTGCTCTTGATGGTATTATATTGTCAAAAAGTACAAGGAAAATTGTTATGACCCCCCTTCATCAAATGAAAAGGAAGTTGTTGAGATAAATACTCTTCCACCACCAAAATGTGTTTTTCGATTGAGTAATTTTGGTAGAAGCTTTATATAGTGTGAGATATGCTTAATGTGAAAAGAAGCAAGAATTCTTCTCACATGCAAATGACTTCATTATTGCAGATCAATATGTCAGATTGTTCTATAGAGTAACATCAGTCTTACAGCTAAATAAATATTTTATATAAACACTGCTTTTCCCTACCTAATATTTTGGAAGAATCAAGGGGATTACCAGAATATTTGTTTGTAAAGCAGGAATCTACATGTGCTTTCGGCAGAATAGTTTTAATCATCAGACTGTCAACTATAATATTTCAACATATGTATTTCCTCAATAGCAGGAAATTACAGGATTTTAAGGTCTGGGTGTGGGGCAGGCTGTGACTGAATTCATGAACATTTTAGGTGTGTGCCTCTTGTTACAACACGCAGAAAGTATGCTTACATTGGCTGACCAAATAAAATAAAATAAAACAAAACAAAACAAAACTACAAATGAAAAAGTGAATGTATCCTGGAATGTGCTTTGATAGATAAACCACATAAACTATGAAGTTCATTTGCTGTTAACTCACCAAGAGCTACAAATTATGCATAACAGCTTGGAAAATGCAATATACATGCAGAATGTAATATAAATGATTGGATTTTCCACTCTGATCTACCTAAATGACCTAGAAGCACAAATTTTACTTTTGCTAAAGCAAACTGGATCTTACTTAAAAGCTGCACCAAGGCACATAAACTTCATCTGTGCTAAGTGGTGTTTTGCCCTAAGCAAGAAGTGTCAGTTATAAAGACAGGAAGAGCAGGTGATAATTAATGATAAACTCAGATTGCCCCCAGCCCTTCTTTGTAGGAAACTAACAGACATAGAGAAATGTGGTGCTGTAAGACTTCCCACTTTCCCATTTGTACCAGCTAGCATGTCTACTCCTAAGTATGCCCAATTAAATTTAATGGTTCTTACTGTCTGGTAAGTCAATCTAGGGGTATATGTGGACTAGATAGTTTCGATGTCTCTTTAGCTGTCATCATTCCACTGTCGGGAATCTTGGGCTTTGGTGAGATACTTAGGTGAGGGAGGTACTCCAAATTCTATGTAGACTATAGCTGCCTAGCAGGGAAGAACCTCAAGAAATTACTAATTTTAGGATGTCACAGGATATTCTTCACACTGAAATTATAGCAGTTTAATGCCAGTTTATTTGCCATGGTGAAGCGCGAGGGCTTTCTGTGGATAACTGTAAATATCTCACAAAATTACAGATCCAAGGATTTCATTGGAGGCAGCCAAGGTAGTTAAAATAATATCAAACTGATACGATTGTGTGGTGTGAAAGTGACCAATAATGATATGAAAGAAAGATGGAAAAAATATTTGAAAATTCTTGAAAATCATGTTATCCTGAAAATCTGGGGGTCCCAGAGGGACACCTCGATATGCTCCAAGTGATAGCGAAAGTAAGCTCAATGGAGCACAAGCAATAGCAATGTGAGCGGCAGGGTAACCTAGTGAGATCTTTTACCCAGGTTTTACGGGGTCAGGCCCAGTCAGAAAGCACACAAAAAGGTCCAATGAATGACTTTATTAAACAGTAATAGCTCTCATCAACACAAACACTCACACAAGCATCCAAGGGCTAAAAAGAAATAAAGAGTGGAAATAAGATAAAGGGATTGTTGAAGGATTCGTAGTTTGGGTGATACTGCACCTTTTCTGAAGTCCTTGGTCTGGGAAGCAGCAAAAGAAAAGGAACTCAGCAAAGAGATGTTGAGGGGATCACACGACTATCAGGAGGGGGACCGGTCAGTTGGTATGATGGGGAGGCATCCAAAGAACTAGTCAAAAACGGGGACTATTTGTAGGAAAAATTTACCTTGAGGGCAAATCCTCTCCTGAGGAGAACAAAGGGGACAGCAATGGAAAACAACTTCACACTGGCACCTTCTTTGATATTGGAAGATAACAAGGTATTAACCAAGTATCAGGATCTTCTGCAGCTTTGGGTTGCAGTGTGAGTTTATGTAGATGGATTTTGCGTGATAAGATTTTGTTGCTCCCAGTGCCCAACTTTGTGGGAAAACTCTTACTCCCTCCAAGTTGGCTCCTTAAAGGTTGATGACCGTGGGTTGGCACAGCTTGAGGTCTCCTGTGGCTACATGACTAGGGAGTTTACTGGCCTGACCTGGTTCTTTTGATCGTACAACCGTTGTTGCCTATGTGCTCATCCGGGTGACCTCTCTGGTGGGTTAGATTAATTTTATATCAAAGTTGTAGACCCTGGGACAGGGTTTACCAAGGGGGTAACAACCGGTTAAAAAAAATAAGTTTCTCAAGTGTTGAGAACCCCTGATGAGAAGAATCCTAGACTGTTGAGTTTTTTTGCAGTTCAGGAACTATTCTCTACCAAATTTGTACAAGGTTGTTCTGTATAGAGATCAATGTGTTCAGGACAGGAAACTGAATTTTTTGTTAACAGCATAAAATTAACATTTTTTTTTTTCCTGTGCAGAAAGTGCTGTAATTGGGTACCTACTCTGATTCACAAGTGGCTGTTTTCCACAGAACATATGAGCCAGAATTCACTAACACTGTCATGAGTGCTTTACCTAGAGTCATGTATTTGTGATTGGTTTGCATTTACCATCCCTATGTAGTCACTACTTTAGGAAATATGTAGGGACCATGAAACTCACTCAGTTCTCACTTATCGGGCAGCAGCCACTGCTAGCGACATGGGTATATTCCCTTGTCTATTGGGAAGCAGCTGATTGACATTCCCACGTCCCTTGCTTGCTCTCTGGTAGGAGAGGAGATTCTATTTGTTGTGACAAAGAGTGCTAATGCTGCCCAGTAGATGAGGATGCAGGGGTTGGGCTGTGAGACACTGCTTAGCTACATAACTGAGGTGGTTATGTAGCTAATATACAGAATTCTAGCCAGGATTTTCTGCACATTTGATAGATAATGCACATAAACTGTAAACTTCATTTGCTTTTAACCATGCAAAAATACCACATGTACATTTTGCACAAAATAACTTTTGAACTACAGATTGCACAGTTTTCTTGCTATGGGAAAAGATGCTAAACTTACTTGTGTCCTTTGAGAAGAAAATCAGCAATAAATTATACCACTAGTATAAAACTGGTATAACTATGTAGTGCAGATACACCCTAGGATTTCAGCTATAAAATAGAAGTGCCCCTTTATTTATTTGTTTGGAAGATTTATAAGCAGTCTTTTAGAGACCACATTGCCAAACAAATCAGTCTTAGGTGCAATAGGGGACAAAGTCGATCATCACTCATTCTGTCCCTTTTCCAGAGCTTAAAAAAGTTACTATTTTTGAACTACAGCTTCTAGAATTTCCAAGGGAGCACAGCTGTCAGGCATCCTGGCCAGTACATTCTGGGAGGTCTACTCCAAAACATCCCATTCCTCAGTTCTGCAGTTGACATCCTGGTTTTGTCTCCTCTTTCTTCCATCACCTACTGTGCAAGACTCTTGAGTCCTGCTGGATCACTGCAGCAGATTTGGGCAGTGGAAAATGACAAAGAGAAGTAAAGGTGGGCAGTGGTGGAGCTTGGAGTGTGGGGAGGGGGGCATGAGGGGACGAGGCTACAGCATGAGGCCATGGTTACAGTGTGTGTGGGTGTGGCCAGGGCACCTGGGGGTGTGGCTACAGGCTGGGACACCCCAAAAACATTGCCACTCAGGGTGACCACCCTCCCACCCCCTCACCCTTACACGACTGAAGCTGGGTAGTTAGGAGGGTTTACAGGTACACAACAGATTCTAAATGGGTAAGCAGTCTAAGGTGCTGGATTAAGGCTTCAATCAATTAGGGGGTGTGGTTTTGAATCCCGCTGCTGCCAATGTTTTTTCTTTTGAGAGCCAATGTGGACTAGTGGTTTGAGTGTTGAACTACAACCCTGGAGACCAAGGTTTGATTCCCCATTCAACCACGGAAACACATTGGGTGACCTTAGGAATGCCACACACTCTCAGCCCCAGAAAACTCAATGACAGGTTCATCTTAGGGTCGCCATAAGTTAGAAATGACTTGAAGGCAGACAACAGCAGCAACAACAACAACAACAACAACAACAACAACAACAACAACAACAACAACAACAACAGTAGCAACAACAGAGGATGTTAAAGCTAGATAGGGAGGTGAAAAAAATCTATCAATCTCAGATTTATTATATTTCTTGGCAAATTATATTTTAAAGGAAATGTGCATTTCCTGATATTATGATTTCCCTCTGGGGATGCAAAACTTTATGCCCAAGCAATTAAATGAAAGTTTTATGAAGCAGATGAAGCCTGCTTCACCTTCTGGTGACCAATCACAAAACAAATGCAAGCTAATTGGCAACATGTAGAGTGAGGCGTAGCTTCTGGTAGGATAAAGAGACAAATTTGACTTCTTGGGGAGCTGCACCCATAACAACAATCTAATAGTGTCTTTCAGTTTGGGTGTCAGAATTCCACTAGCTTTCCTGTCTTCTCTTAATTCCATGAGGTTGTAAGACTTTCCCTGCTCTCTTTCTCTGTGGAAATGAGTGTATAATTTTTTCCCCCCAAATGACCTTTGTCCCCATTGAATAGATCAAGTTTGTTCCCATTTTTTAAAACTATACATGTTAGTTGGTTGCCCTTTTCAAAATTATGCATGGTTTTCTTCACTGAAACACACTGAAAGTCTTGAAAATGTAGATTTTGAATGCAACATGAGCTACAGTAAGTTGCCTCTCAAAGAGTATGAAAAATGAGTATTTGTGTAGGGAAATGGAAGCCCCACAAAATTACATTGTGTAAACCAAGCATATATTTTTTCTCAGGTTACCTGTCCATCTTGCTTTAAAGTCACTGGAAATAATTAGAGCATCTCTTCCTAAGACAACATTTGGTGACCTGTGACTTACCAGATATTGTTGGACTCCAGGGCCATTTCTGCACTACACTGTTACAGTGCTGTCATTCCACTTTCAACATCCTGTGGAATTCTATGTAGAATCCTGTGTGGTTTATTGAGACCAAAGAGCTCTCTGGCTGAGAATTCGAAAGGCCCCTCCCTAAATTGCGAACCCTAGGATTCTATAGGATGTCGAAAGTGCAATTATAGCACTATAACAGCGTAGTGCAGAAATAGCCCAGGTTCCGTAAGTGCCCCTAGATTGGCCAGTGCTGAGGGAGCATAGATATTGTAGTTTATTAAATATTTATTAATATTTATTTATTTATTTATAATATATATATTTATAAAGCGGCGGTGGCAGTATTTTCACATGTTTTCATGCATCTGGAAGATTTTATGCATGGTTTTCAGGCAAAAATGTGCTTTTTTCTTTTCTTTTTTTAATTGGGAGACTTCTGAAAATTGCTGTGGAGCTTTGGAGTGTCAAAAGTGAGCTCTATGGAAATGTCAGAAAGAGGTGGGAACAATATTTCATATGTGGTGGACATGTCCCAAGGCAAAGAAATATTGGAGTGAAATACATAAAAAGATGTGTGAAATACTGAAAGTTCGATTGGTACAAAAACCTGAATTTTATTTGTTAAACATGATAAATGTCCTGGAAAATACTAGCATTAAGAGACATTGGAGATTAATATTGTACATGATAACGACAGCTCAAATTGAATATGCCAAAATGTGGAAGTCTCAGCAAATACTCACAATTGAACAATGGTGGGGGACATTTATCGAGAACAGAAACGTGGATATTGTCTCACAAAGATTAAAGGGGGAATCGGATGATCAGATAAAAGCAGAATGGCAAATTGTAATGGGTAATTGCTGGGAACTGCCAAATGAAAATGTCTAAATTACGGTTGAAATTAAAGAGGAATAACTGTAACATAACAGGAGTGGATGAGAGAAATGCAAGATCAAGCATGTAAGATGAACATAGAATTATGAGGCATAATTTTTTATATGTGAGTAGACATTCAGAAAATGAAAACTAGATCAGAGTGGAAGAACAAAAACACTACATGTAAAAGTACAATTTAAGATGGAAAAAAAGGCATATAAATTTTTTTAAATATAAAGCACCCCCCCAAATAAGAAATGTCCCTGTGACCAATTGTACATTCAAAGGCTGCTTTAAACAGAAAGGCCTTTGTCTGTCTGGGAAGGGAGACCAGAGAGGGAGCTGGCCTAGGTCCTTACTGCACTATGCTATGATTCTGCACTGTCCCATTGCTAGGATGTGATTGGGATCTGAACAGTACCCACTGCATCAGTTGGCGGCCAGCGGATGGGTAGTGTTCAGGACACACTGCTCACTTCCTCAGTACAGCTGGCTTTTTCCTGGGCTGTAATGTAGAAGGAAGCACTTGATAGTGCTTCCATCCTTTCTGCACACCCACAGCTGACAGGATTGTTGCATGAAGGGAGGCCATTACTGGTGTCCCCCCCCCCCGGTAATGGTGTACAGCATCATCATGATGGCTAGGGACACGACAGCAGTGGGACTGCAATGGCGTTGTGTGATGGCACACGTTGCAGACTAGCAGCAATGCATCCCCATGCCAAGATAGTGCCATTGTGTGATGAAGGCCCTAGTCTTCAGCAGATGGAAATTCCTGAGGGTAGGAGCAATTGCTGAGAAGATTCTCTCTTGTGACCTTACCAAGTGAGGCTGTGATATTAGGGAGACTGTGGTTTTTAAAACTCTGGCAGGTTCACATAGGGAGATACAGTTTTTCAGATAGTCTAGATCCAAGTAGTACAGGGCTTTATAGGACATGGCCAGCACTTTGAATTGTATGTAGAAATGAACTGGTAGACAGTCAAGTTGTTTTAACAAGGTATTATGTGCTTCCTGCAACTGGTCTGAGTCAGCATTCCAGCTACATTTTAGATCCACTGAAGTTTCTGAAAAATTTCCAAAGGTGGCCCCATGTACAGTGCATTACGGTAATCCAAACAGAATGCAATCAAGGCATGTGCAACTGCAGCCAGATTTCATGTCTCAAGGAACAGGCACAGCAGACTCTCAACAGTTTTAGCTGTGCAAATGCTCTCCTGGTCACTAATGAAACCTAGGCATCCAGTCTCAGATCTGAGTCCATGAACATGTCCAAGCTGCAGACCTGAGATTTCAGGGGGACTGTAACCCTATCCAACACAGACTAAATCCCTACTCCCTCATCTGCCTTTCAACTGACTAGGAGCACCTCTGTCTTGTATGGATTAAATTTCAACTTGTTTGTCCTGGTGTAGGGTTCTCAGGCTGGATATAGCATTGGGTTCCTGTAATCTTAACCCAGAACATAGCATGAACCAGAACTTCAAAGTTGAGCTGGCTTAGCTACCCCCTCCCCACATGGCTTTGGTCTCACTGGTGGAGAGCAAGAGGTCATGGTGAGGAGCTGCTGATGGAAAGCACAAAGCTGGACATTCCTCTGTGACCCCCTCTGGCTCTCCACCACGGAGGCAATAGCCTAGTTGGAAGGGGATGTCTGCGGCTGAAAGTTGTGATTTGAGATGTGAGGGACGACAAGTACATTCATCTCATTTGATGAAGCTTCACAGTACCTTGTACTGCTCCATACTCTATTCAGAATTAAATTTACAAAAACCCTATCTTGATGCTGATGCCAAACCTTCCAATGGTAAATGCCAACGCCTAGAAGCAATTATGCACTGATTCACCACTGAAGATTAGAGCAAAGGCAGGAACTATTTGTCATCTTCATTCATTTAGGGGAACTGAGAAAGGGGCATGCTGATGATGTAGGAAGAGGGCATGTGTGCACAGGAATACAAGGAGCATAAGAACATATGATCATGATAACTACAACACTATTGCTTTATACCAAAAAACAAAACAAAACAAACCTAATCCAGCATCCTGTTTCCCACAGTGGCCAGACAGAAGCCTATGGGAAGAAACAGGATATGATGAAAGCAATTCATCTTTTAATCTTGCTCCCTAGCAATGAAATTTCCAAAAGTGGGGGACTTGTGGCCCTCCCAATGTCTCTGAAGTTAAACTGTCATCATCCTTTGCCCAGTCAGCCTGACATCAAGACCACAAAAGATTCTTGAGCAGATAAACAGAGAGTCTGGGAGCACTTAGAAAGAAATGCTGTGATTATTAAAAGTCAACATAGGTTTCTCAAATGTAAATCATGTCAGACTAATCTTATCTCTTTTTATGATACACGTACAAGCGTGATAGATAAAGGGAATGCTGTGGATGTAGCATATCTTAATTTCAGTAAGTTATTTGACAAAGTCGTCCATGATATCCCTGGGAACAAGCTAGTAATATGTGTGCTAGTCAATGTTACCATTAGGTGGATTTGTAATTGGTTGCCCAACCAAATCCAAAGAGTGCTCACCAGTTCCTCTTCTTCATCCTGGAGAGAAGTGACTAATGAGGGAAGTCACAGGGTTCTGTCCTGGACCCAGTGCTATTCAACATTTTTCTCAAGTACTTGGATAGTGGAATAAAGGGCATGCTTATCAAATCTACATATGACACCAAATTAGGAGCAGTAGTTAATACCCCAGAAGACAGAATAAGAATTCAAAATGACCTTGACAAACTGGAGAGTGGGACCAAAGCTAGTTTCAACAGGAAGAAGTGTAAGGTACTGAACTTGAGCAGAAAAAACCTGAAATGCACAGATATGGGATGGGTGACACCTGGTTTGACCACAGTACATATGAAAGTGATCTAGGAGTCTTAATAGACTACAAGCTGAACATGAGTCAGTGTGATGCAGCAGCTTAAAAAGCCAATGCAATTCTAGGCTACATTAAAAGGAGTCTAGGTCGGGGAAGTAATAGTATGATCAGAATTCAAAATGACCTGAAAAGATTAGAGAGCTGGGCCAAAGCTAACAAAATGAATTTAAACAGCATTGTGTTCACACAGTGGCCAGTCGGTTGCCTTCTATTTGCTGCTTCCCTGAAATGGTTTTACAGACACATACTGACTGCTACTGGAGGAGATACATAACCACGTGGACTAAGAGCCGCTGATGCCCCCATCCTCCATGAATCAGTTCAGCCCCCTTGTAATCTCTTCCATATGGACATCCATAATTGCATCTTGTGGTAGTCAGCTCCATTCCTTTTATCTGTCTCGAATCACCAGTTCAGCTTCCATGGATGATCCCACATTGTAGCATTGCGAGACAAGAAGAAGAAATTCTCCCTCTCCACTTTCTCCATACCACAGAGAGTGTGGAACAGAGTTTTCCAAGGTAGCAATAGGGAAAAAGAAAAAGAAAAGCAAAGCCACTAACTTTGTATGTTATGCAAGAATCTACCTATTCCTCACCATGTTTCCACATATACTTCCCACCATTTGGCAAACGTCTCATGAAACTGTTCAGGTTCTTGCTGAACTTTCCGCCTATCTTCCAGAACTGTCTCTCTTTCTTTTCCTTGGATTTGGCGGCCAGAGCTCCGGAAACAGTTACTGTTGCTGCAGTGCTTTTGAACTGAAAAGGACAGGCTTCTAAGGAAAAAATGTTTCTCAGGGCCCTGAATTCTCTTCTCCTTTATGTGGTTAATTGGCCCAGCAATAGGAGGGTGTTGAAGTAAAGGAGCCAGCTTTAGCCTTGGCATTTCTCCTACCAGCGCTTTACTCAAAATTCCAGCCCTCGGCGGATTACAAGGGTGGCATTAGCGCTTCAAAGGGGAGCTGGCTTAGCATTGAGCTGTGTCTCCTTAGAAGCCTGATCAACTGAACAGTGTTGAAAATACCTGCCTATTGCGGCCTTTCATAACTTTGCCCTGATGTAAGATAACTTTAATGTGGGAGAGGAAGGCTTAAAGAGAAGGTAGTAATCAGCAACTTGTCAGGACTTTGGCACAGTAATGGCAACCAACAATTTCTTGTGATAAGCATATTAAATGCTAAGGAGGCATCCCTGACACATATGCTTAATGTTCATGTTAGGAATATGTTACCCTGTTTACTGGGGGTCCCGGGAGGGACTCCAAAATGTGCTCAACTATGGGTGGGGAAAATTAGCTCAGAGCACTGCTTTAGCATTATGAGAGGCAGAGTAACTTAGCAGGATCTTGTAACCCAATGTTAACGGGGTCAGGTCAAGCCAAGGAGCACACCAGGTTTAAGAATAATTGAGATTTTATTAAATACAGACAAACAGCGTATGCAGCACACTCACACAAGTAGCTAAGGAAAATAAAGGTTGGAGTAGTATAGAGGGATTTTGAGAGGGATTGTTGAATTGGGTGATACGACACCTGTCCTGAAGCTTGAGTTTGTTGGTCTGGAGTCTCAGTACATGGGACTGAGGGGACAGCTCGCCAAACAAAGCGGCAGCAAGGCTGGATGGAAGTCCAGAGCGATCCGAGGAACGTCTCGAATCAGGGGTTTTTATAGGGAGAAGTGTGACTGCAGGCTATGCCTCACTCAGGGACAACAATGAGTTTTGGGTGCAAGACAATGTCTCCGAAAGGTCACAATTTAGCATGATTGAGTTAAGTCCGAATTGACAAAGAGGTAGACTATATGCAAATGCTTCAGTGCTTGGCCTTTAAGCTTCTAGCTTGCCAAGTTATCTGCTCGGGGCGGGAGTCCTTTGTAAACAGCATGCATACATAACGAGGGTGTTTGCAGAGAGGTCTCCTAAAGCAGTGATCTGGCTATTTCTGGCCTGCCCGTATTGTCTTGGGAAATTGCAGTGTTTGATGGCCAAGCCTAGTTCTGGGCTTGTCCGGGGACCTCTCAAACATGTGGAGAGGGGTGGTAGAAGAAAACCAAATTACTGATATCAAAGTGATATCTGGTGCTATTGCCAGGTAGGTCTAAACTGCAGTAACAAATGCATTTAATATATCAGATCTAATATTTATAGTTGAACTTTATGAACAAAAGCCAGTGTATATTTGAGAGTCCAAATAAGGGGAAAAATCATTTGTATGTGTATTGTAGTGGTTTAAATGTTGGACTACAATGCTGGAGACCAGGGTTCAATTTGATGCTCAGCCATGGAAACCCACTGGGTGACCTTGCACGCATCACACAGTCTCAGCCCCAGAAAACCCTCTGATAGGTTCACCTTAATGTCATCTTAAGTCTGAAACAACTTGAAGGCACACAAAAAAGACAATAGGCTCATATCACCTTCCCTGATGCCACCAACAAAGAAGCGTGTGTGACAGGAAGGGGGACGCTCAGATCCTGAGGCCAAATTTGGCCCTCTTGGGTTCCCCAGATGGTTATCCTGCCTTCCTCAAGACATCATTTAATAGTTTGGCTATTTTGTATGTCTTCCCCATTCTACAAGGTTGAAATGCCTTTCCCAAAGTGTAAGGTAAAATATGCTGGTTTAAGGTAAAATATCCTGACATTCCCCTTTGGCTTTACCCATCACTGGAATGTGCCTATAGGCAACTTTTCTGAAAGTGAATTTCACCCTTGGGTTCTCCACCTTTGGGGTAGGAAGAAAAAGGCATAACTATGTAGACTTCTCTTCATAACAATTAGACCCAAGAGTCTGAGGTTCATCTGCATAGTTGTATATTGATATGTATATTGATCAAATATACAGAAGCTGGGTAGAAAGCACAGAAGATCATTCTCAGGAACTATTTAGCAATGACATTGGCACTGGTTGCTGCCCCACTTATTACGGCAGAATGCAGAGGCGTCTGGAACCATCTGAAATATAATTCCCATGATTCCATGATCAGTGCCCCACTGGGATAGACAGCAGGGCAGAGGGCATGCCTAGCATTTGCACAGCAGAGATGAGTATAGCGCAGTTTGTAAGCTGCATGTGACCCCTGGGCCCACTTTTGTGATCTCTGAAGCCTCTCACCAGTAGACCAAAGCCCCAAATCCTCAAATGGTTTAATTTCAGCGGTATGCGATTTTGAGGAAGAAAATGCCTGAAAATCACACAAATTAATATGCAGATTAAATCTGGCACTGAAAAGATTGTAAAACAGTGCCAGCTGTACTCATTTTGGGTTTGTTATCTTAAAACTGGGGCACCATGACATAAGGTACTTTTGATAAAGAAACCACTTGGAGGAAGACCTCACAACAAATCTTAAAATCAGAGTTTACAAAACACTGGCCAAGCTGGCTGCCACTGTATATGTTGTAGTCCCCATCCCAGGGGAAAAAAAAAACTTTCCTAAACTCTGCTGAAGATACAGGTAACCTAGCATGATTATTTGGTTCCCAATCTGGTTTGACCTTTACAGATTAGTAGCAGAATTCCTGTAAACTTTAAACAGTGTAAAGACATTAATATAAACTGTGGATTGGATGTTAATGTTAATTTCTCCCCATTCACTTTCCTTTAGGCAGAGTCTTTTGAAGAAAGAGCAAGAGGAGACTGGTTTTGTGAGTGATTCAAGGACTGGTTGACTAGCTCTGTGCTCTGAAAAGAGGGGAGTTAGCATTGTAATTGACACAAAGACCTACTGACTAGCTAGTGCTGTGCTCAGACGGCTCCTACTAAAAGCTAGAAAAAAACTAGCAGCTCCTCCTAGATCAGAAGAGGGTGAGAAAGTTCTCCATATAGCTAAGCAACACAGCAGCTTTTGCAGCAGGCTTATCACTGATACACAATTTCAAAAATTAGTTTTAAACTACCTAAACTACCACCGTGTACTGGCCTGGCCTTTGGTGAATCAGGGATATCATTTTGATATCATAATTCGGCCCTGCTCTGCCAACAGCCAAGTGTTTGTGAGGCCATTGAACAAGCGCGAAGCTAGGCATGGCTACTATTTGTTGCTCCCACCAAACCAAGCCAGATTCTGACCTTTCGGAGACATTGTCTCCAGTCCGAAACTCATTGTTTTCACCCAACACCAGACTAGCCCATGGTCATTCCTTCCCCTATAAAAATCCCCAGTTCCGAGAGCTCTTCGGACTTGCGTTTGGACTGCTCTCCTGCCTTGCTGCCTCTTTGTTCTGCGAGCTCCCCTCGGCCGCCACGCTGAGCCCTCCTGCCCTCCATTGGATCCTTCAGGACTGCAAGATTGGTGACGTATCACCCATTCCCCAAAGCTCTATTTCCTATTTCCAGTTAGCAAGTGTGTTTGTGTTTTTCTTAATAATTGTTTAATAAATATTATTGCTAGTTTGAACTATTTTGCCTGCTCACTGACCCGACCCTGTATACATAGGGTAAAAGATTCCTGCTAAGTTACCCTGCCTCTCGTTAGCCAAGAGAGTGTTCCTGCTAATTTCCCCATCTTGCTTGTTGTTTGGTTATATGAGCACCCCTCCTGGGACCCCCAAGTCACAGGGTAACATACCATTCAAAATGCAGTTCAAAATGTATCTTGAATTATTTTTAAACTACAGTTCTCAGAACCTCCCTTACAGCATACCTAGTGGCCATGCTGGCTGGCAAACTGTAGCCCAAAAAGTGACTTTTCTGTCCTACGCATATGAACATCATGTTCTAAAAAGCGATAGATAGACTAACAGAATACACTCAATTTAGCAGCTTATCTGCAATATAAGGATAAAATATTGAACTAACTTCTCCTTTCATTGGAATGATGGTGGCAGTAATAGACATGGAAGACTTTGAACACTCCCAAATGCTTTACAAATCTTCAGTGTTACTAAAAGTACTTTCGCCTATGCTGCTTCAGTTCTAGTTTGCACTGAGCTGACCTTGATTTCTTTTCAATGCAATTTAAGTTGGAAATATGTTCATAAATAATTTCTTGTCATGTCACCTGTCAAGTTTCCATGTGTTACATTTATTATTGATTCCCTTTGTTTACAGTCTCTTTCCCAGGGAGCTTCAAGTTCATTTCCACTTCATAATAACCCCTAGAAGGGAGGTAGGTCAGACAAAGAGACACTGACTCGCCCAAGCCTACTGAGCCTTCTTCACAGCTGAGCATGAATTTGAACTTCAGTTACCAAACATCGTCTGGCCTCAGATTCTGCTCCCAGCACCTCATTGGTTCTCCTGTACCCCACTTGTGCTGAATGAGAGATCATTAGAAGTGAGTGATTGGCAGACTGAGCAATTGAAAAAAAATGCAAGTGTGCAGTCAGTTTCATGGTCTGGTGTTCACATTCCTGAGCATAAACCTCAAATCTGACTGCTGTATATTATATATTTAAAATCTAACTATGTTTTAATTGTGTTTGATTTGTAAACCACTTTGGGACTCATTTTTAGGGAAAAGGGAAGAAATAAAATTACTAATGGATAATAGTATCAACAACAACAACCTACTTCAGATTTAGTTTAGGATTAATTCATGACAATCCAACAAAATCTGTAGCCATCATTTTTGAACTCTCCTACAGAAGCTGTGGGAAATCGTATGGACTATCACTAATCTTGTTTTTTTTTTCTTTGAAGTTTAGCAAAAAGTCACATTTTGCTGAAACAGGAACACTGAAAATTGTTTGAAATGTCTCTTTAGACCATTTTCGGTGACAACTTGAAGCATAATATTTGTGAATTCAGTTTCAAGTTTTGTGAGTTTTAGGCCCTTTCCGCATCTTACCTTTTAATGCTGCTGGGTTGAGGTTTTCGTGTGAGAAGGCTGGGAAGGAACACTCTCACAAGCCTCCTTCTTCAGCCCGCACCCCACCCCTTCCTTCCGCAGTGCAGCCTGGGAGTTGTAGGCTGCGCTGGGGCAGGAAGCCTGACCAGAGTGGCTCCGGAGGCTTCGCACAGCAGGTGAGTATGCCCCAGGCCCCTGAGCGATGTGTGAGCGTGGAGCATTTTTGGCTTGAAGCCGAAAATGAAAAAAATCCATGTGCGCTCTGTGTCAAGCTCTTGAGAGTCGTGTAAGTGTGAGTGCGTCATGCAGACCACTCCTCACATTTATGCAACACTGAAGGGGCCCTCTTGCTTCCAAAATGCCATGCGAAAAGGGCCTTAGACACTTTTCGCACCTTACCTTTCTACGGTGCTGTGGTGTGGTGCTCGCATGAGCAGCCTCCGGAGAGAGGCTCTCATGTCCAGGGTTCTTCGGCTCCACACGAGCTTCCTGCTCGTGTGAAAGCCCCGCCTCTTCCTTTCGCAGTGCAGCCTGGGACCTTCCCAGGCTGCACTGAGACAGGAAGGGCAACTGGCCTGGCTCCCGAGGCTCTGTACACATGTCAAATACACGCGGGGCCCTGGAGCGATACGTGACCGTGCACCATTTTCAGCTTAAAGCTGAAAATGAAAAAGTGCATGAGCGGTGCCTGCCAGGCCCTGGAGCATTGCGCAAATGTGAGTGCATCATGTGGACCCCTCCTCACATGTGCGTAATGCTCGAGAGACCCTTTTGCTTCAAAAATGCCGTGTGAAAAGGGCCTTAGTGTTGTTGACATTGCCAGACTTATATTTTCTCTTTCTAGTTAAAGGCATAGTTTGAGCTGTACATTATTCCAAGCTTGAAAAGCTTTCTAATTTATAGATATGAAAAAGATAAGCTTGTGGAACACAGATAGAAAAAAAAACATGTAGGGAGGTCCATATAAGAAGAGGAATGCTGGATGACACTGAAGGTCTGTCTAGTCCAGTGCTCTGTTCACACAGTGATCTTTTATCTCATGTTGCCCAGTAATCAAGAAAACAAAGAAATACTTTCTCTGGTGGTAGAAGTAATGGTGAAAGTCATGTATAGATACTAGGGCCCTTTTTGCACAGCATTTCTGAGGTGAAAGGGCCCCTTGAGCATCGTGTAAATGTGAGGAGCGGTCCATACGATGCACTCACATTTGCGCAATGCTCAAGGGCCTGATACGAACCGTGCATGCATTTTTTCATTTTTGGCTTAAAGCTGAAAATACTGCATGGTTGTGCATCGCTCCAGGGCCCTGCACAAACTTACCTTGTGTGCAGAGCCTTGGGAGCCGGGCCGGTCGCGCATCCTCTCCTCAGTGCAGCCTGGGAGGTCCCAGGCTGCACTGCGAACAGAAGAGGTGGGGCACTTGCGCAACCAGGAAGCAGCTGCAGAGCTGAGTCAGGAGGAATGCGAGAGCGTTCCTCCCAAGGCTTCCTGCACGAGCCCTGCAGCCGAGCACCAGGAAAAGGTATGGTGAGAAAAGGGCCTAGGATTAGTAACCATTAGTGGCCTTTTACTCTATGAATTTATCAAACCCTTTTTATAGCAGTTCAAGTTGGTGTTCATCAGTACATCTTCAAACAGTGAGTCTCATAGTTTAAGTATGTGCTATCTATATAAAAAGTACATCTATTGCTTTTATCTTATATATTTATTAAAATATTTGTATCCCTTCCTATATCACAAGATCTCAAAGGAATGCATGTGTAAAATATCTGCTCTTTTATATGTCCTGAATCTCTTACCATTCTTCTAGAGTGGATGACTCCAAGTGCTGCTAGAAATCAGAAGTCTTAGCTGATGCAGTCCAGTTGAAGGGCAGAGCAAAAATGGTCCCCTGCCACAGTTGCCCATGCCTGATGTTTGGAACGGAAAGCCACAAAGAAGCCCAGCACAATTTACCAGAACTCTCTTCTCTGATGAATTCATCTCTGCCCCCACCATGTCTATTCCAAAATCAGACCTGATTAAAATGGGTCAAATAACCAATTTCATCCAAGAGTTCTTACAACTGGGTTACCAATATACATCTAATCACCTTAAACAAATATGAAATGCTCAACACTAACGGACACTTTTTCATAACAGCTGGACAGACTTTTTAAGAATAGAACAAAACATTGCCATTTTTAAACAGGATAGAAGAAAAACCTTGAAGAAGAACTGACAATTTCTGCCATTGAATCAGTCAGTCCATCTCTGGCTGATGTAACAATCCAGGGCAAGCAGAGAAAGAGCAGTGACACTCTCACTGTCCAAGACTCTTGTGTACATCCTAAGGCTGTACAAGCTGCACGTATTCGATTACTATTGCACAAGCCTGGGCAGAATTTAGGATTTCAGGCTCTGCTAATAGGGAATCTAAGTTAGAATGGATGCAAAATATTTAATCAATAAGGCAGAGCTTGGAAAAGTTACATTTTGGACTACAACATCCAGACATCACAGCCATTAGCTAGTGCAATGTACTTGTTCATACTCACATCTGGAAAAATTTAGGCTGCAAGTCTCAGAGTTCTCCAGTCAGTATGACCACTGGAGTACTTGAGACCTGTGGCCATTTCCACACTACACTGTTATAGTACTATTATTCCACTTTCAACATCTTGTGGAAATCTGGGGTTGTAGTTTAATGAGAATTCTCAATCCCTCTCCCTAAACTGCAAACTTCAGGATTCTACTGGATGTTGAAAGTGGAATAATAACATTATAACAGTGTAGTGCAGGAATGTCCTGTGATCCAAAGACTGAAGATTTTTTTACAAGAAGTCACAGATTTGTTGCATACTCTTAGCAGACACTTATAGGCTTGCCAATGACTAGAGCATGGATGCTTATAGCAGCTAATCTGTTTTGCTTGCAGTTGGAAACTGTTTTTTTTTAAAAAGAAGAAATAGATTAGACTTTGCATATCTGCAAACTATTATAGACTTCATTTATTCTGTACTGACTTCCTCTGTCACATTATGCTCTGAGGTAGTATTCTATGTATCTTGATTTTCCAGCCTTAATTTTAAATATTAATTTTGTTAATGCTTCTTTCATATTTACTTTCTGGTTCTAAGCTTGGGTTTTCCATTCATTTCTGCATTTTTGTATTCTTGTTTATTTGTTATTCACATAGGCTATACACGCACGCACACACACACACAATTTTGTGTAACACATAACATGGTGCTGCCGGCAACGGTTTGGGTTTTTGGAACATGCCCTGAATTTCCATGAACGTGGGCTTCTGGCAAGGGATGGGCTGCACCTCATGAAACTTGGCAGGAATGTTTTTGCAAACAGTCTCGCAAGGAGGATTAAGAGGTCTTTAAACTAAGTTCCGCTGAGGAGGGAGACAATATTATTCAGGGCAAGGACTCGGCGACAGCAGGGGGAAAAGGCCCAAATGATACTGGACAAGTAGTACAAGTGGCCAATGGCGGGAGGAGTAGAAACAATAGTACAGGACTTGCAGGAAGGGCCCAGGGACTTAAGTGTCTCTACACTAACGCACGGAGTATGGGAAACAAGCAGGATGAACTTGAACTCCTAGTACAACAAAATAAATATGATTTGATAGGCATCACTGAGACCTGGTGGGATGAGTCTCATGATTGGAATGTAGGAATAGAGGGGTATAGCCTATTTTGTAAAAATAGACCTAACAAGAAAGGAGGAGGAGTAGCCTTGTACATCAAGGATGCTTTCACCTGTGAAGAGATCTGTGACTTAAACCCAGAAAGCAGGTCGAGAGCATTTGGGTAAGAATTAAGGGAGCGAGAAACAATAGGGATATTCTGGTGGGGGTTTACTACAGACCTTCAACCCAGGCTGAGGACTTTGATGACGCCTTCCTCAACCAAATGACTGCACATTCAAAAAGGAGAGATACAGTAATAATAGGAGATTTCAATTACCCAGATATATGCTGGCAGTCAAACTCTGCCAAGACAGCAAGGTCCAGCAAGTTTCTTGCTTGTCTTGCAAACAACTTCATGGTCCAGAAGGTGGAAGAGGCCACAAGGGGATCAAATATTCTAGATCTGATCCTGACCAACAGGGATGACCTTGTTAATGAGGTAGAAGTGGTTGGATCCTTAGCGGGGAGTGACCATGCCCTAGTGGAATTTGGCATTCACTGGGAAGGAGAAGATAAGTGTAGCCAGACACTCATCTTAGATTTTAAAAAAGCGGACTTCCGTAAACTTAGGGAGCTGCTGGCTGGAATTCCGTGGTCAAGAATAGTGAAAGGGAAAGGAGTTCAGGAGGCATGGGAGTTCCTTAAAAAGGAGATACTGAAGGCACAGTCTAAAACTGTGCCAATAAGGAGGAAAAATGGAAGGCATCTGAAGAAACCAGAATGGTTGACTAAAGAACTCTCAGCTGAGCTAAGTGTTAAGAGAAACATGTACAGGAAATGGAAGAAGGGGGAAACCACCAAAGAAGAATTTAAGCAAGTAGCCCGGAGATGTAGGGAGGAGGTCAGAAAGGCTAAAGCACAGAATGAACTTAGGCTGGTCAGAGACATTAAAAACAATAAAAAGGGCTTTTTAAAATATGTCTGCAGCAAAAGGAAAAAGAAGGAGACAAGAGGGTCGCTGTGCAGAGAAGATGGTGAATTACTCACAGGGGGAAGAGAAAAGGCAGAACTACTTAACACCTTCTTTGCCTCAGTTTTTCCCCAGAAGGATACAAGCACTCAACCTGGCGGTCGGGGAGCACGTGAGGAAGCAGGGGAAATGAGGCACCTAATAGGTAGAGAGGTGGTACAGGAATACCTGGCCACACTGGATGAATTCAAGTCTCCAGGGCCAGATGAATTGCATCCTAGGATATTAAGAGAGCTGGCAGAGGTCATTTCGGAACTGATTGCTATAATCTTTGAGAAATCTTGGAGGACAGGAGAAGTTCCAGCAGACTGGAAGAGAGCAAATGTTGTCCCCATCTTGAAGAAGGGAAAAAAGAGGACCCAAATAATTATCGCCCAGTCAGCCTGACATCAGTACCCGGAAAGATCCTGGAGCAGATCATTAAGCAGTCAGTTTCTAATCATTTAGAAAGCAAGGCGGTAATCACGAGAAGTCAACATGGATTTCTCAAAAATAAGTCATGCCAGACTAATCTTATCTCTTTTTATGATAGAGTTACTAGCTTGATAGATGAAGGGAATGCTGTGGATGTAGCATATCTCGATTTCAGTAAGGCCTTTGACAAAGTTCCCCATGATATTCTTGCAATGAAGCTGGTAAAATGTGGGCTGGACAGGGCTACTGTTAGTTGGATTTGTTATTGGCTGACCGACCGAACCCAAAGAGTGATCACAAATGGCTGCTTTTCATCCTGGAGAGAAGTGACTAGTGGGGTGCCACAGGGTTCTGTCCTGGCCCAGTGCTGTTCAATATTTTTATCAACGACTTGGATGAAGGAATAGAGGGCATACTCATCAAATTTGCAGATGACACCAAATTGTTGTCAGAAATATAGAATGGGGGACACGTGGCTGGATACCAGTACGTGTGAAAGGGATCTAGGAGTCTTCATAGACCACAAGCTGAACATGAGTCAGCAGTGTGATGCGGCAGCCAAGAAAGCCAATGCAATTCTCGGCTGCATCAATAGGAGTATGGTGTCTAGATCGAGGGAGGTACTGGTACCACTCTACTCTGCTTTGGTTAGACGTCATCTTGAATACTGTGTCCAGTTCTGGGCACCCCAATTCAAGAAGGACATGGTCAAGCTGGAACAAGTCCAGAGGAGGGCGACCAAAATGGTGAGGGGCCTGGAAGACATGCCCTATGAGGATAGACTTAGAGAGCTGGCTATGTTTAGTCTACAGAAGAGAAGGTTAAGAGGGAACGTGATAGCCATGTTTAAATATTTGAAGGTATGCCATATAGAGGAGGGAGAGGGCTCTGCTGCTCCAGAGATGAGGACAAGGGGCCATGGATTCAGGCTGCAGGAAAGGAGATTCCATCTGAACCTCAGGAAGAACTTCCTAATGGTCAGGACTGTCTCGCAGTGGAATATGCTGCCTCAGAGTGTGGTGGAGTCTCCTTCCTTGGAGGTTTTTAAGCAGAGGCTGGATGGCCATCTGTTGGGAGTGCTTTGAGGGTGTTCCTGCATGGCAGGGGGTTGGACTGGATGGCCCGTGTGGTCTCTTCCAACTCTACATTTCTATGATTCTATGATTTTCATCCCTACTGTATTCTATAACATTGTTTGGTGTTTTGTTTATATTTCTGTGTTGGTCTTTTCTAGTTTGTGTATCTGTGGTTGAGACTTTCTCCCTCTGTATTTGTTGGTAATCAAAAGAATTAATTTTTCAAGTTCCCCCATGAAGTGTTCTATTAATTGGGCACAACAGGCTGCTAAGATTATCTACCAGTTTCTTCTCTGGCATATTTTGACATTAGCAGATCCTGGGTTGGTGCATCATAGCACTAATATGGCAGCTAAATAATGGCAGCTAAAAGGGTAGTTATGGGTTAACTTAAACACTGTAAGCATTTTAAAAGGACCAGATTGCTAATGACACTTCATATACCAAGGGAACTTCAATCTATATAGGTCATGAGGTTGGCATTAGTTCATTTCCCATGCATAATATTGAACTGTGACTGGTGGTGTTATTTTTCTCATGTGATACTTTTCCAGTCATTTTGTTGCATTAAGGTACTGGCCATTGCTGGAAGGAGGGGTGCCAGATAAAGAATATAGGTAGTCATGCCTGAGTTCTCATGTGATTGCCGTCTTTCAGATTCTGCTGCCATTTGATTGCATTAAAAGAAAGATTTGACTTGAACTGATAAAGAAAGAAAACTGGCATAGAGCATACAGTAACTCATTCTGTCAGGGATTTGGCATGGCATTCAAGAGAAACCAATTATGATTTATGTCAATACAGTACAGATAATTTCCTATTGATTGACTGCCAGAGCCTTGATAAAATAATGAGTTAGGCCTGGAGCCAGCCTCTCTCAGGCTGCAGTGGGCCTGTGTTTCTATTTCTCATGCCCTTGACAAAGGTTCCCTCAAAACTTGTTAATAATTTGGGTTGATGAATGCTCCTGTCAAATATGTAAACTTGGGTAAACAAAAGTAGTTATTTTCATTTCCTGTGTTCGACTTGTTCGCGCTTTAACAATCAGGCTCATTTAGCATTTGTTTTATATTTTGAGGCCAGGCCCAACAATCACATTTTAAAACTGAGTTTTAAACAGGCAGGATGCTCAGTGCAGCTGGTCTACAGGAACTTCATATCCTCCAGCTGCCCCAGTTTGACAGATGCTATTTCTGCACTAGTTTGTTATAGCACTATTATTCCACTTTCAAAATGCTATGGAATCCTGGGGTTTGCAAACTGCAAGCCCCAGGATTCCATAGGATGTTGAAAGTGGAATAATACGCTATAACAGTCTAGTGAAGAAATGGCCAGGGGTAGTCCCGATTAATCCTCTATTATCCCACAGTCTCAGCTGCTCTTAAAATGTCCCAGTTTCTCTCTCTCTGTCCCACTTTCCCTTTTTGTCCTCATCTCACATCAGTTGATGCAAACTGAGTTTAAACTGCAGAAGTCATTCTCACACAATTAACTCAGAGGAGGGAAGAAGACAGCAAGGGCAGACTAAAGCAAAAGCAAACTGTTGCTAGCTAGCTTGGCTGTTCTTCTTCAGTGATAACTTTTGCCTTTGTGACCACATTCTGATGTTGCTTGGCTGCAGGTGTCCTGGTTTTCATCTGTGAAACCTTGGAGGATATAGAACATCTCAAATAAGACTGTTGCTGCCTATCTTCTGCTCCATTTATTTACATGAAACTGGCAATAACAGAAGCATAACTTTACAAGTTAGTTACTTAGTATACTGAAGTATAGAGGGCTAGTGTGGTATGGTGGTCTGAGTGTTAGACTATAACTGTGGGGAGCAAGGTCTGATTTCCCACTTGGCCATGGAAACCCACCGAGTGACTTTGAGCATGTCACACGCTCTCAGCTTCAGAAAACTCCATGATAGGTTAACCACAGTGTCACCATAAGTTGGAAACAACTTGAAGGCACACAACAACAACAGTACTAAAGTATACCCCATGCCCTTAGTGGATAGACTCCCAAAGTTTTGTATCGCTACTGCTGCAATATCCAGCTGATTGATGACATGAATAAAATCTTTCTGTGAGGCAACATATTAAACAAAAGACAGAGAATGAGAAACAAAGAGAGCGAGAGCACAAATGATCACAGAAGGCTGAGAGCATGGCATTGCTTCATGAAACCTTCATTCCCAATAAACAAACATTTCCACTACAACTATACAACTTTCCATTTATCTTATGTTAAATTTCCTGCAGAAGAAAACTCCCACACCTTATCCTCGTTCCCTATGCACTTTTCCTGATAAATCTTAAGTAGGTATAGAGACGGTATGATTTGAATTATGATGTGTGGAAGCTGAGAAGAATAATAACATGCTTGAGAAAGCTTTCTTTTTCTTTTTCAATGAACTACAGGGACATTGGAATGACCCCCTACATTTCCCCATTCCATTTTTGCACTGCTACATCTCTTTTTAAAGATATATTCATCTGTCCTGCCAATCACATCCTATAGTTCTACAGCAACATGAATCTTGTCAAGAGAAAAATGAGTTAAGAGTTGATTTTTATTTGACCATGAGCTATATAAAGACAACATACATTGACGATCTAACTGCAGAGTCATGATGGCAGTCCTCTTCCAGTTGCAGGGCCCATTGGGAGAAGCAGTTGTAACAGGATCTTGAAAAATCTCTTCAGCTGCATGTCTCAATGTGCCCTGCAATTAGAGCCCTTTTTGCACGGCATTTGCCATGTGAAAGGCCCTGCGGAACGTCGCGTGATTGTAAGGAGCATTTCAGATGACATCCTCGCAATCGTGTGATGCTGCTGGGGCCAGCAGGTGCCGATCACACACTATTTCATTTTCTGCTTGTAGCCGAAAATGGTGCGTGATCACACGTTGCTCCAGGGCCCTGTGCGCACTTACCGTGTGTGTGTAGCTTCCGGAGCCACGGTGCTCGCGCTTCCTCCCCCGGCACAGTCTGGGAAAATGCCCTGCTGCACTGCAGAAGGAAGAGGTGGAGACCTCATGCTGTCTGCTGGCCAGCAGGCAGCAGTTGCAGAGCCGAAGCAGTGGGGACACGAGAGTCTCTTGCAAGTGTTATCACTGTGTACTGGCCTGGCCTTTGGTAACCTTAGATATCATTTTGATATCATAATTCGGCCCTGCTCTGCCACCAGCCAAGTGTTTGTGAGGCCACCAAACAAGCGCGAAGCTAGGCATGGCTATTATCTGCTGAGTCACATTTGTTTACACCAAGGCAAGCCAGAAACTGCCAGGTCTGCTTTAGGGGACCTCCTGAAACAAACACCTTCATCACGGATGCGTATTAAAACAAAAAGACCTCTGCCCCGAGAGGGCACCCTGGCGAGCTGAGTGCTTAACTGCCAAGATAGCCGCATCTACATACTGGCCATTCTGTTGTCAATTCGGGCCATAACTCAATCATGTAAATTCTGACCTTTCGGAGACATTGTCTCCAGCCCAAGACTCATTGTTTTCCCCCAAGACCAGGCTAGCCTATGGTCATGCCTTCCCCTAATAAAAACGCCCAGTTCCAAGAGTTTCTCGGACTTCGCTGGACTTCCATCCCGCCTTGCTGCTGCTTCTTCTGCGAATTCACCTCGGCTGCCGTGCTGAGTTTCCTTCTCTTCAATTGGCTTCTTCAGGACTACGAGAAAGGTGGCGTATCACCCATTTTCCCCAAACTCTCTTTTCTATTTCTTAGTAGTAGTGAGGTTGCGTTTTCTTAATAATTGTTCAATAAATATTGTTGTTAGTTTGAACTGTCTGACTGCTCACTGACCCGACGCTGTATACATTGGGTAAAAGATCCCCGCTAAGTTACCCTGCCTCTCGTTAGCCAAGAGAGTGCTCCATATAATTTCCCCATCTTTGTTTGGTTTGGTTTGGTTATTTGGGCACCCCTCCCGGGACCCTCAAGTCACAGGGTAACACAAGAAGCAGCTCGAGTGATCCCTGCACCCCAGCACTGAGAAAAGGTAAGTTGCGGAAAGGGCCTAGGAGAGCCCTACAGTCATCATTGCCCAGCTCCCTGATCTGCAGTATCTCAGAAACCTTTCAGTTGTGGCCTACTTGGCTCAAAAGGTAGGATTTGGGGAGGTTATCTACAGAAGTCGCAACAACAATGGAGCTCCTTCACTGTGGCTATGTCTGATGATACAGGATCTCAGCCCCTATCTTTTACATGTTATGATGCCACATTTCTATTCATGCAAGAGCCATGGTGTAGTCATTTGAGCACTGGACTGTGTCTCTGGAGACAAGGGACCTTTCCACGCTACACTGTTTGTAGTACTATTATTCCACTTTCAACATCCTATGGAATCCTGGGGTTTGCAGTTTAGGGAGGGGCAGTTAGAATTCTCAGCAAGAGAGCTCTTTGGCCTCAGTAAACTATAAACCCCAGAATTCCATGGGATATTGACAGTGGAATAATAGCACTATAACAGTGTAGTGCAGAAAGGCCTAAGGGTTCAAATTCCTGATACTGGGAAAAGCCACTGGGTGACTTTGGGCAAGTTATAGTCTCTCAGCCTCAGAGGAAGGCAAAGGCAAACCCCTTCTGAGCAAATCTTGCTAAGATAAGCTTGTGATAGGTTTGCCTTAGGGTCACCATAAGTTGGAAACAACTTGAAGGTGCACAAGTATGGTCTGCCTTCCTTTACCACTACTACATAACTTGCAGTGAAACTATGAGTGTACAGGATTCCAGCCTTTTCTGTAGCACTTTCTTGTTCCTCCATTCTCAGCACTTACATGCTGGTCATTGTGGTAAACCTCTGCATTTTATTGCCGTTCTCACTGTAGCTGTTGCTGCTGATGCTATTGTTAATAATTCATTTAAGTCATTCATATTCTTCCTTTACTGGGACTCAAGAGAGGTCACAAAAATTGAAACAAACACCGTTAAAGGCATTTTTAAAAACACTTGGCTAAATCATACTGTCTGCAGTTGAAAACAAACTCACAAAAATGCTAAAACAAAAACTACACTGCTATAATATTACAGACTATGGAGGAGGATATAAATTATTTCAATGTAAACATTGTATTGTATATAAAAAAACCTGTATATCATATACAGATTTAACAGAAGTTATGGTTTCTTGTTATTTTAATTAGTCTGTCTTAGCTAACTTCCTGGCAATGAATATTTTTACAATGTTTCTTGTAATTGAACAATTTTTTTGTTCATAAATTGGTTTTCCCTCAATGTGTTTATGATTTCCATTTATATTAGGGTTTGTGTAACTTTTGTTAAATTTCTACATACTTTATTGATTTTTCATACACAATACATTATTTACCTTGCTATTATTTACACCTCTTCAGTAGATCTGATATTACAAGATAGCATTGCGGTTGTGTGCTTTAAGTATTTTTGCAACATTTCTTCCTTCAAGGCTGCTGATTTCCCATGACCAAGTATGCATTGGTGATATTGGTAAAGTACATAAAACAGGATTCCAGCCAAAGGCAGAAGTGATCTGTCTGCTCAGGTTAGCTGGGTGTCTGTCTGGATAGAGCAGCTAGGTATGCAAAAGGTAGAGGCAGGAAGTGAAAGCTGGCAGGTTGATTGGCAAAGAAGGAGGAGGATGGTGGAGGAGACATGCATACAAAACCCCCTCTGAACAAATCTTGCCAAGAAAACCCCATAATAGGTCGTGGTAATTTGGAAATGACTTGAAGGCACACAAGAACAACAATTATTTGTTTTGTAGTTGAAAAATAGGTTTCCTAACACCCTGTCAGAAAGGACAACACAGAAGTGAAGATTTTGCAGTTTTCAACCCAGTATGTCCATATCTTAAAGTGTTTTGACAAATAACTCCATGCAGAAATACACTCTTTTTTGCCTGAAAATTTGTGGAGAAACCACATTTTTAATGTAAAAAGAAATCAGTTTCCAGAAATATTTTTTGATGCAAAACTGATGCATAGATAAACCAGATAGCTATGCTCCTTTTCCCTTTTGAAAATAATTCTTGTTTTTTAAAAATGGTGTGTGTAACAGCTATCAAGCTTTGGACAGGATGCTATCTTTTAGTTTATGGCCTACCAATAAGTTGGATCCCATGTTTTCAATGCATGACCAGAAAGAGCTTGTATTCAGGGAAGGAGAATTGACCTCACAGGCGTTGTTGTAAATGTAAAAGAAGCCCTTCTGAAGTGAGCTGATGGTAATGTTTTCTGAAGACATCAGAAGAAATCAATATGATAAATGACTACCTGCACCATCACACTTTAAGTCAGACAGAAATGTTTAATGGCTATAAAAGAAGACTACAAAAGACTTTGTTTTTTAGCACTGTTTACCTAACAAATGTGGAGAAACTTTTTGTTCTCCTTGATCCTTTTCCTTGCCTCCTTCGTTTAAAGAATCTTTACCAGCAGGATCAAAGAAGACGAAGAAGAAAAAGAAGAACTCTCCCAGGCATAGTCTTTAAAAATTTAAGCAAGACCATAGTAATGGTGGACATACAGACTCATGGCCACTCCAGAGAAAAAGAGAAAAGGTTTGTATTTCTTTGTCTGAACATTCAGAGCTAAATTATATATGGTCTAGAACTCTTAGGAAGTGAACATATCTCTAGTCCAAATCATGACCAGCACATATGGATTTAGACTTCTCCCACTATTTTCAAATTTCTAAAACCACTTTCCTCTGAGTGGGCATTTTAAAAAAAGGAAATGCCACAAATAATAATGGAAACTTCCATTTCTCTTTCAGCTCCTGGATTGACAATGCATATATTTGCTCTGCTGTAAAAAGAGCCCCCTCAAAAACCCCCTGAATACCTCGTATTTAAAGTAACCATGTAATTTAGCCTTAAAAAAAAACCTGAGGGGAGAGTCTTTGATCAGCTTACTTAATGTCCGCTGGGTGAAAGTGTCCGTTGGTCTTCATCTGCTACTTTCCCCCCTTCCTCAATGACAAAAGCCCGTGGAAGTATGTTATGTAGCAAGCTCACGGAGCTCTCTGGCACTGATGGATCATGACTCCCACTGGCGTGGGAAATCTGCTGTGGAGTTTGGTCTGAATTTTAAGGGAACTATCCAAAGTGGTAAAAGTATTTTGAGAATAGAATTGAGTACTTTTGATATATCCTTTAAGATCTAGAATAAATCTTGCTGCATTAATATAGAAGCCACCAGCTACCACTGGATTGGAGTGAAGGCTTGATGGAAATCTGTCTTCTGTCCTGTTACAAAGGATGCAAAGAACATAATTTCCTGCCAGGGAGACATGGGTCTTTTACTACAGCCCATGAACCTCCACACAAAACAAGAAAAAGTGTCATAGAATCATAGAATCATAGAAATGTAGAGTTGGAAGAGACCACACGGGCCATCCAGTCCAGCCCCCTGCCATGCAGGAACACCCTCAAAGCACTCCCAACAGATGGCCATCTAATCTCTGCTTAAAAACCTCAAAGGAAGGAGATTCCAGCACACTCCGAGGCAGCATATTCCACTGCCAGACAGCCCTGACTGTCAGGAAGTTCTTCCTGAAGTTCAGGTGGAATCTCCTTTCCTGCAGCTTGAATCCATGGCCCCTTGTCCTGGTCTCTGGAGCAGCGGTAAACAAGCCCTCTCCCTTCTCTATATGGCATCCCTTCAGATATTTAAACATGGCTATCATGTCCCCTCATAACTTTCTCTTCTAGAGACTAAGCATAGCCAGCTCTCTAAGTCTATCCTCATAGGGCATGGCTTCCAGGCCCCTCACCATTCTGGTCACCCTCCTCTGGACTTGCTCCAGCTTGACCATGTCCTTCTTGAATCGGAGTGCCCAGAACTGGATGCAGTATTCAAGATGACGTCTAACCAAAGCAGAATAGAGTAGTACCAGTACCTCCCTCGATCTAGACACCATACTCCTGTTGATGCAGCCGAGAATTGCATTGGCTTTCTTGGCTGCTGCATCACACTGCTGACTCATGTTCAGCTTGTGGTCTATGAAGACTCCTAGATCCCTTTCGCACGTACTGCTATCCAGCCACGTGTTCCCCATCCTATATTTCTGTATTCCATTTTTTCTACCTAAGTGTAGGACCTTACACTTCTCTCTGTTGAATTTCATTTTGTTAGTCGTGGCCCAGCTCTCCAATCTGTCCAGGTCATTTTGAATTTTGATTCTGTCCTCTGGTGTATTAGCAACTCCTCCCAATTTGGTGTCATCTGAAAATTTGATGAGCATGCCCTCTATTCCTTCATCCAAGTCGTTGATGAAGATATTGAACAGCACTGGGCCCAGGACAGAACCCTGTGGCACCCACTAGTCACTTCTCTCCAGGATGAAAAGCAGCTATTCGTGATCACCCTTTGGGTTTGGTCGGTTAACCAATTACAAATCCAACTAACAGTAGCCCTGTCCAGCCTGCATTTTACTTCTTTCTTTGCAAGGATATCATGGGGAACTTTGTCAAAGGCCTTACTGAAATCGAGATATGCTACATCCACAGCATTCCCTTCATCAATCAAACTTGTAACTCTATCATAAAAAGAGATAAGATTAGTCTGGTATGACTTATTTTTGAGAAATCCATGTTGACTTCTCGTGATTACTGCCTTGCTTTCTAAGTGATTAGAAACTGACTGCTTAATGATTTGCTCCAGGATCTTTCTGGGTATTGATGTCAGGCTGACTGGGTGATAATTATTTGGGTCCTCTTTTTTCCCCTTCTTCAAGATGGGGACAACATTTGCCCTCTTCCAGTCTGCTGGAACTTCTCCTGTCCTCCAAGATTTCTCGAAGATTATAGCAAGTGGTTCCGAAATGACCTCTGCCAGCATTCTTAATATCCTAGGATGCAATTCATCTGGCCCTGGAGACTTGAATTCATCCAGTGTGGCCAGGTATTCCTGTACCACCTCTCTACCTATTATGTGCCACATTTCTCCTGCTTCCTTACCTGCTTCCCAACTGCCAGGTTGAGTGCTTGTATCCTTCTGGGAAAAAACAGGCAAAGAAGGTGTTACGAAGTTCTGCCTTTTCTCTTCCCCCTGTGAGTAATTCACCATCTTCTCTGCACAGTGACCCTATCAGCTCCTTCTTTTTCCTTTTGCTGCAGACATATTTTAAAAAGCCCTTTTTACTGTTTTTAATGTCTCTGACCAGCCTAAGTTCGTTCTGTGCTTTAGCCTTTCTGACCTCCTCCCTACATCTCCAGGTTACTTGCTTAAATTCTTCTTTGGTGGTTTCCCCTTCTTCCACTTCCTATACATGTTTCTCTTAACACTTAGCTCAGCTGAGAGTTCTTTAGTCAACCATTCTGGTTTCTTCAGATGCCTTCCATTTTTCCTCCTTATTGGCACAGTTTTAGACTGTGCCTTCAGTATCTCCTTTTTAAGAAACTCCCATGCCTCCTGAACTCCTTTCCCTTTCACTATTCTTGACCACGGAATTCCAGCCAGCAGCTCCCTAAGTTTACGGAAGTCCGCTTTTTTAAAATCTAAGATGAGTGTCTGGCTACACTTATCTTCTCCTTCCCAGTGAATGCCAAATTCCACTAGGGCATGGTCACTCCCCGCTAAGGATCCAACCACTTCTACCTCATTAACAAGGTCATCCCTGTTGGTCAGGATCAGATCTAGAATATTTGATCCCCTTGTGGCCTCTTCCACCTTCTGGACCATGAAGTTGTTTGCAAGACAAGCAAGAAACTTGCTGGACCTTGCTGTCTTGGCAGAGTTTGACTGCCAGCATATATCTGGGTAATTGAAATCTCCTATTATTACTGTATCTCTCCTTTTTGAATGTGCAGTCATTTGGTTGAGGAAGGCCATCAAAGTCCTCAGTCTGGTTTGGTGGTCTGTAGTAAACCCCCACCAGAATATCCCTATTGTTTCTCGCTCCCTTAATTCTTACCCAGATGCTCTTGACCTGGTTTTCTGGGTTTAAGTCACAGATCTCTTCACAGGTGAAAGCATCCTTGACATACAAGGCTACTCCTCCTCCTTTCTTGTTAGGTCTATTTTTACAAAATAGGCTATACCCCTCTATTCCTATATTCCAATCATGAGACTCATCCCACCAAGTCTCAGTGATGCCTATCAAACTGCATTTATTTTGTTGTACTAGGAGTTCAAGTTCATCTTGTTTGTTTCCCATACTCTGTGCGTTAGTGTAGAGACACTTAAGTCCCTGGGCCCTTCCTGCAAGTCCTGTACTATAGTTTCCACTCCTCCCGCCATTGGCCACTTGTACTACTTGTCCAATATCATTTGGGCCTTTTCCACCTGCACTCACCGAGTCCTTGCCCTGAATAATATTGTCTCCCTCCCCAGCGGAACTTAGTTTAAAGACCTCTTAATCCTTCTTGCGAGACTGTTTGCAAAAACATTCCTGCCAAGTTTCATGAGGTGCAACCCATCCCTTGCCAGAAGCCTACGTTCATGGAAATTCAGGGCATGTTCCAAAAACCCAAACCATTGCTGTTGACACCATGTGCGGAGCCAGTTGTTGACCTCTGCAATTGCCCTTTCCCTTCGTGCGCCACATCCTTGAAAAGGGAGGAGAGATGAAATGACCACCTGTGCACCAAGGTCCTTAAGCTTTGTCCCCATAAGCTTGTAGTCCTTTGCGATGAGGTAAAAGCTGCACCTCGCAGTGTCATTCGTTCTGACATGAACCACAATGAGGGGCTTATGGTCAGTGGGCTTGACCAGCCTGGTTAGTCTCTCCGTTATGTGGTAGATCTTGGCCCCAGGAAGACAGCAGACATCTCAATTGAGTTTGTCTGGTTTGCAAATTGCCATTTCAGTTCCTCTGAGCAAGGAGTCCCCAACCACCAGAACTCGCCTCCTCTGAGGCTTGTCCTGGGCTCCTCGACAAGCATGTTCTTCTAGGACTGCCTGGGCATTCTGTTTAGGCTGGGAGTGTTGATCTAGTTGACATTCTGTTCCCTCCTCCTGGTCCTTCTCATCGTTTGTAAGGCCAAGAACTTTGAAGCGATTGTATATGGTGAGGGTCTCTGTTACCTTCCTGTTCCTTCTACTCCTCCATGTGACATTCCTCCAAGCTTCCGTTTTCTGGCCCAGTGTGCTGACTTCCTGATCTGGCAGCTCCTCCACGCATTCGGTCTTGAGGAAGGTCTTCTTCGCCCTATCCAAAAACTCCTCACCTTCCCTAATAAGACGAAGATTAGAAACTCGTGCCTCCAGCTGGTGTACCTTCTCCTCCAAGAAGGTCACCAGCTTGCACTTGGTGCAGGTGTACCTGAGAACATCATGTGGCAAGAAAAGGAACATCCCACAAGTGCTACAGGTGACCGCAGCAGCTCCCTCAACTTCCATCCTTGATGTTACTGAGGGTAGTACAGGGAGTAGTTCTAGAAAGAATAACTGAGCTTTCTTTCTCAAAATCAGCTATATACTGTTCTACTGATTGCCAAGAGTTGAACTTGAAGGATTCAAGTGGAGGACTTCAACTGCACGCGCCAGAGGCGCGTGCCGTTGGGAGCTCCTAATAAGACTCCTCCCCCCTAGCTGATTCCTCCCTCTCATTAGTCAGTTAGACTGTGTGCTCAGGGAGAGCACACGGCCAGCACAAGGAATCTTAACAAACACAAGCAAGCAAACAAACAAACAAGCACAGTCCCACAAATCTGTAAACACACCTGGTCAAGGATGTCTTCACGGACCCGGCTCCCCCTCTACTCTCTCCTCTGGGAAGAGGCTCTCCTCAGCAGGGGTTGGGGGTGCAAGTAAAATTGAGGCTATGACCACTTCAATTCTTTTCACAAGTCAAACATCTTTGTCTCAGATCCTTTACTTGTGTCTTCTTCACAATGGAAAAAGACAAACAAATCAGAAAATATCCTGAAGATGGGCAACAGTTCAGTAGTAGTTCATGTGCTTTCCATGCAAAATGTCCTGATATCAATCTCTGTCATCCTGAATTAAAAGAACGTGCTAATAAGCAATGGGAAAGACTTCTCTCTAAGACCCAGGAAATTCCCTGCCATTCATTAGGGAATACTGTGTTCGATGATGAAATATTCTGAACTGTTATAAAGCAGCTGCCTATGTTCTTAGATAGGTGTCACAAGGCAGTCAAGAAATGCTTCATGGAAAGAACTGGAAGTGTCCAAAATATAACTGCTCTGAAAGTAATGCCCATTGAGAACACATGGCTAGAAAAAGTACAAAATATAGTAGAAGCACAGTGACTTTTAGCATCATATTAGCATAACTGGGGAAAGGGAGTTGAATCTGGCACGGTGCACTAGGGATTGACTAAAAGGGGAAGGGAAATGTTATTTAAGTGTTGCTTGTTCAAGAGTTGACTTTATATAAGGAAATTGTTTGGTTCAAGGAGCAGACATTGTTACCCCCAGGAGACATTATGACATTCAGTGGAATTAATCTAGAGTACAGGAGGAAAGCAGCAGTACTGAAATTGCCTCATTCTGCTATCAAAATGCAATTGCAGGATGTACTTGGTATGGTAAATAATTAGGATGCATTTATCAATAACCTGCCAGGGGAGACAGAACATATACAGAAGCTATTGCCTAGGGTAGCAGAATAACACTGGATGCAGAGGCATTTTTTAAAAAGAAAGATTCAAAACCTAAGAGAATAGTTTATCACAGGATCTACTTGTCGATATGTGAGTGCCCACAGCCAGCTTTGGGGCTTATTTTTTGTGACATTTGGATGAGAGAGACTGAATCTATTGGTTTTATGACAAAAACAGATTTCATCCAAATATGCCCAGACACAGTGGGATGGAGTAGGGAGCCCTGAAGCATAGTAAGAGACTGAGAGGTTGCATCTACACGGGAATTTTTCCTGTTGCAGCTCAGTTCATTCAGAAGTGCTATATGAAGCAGAAAGAAGAGTTCATACAGACCTCATATCTTCCTGAATTTATTTGCAAAACCATACTCTTTTTAATCAAGGGTGTCAAAGATAATGATCTAATAAATAAAGTAACAATAAATACTTAAATGCAATCTTATAATACAGAGAAAAGAAACCTGAAATAGCAGCAAAACAGCTGAAGCAACATAATATCACCTTCACTGAATAGTGGAAATAGAAGTCCTTCTTAGTGTATTTGTGGAATGACACAAAGGAAGGTACACAGTGTACAACTTGCGGATGGGCACTCAGAGTTGCAATTAAGAAAGCCAAAAAGAATGTGAGACAAGGAATTATTAAACATAGCCAGTCCAGAGATCAGGAATTCCTGAAAAGGGAGAGATTGCATGGTTGTGAGCAATGACGACTTCCAGCAGCTGTTGGGAGATTTATAGATGGCTGTCTGTGGACGCCAGGTGCTTGGTAAGTCAGCATCTACCACTTAGCAACTGTTGATTCTGTCAAAGGTTCACCTTTTTTCCCAATGGAATTCAAGGGATGAGACATTGCTTAGTTTCTGTGATGTCCTACTGTAGAGAGAGCCCCCCATTTGCTTCAACTACTAGGTTCAGGGAGGAAGTTGTCCACTAGAGCCAAAAACTATTCACAGTCTCATTCTTATGCATCAGATTTCTCGGACTCTAAAGGGTAAGCTATGACAGGAATTTACATAAGTGTTGATTTACCAGGGTTCCACTGATTCAGTGGGTCTTTTGTAGCTGGGATTCATAACTGGATTTAGCCCTAAGATATTTATTAGTTTGGTAACTTGTTTCATCATTATGATATGTGGTGTGATTTTGCTGTATCACACTTAACAGTAGTTGCTTTGTATCAATTGTAGTTTCCAAACTATTTTCATGGGCAGACTTATGCCATTTCCACATGATGAGGCTGTATCACTTCTGGAACAAGATGGCAGTGGTTGGCAGGTCGTGCTTCTGCATGACGTTGTTGCTGGCCCGCTTCCATCCCCAAACATTGTGCTTATGCAGTTTTCCTAAAATGAAGAAATCCATTTTGCACCTGCAATTGTGCAGCACTCCTGTTGCTTCCAACTGTGCAGAAGATGTGGAACTGCAATGGTGATGATTCCTTCTGTAGCACAGTAATGGAAAGTGTCTGGCTGTATGGTGGAAGGAAGAGGTGGTGCCACTGCATGGAGTGAGGAGGCGTGGAGGGGAGCGTTGCTGACACACTCTCTTCCAGATCCGGGATTGCAGCACGACAACAAGGAAGAGTATTGTCATGCTGAAATGGCCTTACACAGAGCATATTGACCTAGCCAATTCTAGACCTAGCAATATTTGTGGATAAAAATAATCAGGTCTCAATTACCTAACAAATAGTTGAGCTGGTGCAACGTATGAAGAGAGTTTCAGGTATCTGGAGCCATAGATGTCATGCAAGCTGGGTCCAGAAACTATGGATCTGAATTTTCAGGTAGAGTAAAACCTAACAACCTTGGAATGTGCAGACAGAACTACAAGACAATGTGAATTCCATTATCAGCCCTCCAACAATCAATACAGCAGATTATTCTGTGAGAACATAATCGCTGTGCTGAATCAGACCATAGTCCCACAGTCCGGCATTATGTTCCCACAGTGGCTAACAAATGAGAGGCCCGTACGAGATGGAAGTACATTACCAGCTTCCTGTTTTTGCTGTCTAACAAGTGGTGTTGGGCAGCATATAATTTCTGATACTGAGGGAAATATATAGTCATTATGACTAGTAGCCACAGATATCTCCATCCTCTACAAATCTGTCCAACCCTCTTTTAAAACCATCCAGGTTATGGTTTTGTTGTAACGAATTCCATATTTTAGCTATGTGCTGTGTGAAGAAATGCTTTCTTTTATTTGTCTTAAATCCTCAACTGTTCACTGGTTGACTTCATGTTTCAATGTTATGAGAGTGTAGAGGTAATTCATTTATATTTTCAACCACTGAAAGTTATCCCTAGTTTAGGCAATGAAGGACACTGTGGTCTGTTTCATACACATAGCTGCATACATAGATAACTATAAGAAACAGAACAGTATGAAACCATTCTCTTAACAAGGTTGTTTGGTTTTTAAGCCACTTATTTGCTGCTCCAATGGATTCCACTATGTAATTATAACTTACATGAAGGGCTTATGATGGGATAATTCAGGAGTTGGCAATATGTCACCCATGGGCTGTTGCAGCCAAAGATGGTGGTGGCTGCCCTCTCTAAAACAGAACCCAAAACCCAGAGTTTGTTGATTCTGGAAATTTTAAGTATGGGTTCAGGAGTATGGACCTGTTCATAACAAGCTTTCCACTCCCCAAACATCTTGTTTTAAAGTAGAACTTCTAAAAACTGGAAGTTTTGTGCTTTACCCTACCAGCGAAATTGTTTCTAGATCTTTGGAAGTTACCCAGCCCTGATATGGCTGCTTGAGAAGATGCTCATATGAACAGCTTGTTATATGGATGTCACCACTTGGTCCTATCTCAAGGAGGAAATTGTCCATAATTTACACTAGGGTGTTCCGCACTAACTTTGCTGCCATCCCACTTTATTATATTGGTTTTGTGGGAAAGTATTTGTAGGTAAATATATTGGACATATCTCACCTACAAATAAGCGTGGTGGAGACTTTTAAGTCACTGACACATTTTAGGCCTGAGAATTTAGACCCTTCCATTATATTAATATACATCTAAACACATCAAGCATGAATGCAACAGGGAGGTATTTTAAAATATTTGTAGCCTAGAAGTACACTTACCAGGACTAGCTGTGGCTCTTTGTCAAACTTTGGCTCTGATGGCACAGGGATTCTGGGAGAAGAAGTCCAAAAAAGTAATTTTCCCAAAGACTAGTAATGTGTAAAACAGCCTGAGAGTTGTATAGTTGAAGGCTTTCACGACTGGAATCCATAGGTTGTTGTGGGTTTTCTGGGCTTTGAGGCTGTGTTCTATTAGTATTTGCTCCTGACATTTGCCTACATCTGTGGCTGGCATCTTCAGAGGATCCTCTGAAGATGCCACCTACAGATGCAGGCAAAACATCAGGAGAAAATACTAATAGAACACAGCCCCAAAGCCCAGAAAACCCACAACAGCCTGAGAGTTGCTCCCAAAAGAAGTGAAACTGCTACTCAGTTTTGCTAGTAGCTCAGTTGTTAAAAAAAGAAGTCCAAAGGAGCTGCTTTCCTCATTTTGACTGTATATAGGCAAATTTCGTGGCAGTGCTACAGCTGCAGAATGACTTTTTCTGACTGTGAGACAGATTGATTCCTCAAAAGTAAAGCAGAAGTGCTGCAACCTGATCTAGGCCCTTTTCGCACCTTACCTTTTCATGGTGCTGGGGTGTGAGGCTCGCACGAGCAGCCTCCGGAGAGAGGCTCTTGCTTCCCTGCTTCTTCAGCTCCACACGAGCTTCCTGCTTGCGTTAGAGTCCCGCCTCTTCCTTTCACAGTGCAGCCTGGGACTTCCCAGGCTGCACTGAGACAGGAAGTGTGACTGGCCCGGCTCCCGAGGCTCTGCACGCAAGGTAAGTGCACACGGGGCCCTGGAGCGATGCGCGACCACACAGCATTTTCAGCTTCAAGCCGAAAATGAAAAAAATTCATGCGCGGTCCACGTCAGGCCCTTGAGCGTTGCACAAATGTGAGTGCGTCTTGTGGACCACTCCTCACATGTGCTCAAGGGGCCCTTTCGCATCGGAAATGCCATGCGAAAAGGGCACTAAATGCAGTGGTGGAGCTTGGAGTGTGTAGAGGGGGGACGAGTGGGGAGTGGGGCTATGGCGTAAGGGGCGAGGCTATGGTGCATGGGGGTGTGGCCACGGTGCATGGGGAGGTGCTATGGTGTGAGGGGGTGGGGCTACAGCATGAGGGGGCATGGCTACGAGCTGGGACACCCTCAAAAAAATTGCCACCAAGGGCGAATCGCCCTCCATCGCCCCCCTGTCCCTTCGCAACTGTCTAAATGTTCACTTGTAGCATCTTTAGTCCAGTTAAGAACTGCCAACATTTGGACAAATTGCAGGCACACATCATCTCCTTAACTTCTTCAACAGAGAAGATAACTTTGAAGGTAAAAGAAAACTAGATGTAATGAATAGGCAGTTCTTACTACAACAGAGACAAGTCCGTTAACATTGGAATATATGCATTATATGAGACTCTCTATGGTTAAACTTCAGAATGCCTGAAGCTTACTTTTGGCTGTTTCTCTAGATAATATTGAAGGGAAATATTGGAAATTACAAGGCATATACAGCAGCAATTGAAGCTGTATTTTCCTACCAATGAGTGTATTGAAGCCAAAAACAAACAAGAAAATATACAAAATACACCAGACTGCTGAACCTTGGCCTGTTTTAATGACCACTCAGCTCTTTAATTTTTTGTATTGATTGTTTTAATTTTTTGTGCTTTTATATTTTAAAATCTTTTGTTCTTTACCATCTGGACCTCATATAAGGTAGATAATGACCAATTTCACACTAGCCTTTTATAGTGCTATTATTCCACTTTCAACATCCTATGGAATCCTGGGGAATAATAGGATTATAACAGGCTAGTGCGGAAATGGTCAATAACTAAGGGATATTTGCTTAGGACCCTGTCAGTGTCTGTCATTCTTCGTTCATTGCTTCTCTTCCAGATTTCCTTCTGTACTTCTTAAGAAAACGTGGACCAAGTCCTTTAATTTTTAGATTAAGCCATCTTTAAATGTCCCATCTCTATTGAATATTTTTCTTCCATTGGGCTAAAAGTTAGATTTTAAAACTTCCTTCCCATTTCTAGATGGTAGATGACCTAAATCTGCTGGTATTAATTTGGGGAATCTACCAGCATTCAGACTGGAAACAAAATCATTTGTGGAGAACCCAAGATAAGCAGCAACAATGGGGAAGAAAAAGAGAGTAATTGTTCCACTGTATTTTGCATTTAACTAATTTAATACATTGTTGGAAAATATAATGCAGCTATTGCTAATATTGTTTAAACACAGTGCAATTCACACAGTTGTCCATTTTTTGTTAGCAAGAATACTAAAAAGAAATCCAGAAAGTGTGTATATAGCAGCAAGGGTTTTTGATTCTTTGCTTTTTATCCCTGTAGGTGGGAGTAATTTTCATCCCACTGTCAGAGAAAATGAACATTCTTCTACAGTTTTCTCCCCACATTCAAGTGCCTCAGAGTACTGTGGAGGAATTATTTTGTGTAGGAAAGCACACTTCTATTTTTGGCACAAAAAGGTTGTTTTCTGTGCAGGAAAAAGAAATGGTTTCCTGTGCAGGAAACAGTGGAGGAGATTCTATACTGGCTACTTAGTTAAGCAAGCACCCTAGTTGCTATTGTGCTCGCAGGACAAGGAGGTATAAAATGCCTCCTTCCACAATGTAAAATTGACAGATAAACAAATCAGCCTTGTTTTTCACCATGTGCAAGACTGTAGTTCAAAGGTGAAAAGGTTAAGCTTTCTTCAAAGGGCAAGTTAAAATGTCCAAGGATTGTGAACACTTTCTGTAATGGTATCTTTCATCTCAGGTGTTTTTCACAATTCTGTACATCTTATGGATGCAGCAGATATTTGTACTTTCTCACAGAGATTGGAAGTAGCTCATTCTGATTAACAAGTTTCAATTGGTCCTTTTTTCTATGAAACAGTGATCAACAAGGAATACCTTTACTACTTTTGTAGCCCAGCTGCAGCTTTCAATAACAGTGATTTGGCCTTATTAAACAATGAAAGGGGATCTCGCATGGTTCAAATGCTGGCTTGTGCTGGGCCTCATGATGCTGTATTCAGTTTTTAAATCTTGAAATTTTAGTCACTTTTCAGAAATGGGAAAGTAAAGAATTACTTTTTAGAAGTAATTCTGACTAGTTTAAGTCCTTGAAACTTTAACTATAGCTAATTACTTTTTAAAAATAACTTTCATCTATAAAGAATGGGGTTGTTGTTCCGAAGCAACAAGAATCAGATTGTTTTAAAAGTAGTGAGAATTGTTACTATAACTAAATGCTTGGGTTATATAGAAAAATAAGAACAATTTTGATATTTGCTGCTATTTCCTTCCTTCATTATTGCCATTAAGGTTTGGGATAACACAACCATAGGAGAAAGTTCTGCTGCCGGTACAAAACTTATCTTGTAGGGATCACAATGGGATTTTTTTTTTTTTTTTTTGGAATGTTACTTAGGAAATACACCTAATAGGTTGCCCCCTTTCTAGCAATCTGATTCTATGAGATTTCTCTTAAACAGTCCCAGAACAGACAAAAGTGCAATCGCAATGGTTTATTGAACTCCACAATCAAAGAAAATTCTCTCAGGACTAGATCTTTACTCTTTTCTGGCATTCAAAATCTCAAGAAGACACATGAGGAAGGAATATGGTGTTATTTCTCATCAAAAGGCACTAGCTGAATTACAGGCAGTAGAGAAAGAGATGAAATCTGTGGGAGCCATAATTTCTTCCTGATGAACCTGCTAAACAGGCACTGAATGGAGCCAATAGTTCAGTACTCCTGAGATGGTTGAGTGGCTAAAGGTGTTCCTTTGCTGCACGCTGACAAAATCAAAGTGGCTTTTGGAATAATTAAGACAGAACATGGTTCTATTGCTGAAGTGGCTCACAGTCAGAAACTTTCCTAGTTGTACAAGTTGTCAAGTATAGTAATGGCATGGCTTATGTGGTTGGAAAATTGACAGTGTCTGGCACTTAGCAACAAGATATTAAGGTATTAATAATGTTGTTGTTGTTGTTCAGCTTTGCTTTCTCTGCAACTAAATATATTCCAGGTTGGATCTAGTTGAGAGCAATAAACTTTCAGGAACTAGTTTTGAACACATAAGTAGGGGTGATGTTTGTTTAAGTGACTCAACCCGATTTACAAATCCTTTATTTTCAATAAGAAGAGGGCCAGAATGTTTTTGGATTTCACATTTCTTTGAATTTTGCAATCAATTTCTTACCTCAAAATCTATGAGGAAAGTATATCCGTCAAGGAAGATTATTTACAAAAACTGGGGGAGATTGTATGCCAAGGTTGGTATCCTATTAGGGCAGTGGTTCTCAACCTGTGGGTACCCAGATGTTTTTGGACTTCAGCTCCCAGAAGCCCTGAGCATTGACCATAGTGGCTGGGGCTTCTGGGAGTTGAAGTCCACAAACATCTGGGGACCCACAGGTTGAGAACCACTGTATTAGGGACATGCACAGATGTAAGTTGCACCAGCCATGCAGAATGAGTTTTTTGGATGATGAATAGTGGTCATATCCTGCTGACCATGGCATAAGCAGAGTTGTACATGTGGGACTATTGTGCATGCAATAGTGTATTAAAGTATTCAGAATAGCATGTGAACATGCATTATCTGTATGCATGGCCTTTGCACATTGAGCTGTTGGCCATGTGCACCAACCTTTGTTCCACATACTTTAATATTCAGCAAAAGGATTGTAACTCTGATGGTGGATATTTATGCTATGATGAAGTGATGTCAGATCTTGGGTAAAAATGCATTAGATGAAGTGGCATAGGAAAATGAATTTTCATGTGTTTCTTTTTAAGAAGCCTCTCAGTGTAACAAAATTATAGAGCATCCCCATGCATTCTTAAGAGAATGGAAGTATCATTCTCTTGCATTCTCAGAGAGTGCAAGTAAATTGAATTCTCTTCTATCAAATACACTATCTTATTATGAATTCTCTAGTAATACCAAGTATGATTAGAAATATTGTGACATTTGAATGTATTTTCGTGGAACATATGGACAATAGAAAAGGATTTGTATCTAAAATTTATTTGCATCTACATCAGATGGATTGAAAATAATATGGGAAGATGATATTGGGATAATAACAGAAGGGAAGCATAAGATAAAGTTATTGGAAACTGACTCACTGGAGTGAGTGGATCTCCCCTTGCCTGCCTAGTTACTTGTTACCATTCCATGGGTTATCATTGGATGTTTGCTTCATCCCTAGCTAGTCTTTCAGTTTTCTCATCAGGCTAATCCCTCTTTACAAAGGCTCACAGATTCTTCCTTAAGAGTACGGGTGTGTCTTCAGACCAGCCAGCATCCTAACAAGCAAGCTAGCTAGGCACCAGCACACTAGCTCATTGGTCTGGAGCAGAAATCACTGCTGCCCCTCTGAATCTATGGCTGTTGAACTATTTGAAAAGAAACCATTGGTTTGGCCTATCCACTTTTCCTCCCCCATTCCTCGTTGCTCTTCTGTCCTTGTTGGCAGAAAATGAAGGCAGGAAGGAAAAAATTATTGATAAGAGAACTTAAAAAAGTACACAACTAATACACGCGGAGGATCAATATCTAATTGTAGAAGTAGGATAAAGTGGAAGACTGAAGATGAGTGTATTCAAACTGCAAACCCCAGGATTCCATAGGATGTTGAAAGTGGAATAATAGCACTATAGGATAGAATTCCATAGGATATTGAAAGTGGAATAATAGCACTATATTAGTGAAATGCGGAAATGGCCTGAGTATAGAAGAAAATCAGGGTAAAACTTCTTCTGAAGAAAAGTAGGACAAACAGGATGGAAAAAATCCTCCTAGGAACAACCAACCAATATGTCTTAACAAACCGTAAGGTCTGATCAGTTGCATACAGATCTATTGAGGGAAAATTAAAGCTGTTCAAAATGCAAAGTTGTTTTATGTGCCTTCACATTAATTTAGACTTATGGCAACCCTATGGTAGGGCTTTCTTGGCAAGATTTTTCAGAGGAAGTGGGTGTTGCTTTTCTCTGAGGCTAAGAGAGTGCATCTTGCTCAAGATTACCCAATGGGCTTTCATACTGAGTGGGGATTTGAACCTAGTCTCCTGCATTCCTAGTCCAATACTTAAACAACTAGACCATGCTGACTCTCTATATCTGAATGGAAAGATGAAGGGGTAACTGTAACAAATAACACAGTGCCCCAAATGGCAAAAATAATCAGGGTCTGATAGACAATAGCTATGACCTATGTTACCTGTTTTATATTGTCATGTCATCTCACCAAATTGTTGCAGCATAACGCTAAGGAGTGAGAAGAAGACATGTTTGATCATTTCACTGATGATAACCAAACAGATATTTTGGGCAGTTTGAAAGCTAGAACTGATGAAAATAGGGAATGGTTAGTTTGTTTCCAGCACATCACAATCAGATGTATACTTCCTGAGAAAGACAGTTGTTTCATTCTTAGCTATAGCGTTTCTGATAGCTCTTCCTAAACTCATCCTCAGTCCTGAGAAATTGTTGTGAAACTATTTACGTTCAGCCTGGGAGTTTTGTCCTCAAATTGGTTAACTACCATCCTCTTCAAAGGAATTCTATCTTGACTTGATCTTTTAACTGGCCATGTATTTATGCTGAAACTTACTTTTCACTGACTTCACCTTGTCCCAGGAATCTCAAAAAAACCTTTGCTCCTGACCTATGCAGATTTCCCTGACTCCCCTCCCAACACTGTCCTGCACTACCAGCAAACAAAAATGCCTTTATTTTATTCTGTTTCCAAAGACATTTGAAATATATTTTATTTGCTGTTCTGCATGACATTTGATAGCTGGGACCTTGTGTGCATGAATTCAGTCTGTTTGTGCAGAACTGTGAGTGCAAAGCAAAAATTAGAAAATAGTATGGGAGAATACTGTTATCAAAAATGAGTTGTGAATTAATATGAGGCATGGGAGAGCCACAAGATGAACTTGGGTGAGAGACACTTAATTTTGAAAGTGAGGGGGAATCAACAAATGGTGTCCAGAAATCTCTATTGAGTTTTACTTTGTATAACTTTATGTGTACTTACCTACATAGCATTTTAAAAAGGATATAGACAAGTTGAAATGTGTTCAAAGGAGGGCAACAAGGATAAGAGGTATGGAGAATGAAATATATAGGGAGAGGATGAAAGAGATGGGCATATTCAGCCTTCTGAGGAGAAGATTGAGAGGTGACATGATTACATTTTTTTAAATACTTTAAGGGCTACCAGAAAAAGGAGGGGGGAGACTTGTTCTCTGCCGCCTCGGAGGGAAAAAGTACATCTAATGGTTTTAAATTACAGGAGGGTAGATTTTGATTGAACACTGGAAGGAACTTTTTGACAGTGGGAAGAGTTTGGCAATGGAACCAATTGCCTAGAGAGGTGATGGGGTCTGCTTCTCTGGAAGTCTTCAAAAAGAAGCTGGACAGCTAGTTGCTGGAGAAGATCTAGCTGGAGATCCGGCATGGAGCAGGAGTTGGACCTGATGTCCCATAGGGCTTTTTCCAACTCTGCGACTTTATGACTTGCACTAAGTGCTATTTCAGCAGTCTAAACTCTTCACTTCTTTATCTCTTTTCCATTTTATGGTGAAATCCATGAGAAGTCTAAATGCATCCCCTAAAACTGTGAAAGGGCCCTTTATGTCTGTTCATGGCAAGACAAATGCTAAATCCTGGGATTCTTAGTTTGGCGACATTAGAGTTCACAGGCTGAAAATTCCCACTAAAGCTTTATGGGTAAAAATTCTAAATATCTCTCCCTAAATGGCAAAACCTAGAAATCCATAGCATATAGTTGTGACAGTTATAGTGGAATCATAATGCTAAACTTGTGTAGTGTGAAAGGGCCTCTGGAAATCCTTGAGTTTCATGATGAGAAATGAGCCAACTTTTCATATACAAAAATTGGGATATGGGTGGCCAAGCAACATCAGAGTTTGATGAAGCTGGCAAAAATTACTCATGAGGAAAATCAGAGAAGCTGGGAGTGGATGCAGCAGTTTGTTTTTGCTTGAGCCTTCTCTGCCTCTCCTGCTAGGTTAATTGAGTGCAAACCACTTTTATACTTTGAACTCAGTTTGCAGCAATTGGAGTAAGCTGGAGGGAAAGGGGGTGAGTGAAGCAGGAAAAAGAAACCAGCGCAATTTAAAAGAAACTGAAACAGTAGGACAGCAGAGAATTGATCGAGACTGTTCCTCCCAATCAGGATAGTTGGAGAGTATGTAAGGAAAGAGAAGTAGAAGATAAATGTACTAAATTTTAAAAAGTATCTTTCTATACACAATGTTGATAGAAATGTTGTTCCTAGTCTCACCACAAATGTGTCCCCATTGCAAAGTTGAGATAGGAACATAATAGTTAGATAGGAACATAAATGTAGATGCACCAAGTTCACACATTTAGATCTAGACTGGGCCAAACAATGACTGCCAAAAGTGTTTGGCCAGTTCCACTGTAAACATTTCTGGTTCTGCTGAGTCTGTGAAGAAGTTTCAAATCTTGCTGGAAATGATTTAGTTGTTATCACCCTTTTCCACAGAGAGAGGGAGGGAAAAAACCTACCCAGATCATGCTTATCCACATATTTCACTATTTTTTTAAAAAAATCCAAGTAACTTAGAACAATAATGAGTCCTCCAGTCCTTCCTCATAGAATTTGCTATCTCTTTCTGTTTGGAAAGACTGTGTTCTTTTTTTTTTCTTTTCAGTATATTAAAGTCTTTGTTTATGCAATCAATTTGTTCATTTTCCTACTGTATGACATGATATTTTTCTGTATACATAAAACAGTAATGTCATTTTATGTTAAGTTATATATTATGTCACATTACATTTTTTTCCAGGAAATGACATTTATTTTATTTTATGTTTTTATAGACAGATTAGTGCTGGGAAAAATAAATAACACAAACCAGTGGAATTTATGGGCAACTATCACCTGACTGTGTAATTCTAGATTTTAAAGGAAATAACGGAAATAAAATTGAAACTCCAAACTGGACAGTTGCTTATTCTTTCTGTTTTCTGTTTTAATTATTATTTTTAAGGAAAAAAGATTGTAATCTCTTTGGGTGTGAAACAACTAGGTTCCCAAAATTTATGGAATGAATTATTCATTTAAAGAAAAATCTGTTGAATAGAGAATAATATTTTAAGGTTTACTAGGTAAACTTGACTCAAAGTTGTAATAAATTGGATGTGGTGAATTCATAAAAAGGGACCAGTGCAGGATATTGCCAGCTTTGGCAGAAGCCAGTCCATTGTCAACAATACCAAAAGCTTGGTTGTGCTTTCCATAATATTATGCTGTGGTAACTAGCTGTCTGCTAGCATGGTGTAGTGGTATGAGCAGTGGACTATGTTTCTGGAAACCAGGTTCAAATCCCTGCTTGGCTATGGAAAGCCACCGGTTGACCTTGGACAAGTTGCATTCTCTCAGAGGAAGGCAATGGCAACTCCCCTCCCAACAAACCTTACCAAGAAAACCTCATGAAAAATTCACTGTAGGGGCATTATATGTTGGAAATGACTTGAAGGCACAAAACAACAAACTAATTGCCTAATGTTTTTTGGCAATATCAACTAGAGCTTAGAGAATTCCCTTTTTTGGACTCAAAGTACCAGGACCCTCCAGCAAGCATGCCCAGTGACCATACAAGCTCTTTTATTAAGTAAAGTACATTGGAAAAGCTGGATTATTCATTATTTACAGTCAACAATCTGATTTGTACAGTGCATATGTGATAGCTAAATGGATTGGTGACTTAGTACTATAGTTGTGTCTAGAAATCTTGTGCTAGTAATATAGTAATTTTTTTCCCCATCTTTAAAGTGTGATAGATTTGAGAAGGAGTAGACAAATTCATAGAAGCTAAGTTTAGTAATGGCTACTAGACATATTGGCTTTCTGTTACTCTCAGTATTAATCCTAAAATGTTTTGCAACGTGAAAAAAAAAGTACTACTCTAGGTTTGTTGAGGACCTGAAAATATTGCTACCCAAACTGAATAGATGACTGGGTAATCCTGAAAGGTTAGATGCCATGAAAACTGCTATAGAAGTAGTGGTGCCAGCAGGACTGGACTTTGGTGCAGGTGTTTGCCTCCCCTCTCCACTCAGAGAATAATCAAAACACCAATGCCCTTTTTGCACGGCATTTCTGAAGAGAGAGGGCCCCTTGAGCATTGTATAAATGTGAGGAGCAGTCCACACAATGCACTCACATTTGCGCGATGATGCTCAAGGGCCTAATGAGGACTGCGCATGCATTTTTTTATTTTTGGCTTAAAGTCGAAAATGCTGCGCAGTCATGCATCGCTCTGGGCCCCGCGCACACTTACCTGGCATGAGGAGCCTCGGGAGCCGGTCCAGTCCCGCTTCCTGTGCAGTGCAGGCTGGGAAAGGTCCCAAGATGCACTGCAGAAGGAAGAGGTGGGGCACTCATGCGACCAGGAAGCCACTGTGGAGCCCAAGCAGGAGGGGTGTGAGTGCGTTCCTCTGAAGTCTTCCTGCGTGAGCCCTGCTGTCCAGCACCGGGAAAAGGTAAGGTGCGAAAAGGGCCCAAGTGCAATAGTGGGCATATCAAATTTGGAAGGTACACAAGTAATATATGTTACTACATAAAAGACAGTGGTGAGTGAGAAACCATCTAGCTGAGAGTGCAATTACATAATTGTATTACTGCGCCAAGGAAGGATTTAATATACCTTCAAAGGGAAGTTCCTGCATCTTTCTTATGGGCTGGAAGCTCCAGCTTCTGCCAGGCCTTTTGTCTCCTTTGGAAATGGGGGAAGGAACCATTTAGAGCTAGAGGCTGTGCAACCCATAGTCAGATTCCCCATATGATGCCACTGAGCTTGTAAAGAGGTTCGAACTGGCTTAAACTTGCATTGACTGACCTGGTCAACACATTGTCAGGGCTAATGTTGTTTTCAGATAGCCAGTGTGGCTTAGCGGTTTGAGCACTGGACTAGGACACTGCGAGACCAAGGTTCAAATCACTGCTTGGCCATAGAAACCCACAGGCTGACTGTGAGCAAGTTACATTCTCTCGGTCTAAGAGAAAGGCAAAGGCAAACCCCCTCTGAACAAATCTTGCCAAGAAAACCCCATGGTAAGTTCATTTTAGTGTTGCCATAAGCTGGAAATGACTTAAAGGCATGCAACAACAACAAAGTGTTATATCCAGTACAACATCCACATCGAACTAACTGCTGGAGCTTTTAATTTTTTCATATCAGCCAATATATTCTGCTTTATATTAGAAAATGCCAACACTCCAAATCTTTGGCTTCACATCTCTGACACTTCAGTCCTGTAAAAACTGATTGAAAAGCAAGTTTGCAGTCCTTTACACACTGCAGGATAAGCCCCACTGAGCTCAGTAGGATTTACTTTTGAGTAGACATGGGTAGATTTGTTCTGTAAAATTCCTGTTGAACACAGCAGGATTTATTTCCAAGTAAGCCTGCATGGAGCCAGGCCGCAAGAGGTACAAATGGCTGATAAGCAAAATGAAAAGGAATTTTCCCATGAACAAGAGAAAGATCAAAACCATGAGAAAAATATGAATCAGAGGGAGTGAGGAAAAAAACATTTGATGTTCATGATTAAAAATGATAAGCTGATCATTTAATAAATGATAGAAGCACTCTGTAATTAACTAAATGATTACATCTTCATCATTAATCAGGCTGCAACTCTTGCCTGACTGCACATCATTAAATCCCAATGAAATTAATGGAATTTAATGATCGGACTGGTACCCAAATTGGTGGGGAAAATTCCAGGAAAGCCTGAGCGGCCATTCTGGGAATAGTAGTTCAAGAAAAACAGGGAGGCAAGGGCAGATGGGAGCAGTGCTGTCAACTGGGGGTGGCACTCAGTTGAGAAATGCCAAGCAAAACACCTACAACATCTACTCCTATCATTATTTCCAGGTAAAGAAGGCACCAGGGAGGATCTGCAGAAAGTCCCAGATATAAGGAATAACTTGGACATAAGGAATAAGGCAATGACTGTGTTTGTTTGTTTTTTCTTTTGAGGACTTTGAGAAAAATGTGTTTCTTCTGCCTTTTGGGCGGGGGAGAGCAAAATGAATGAATGCATTACTTGGTAATGCCTCCTGGCCTGAACGTTCCCCAACCCCACTTTAATAGCCAGCAGCCACGCCAGGCAAAGGAGGTCTGTTCAGCTGCTGATCCATGTGCAGGGATGTTGTTTCCAGCCCCCTCCCATCAGTGAGGGAAATTGTGACAATAAGAAGCAATACCTATGCAATTGTGCGTTGCAGACTGCCTGCCTGGTGGAAAAGGGTTGGAAATGTCATCCTCCTTGCAGCCTGATCAGCAGCTGAATAGACCACCTTTGCCCCATGCAGAAGCTGAATGTTAAGGTGGGCAGGGGGCATTTATGTAGTCTTACAGTAAGACTATAGAGTCTTACTGAATGCAGAGCAGTTACAGATCTGTAACACTAGGTTACAAATCATTAGCTGCAATACAGAATGCTGGCCTTATTTTGCAGAAATCTTTCTCTCTTTTCTGTGCAAAAATGTTGGCTCTTTTGAACCTAGTACCAGCCCTGTTAACTCTGCATAATTGAATTCTGGGGATCTCCCCCCTCACATGCAGATTTTTTCTAATCTAACTTGCTTTTTATGTGGGAGAGAAATCAGACCTCCACCAGACTTACATGGGCAATGATTTTATATGCAGTTCCCCACGCACATCTCTGGATTAGGGCCTTTGTGCTACATTAGTGCAGGACTTTCCACAAGTGTGAATCCAATTTAAATCCAAGGAGCTTGTACGATTTCTTTTTTCCTTTCAGTTAGCATGTGGCTAGTGCTTTGTATTCAAATAAATGGCCAAGATAGCTCAATCTAACCAGATGCTAAATTACTTTGCTGGAAAAGGGCTTTAGATCCTATCACAATGAGCACAATAAAAATGTCCAGGGAAAGATATACATGAGACAAATTTGGCTTCTGTTTTACTAGGAGCTAGACAGGAACAGAGAGGAAGAACTGTCATGCTATTCCCTTGCTGTCTTGAAATTTTTTTCAAATGACCACCCTTGGCTTCTTCTGATGAGTTTTATGCAAGGCTGAACAAGACATGATAGGCAGGTGCTGCAATCAACTGTTTAAATAACAATTGTAGGTTAACAGAGCCTGAAGGCCCATCATTGTCTACAAATAGGGCCAGCTCTATTGTTAGGCAGAGTGAAGTAATGGTCTGGTCCTCCCACACTGTTCTGACCTGCTCTGGACTTCCTGAGCTGAGGTACAGTGTGGAAAACTGCATGAAGTAAAGTTCAACTGCCATTCCAATGGATTTCTTTAGCAGCTAGTGTTTTCCATCTCACTGGGAATTGTATATGAATCCACTCCAGGAACTTAATGTGGGTGACTCAGGGCCCCCCCCGATCCCTGATGCCAGTACTTCTGTGAAATGGTGGGGAATATTACCTCAAGAGGAGGCCTGCCTGGGGTGGGGTAAACTTATGAGATCTTTTACATGTCTGTCTACTGGTACCACTGCTGAGATGAACCATCTGAAGATCCAAAAGCAAGCTTATTTGTTTTATTGGGGGAATTGCAGTCACACACACAAGATTCAAGCAGCCACGCAATTACACAAGTCTAACTGAAGGAAAAAGGAGGAAAGTTTGGATAATGAGGTGTTTAGGGTGAAGTGGGTAATATTTACTAATCCAGAAGAGCAGAAAAGAAGTGATGTGGCTTAGACTCAAGTCTCAGGACAGTACACAAATGAGAATTGGAGCTGCAGAGTAGTGACCAGCAACCACTGTACTGTGAGTTGGCTAGCTAAAAACTGGAGTTTAAATACTCTTTTTTTCTGCCTGGAGGGTGAAGGTGCTAATGCGTCTCTGTCAGAGTAGACAATGGAGTCCACAGAGTGGCCTTAGCATTAGATGCCAAAGGGTTAATGGTAACCTTGATAACTCTTTAATTGTTGGACAGATATGGGGACAAAAGGGAAGTTTGCTTGGTCAAAGGGAGAGGAGCGAAGATAATCAGCCATCTTGTGGGGATACCTCAGACACTATTGTGTCTTAAAGTTGAGTCATTGGAGGCTAACTGCAAGTCCCTTATTGCTGGAGTTTCCTAGTGATTTCCTGACTATGACGTACTCATTGAGGTCTCTTCTGACCTGATTTTGCAATGCACATATGTGGTCAGCTCTTCCTCTTAGCCAGCAGGGCCATGCAACCATATCAAGGTATAATTTATATTTATGCCAATTAATATATTTTGCCATTTAAACCATATAAAAACATGTGGGTATATGACTTACTAACTATTTCATCCAAATTCTGAAAGAAGTAATGCTAAACTCAAAATGGATACAGGTCCTTTGATGAGTATGAGGATGATATTTATATCCAATTTTTGACTAGTTTGGGACTCGTGGTAATTTACAGAAGTTGAAACAGATACAGCTAAACACTTTTATATCGTTGTTTTGTGATTTCAAATTGTTTCCAATTTATGGTAACTCTAAGGCAAACCTATCATGGGGTTTTCAGGGACGTAGAGTGTGTAATGTGCCCAAGTCACCCAGTGGATTTCCGTGGCCAAGCAGGAAATTGAACCTTGGTCTCCAGGTTTGAAGTTCAAAGCTCAAACCACTACACCGTGTTGGCTCTCTTATATTATACAGAAGTTAAAAGTATGGTTAAACTATAAATAAAATTAACAGCTATTAAAAACAAACCATTAAAAAGAAAAACAACAAATAAGAACAATGCAGCACATGAAAGGCCCTTTCCCCCAAGGCAGTCAACCCTCAAAATATTGACAGAACAAAAAGGTTTTCACCTTTTTTCACCTACAGGTTTTCCTACACCTGTAGGTTTTCACCTACAGAAGGATATCAAAGAGAGTATAAGCCTGACCCCTTTAGGGAGGAATAGCTCCTTTGAATTTCAGACCAAAACCTGGAATGGATTCATTGCCCCACTTACATGGAAGCCCCTAGCTGCCACTGCGTCCATGCAAAATGGAGTGTTCACCATCTTGTTTTTCATCTCAGGCAGCAAAATGTCCTGGGTCACTCTGGCTTACAACATTAGAATCATCAAGTATAAAGTCGAGTGAAAAGTTCTCTGTACCAATACCATAAAACTTGCCCCATATTTCTTTTATAAAGGCTTGGCACCAATTTGGCAGCATGAAAGTCCCATCAAATAATAAAATGCAACTTTGCCTAAAGCTCCTAGAGACATTTGGCAGCATATGGCTACCAGAGACCTCTGCTGAGTTCACTGAGGCAGCACTTTGCTCCATTTATTTGCTTGATTACTTGCTTGGGAGAAGAATCAGTTTGAATATCACTGTTTCAAGGTTTCCTTGATGCTTAAAAAATGTCATAGCTGCAATTCTCTTCATATCATGGCTCTAGATTCATGAAGAAGAACTCAGTTGATCAATACACGGAGTGAAATCCTATCAAATTTCCCCTTGATACTGTAAATCTATTTTACAAGCTTAATTTCCTTGGAATACATGTTCAAATAGCAGTGCATGGCTAACTAGAAATGCAACCAAGTAGCTCTACAAAGCTGGATGCTGTTTGTATGAAGTGGCTTCCCACAAAAAAGCAATCCTTTAAACTAGTGCCAGACTCAGAGAAGCTGGATTTCTGTGTCCCACTGAGGCCTTTGGATGACCCATGGAACACCTAAAGCTCTCTTATTGCCAGGTAAAGAAAACCAGGCCCAAGTGTAAAACCACACCTTCAGAGACTTCCTGGGAGCATGATTCTCCATTTAAGTATTATTTGCTCACTGTACCTTGCTTGTGCCCTAAATAGCATTTGGGGGAAGCAGGAAGTGACCTTCTTCTCACTTCCAGTTGCATTCTTCTTCTGGCCTGAGTCTCCCTCCCTGTCCATCTTATGAGCCAGCCAACAGGTCTGTTGAAGGAGGTCAATTCAGCAGGCACTAAGGGTGTAAGGGGGGATGTTTCCATCCTGTCCTGCCAGTGAGTGAGGCTGAGACAATGACTTGCAACAGCCCTGCTTCTGATGATTGCAGGCTTGCTAACTGGTGGAAGGGGTGAAAAAGTCATCCTTGTTGCTCCCCAGTCATCAACTGAATGAACCTTATTTGCCCCATCTGGCAGCTGGCTCTTAAGGTGGTCTGGAGTGGCTTTTATGTAAAGTAACAGTAAGACAATGTAGTCCTACTGAATACAGATCAATTACAGATCCATAATACTAGGTTATGAATCTATAACCATAATACTGAATATCAGTCAGTAGATTCCTTTCTGCAGGAGGAGAAATAAATATTTCTCTGCAGTAATTTCTCTCATGTTCATTACAGGATACTTCAAATTCAGAACAGGAAAAATGAGGATCTTGCCTTTTATAAATAATCTTTGCTTCCCTTGAACAAATTTTTCAGGCTTGCATCTTGGCAGCCATAGGTAGAACATTCTGGTGAGCCATTCATCCAACCCAGCAGTGCTTTTCTTTTGTTACTGTTTACCTAGTACAAGATGAATCAATCCCCCTCACCAATGCTGCTACACCTTTCTGAATGGTATTTTCTGTGTCTCATTTGCTTTTTTCTTCTCAATGATTTCTAAAGTTCTGGAGCACTAGGGAAGAATGTGACATATTGGCATGTCAACAACAATAATACACTAACAAATGTGTGGCTTGCTCTGTTGTATGCAAAACATTTAAATAGGGCTCATTAGTCATTTCTTGTGTCCCTGGTGCTGCAGAACTGTATTATCTAAATACAGCTGCATCAGAAATGTGCTGTTTGGCAAATACATCCACATGTGATGAACAACAACAAAAACACAACAAACATTGACAGCACAACAACAACAAAAATGCTACAAACCTGTAGCAGCAGCATTCAAAGAAAACAACAGGTCACCACATTGAGTGAGGGGCGGTAAGCATCAGCTCAGCGTGCGCAGCTTGAATTAAATCCCACCAAAAGAACTGTAATGCCTCCACTTACTTCTGTGGCCTGAATCTATGTAAACAAACAATACTCTACAGTTTTGTTGAGCTATATGTATCGGCTTCAGTAGGAACACATGCACATCTGTCCTTTGTATTTCCAGGAACTGGATGTACAGAGGACTGCTGCTTGCAGTTTGTAAAAATCACATTTAATATCAGGTGCTTCTGTATTCATGTATGGTAAGAATATGGAAAGTGCCATCTAGGGCCACAACAGACCCCAAGACAGTTTTTTTGAGGCCTTCTGGTCCCCCAATGTTTTTATAACATGAGCGTTCCTCCCAAAAAATTTTTTCCACACTCCTGGTGGTGGTGTTGCAACTTTGCCATGTTTCTGGCATCTCTAGGCCCCAGGAGAAGCCTTCCTTTAGCAAGAAAGGGCTAAAAAGGTCCAGCACCCCCATGTGGTGGAGTTGCCCCACAGGTCATGGGGGAGTGGGAACAAAATTCCCCCTTAAAAAAGTTTTTAAAGAATAAAAACTGGCAATGTTGCGTGGAGGGAGGCAATTGGGTTGCCAGAGTGAAAACTGAAGATGCATCCTGTCCCTTTAATGACTACACAGAAGAGGGGATTTCAGTTGCTGGCTATTCTGATTGTGGGAGAAGCAACACACACTCAAATCCCCTCATCTACCTGAAATCTACACTGAAATCCCCTCACTTTCATAGCCGTTAAAGGGACGGGAGGCATCTGCAGTTTTCACTTTGGCAACCCTAGGGGGCAGCTCTCCAAGGTCCCATGGTGGGCCAGTGGAGCTCCTCAACCCCTGACAGTTACCCATCTTTCATCTATGAGGATATGCACATCTTTTAAAAATGGACTTCTGTTTCTTTGTTGGCTTTGAAGGGATTCAACTTTTTGTTTAAATTTTTCACACCGCTTCCCAAACCTGACTAAAGCATAGTCAAGTAGTGTTTTATGCTCATTTGAAATACACACATTTATTTTTTTGCACACTTTTCAAATAGAGACATTTTTTAGGGGTGGATGGATTCTAGAATACAAATTGCATCTGGCCTAAAGACTGTCCAGGCAAAATTGCTACTCCATGCCCTCAGAGGTTGTTTGGGAATTGTGGGCAGTTGCGTAGGGATGTGGGGGCAAGGGGAGCGGTTTGCCCCAGGCGGCAATGTTTCTGAGGCATCCTGGCCTATAGCCATGCCCCCACTCACCACAGCCACACCCCTGCACACAGTGGCCCCATCCCTCTTCCACACACTCCAGCTCTGCCACTGATTGTAGGACAAGATTTTTTTTTAAAAAAAAATTCAGATGTGGTAGGGTGGTGCAGTCCTCCATGGTTTCCTGGAGGACTAATAAAGTTCCCTAGGATCCTAATTTCCCACCCCTCTCATATGTTTGTATTTGTGTGTGTCTGAAACATGAAATGTTCATCACCATCAAAAGGCATAGAATTAGAAAGGCTCTTCTAGATTATCTAGTACAATCCCCTGTTCGATAGAAGACATCCAGAAGTAGTACAATTCATTTTAACTGCTTTAGCAGTGGGTTCTTATCCTTGCAGGGGATTGAACTTGATAATCCGTGAGGTGTCTTCAACTCCATGCTTGGAAAATTAACTGGGGATGCTATATTCTGCCAGCAGGACAGCCTAAATGTCTCCTCCCACCCCTCTTATGAAGCTGCACCCTCATTTCCCTCATTTCACTTTAGTGATCATGCAGCATATCAAATATCAGTCTACTTCTAACTAAATACCCATTTAATACCATGTGTAGGATGATCAGAGTTTATATCTGTATAAAAAGTAAACGCATTAAAATATTCAGTGGTTTGATGAATATATTTTGATATTTCAAAATGTGCTGTTTCATATTGAGTATTTCCATCCACAAAACATTTTTCAGATCTTTTGGTGGAGGAATTGAAGGAATGGTAGTTTTTCTGCCCTTACAGAGTTTGGGTAGAAACAAGCAACTAATTATTTGCTAGAAGGCTATGAATCACTTGCAACATCACTTATTCATGACTCTATTCTGTCATCTCCACTATCAGTAGCTTTCCTATCCTAAAATTATACCATTAAAAAAGTGTTTGGGAGTATTTTTCTGATAAAGAATTCTGATTTTCCTTCACTCTTGATTTGCGTAGTTGTTCCCATACTGTTGTTGCATCTCTCCAAGAGAACATGTAGCTGAATACTGTCTTGAACAACACGAGCGGCCTGTCCGTAGTTTTGCATTACAAAGATGAAAATACTGAAGGTTGTATTTAGATTTCATTACTGCACTGCTTCACATGGAAGGTTTGATAAGAATGATCTGATATTTGATTTTCAAACTAAAATGGAAGAATGCTCTGTTGTTAACTGCTGTCAAGTAAACTGGAACTTGTGGTGATCCTATAAAGGAGAGACCTCCACACCTCTTTGTCACCAACAGTCCTGCTTAGGTCTTGCAGACTCAGGGCTGTGGCTTCCTTGATTAAGTCTGTCCACTAATAATGCGGTCTTCCTCTTTTCCTCCTGTATTTTACCTTGCCAAACATCCTTGATTTTTCTAGTAAGTCATGTCTCTGTCACCTTATTTAAGAAAGTCTCATTGCTTCTTCATACCCTTCCACATAACTTTCAAAATGGTCTAGATATACCTCCTGAAACCAGTCCTTTTGGTTTAAGTCCTTTTGTTGTCTGAAGAGAAGAAGATGGTGTCCCTTCTCAATGTACCCTATGAAACCTGTGTTGACATCCTAGAGACCATTGAATTGCACTGTTACTTTCATATCTCTATATATCAGCACAAATACCACAGCTGTATTATGAGTCAGAGAATAGCTACTACATGGCTTTGAGTAGGCCCAAAGTGGACCTAAAACTATAGTAGAACTAGAGCAGAATTCCAAAGTGAATGTTTCATTCAGATACACACACATATATTTCTCCAATACACTGTAGACAAGACAGAAATTTAACTTCTTTCAGAAAAAGAAAGAAGGAATATTAGTAAATGTTCTTGGTTTGGACATTTGTTGAATTACACAAGGATGAGATCGAGCCTAAGTTAAGCACATTTAAGTCCTACTGATTTCAAAGTGAGAATTCAATGCACAATTAATTCTTACTTAAAAAACAAGCAAACACCAGGGATTTAGAGGTGCTTAATGGCTGGACTGTGCCCTCTGCTGTTTGGCCTGTTCTTAATGTGAATATGATGCAAAACTCACCAACTCTCTCTTACTTTTAAAGACTCTTTTAATCCAGACATGTTGGTGTACATAAAATTTAGGAGAATGAGACAAATTAAATCTGAATTATAGATATATATTAGTTGTAAAGAGCCTGCAAATATTTGTAGAATGTTTCAAAGGGATTTTACATAATCCTACCTAGCACCACTGCATGGAGAGTGGATCAAAGGTGTAGGCATGTTATACATCCATGAATTTCATCTTCCTTAGGGATTAGCTTCCCAGAGATGCTCTGAAAGTTAATGGACAGTTTCTTCTAAAATAAATACAGTGCCAGCAGAGATGTTCAATAGGGACTTGGAAATTAAACACAGAAATTATGCAACCATATTTTAAAGAAGGAATCTATTTGAAGTGCAAAGTGCTCTGCTTCAAGTTAAATGTTTTTTCTTTCTTATCTTTTACCTTATATTACAGGGTATGACATAAAATTTCTTTTGAAATGAATTGCAGCATAAATATTTTCTTTAAAAAGTCTCCCCTCTGGTATTTGAATCTCCAACAAATGCTATTCCATTTTACAGCTCAGTCATCCGTGCTGCTTTCAATTTTTTCCCCCCCTCACAAATAATAATGCCATCTTGCAGGAGGATAAGGGTGGGAATCAGCCTAAAATTGTATCATCTGGTTTAGAGGCATTCATTCTGGGACATATTTTCCAAATGATACTATAAAAATATTATACTGGCCCATCAGGACGGAAGGTACACTACTAAGTGTATTCATTCAGTCTTTAGCTCTGAGAGCAGATTCATACATGCCTTTGATTTACCTAAAGCCTCATCCAGTGGTGGTTGTTGACTCTCATATTGACAGAATGGTGAATCCATTCTGGAATTTAGTTCAGACATCCAAGGTGCTAAATCTCTTTTGGAACTAGGATTCAACATCTTAGATAACTCTTTTATAATTGAGAGTAAAACCTGGGGCAGATTGATCACCTCAGTTACATGAAAATCACCACCTACTGTTTTCACCTAATGATGATTTGTATATGGGCCCATATACAAATTTGAAGTGCAATGATTCTTATCTAACTGCTGTGTCAACATCATATGGAATCCTGGGAACTGCAGTTTAGGTAGGGGCATTTAAAATTCTCAGCCAGAAAGCTTTAGTCCCTCACCAAACTACAAACTCTAGGATTCTATAAAATGTTGCCATGGTAGTGCTATGGTGCTATAGATGTGTAGTATGTAAGGGCCCTGTGAAGCCTTTTTCAGCATTCAGAGAACCAACAGCACGGACATTCAAGCTGTAAATGTGGCTCAGAATAAGCGGATGTAAATAAAGTGAGGCCTTTGTGGGCATCTCCTCCCCACCATGCAGTTATATGCTGATGGGATCTGATCAGGACTGATCAGAAAAGGTCAAAAGGGATCTTGAGGATCTTGTTGGATGAAACTATCAACCAGCATATGCCTGCTATGTCAAAGGCAAATTTTGTGTGAGTGACCATTAATAAAAGGACTGAAAATAAAGATGTCAGTTATTGTAACATCTTTGATAAATCTATAGTGGGACCATACTTTATATGTCTTGTAGAAACTATATAGGGTGTACAAAGTATGGTCCCACTACAGACTTTGGCAGCTAGAAATGGATTTTAAAGAGTAGGAAGGCAACTCCACTAGATGGGGGGATACAAATGTATATAACTCTTTAACTAAGAAGAAAGCATGAGTAAGAGTGGGTGTGATAAAGACTGTATAGAGAAAAAGGGACAGTGGAGCGGGTATGGAATAAAACAGGAAGAAGGTTTTCTTTCTTCTTCTTAATAATGGAACCTAGAATCAACCAGTAAAACTAAATGATTCTAGATTCAGAACAGAGAAATTTATCAGTGGCAGCTGTTGGGGCACTGAATCTGCCCCAGGAATTACTGTAGATTTTAGAGGAGTTATCTTTGGTGCTTAATCCTATTCCCCAAATAGGTGCAGCACCTTGGATAGTTCCTTTCAAGTCTGAATTAAAACCCAAAGTGGATTTTTCCCCAACTCCCACAACTTGCATGGAAGCTGTCAGCTACCATCAGATGTACTTCTTCACTCAGTGGAAAGTCAATCTGAGGAACTGTGAAATGAGGTACCACAAGAGGTAGTGATTAGACAAAAAACAAAGAAACCAAGACTACCAGTTCTCTACCTCTAAATTCTGTCAGAGTCTTCTAATTTCTAAATTACCTCTAATTTCTGACAGAGTCTTCATTTTTAATAGTCATATGGTAAGTTGATACAATTAACATCCATCTATCACCTTATTTAGATCTCGCCTTTCTTCTAGTCTGAGGAACTCAAGGTGGTTTATGAAAGTGCAGAAAATAAAGTAAAATCACATACAGTTGAAACATACAAAATTAAATTAAGATTTAACCAGTATTAAATAAGAACAGAATTAAAACCTTACTTACTTTTTTAAAACAGATCAAAAACATGCTTTTCTCTGTGCTGGTAATTACAGCGGCCCCTACGCTTTCATGACTATTCAGACTACAGAATCCTTATAAAAGAGGAAAAACCATGAATAACTACCTGCTGCTCCCCCTCCCATTCCCTTCCAGATCTTCCCCCTTCCTGTTCCCATGCAAAATGGAAGCGAACGGGGATGGTGGGGAAAACTTCCTTCCCCTGTCAATCCTATGCATTTTGCCCCAGCACTGAGAACTCATGCAAGTCTCATCCCCCTATTCCTTTCTCTTGCAGTTGGACACAAAGAGTTGGAATCAGTTGGACACCAGACTGGTTGAAGAGTCAGTTGTCTGACAGGAGGTTCTGAGCATTGGGTGTTGGAGTGGGTCTAGGAAAAGGGTATGACAGAACTTAATTAGAACAGTGTTAATTGTTTGAACTTAAGAACTGAAACCTGAATGCATTCATTCTTGTCTGTTACTAACCAAAGTTATCCTGTTAGTTATTCCATAAACCTAACTCTGGACAGCATTATTTACCTTGAAGGAGGGTACCACTGAAAACATAAAACACGTACACTAGTTCACAGTGAAGTTACCTGAAGATCTAGGACCCCAAATTGAAGGAGGGATTTTATAAAGAGGATTGGGAGGCAAGGTGACAGTAATGGGTTTCCTGGAGACTGGAACTGTAGGGCCTGCCTGGAGGGAAATCTATACATCACAAGACCTATTCACATATACATTCCTCGGTCTCTTCTCTTTAAGATAATGGTGGCATTCCTGCAGCCCTCCTATTTTTGCTGGTTTACAACTCCCATGGATCCACATTACTGGATGTGTAGCTAGGGCAGTGGCAAGTGTGACCAGACTCTCTACCAAACTTAATAGGGCCAGACGTAGCTGTTAAAAAAAGAAGCAAGTGGTAGTTTATTAAGACACATACAAATCACACATAAATCCCTGACCTATTTAGTCATTCACAGTTTCCCCAAAATCTATTCATTTCTTCCCCTCAGATGACTGTCCTATCTCTTTTACAGCTTTTCCCTCTCTCTCTAGGCCATCTTTTCCCCATTTACCTTCTGCCAGAGACAGGACTTGGTTTTGTATCCTTTCTCCCACATAGGCCCCCTTTTACAGCTTTCCCTGAATGGTGATTGTCTGTCACCAACCAGGCTTGCCTAGCTCTCCCTTCATATCACCAGTTTTGAATTTGTATCAAAATTAGTGAGTATTCAAGAAAAATCCTTAGGAGGGTTGAACCAAAGCATGTAATGTCAACTCTGATTCAATATGACTGAATATTTTAGAAATTATTGTGGAGGCAGAGGAATGGACTTTTGAAAATGTATTACCCCTTTCTCACCGTGGAACTTCCTTCCAAAGGCATTGCTCTCTAAACACACCTTAAGGCTGAGACAGGTAAAGTATGACTCATGCAAAAAACATTTTTCTTTTGCTTACAAATGCCTGCTATGAGTGTGCGTATGTGGGGATTTCTATCACATTTTGGGTACGGCCCAGGAGATTACATTTTTTAAAAATAAGAAGTGAACTAGATGAATGGGCACCCATCCATTGCCCATTTAGTCATTAGAATCTGGTTTGATACAATATTTGGGACAACCAAGTCAAAGGCCGTTTCCTCACTAAGCTGTTATAGTGCTATTATTCCACTTTCAATGTCCTATGGAATCCTGGGATTTGCAATTTAGGGTGAGGCATTTAGAATTCTCAGCCAGAGAGCTCTTCAACCTCAGTAAACTATAAACCTCAGAATTCCCCAGGATGTTGAAAGTGGAATAATAGCACTATAACAGTGTAGTGCAGAAATGACCAAAGGCAGGAGATATTTAGATAGTTGCATTCATGGTCTGACCAGATGTGACTTTATTGTGTAACAAAACAGTGGCATTTTAAGTAGCAGTTGACATAGCTTTGCCCTTAGTATTTTATAACATCAATAAAAAAGAGGAAGAGATTAATGTATATTACCTTCCAGCCAACTAGTAATGTTTATATGCCAATTGGTCAATACTAATGGGGCTAATGCTGTCCCCCAGCAAATCAATAGGATGGGAGCTCATTCCATTAATATAAAGAAGTTACTATATTACTGTTTTTTCTTTTTTACATCCCTCATCATTTTGAGGAAGCTATGGCTTTTTAAATGCCTAATTATCTACCATAACAAAATTAAAAGGCCTTTTTGGATTCTTTCTCATGGCTAAACCTAAATGTTTAAATGAGGTCTGAAATAACTCATTTAAATGCTTTTGGAAGAACTATGATTGGCATCAGCCAAAATCACCACCCTGATAATGACCTACACTTTTTGACCTTACTTTAACTTTGCTTCTTTGAATTTGGATACCATTTGTTGCTTTGCTGTGTGTTCTAAATGCATAATTTATTTTGCTTCTCCTTGGCACAGCTTATTTCATCCACTGAATCTGGTTCAGTTCCTTTTCTTCAGCTTCTACAGACATCCTTTCTCATGAAGGCCTTTCTAATTCCCCATATTCCTTTTTGCTGAAGTTGGAATATGATGGTGCAGAATTCCTTCTTCGGAAAAGCAAGTTTTTTTGGAATGGTACTCCTATAATCTCCCAGCCATTATAACTATGCTGTCTGAGGGATTCTGGGAGCTGTAATCCAAAAAGGGAACTTCCCCAAGATCCCCTACATCTTCATTTACTGTTTTGTCTTCAAGGTGAATTCCAGCAAAGCTTGTTTATTTTTAACTTCCTGCCTTCTAATGTAAACATAGGCTAAGTATAATTTTCTAGGAACAGTATAAACCTGTAACATAGGTTCTCTCCCACATACAAATTATGATCCCATCCCACACATAGTCTCTTGAGTCATGAGAGACAAGTTTCTATAGTAATTTTAAAATTACTTTTTTACTTTTAAAATTAAAACGCCCATATTAGCTTTTCTAATTTGTCTCTAAGGCCCTTTTCGCACTTTATCTTTTCGCAGCGCTGGGTGCAGGGATCACGGGACCAGCCTCTTCCAACAGGCTCTTGTGTCCCCACTGCTTCAGCTCTGCAGCCGCTGCCTGCTAGCGAGCAGGCAGTGTGAGGGCTCCTCCTCTTCCTTCCGCAGCGCAGCCTCGGATTTTTCTAGGCTGTGCTGGGGCAGGAAGCACGAGCGCTGCAGCTCTGGAGGCTCTGCATGCATGGTAAGTATGCGCGGGGCCCTGGAGCGATACGCGACCATGCACCATTTTTGGCTAGAAGCCGAAAATGAAATAGTGCGCGATTGGTGCCTGCCGGCCTTGGCAGCATCATGGAATTGCGAGGACGTCATGTGAACGGCTCCTCACAATTGCGCAATGCTCCAGAGGCTCTTTCGCATGGCGGATGCCCTGCAAAAAGGTCCTAAATCTCTTTCTACTGTTACTAACTTTCAAGACAGTGCTCTCACTCTGAGATTATTACTCTTCACCCTGAGAACTGGAGAAGAATATCTGAGCCCTGAAACTCAGGGCCCAGCCCTGAGATATGTCAATCCTAACTTTTCTCTGCTCCTTGTTTTATAGTGTTAGTGGCACCATCGCTTTTGCTTGCCTGCCTATCTTAAATTTATCCTGGTACTGACCCCATTTCCACATGATGAAGTCTATTGCTTAGTTTCATTGCAGCCGTGACAGGGAAAGGAGTGCACCAGGAATGCTTCCCTCCGCACCTTGCCAGGTCACTGCGGAAGTGAGCGTGCTGGCCCCGCCTCTTCCCTTCTGCAGCACAAATGTGCTCTTGCCATTGCTGTGCTGGAGAGGAAGGCATCACCAGTGCACTTTTGCCCTTCTACACAGCTGGGAAGGACGGTAGCACTGCGTGATGGTAGGTGTAAAATGGATTTTTCTGTTTTTCAAATACTGCACGTGCATGACACAGAGGGATAAGATGGCAGCAGGAGTGCTATGAGATTGTGCAGAAGCAAGACCCTAAGAGCGCTGCTGTCATGTCCCAACTGTGGGGCAGCTACGCCATGAGGAAAGGGCCTCAGTCTCTGTACTTTTGTGTTGTCAGTTAAAAAAGCAAACACACCCAAATTTAACTATACATTACTATAATAATTTTCATAACATGAAGCAAATTATAATAATTTGCAAATTAGATGACCAGATTTGAGGTGCTGAAATATAGCCGCTATTACATTACTATAGCCATTCTTTTTATTTTTGAGATATTGACTTTTGGTTTGTTTTTTCACTGTCCAGGCTCCAGAGGCCCAGGCCCTGCAGAAGTCTGGGATGTAGGTATTTGCTCCTCCTCCTCAGGCTTGTCCCATGGACAATTGCATGGCCACTGTGTGAACAGAATGATGGACTGGGCAGGCCTTTCTCATATCCCATACAACAGTTCTTATGTTATCATGTACTGTTCTTTGTTGATTATTCCAGGGGTCTTCCTTGGGGGAAAAGAATTTAAAAACAGAAAGAAATAAAAACTAACAGCAAAGCTTGCAGACTGCTTTGTAACATTTTGATTGATCCAAATAAAGATAAAGATTCCTGTCAATGTTTTTTGTTTAATTATTATTGTTCAAATAGTTGGATATGGCTGTACACACTCTATAAATCAACACAGTCCTTCTCTTGAAATCATTACCCTTATGTTTTATTCATCTGTTTCCTTAAGACAGACTTCAGAAAGCCCTTGAGTATTTTTAAAAAAGTATAAGACTAATGGGTGTCTTTTCATTTCTCTTTGTTCTCAGAGGCCCTTTCTGCAGGACAGCATCCTCCTAACATAGACCCTTTCAGCAACTCACACATTTTCGGCGCTGGGGTGCAGTGCTCACGCAAGCAGCCTCCAGAGAGAGACTCTCATGTCTGGGGTCCTTCAGCTCTGCACAAGCTTCCTGTTGTGCAAGAGCCCTGCTTCTTCCTTTTGTAGTGCAGCCTGGGACCTTCCCAGGCTGCACTGCAAAAGGAAGAAGCAGGGCTCTTGCTCGAGCAGGAAGCTCGTGCAGAGCCAAAGGACCTTCCCAGGCTGCACTGAGACAGGAAGCGCGATCAGCTCGGCTCCTGAGGCTCCACACAGAAGGTAAGTGTGCGCGGGGCCCTGGAGCAATGCGCGACCATGCAGCATTTTTGGCTTCAAGCTGAAAATGAAAAATGCATGCACAGTCTGTGTCAGGCCCTGGAGCGTCACACAAATGTGAGTGCGTTGTGTGGACCGCTCCTCACATTTGCGTGACGCTCAAGGGGCCCTTTCGCATCGAAAATGCCGTGTGGAAAGGGCCATAGGAATGCGAAAGAAGTGGGACTGCGATGACACTTCCACACGATGTTGTCACGGTCCTGCCTTTCTTGCATCACCAGACAGCATGATCATAGGGTATATCATTGATGGAAAAACTCCATCAATGCCCCCCGATTACATGAGCCTTCCATTGCAGCTGGCCTGCAGAAGGGCCAAAACAGCAATGACATGCTTCCTTCACCACTGCAGCATGAAAAGCAGGCCAGATGCAATGTGGAAGGAACGTGTGTGTCCCTCATGCTCCCTTCTGCAGGCAGCCAGTCGGGTGCAGAGAGAAGTGCTGGGGACACACTTCCATCCCAGCAGAGGTACTGCTGGATTGCAACAAGACAATGCATGAGAGCGTCATCCTGCAGAAAGGGTGTTAGTTTAACCCTCTTGCATTTTTTGATGCCTGATTTGTATTTACAACCAAAACCCCAATGAATCCTATCAGCAGTGCTGGTACTTACTGCCCACTGGAAGAAAGTCTTTTTTATTATTATTATTATTATTATTATTATTATTATTATTATTATTATTATTATTATTATTATTATTATTATTACCATCATCATCATCATCATGCTTTGCCCTTCCTGCCACTTCCCTTTCCCTGTGTAGTTTTCTAAGCATAAGGGACTCAAAAACTTTCGTGCCTGAGAGAGATTGTATTACCTATGCTATTCTCCAAATGCCAGTCTAACTGAACAAACACTTTCTGCCCTTGGAATATACTGTTCAGATTGTTGCTTGTTCTGCTGTATTGTTGCTTCTTGTCACCTCCAGAAAATCTTAAAAGCTCTGGACAATAGATATATAGATAAAGGGAAACAGGTCTCTGTAAATATCCTGAGGGATGATCTCCAGTTTAGCCTTAATGTTTTCCCATTGTAATGGAGTTACAGTCTAACCTGGCACAACCATGAATATCTTGCCTCTAGAGAGCATATCAACTCTACAGTGTTTGTGTTCTTCCATACCATGCTAGTATTCAATGGCCTGAATCCTATTGTTTGCTCCAACTAGAGAAAAAACACTGAGTCAATGGGTGCACTTAAATGTTAAGTAAGTATTCAGCATTTGTTTCAATGGATCTTGAAACAGGTGTGATTCTTCACCCATGTTTCTTTCAACTGAGGGATTGAAGGTTCTTTGTCATTTGCCAGCTAATCTGCATTTGCCTGGAGATCTCTGTCATCATCTTCAGGTGATTAGAAGGAGCTGGGCTCCTATCCTGGGAACAATAGTATAGTCCAAACAGACAGATCAACATGCCACCTAAGCACCCTGAATTCTTGGAATCTCAGGATTTTTTATATGAGAGAATGAGCAGGCTTTTTGTTATTCTTTTATACTGTTTTATATATAAACTCTACTTAGGGAGAAAGGTAGACTTATCATTGTCTAGGCACATAACATCGTTAACATAGCTTATAAAGAATGATACCTCTTACACATTGGCATCTTAGCATGCATCACTACTGTTACTGGACCACACACCCCCATTGCTTGATATGGTTTAATTGGCAAATATTATTTAATTGGCGTAAGACATAAATTATACACTGCTATGGCTGCAATACTATGCTGGCTAGAGAGGACTGGCTGAACATGTGCAATGCAAAAGTAGGTCATATTGAGCCTTAGGGCATGACCAGGTCAAAGTCAGGAAAGATCCGGTGGTAATGGGTTTGCAAATGTTTCTCAACAATTTGACCTTTAGAAACAATAACACCTGAGACTGCCTCCACAGAGCAACTGATTGTTTTTGACCCTCTTCTTCTGCCCACTGAAACTCCCCTTTTGTCCCCTTACCTGTCCCACCATTAAAGAGCTACCACAATTCCTATTAGTCCTTTGTCACCTAATGCTAAGGCCATTAGCCTGTTCCGGAACCCATTGTCTACTTTGCCAGACAACCATTAATATCATCCCTCTAAAGGTAGAAAAAAAGTATTTAAATCCTGGCTCTGAACCAGATGGCTTGTAGTTCTCTGGATATAGACAATCACGTAGCTGCTCTGATTCTCATTCCCATACTGCCTTTGGATCCTAGTCTGAGCCACATCATCTCACCCACTTTGCCCTAACTCTCACTAACCGTTTTTTCCTCCCTTTTCCTTCAATTAGCCTTATGTGATTGAGAGACTGCTTGGATTTGTGTGCATGTGATTGTTAATTATCCCCAATAAAACAAATTTTATTTTTGAAGTCTCTGGTTGGTGTTCCTGCATTAGTACCAGTATACAGAGGTGTAAAGAATGCTGTTAGGTTACCCCCTCTTACATGCCTCCTCTTTGAGATAATATTCCTCACTATTTCACAGAGGCACTGGCCTCATGGGTGGGCCTCTGAGTCATTCACGTTTCGGAATAACACTACGAGGCAACCATATAGTCATATGCTTGTAAGGAAATGAACATCTTTCATATCTTCTGCGTGTGTCAATCTTGTGTGTCTTCTCTCTCTGTTTTTGTGCTCCATCACTGTTGCAGAAGGAACGCAGCTGGCAGGGATCTATTCTGTGGAACCAGTCCAGCTGCTTTCTGGTTTTGAAATTTCCTACAGCCAGAGAAACTCACTGGAGTAACTGTGTGTGTGTGTGGCAGAGTTTTCCTGCCTGCCCTGTGGATTCCTAGTCATGGAATTCTTTTACAGCAAAAAAACAGTTAGTGAGGCTCTTTGGAGTAGAAGTGGTAAGGCCACCAGACAAAAGGAAGTCCAGCCAACTTAGGAAGTGTTTTGAGACTGCTAATTCAATGAGAGGGTAGCAATGCCAGAGTAAGGCTAATTTCAAGTTTGATATTACCTTCCCTCACAGAAATCATTCAAAATCCTGAGATAATAGTTAGGCCTTAGGTAGATACTCTTATGTGAAATAAAGCATAAGCAGCCAAAGACAAAGGACAGAGGTACATCTTACTATCTACACCTCAGCCAGTGTGTCCACACTGTTTTGAATGCAACAGTCTACGAAGGAAATCTCTACATGATTAAGGTCCTTTTTGCATGCCAGTCCTATTGCAAAATGGCCTTGGGAGCACTGCGGGATTGCGAGGACCGTTACATTTGATGTCCTCGCAATCGCACGATGCTCCTGGGTCCATTTGGTGGCGATCACACAGTATATCATTTTCGGCTCATTGCTGAAAATGATGCACAATCACGTGTCCCTCTCATTGCCCCACCCACACTTACCTTGTGTGCGGAGCCTCCAGATGCATGGCATTGCCCTTCCTCCCCCAGCACAGCCTGGGAAAGTACCTGGCTGTGCTGAAGAAGGAAGGGGCAGAGCCCTCGTGTTTCCTTTTGCCCAGCATGGAGGTGGTGCAGAGGGAGGTGGAGGGGACGTGAGTGCCTCTTGGAAGAGGCTATTCGTGTGATCCCTTGCAATGACACCAGAATGAGATAGGGTGAGAAAAGGGCCTAATACTGGGCATGACAGTTGAAGAAGAGTATCAGCAGACTGGAACATATCCAGAAGAGAGTAACAAAGGTCTTAAGGAATCTGAAGATCAAATTGTATGAATAAGGCCTGAATGATTTGGGTACGCTTAGCCCGAAGAAGCAATGATTAAAAGGTGACATAACAAACATCTTGAAATATTCCGTCATAGAAATGGTGGACCAAATTTGTTGTTGTAGCTCTGACAGGTAATACTTGAGCTAATAGGTCTATGTTGAAGAAGATGTCAGGTAATCAACAGAAAAAAAATATTGAGAAGAACTATTACATGGTGGGACAGACTGCCCTAGATGGCAGTGTACTTTTCTTTGATAAATGCTTTTAAGAAGACTGGGATATCTGATGACTAACTATTTAAGTAGTAAATTTTTCCTGCATAGTAGAGATTGGATTAGATAGTCATTGGGGTCCTTTTGAGTTCTATAGTTCTATGGTTCTATTCTACTTTTGTAGAAGAGTCTTTCCTTCACTAGATTGGATAGATCTAAATCTAACTTTTAAAAAATTGAAATGAACTGTACATTTAAAAAAAAACCTTAGAAACTTCATAGTCATGTTACTTCCATGTTGCCAGACTAAAAAATTCAGCGTATATACAGGCAATTCCCTTACAATAGACATATGTCCATGTGTTAGCGCATTAGCTGTAGGACAGCTATTGTACAATAGCATATTAATGGTAACATGTAATAATTAGGGTAGCAATAGACTTGTCACTATAAGTGAAACAAACCACTTAGTTCTGAAAGGTTATGTTTGTTGCTCTGCAGTAGCTATCTCCCATTACTAACATCCCAGCCCTCTTTATTTGCTTAAGCATTTCACAGTTCAGGTCTTCTTAACTACAGTAGTTGGACTATAATAAATCTTGTTCAGTGTAGGTGATTCACTCTCTGCAACATTTTCAATCTTGGTCTACATGGATTGCCAGTGGACCATAAATCAAAGGTAAACGGCCATGAACTTAGCTGAGGCGAATTATCTCATGGAATGCTGGTTTAAGTCTAAACCTATTTAAAGTGTTCGGTTGTTAGCAGATAAGTGAGTAGAAGTGAATCTTGTGGATAAGATGGCTGGGAATTTCCTTACAATCTCCCGAGTAATAAGCATATAGGTTATCTTGGTGCTTTCCCCTAACAGTTTTGAAACACACAAAGTAGAAAGTGTAACTATGAATAAATCACTGTAGAAGGCCTGTCAATGATTTGGAAGCATAGTGAATGTATGAATGTATTCTTTTTAGTCTACATCTTTCTTTTTCCAAATTGGTTGTTACATTGCTGCTGTTATCCCATGGAATACGGCATGGCTGTTGATTCCTCTTTGATGGAAAAGCATACTCATACATGGAAGACAGACTCACATATGGATTTTTCTGAGTTTTTCTAAATAGGCTTGTGCATTATGAATATAAACCTGGGGTAGTTTAAAGACCAACACATTTCATAGGCCATTTCTGCATCTTACCTGATCCTGTTGTCCTTTGGTCATGATCCTGGCAGTGCCTTTGCTGGGAAGAGAGTGTGACGAGAACACTGCCCTCCAAACTTCAACTGGCTTCCTGTGAAAGGCAGCACAAAGGACATGCCTCTTCCTTCTGCAGTATATCTGGGCTCTTTCCCATGCTATGCTGGGGAAGGAAGCACCTCCATTGCATTTCTGGCCCTTCCATCTGGCCAGGAAAGATGGGAGCATCACACGATCAGAGGTCATTGAAGGAGAAACTCTGTCAATGATATACCCCATGATGGCACTGGCTGGTGATGCGAGAAGGATGGGACCATGATGATGTCATGTGGAAGCATCGTAGTGGTCCCGGTCCTCTCACGTCCCTATGCTGGGATGCCATTGTTGTGTGGAAAGGGCCATAGACTAGAGCAGACTCAGAAAACCTTTGGTTATCCAGAAATTTTGGCCTATAACTCCCATTGGTTTCTCCCAGCAGGGCCAGAGGTTGTAAGTGATGATGGTAGCTGTCATCTTAAACATATAGAGGACTAGCATATATACTCAGCATTGCCTGGGATTTTATTTTCTCATAGGTAATACTTGTTAGAAAGATTTGTGTCTCTAATTCCCCAAACTGTCTTGTCCAGTTCCCATAACTTTTCCCCATATTCACCAATCTAGTCTGTATTCAGAGTTATTAACATATAGAAGTTGGGTTCCTGAGGGAATACACTGTCCATCTCCTTGCTGCTAGGCCTCGTCTCCATAGCAACCAGTCTATTCAAGACAGACACAGTTGGCTGAGACCCAAGAGCTCTCTGGCTGAGAATTCTAAAGGCCCCTCCCTAAACTCCAAACCCCAGGATTCCATAGAATCTTCTTAGGGAGCCAATCATATGAGGTCTTTCCCTGACACAAACAAACATTGACTTTTATATATTAGAAGAGATGAATGGTTATACATCTTTCAATTTAACTACCCTAGGTTCATGTTGGCCATAATATTTCAAGGTTTAATGCCCACAGTAAAATGATCCTCTGGAATTAGGGAGCTAGGTATGTTTAGTCTGAAGAAAAGGTGGTTAAGAGGTGACATGATAGCCATGTTTAAATATTTGAAGGGATGTCATTTGAAGATGGAGCAAACTTGTTTTTTGCTGCTTCAGAAGACTAGAACACAGAGGAATGGATTCAAACTACAGAAAAAGAGATCTCACCTACACTTCAGGAAGAAATTCCTGATGGTAAGAGCCATTCAACAGTGGAATATGCTGCCTTGGAATGTGGCAGAGTCACCTTCTTTGGTGGTTTTTAAACAGAGGCTGGATGGCCATTTGCTGGGGGTGCTTTGAGTGTATGTTCCTGCATAGCAGGGGGATGAACTCAATGGCCATTGCGGTCTCTTCCAACTCTATGATTCTGTGATTATATGAATCATTTCAGTTATGTTCTCTTCTCTCCCCATCTGTTCCTTGTAAATGGGATAGATAGAGTGGTTTAAAAGTAGTTTAAATCCCTATGCCTACTGAATAATCCTTCCCTGAGTCTTCTATGGGTTTGTATTTTATGGGCAAGTAGAACAGTATGGGTCAACTTTATCAGTGTATATACATATTCTTAATATTAAGGTGGCAGTCACATAGGGACGTGGGGGCAGGGGAGGCGATTCGTCCTGGGTTGCAATGTTTTTGGGGCATCCTGGCCAGTAGCCCCACCCTCGTGCACCTTGGCCATGCCCCCCACGCTGCAGCCACACCCCAGCGCACAGTGGCCATGCCCCTCGTGCTGTAGCCCTTCCCCTTCCAGCCCCCCTTCACACACTCCGAGCTCTGACACTGTAAGATGGATGACATATATTGCAATGCACAATACCTCTACAGTGTGTTTTGAGGAAACAACCACATGAGTGTTTTCACTTCCACAACTATAGAATGCACTCAGCTGACCCAACATATCATTCTGACCTATGTAGTCAAACAAGAGGAATCTTCTTGTCATTTCTCATTGACACATCACTTTTTCCCTGTACAGGCACAATAACGAAAAGGTACTGAGCACTTGAGGCTCAATTGCAGAGCTTCCTAGGAAAGCATGGGGAATAAACTTAGCGGCAACCATTGATTGGCTCATCTCATTATTTTTTTGTAATTATTTTGGGGTGAGAATAGTCATTTCACCAACTTTGAAATTAGCTTCTTTGTTTATACATTGTCTTTATGTGTTTTGTATGCAAAATTCCCTTAAGGGGAAAAGAACTGAAATGGCATTCAAATTACAGAGGGAGCTTTCTCCACCTCTGTTAACAAGACAGGCAGAAAAGTGGAATGTAGCAGATTTGGTTTTTGGCCTACAGTTCTCAGAATTCTTCAGCAAACATTCTGTGAGGTGTAATCTAAGTCCTGAAACCAGGAAATAAATAATGTCTTTAACTCTAAGCTCATATAGATGAAACACTATCCTGTCCTGCATTTACTCAAGCTTTGAAAATAAAATGTAAATGATTCAGTGATGGCAATTACCAAGTGTAATACTTTGCTGTTGAATAAAGCTTGTAAAAGAATAAGATAGCAAGATCTACCTTTTTAAAATATAACAATCATTGCTGGTTGCTGCTTGTTCAGCCCCTTAATTGCAAGACAGATGGTTTGTGATGATGTGAAGGGGTGATGATGACTATATAGTGGTGATGGCTCAGTAAGGGACTGGCTAGGCCCTGGCAAGAGCAGGCTAAGGGCTTTTTGCACAAATGGTATAGGGTGGAAAAAGAATAAGCCCTGTTGAATTCAGTGGTAAACACATTTGTGTGGACAGAGCTTCTTTTAGAGCAGGAATTGGAAAGTTCCAGGAGATGGGAGACAGTCCCTTCACTCTCTTGGACCCCAGAGGGCTGCACTTCCCTGCATTTTCCATTTTGGACCCTTCACTCTACAAACCAATATATTTTTTGAAGGGGAGAGATTTTCAATCATATCCTCTCTAGGGGGCATGAACATGAACATGGCATTTGGCCATGTTTGCCATCTTCCCTGGGCCTCTTTACAGCCCATGGGAACCATTTTTTCCAGAGACAGAGGGATAACTCTGATGATCTTTCCAAGCCAGAAACAGGACAACCCTGAAAATTGGGCCCCAAGCAGTCAATCACATTCCCAGAGCCTTCTGATGATGTGATTGCTTTGTGGTCTTAATCTTTTTGATGGAGAAGGTCATGACAAAGTCAGCAAGGCTCCAAAATGGCCCAGGGAACCCCACGTGGCTTGTGAAATACATTTTTTCCACTGATATAAAGCTCCTCTGCACTGGGGCAGGGACATTCTCCCCTGAATACCCTGACAGGCCACACTGCCACATTTCAGTACACTGAAGTGACATAATGTCTCATTTCTCTTCCAGTTGCCATTTTGAACATTTTGCATCTGCAGGCTATACTTTGCCCACTGCTGCTTTAATTCAACTAATTGACCAAAGATAGCATGTTTCATAACTGAACCACCCACAACTTCTGCAAAATTTTTCTGGAAAGCCTTTTAAACAAAGCTCTCTCCTTGTTTTGTTTTTTTCCAATAACATGTTCCACTCTTACTCTGAGCAGGTTTAAGACAGTGTGTTGGATCCGGGACTTGCCTGCTGGCAGTGGAACACATCTGCTTATGGAAGTCTCCTCTGCCCATCTCTTGAGGGCTTCCTTTCCCCTTGCATCACAGTTTACTGTGTGTTGAGGACTGAAGGGTCTGCCTTAGGAAACAGAGAGTGGAGAAGTCGTCTTCTGCCAGCCCAGTTGCACACATCTAAATCTGGATGCAGGGCATTATTTAGTTTTGCTAGGTATGTTTCTAAAGAATGACACCACACTAGAAATACAGGCTGGAACCCTGTAGTGGCTTTACACTGGTATAAATGCTGATAGGCAATCCACTGGACTTTCTTAGAGGTGGCACAAGGGTAGCATCCTTTTCAGGACAGTGTAGGGTCTGTGATGCTGTCAAAAACCATTGCACAAGACTAGGGCCCTTTCCACATGGCATTTGCCATGTGAAAGGGCGGCTGGAGCGTTGCGCGATTGTGAGGAGCGATCTGCATGATGCACTCACAATCGTGTGATGCTCCAGGGGCCAGCAGGCACCTATTGCACACCTTTTCATTTTCGGCTGGAAACCGAAAATGGTGTGCGATTGTGCATTGCTCCTGGGCCCTGCGCTCACTTTCCTGCCATGTGTGGAGCCTCCAGAGCTGCGCCAGTCGCGCTTCCTGCCCCAGTGTAGCCTGGGAAACTCCCAGACTGTGCTGTGGAAGGAAGAGGCGGGGCTCTTGTGCAAGCAGGCAGCTCGTGTGGAGCTGAAGCAGCAGAGCTGTGAGAGCCTCTTGCTGGAGGCTGCTCGCACGATCCCCGCACTCCAGCGCCGGAAAAAGGTAAGGTGTGGAAAGGGCCTAGGAGTGCTGCTGAGTGGTGCTCCTGAACTGTGATTCTTAGCAGGGGGTGGGGAGTTGGATTGACTGTTGTGCAACAGAAGAGTGCACAGCTGCACTGTCCACTGCACGGTAGGTTGCACAACAGCATGTTTCAGTACTACAACATAGTACTCGGCTGGCATCATTTTGTACTATGCAACTACTAAACAGGACTTCAGTCTCAAGAGGTCATCAATACTATTGCTACGCTTGTGTATCTTTGTGTTATGAAGCCAAAACCTTCACATTATTTCCAGGCACATATGTGACATGCACTTGCATGCTTTTTGTGCGCAGAGTGCCTGTGCTTTGGACGTTGGGGCACAGGAATAGTAACCACAAGGGACAGTGAATCCTATTCTGCAAGATAACACATGTGATGATCATAATTTTTTCCTCATTTTAATCGTACATCTCTATATTTATGGTTTAAACCCATTAGATCTTATCCTATTACTGGTTGTTAGGGCAAAGCATTGTCCTTCTGTTTTTAATGGAAAACACTATATAATTGTCTTAATTAATATGATTGCTTTCAAGACTCTTCCCTCCTTTGTCTGTAAACAATTCAGATGAGATTTAAAATTTCATGTTTCTCTAAAGAATGAATTACTGAGGCAAGCAACAAAAGTGAGCCATTTTCACAGTTTAAATGGAACAGTAGCTTCTCTGAGGTTCAGTTGCAGAAGATATGACCTTTAAAAGTACATGTTGCAGGAGAAAACGAAGAAATATGCCCAATGGATTTCTCTCATAGACAGGGGGAAGCAAAGGCAGTTTCATGCCCGTCTTAACATTAAAAGTTTGCTTTTATTACACTGTAAGAAGCAATAAAGGTTTACAACCAGATCCTCAAAATGCTTTGCTTGTACAAGTCCGGTGTTAATTTAAATTCAGGCGGTTATGAGTGTAAAGAAGAAACTATTTAACCATGTCTAATGTGGCTTTCTGTTTTAGTGCTTGATTCTTGTGGAAAGCATACAGTCTTAATCCTGTTCTCAAAGGCCATTTAAAATGAGAACCAGAAATAGTTTGACTGTCTGCATTTTTTGTACTTAGTACTTAATGCTAATTTCTGCTACTCTTTATTCTTCACTTTCAGATATGTGATGGGATCCCACTTAGGCCTGTCACGGCATTAGCAAGAACCATAGTCTCCCTAGCTTTCAAGTTATCCTCTCTTCTTGTTTTCAGTCATTGAAAGATGTTCTGTATCCACAAGTTACATAATGGACTTCTTGCAAGGTAGTTGGGATTTTCATGGTAGCTGGGATTTGTCATGGCCATTGCTGAATTTTGGAGATGGGGCTCTTATCCATCTCCATAAATGGTAGGTTTCAGATGCAGTTTATTAGCTTCAAGAATTGCTGATGGATCTTTAAAGAAGGACTGGGAAGCTTCCCTCCCACACCCCAGATTTGTGGAGCACAGAATGCACACAATGAATCGAAAATCCCTCAGGGGCCACACTGCCTCTGAATTTTGCTGCCACCACTTCAGTGGTCATGTTTCACAGAGATTCTAGAGGTTAGAAATGTTCTGCTCCACACTGGCAGAGGAGTAAATGCATTTGGTATTGATTTTTACACGTTTTGAGGCATAGTATTCTCATGATGTTGGTTTCTATTTTATCACAGATATATGACAATGATCTCCAATTAATATTATATTATACACAATAAAAAATGCCATTTTTGCTGTGATATTGTTCCCAATCCCGCAAGTCCACTTTTATCTTATCATTGCCCTGTCTTAGATAACTTTCAATATCATCTGTAACTTTTGGTAAGCAAGAAACCAAAAGAAGAGCTTACAGGTTCTTTCTTTCTTTCTTTCTTTCTTTCTTTCTTTCTTTCTTTCTTTCTTTCTTTCTTTCTTTCTTTCTTTCTTTCTTTTAACTTAGACTGGAAGAGACAGAGGACATATCTACATGACCCAACTATAGCACTTTGATCCCATTTTAACTGTAGTTTGCTGTGGTGTTTAGATTCTTTACTGTTCTTGTACCTCATTACAAATCCAAGGATTCCTAAAGATGGAGTCATGACTATTAAAGCAGCATGAGTCTGCTACAACTACATCATGGAGATAAGTAGCACAACAGTTCTTCCATGCAAAATTATTTTTTGTTCATGGTGGGTCGTGCAAGAAGCATAATGGGGGAACAGTACCTATTGGGCTTCCATTTATGCTTAAACTGTAGCTATGTGTAGAAAAACAAATGTCACAAAAATGTCGTAAGCCTCAGGTGACTTCATTCTGAGGAAACAGAATCTTGGATAGCACATAGTCATAGCTTTGTAAACAGGGTTATATCATGTATGTCTCACCCTCAAGTCTCTCTTAAATGTGTTCTTTTCTGGTAAAGAAAGACTCCCATAGTGAATTAAGCTTCTCTTTACGTTGAAAGATTTCTCACCAAGGACAATAGATGTATCTCAGTTGTCTTAGTTTTGCTCTTCTTTTAAAACAATAGGCTAATTTATGTTTAGTGATATATGACTATTAACATCATGTTTCAAAAGCAATGTTGATGAGCTCTAAAAAAAAGCAACTTAGCTGCTTTTACAAAATGTTTGTGTGCTCTGTCTTTAGAAAAATAATTAAGAAACAGAGGTTAAAAACAGTAAGGCACCCCTTCCCTATCTACATATAGAAGCTAACTGAACTACCAGTTCCATTTTCATTGAATGATGGTGATGGTATAGCATTCTGTATTACACATGAGACTGCAGACAAGACCCAGAAAAAGCTGTGTGGCATACACAGCTTTCTTCTCCATCACTGGGGAAGAGCTGGGGAGTTCATGAAAAACAATCTGTAAGGTTATCACCAGTATTCCTCTGTTTCTGCTGCTTGAAATGCTCTCCTTATTCTACAAAAGGGTATGGCTGATACCACTCACCAGATCTTGATTCTAGGAATTATCTATCATGATAATCTTCTGGGACCAGATCTGCTGAGTGGAAAAATGAATCCCCCTTCAAATATTTTAGTTGGGTTGCTTGACAGTGATTTTGGTGTAGTGGGATAAAACTATTCCTTTGAATAGTAAAATGAATGAATAGTAAAATGAGTTCCTATCTATCCTTGTGCTATTGGAACCACTTGAATCATCTGGAGTCATTCACACTTCAGTGAGAGGAGATGGGGCCGACACCTGTACTTATTGCCACCCAAAAGAGGAGAGGACTCTGTTTATTGGCCCCACCTTTGCTGACATCTCCCTGTCACTTGGCTCCATTTATCTTCATGCTCTGGAGGAGAATCATCTGAAGCAAGCAACTGGCTCCATATATATAAGCTACCAACAAACCTCAACACAACTGAGGTTTTAAATCATGGAGGAAATCAGCACAGAAAGAACAGAGATCGTGTAGCAGATGTTCTTCTAATACATGGAGGACAACATAGCTGAGTGATGCCAACGCAAAGGAGGAAGCAGGGTCAACTACTATCATCCTGTTTTCCTTCTCATGCACTTCTTACATGAGACAAGGAGTGAATGCTTGAAGAGGGCTTTGATCTTTGTAGGTTCACTAATTGTCAGCTGCATTTTGCATCCTGCTTTTTGTGCCTTCCAGAAAATCTAATGGGTCATGCTCCAAGGGCATTGGAATAGGCCTGTTGAGCCAAGTCAGGATGTTGGCACTTGAGAAATCATCTACTATCTTATTGTTAAACTGCCATCAGGTTGATCTTGACTTATGGCAACCCTACAGATGAGAGATGTCCAACCCACACTATCATCAACTACCCTGCTTAGTTCTTGCTCAGTTCTTCATCAACTACCCTTCTCAGTTCAAGGACACATCTTCCTTGATTGAGTCTATCCATCTGTAATGCAGTCTTCCTCTTTTCCTACTGCCTTCTACTTTATCAAGCACTATTGTCTTTTCTAATGATTTATGTTTTCTGATACTATGGCCAAAGTACAACAGCCTCAGTTTAGTCATCTTGGCTTCTATGGAACATTCAGCCTTGATTTGTTCTAGGACTTATTCATTTGTCTTTTTATCATTTGCCATAATATTATTCACATCTGCATCCTGAATTGTGAAGAATCCAGGCCTCTTACAAAGAGAGATGGGTTGGTCTGTTGTTAGTGGACCAAGAGCAATTTAGTGCTAAAGTCTATCCCAGCAAGCAGATAATCCTGGGAAATTCTGCTCTCTGAGCAACAATGTTATAGAATGATGAGGTATCCTGGTGCGGCCCCCAGGTATTGTAGCAAACCATTCCACACCTCTATCATAATAGTTAGTTCCCCCTGAGCACTATTTACTAGGAAAAAGAAATTAAACCAACTGAAGTTTTATGCTCTTTCCCCTAGAAAGAAAACAACAAACTTATCATATATCAAGACTACTTTTAATGAACACCTTCCTAAGTAGGGAATAGTCATCAAATGCAAACTTGGCTTTAATGCTGCTTCATCAAGACAATGGGATTTGCAACATTAACTTTTTATCTTGTTTTCTGTAATGATTTAACTTCCCTAATGGAGACACAAGCATATATAAGCAGATTTGGGCAACTGTTGTTCTATAATTAAACCATGAGTGCCAATTATTGTGAATCCAATATGACTGAGCATTAATACATTTGGTAGTGGTGTGAGTTGTATTAGAGGTTGTTTCTCTTTTCTTTGAGATTTCGAGCCCAGAATAATTTGCTTGAGACTTCTTTTAATTATAAGTAAGAGAGGCAAAATTTCCCTCTTAGGTCTCACTAGAACAAATGTGGTTATTCACTCTATATTTAAAGATTCCTTCTGCACTTTATGGATCATTAGCACACACTCAGAACACTATTCACATGTACATGCCTGATCCCTTTGTGCTGTTCTGGTGATGCAAAGCAGTTATAAACCCAGATTAATTGTCTTGTTCAAGGACTGCTGCTTCTTCGAACAGCCAGAGAAGGGCAAAGCAACCCGAATATATGGAGCTAGCAGGCTCAAAAAAGACAGATTCTTTTTCACAGGTTTGCAATTTTCCTTTCCTTTACAAAGATATAATGTTTAGAAATGTGGGATGAGGGAGAATTTGCAAAAATTTACATTAGCTCCATTGAAAGACCCTAAGAAGTATGGTGAGATGGCAGCAAGGAAGTTTGAAACATTTAGAGTGAGGGCAATATTGTATTGTCTGTGCTCAGAACTGACTTTGTCATAACCTCAGGTAGATTTATTAAAACAGTCTACATAAGATTTTACAGATAAATTAGCTGTACAACATCCCTGCAAAATCTACAACTGGTTGGAGTCATTTCTCATGGAAAACAAGCTCCTGTTTCAAAGAAAAATATATTGCCAATCATCAGCAAGCTGCCTGCAAATAAAAGAAAATAACATAGTTCAAGGGAAGTTTCAGGCTCCACTGTACTGGGGAATATTCTCTTTTGGGAGCCTGGAAAATTTAATTTTGGGGACCACAGCTCCCTGAATTCCCAAGCTAACATGGGTTCTAGGAGTTGTATTTTAAAAGATAACTGTTCTGTGTTCCCATAGTACTATTTTTGTGTTCAAAATGTCCAGAGGTGAACATTCTGGATCGGCCTAGTAATGTTTTATTGAAAATATTAAACTGGTGAAGCTGGATTTTGAACTGACTGTTCAGGAATGAAACTCTGGAAACCTTCATGTGAAACTCTGGCAAGTGTGTTTAGGGAATCTGCTTGTCTGATATCCATAAATTGTGTTCAGTTTTAAAGGGCAGGTTTTTAGTCCTTACTGCTGTCATAAATGTCCTCTAGAGGCTGGGAACAAGGACCAGGCAGGGACCTGCACATGAGAGAGTGCCTATAGGTTTGGATACACCTTTCCTTACAGGATTAAGAATTCCTTAGTATTGGTTTCAGAATGAGAAAAAAAAAAGCTTCTTTTCAGAAAGCAATTTGATTGTTGGTAGGAAGATATCTTTTAATCTCAAGGGGATCAACTACTTTGCTTAGTGTGAAGCAAAATTAATGTGATTCTCTTCCCCCACCCGCTGCACCGCTCTATTTAAGGCTGCCTTTCATCTTTCTTTTTCTGCTTCCCATTCCTAGCAAGGCTTTAGAAGGGCTGAGGTACCTGGAAGGGCTCTAAATAACCAAGATGACCCCAAAAATCTCAGGCTTGGGATAAGGGAGGATGAGGAATTCTGAGACTTAGGTCTAAAACCTAGATTTAAGATCACAAAGGCACACCTATCCTATTAAATTGGCTACCTTATTTCATTTATGAAAAGGCTGGAGAACCTGAAGCCTTCCAGATATTGTTCAGTTCCCATTATCCTTTGCCATCCTGGTCAGTAGTGATGTCTGATGGGAATACAGTTCATCAACATTTGGAGAGTCAACATTTCCTTACCCCTAGCTGATGGTGTGAACACAGCAAATGGATAGTATAATACTTGCAATATCTACATCAACGCATTCAAGCAAATGGCAGTCTACACTGTGTGGTGGCAGCTGCTTAAGCACCACAAGGTTGCTGATAGACAGACTGCTTTTGGTGCCTGTGCACTGTCTTGTGTGTGCATCATGAAAAGAGGAGATGTTTCACCTCAGCAGTCCCCTCTTAACACCACTGTTTCCCTAAGATCTTTCTGAAATCCATTCCTTGCTGCTGGCTTTGGCAAGACTGTCCTCAACTCTACACAACAAGGAATATACTTCACAATATCCAGTGCCACATTTACTGGACAGTTGACGGACACCTTGGGAAGAGCCTGACATGGCTAGAGAATAATGATTTCCTGGCCTTGGTGACACAGCCAAAACCACTGGGCTGTTTATACAGAAAAAACTACAAGCTACTCAATTTCCTTCAGGCAAGGATTCAGCTACCAATGACATGAAGCCAAAAGAATGTTACCGGGACGCAAAGTAGACATTCCATGTTTCCTAGGCAGTTTCCTCTGGCTCCTCCAGTGAATGCCAAGACTTTGTCGCATCCTGTTCAAACATGACAACTGTGAATGTTTTCAATTTTTATGTATACTTGGAGGCTGTTCGCTTGCTCTCCTAGAGCCAGAGCTGATAAAGATTTCATCATTACCATCCACAAGCACTTCTGAAAGGAACACACTCCGTTCTGTCTGCAGCCCTGATGGTTATTTAGCACCTTTGCTGAGAGATTTAGTAGCAGCTCAACCAAGCCAGAGGGTGAAGAAGGAAGGATAAGGTGGGGAGTCTCTTGAAGCTGGGCCATGGCCATTAAAGGTGAATGGAAACACACGGAGTATAGTGCTGCTGTTCAAAGCATTCAGAATTTCCAGAGCCCCTCCGTGGCTCTTAAAAGCAAGCTGTCCTTTTATTCCCGAACAACAGCCATAATTCAATTTTATTATGGGTGTTAACAGTGTACTGTCTGCCTATTCAGTTCCTGAAGCCAGTTCAATATGCATGAATCTGAATATCAACATAAAACACTGTGGCAGTAGGTAAGCAAGTTTGGAGAAAACTTGAAAATGTTTTCAATTTCACCCTATGAAGGAGCAGCACGTAAAGCCTAGAATTAAAGGAATAAAATATATGGACAAATGTGCTTCTCCTCAGTAAGAAAATGTGCCATTGACACATTGTGACACCCTGGTTGAGAAAAATGTAAGCTTTTGTGAGATTTTTTTTTTCACATAATGGGACTCTGTATGCAAAATTTGTTTGTGATAATCCTTCTTTTCTGTGTAACCCCTGACTCATTTTCTATACAAAACCAGTATGTTTTGATCAAAAAGACATGCTATGCAAAAACTTATTTTGGGTGAAGCCCTCACTTTTTTTTTGCAAATATTTTGTTACACTTTTCAAATGCCAAATAAAATAAAAAAAATCAAAAACTTGCAGAAACTTTCACAATCTTACCCAGCAGGGAAAAAGTACTTGATATTCTTTCTTATTGGAAGTGAGATTGAATTAAACAAAAATCTGCATCCCTCTTTGGCATAAGGGTCTTGGCAAGAGGCCTGTTTCCTAGGATGAGCTTTTCTTCTGTTGCTGGCACAGCTAGCCAGCAGTCTTGTATCCACATGCATATGCAAAGGTTCTTCTGGATCTTTCACTGTTTTGTGCAGGAGACTTTGGGATACATGGAGGGATATGGAAAACTAGACAGTAAGGCAAGAAAGTCACTGCCTCTTTCAAGGAGAGAAAAGGCCTTGTTGCTTGGCTGCAACAGAAGTCATTTCTGCACTACACTGTCATAGTGCTATTATTCCACTTTCAACAGCTTGTGGAATTCTGAGGTTTGCAGTTTACTGAGACCAAAAGAGCTCTCTGGCTGAGAATTCTAAATGCTTCTCTCTAAACTGCAAGCTCCAGGCTTCCATAGGATGTTGAAAGTGGAAAAATAGCACTATGACAGTGTAGTGCAGAAATGGCCTAAGACAAAAGCAAACTGCCTCAGGCCCTTTTTGCATCTTGCCCGTCTGCACGACGAGGGAGGGTGGCTTGCATGAGAAGCCTCATTTGAAATGCTGCCGCTTCCCCGCTCCTTCATACCGCAGGTCACTTCCTGGTAGTGCGACCGTCGCTCTCGTACCCCGCCCCTTCCTTCCGCAGTGCAGTCTGGGAGCTGTAGGCTGCGCTGGGGGAGGAAGCGCGACCCGCTCGCCTAGGGCGATGCACCGCACGCAGGTAAGTGTGCGAGGCCACCACGAGCATTGCACGAGTGTGCATTATTTTTGGCTTAGAGCCGAAAATAAAAAAATGCACGCTCGCCCCGCTTGAGCCTCATGAGCATCGTGCGAGTGGGAGTGCGTCATACGGAGTGACGCTCCCACTCACGCGCGGCTCAAGAGGCTCTCATGCAACAAAAAGGCATGCGAAAAGGGCCTACGTCTCTCTGAGCTTGTGTGTTCTTCCTCAGTAATATCTTTCGCCATCTTGATCACACTTTGATGTTGTTTGTCCTCATGTTTCCCAGTTTTCATCTGTGAAATATACAGCCACTTCTTTAGAGTTTCCACACCCACCGGGCCAAACCAATAATTCATAGAATTCAGTAATTCATCATCATCAGAGATTGTAAGCCAGCCCTCAGTTTCTCCAGAAAACCCTGAAGTTGGACTGAAAGGCAACAGCCCTCTTCTGCTGTTATCCTCTAGTGGCAGCAATTGAGAGGCATACCAGCTCTGATCCTGGAGGAAATGCCAAATTTGAAAAAGTTTGGGCTGTAATGCCCAGAATCTGCCCCCCAGCCAGCCTGGCCATTGATCTTCCTACCTGGAAGATTCTGGGAGTTGTAGTCCAGAAATAAATTTCACAAGCTCTTGGGAGAAAGTGCTGAGCCAGATGTGCAAATGAGCTGATTCTCATTGCCTGATCAACCTTGTCCACTTCCACTGCAGTGACTGATCTCAGTTTTTGCTCCAGTAGGTGAACTTTTGAAGACTTTGAAGACTGACTACTCACAAGGTTAGGGCCTTGCATAATGCGTTATTTTGTTTTCTTTTTCAGCGTTATTTTTAAAGCTAGCTTTACTTTTACCAATAGTATAATTGCATTTTAACTTTTGATTTAACTTTTCAAAGCCACCTTGAGTCCCAAATTTGGAAAAAAGGCAGGATATAATAATAGCAATACTAATAATGGAGACCTACTTGGTCCCTTCAAAAGCAAAATCTAAAAGACAATACAAATCCCTTCTGGAGGTCTGAAATTATCTTCATTCTCCAGCTCCCCACTCTCTCCCCTTCCTCTTAAAAAAAAACAAACTCTGAAGAACATAATTAAGAGTTATTATAGCTATGAGTGATTTATGAGTGAGTTGATCTTTGGAGTGATTCATGAACAATAATTATATTTCATCAGGGTGATTCACGAGTAACATCAATGAAGTCCACACAGCTGCTTCATGGCAAAGGAGCGTGGGGGGGACACAAAAGGATATTAGAGAGAAAAGTGGTTAGGCACAGAATTCATGTTCTGTCAAATTCCAAGTGGTACAAATGTTTAATCTTGATTTGTGTTTTGTTAATAACTTATGTTAATGCGTTTGGAAAAGGTGCTCCACGATAATGCTGATTTCATTCTGTCAGTAAGAGGCTTCAAGCCTTTCTATTCATTTGGTAAATTCATGGGTGAAATCGAATTTGTAACTGAACTGATTCTCCAGCTTTGAGAGGAGGTGTACAAATGTGTGCAAGGGAGTATTTCAAAATGTATAGATCAGATGCCCCCAACCCAGTGCCCTTCAGCTGGTTTGGACTTTTGTTACTAATTGCCATCAAATCAACTTTGACTTATGGCTACCCTAAGGATAAACAAGCTCCAAGTCATCCTATCATCAACAGCCCTGCTCAGGTCTTGCAAGCTCAGGACTATGGCTTCCTTGATTGAGTCTACTCATCTGTGATATAATCTGCTTTTCCTACTGCCCTCTAACTTACCAAGCCTTATTATCTTTTCTAATGAGTCATGTCTTGTCATGATTTGATCAAAGTAAAACAGTCTTAGGGCCTTTCTGCACAACACTGTTCTAGTGCTATTATTCTACTTTCCACTTGTGGAATTCTGGGATTTGTAGTTTACTGAGGCCAAGAGTTCTCTGACTGAGAATTCTAAATGCCCCTCCCTAAACTGCAAGCCTCAGGATTCCATAGAACGTTGAAAGTGGAATAATAGCGCCAGAACAGTGTTGTGCAGAAAGGCCCTTGGTTTAGTCATCTTGGCTTCTAGGGATAACTTTGGCTTGTTTTCCTCTTGGATCCTTTTGTCTGTCTTTTGACAGTTCATGGTATCCACAGACCTCTCCTCCAGCACCACATTTCAAATGAGTTGATTTTCTTCCTATCAGCTTACTTCAGTGTCCATCTTTCAGAACCATACATAGAAATCGGAAACACGATGACATGGGCAATCCTGACTTCAGTATTCAGTGATATATCTTTACACTTAATCTTGGCTAGGTCCTTCAGCGGCCTTTTCTGCACGGGGTTTTTAAAACAGTGCAGAGCATCCTCCAGAGAGGACGTCTACACCTGGGAGCAGACTGGGTCTGGACTACTTTGTGTAGTTCTGGATCTCAGCCTGCTCCAGAATGACCCAAAGTGGCCGTTCAGTGTGCTTTTGAAAGACTGCTTAAAATAGATCTTTCAAAAGCACGAAGTGCACCACTCCATGGCAGTGCTCCTGTGCAGATTTTCAGGCTTGCACCAGTGCGAGCCTACAGATCTGCCGGGGGTGGGCTTTAGGCTGGCAAACTTCATGGATTGGTGGAGAGCCTCCACCAACCGGAAGCCACCATTTTCATCCCCGGAGCAGTGCGGAGCATGGCCATGCACTGCTCCGGACCAGCCTGGACCCGCGCATGGAGCACACAGGTCCGGTGAGTACCGGCACAGGGCAATTCCCTCGCCCTGTGCGGAAAAGGCTATAATTGCCATTCCAACTCCCAACCTTCTTCTGATTTCTTGACTGCAGTTTCCATTCTGATTAATAACTCAGCCGAAGTATGGGAAATCTTGAGCTATTTCAACGTCTTCATCATCTACTTTAAAGTTATGTAAATTATCTGTAGTCATTACTTTCATTTTCTTAATGTTCAGCTGTAACCTTGCCTTTGCACTTTCTTCCCTGATGTTTTCACTAGCAATTCCAAGATTTTGCTCTTTTCTGCTATTGGTGTCATCTACATATCTTAAATTGTTGATGTTCCTTCCTCTAATTTTCATGCTTCCTTCTTCTGAGTCTAATCCAGCTTTATGTATGATATGTTCAGTTTTTAATATAGTTTTTATTATAGTTCACCATATAAAACATACATTTCTCACTGTACATTTACTGAATTGTTACAGTTATCCTCCACCCCTCTCTGGATTACATAAACTGTTATATCATTGACATACTATCATTATGCATCACAACAAATTTATCACAATACCAAGATAGTTCCTGCATTTCAACCCAACTTTACATGTTCCATGATATTTCTCAGATTGATATGTTCAGTTTTTAAGTTAAGCAGATAGAGTGATAAAATACAGACCTGCCTGACCCCCTTGCCAATTGGAAACCATTCTGTTTCTCCACATTCTGTCCTGACTATGGCCTCTTATCCTTGCTGCAGGCTATTCATCAGGGCCATCAAATGTTGCAGCATGCTCATTTCTTTAAAAGCAATCTGTAGGTTTTCATGATCTACACAATCAAAGGCTTTGCTTACAATCTGTAAAACACAGGCTGGTTTTCCATTGATGTTCTTTGATCCACTCCATTATTCAATGTATGCCTGCATGAGTTACCACTCCCATAATATATAACAAACATGGCCAATTATTATATTGGCTGTTAATGATGGGTATTTTAGTCCAATGATGGGTGTTTTAGTTCTATAATTATACACAAGCAGTAAGATACTTTTCTTTAGAATGTCCTCCTCTCTTTTTAAACTATGTATAGATAACTATTATCAAGGGCAGTACCTTTCCTCTTCACACTATTACAGAACTTGGCTTCATCTACTTATGAAAAAATTTCATTGTACTCTGTCCTTGAAAAACTGCTGTCTTCCACAGTTTCAGATGTCTGTCTTTTGGTTGTTTCTTTTATTTTCAGAAGAGTAAATGGGTATCTGAACAACCAAGTAAGATATAAAACACCAATTCTGTAAAATGTAAGAACTAAGAGGCACCATAATCTATGGCCCTTTCCACACGGGGGACGGGGAAACGGGGCAGCGCACGCAGGGACGGATCTTACCTGAAAACGGGTTGCTCCGTCCCTGCGGGGAGTGCGTGTTTGCCGCTCCACACGCTGGTGAATTTCGGCGGCGTTCGGCGGCACCCAAAATGGCGGCCAGCGACTTCTGGCGGCGCTCTGCCAATCAGGGCAGCGCGCCAGCTGGAAGCCCGCCCCCGGGCAGCTCTGCAGGGACACGCTAGCGCATCCCTGCAGTTTCAAACGGGGCGTTGCAACGGGTTAGCGCGCTCACGTTTTTTAGAAGCCACATAAAATGTGGTTTTTAAAAAATGTGCCGCGCCACCCCTTGCGGCCATGCTAGGGCAGTTTGAGGTGTGGAACCTTCACTTTTCAAACCGCTCTAGCGTGCCCCACGGTGTGGATGACCTCCGGATGAGGTCGCCCTAAGCCTTTTTTTTTACCCCATGTGGAAAGGGCACTAGATTGACTATTTAGTTACATCTGCATAGCTAACATCTCTTGGCCTGACCCCCACCAGCCCACCTTAAGAGACAGCTGCCAGATTGGGCAAAGGAGCCAGTTCAGCTTCCAGTCAGAGAGCAGGGAAGCCAACCTTTCTAGCTCCCTCTTGCTAGGGAGCAATCCTAGAACAAGGACTTCTTGACAGGGGTCCTATTTCTGACTGTCACAGCCCAGCTCACGGAGGAGAGGGAAACTAAAGCTGTTTGGAAGCTGAATGGACTTCCTTCACCAAATCCAGTAGCTGGCTTTTAAGGTTGACTGTGGTGGCATTTATGTAAGTTTCCAGTAAGATTGCATAACCTTACCAAATACAAATCACTTGCAGATCCATAACTCTAGATTAGGAATCCATAACTGGAATACTGAATACTAGCTTTGATTTTTAATAATGTAGCACATTAAAGTAAATACTGAATACCAATAGGCTATGCTTATTGCTGGATAAAACATTCAACAATAATTATGTGAAAAATCCTTAAAATGCTTCTTCAAACATGTTATGATTATACAGGTTTGGTATGGTCAAGTTGAAAAGACTGAAAAGGACATAGAATGAAAGGTGGCTATGAGCTTTGCAGTTACTCATTACAAATGACAGGTTACTTGTAATTAATTTCTTTTCCCAATACAATAGTAGAACAAGGTTAAATTACAATAGTAACAATAGTAATAGTAACAATAGTAACAATAGTAATATAAGGGATAACTTTGTTCTTTTGCTATGTAAACTGTAACTTTTTGGTTGCTTTGATAGTTAAAGGGGTGGAAGAAGAAGTGGAATATTATATGGTGCAAAAGCTGGCTCACTCTGCTGCCTTATGTTCTGTTATGGATGTTGAGGGAACATTGAAGTGGGTAGGAGGAGACAGACCTTTTTTGCACAGCATTTCCAATGCAAAAGGGCCCCTTGAAGTCCACACTATGCCATTTTGGGACTAATTCAGGGGGTTTCAGGGACAGAAAGGATCAGGAGCCATTGGAGAAAGGCAGGTTTGAGTCCATTTGGGGGAAAAAACGGGATACATATGCACGACGCTCAAGGAACTGATGTGGACCACACACACATTTTTTCATTTTTGGCTCAAAGCCAAAAATACTGCGTGGTCGTGCATCGCTCTGGGGCCCCACGCGCACTTACTTTGTGTGCGGAGCCTCGGGAGCCGGGCCAGTTGCGCTTCCTGTCTCAGTGCAGCCTGGGAGTTCCCGGGCTGCACTGCAAAAGGAAGAGGTGGGGCTCTCGTGCAATCAGGAAGCTCGTGCAGAGCTGAAGATGCAGGGAAGCGAGAGCCGCTCTCCGGAGGCTGCTCGCGAGAGCCGCTCTCCGGAGGCTGCTCGCGCGAGCCTCGCACCCCAGCACTGTGAAAAGGTAAGGTGCGAAAAGGGTGTGTTTTTGTACCACAGGGCAACAGGTTGTAGTGTTCAGTTGTTTTTTATAAAGACAGTAGGTAAAACATTTTTAGTTCCTTTTGGTAAATGAAGAGTATCTGTACTAGTAAGTAACTGTTTTGAGAGATCTTATAACAGTAACTAATGATTTTTACAAGTAACTTTGCAAGTCTGGTAGTTTTATAGCACATGATCCAGCAAATAGGATGTTAAAATTGGAAGCTTTACAGAGGAGAAGGGAGCTGGGAGCAGGAGGCCTCCCTAACTTGCAACTTCTTCTCAAATAGTTATACCATGCTGCTACAACTGCTGCTTTCTCATAAGGCATATGATTTTGGGATACCACGCTTTATCTTGGTTTTTCGATTTTCTGATAAATTATCACCAGTAAGGTAGTTAATGGTGCTGACATCTGCATTGTCATTTCCATGGCTCAGGTTTAACAATTCATTGAAATGAATGGACTAGATCAATATTCTCTTTCGTATACTTCTAAACTGTCCGCATACTCATTAAGGCAACTTTACAGTCACTTCAGAATGTTCACCTTTACAAGGTTATCTTTCTGAAGGCAACCTAGGAAATTCTGTAGGAATTATGGGAAGGGAGTCGCTCTATTGTTCGTATAGCAAAAGGTCTGGTTGAGAATACTAAATGGAATGTCTCATATTTTGTCCAAGTGCATTTGTAAGATTCAGTCACAAGAGAAGTTTTCCTGTTGGCTTAAGAACCAAAATGGCACAGGTCACAACTGCTTCTTATTCCACAGATACTTTATACATGCATAAGTAAAATCTGTACCCCAACACAGCAAGGGCAGTTCTGTGCGGAAGCAAATTTCTTACGTGGATTGCTACTCTGAACAGGTGATGGCCTAAGGAGCCTCACATCCATTCAGAGTCAGCATATGTTGCTGGGCCATTTCATTCTATAGCATTATAGCACTATGATTCCACTTTAACAGTCATGGGCCATTTGTGCACTAGCCTGTTAGCCTTTGGGCCCCTCTGTAAACTGCAAACCCCAGGATTCCATAGGATGTTGAAAATGGAATAATAGCACTGTAACAGGCTAGTGCACAAATGGCCATGGTTGCATCCTGTTGAATCCTAGATTGTGTGATTGGTAATGTTCTTGAACTCTCTGGCTGAGAATTTTAAACTCCCCATCCCTAAACTACAAATCCTAGAATACCATAGGATGGAGCCAAGACAGTTGATATAATTGTGAAATGTGAAAGAGCCCTTGGTTAGAGAGGGCTGGGAAAGATGATGATGATGATGATCATCATCATCATTTCTATCTCGTTTTTTCCCCCAAGTGGACTCAAACCTGCCTTTCTCCAATGACTCCTGACCCTTTCTGTCCCTGAAACCCCCTGAATTAGTCCCAAAATGGCATAGAAAACTGTGGGGGATGTGATTTGTCCTCTAAATGTAATTTAAACCTATTATTGTTTGAAAAGCCTTTCTCTTTTTAGAACCTGGAAGTGAATGGTTGGTGTTCAGATTAGGGCTAAAGTTGTCCCCTAAAAATTGTCCACCCTGAGTATTGGATTAGTATTTGGGAAATGTAGATTCATATCCCTTGCTTGGCCATGAAGTTCTCTGGGTGAGTTGAGTCTTGCTGTCTTCCTTCTTTAACCTTGTCTCACTGATCCAGGGAGAGAAAGGGCAGCTTTGAGCATGGTGCTGATGACTGAAGACCAAAAGGTGCCTCAGATCTCGTGGGCGAAAAGAAGCAGCCACCTCAGCAAACTGGGTAGCAATGCCCTCTGCAGATATTCAGTGCCTATCTGCAGACTTAGTTGGACACAAAGTGTCAGCCACCTGTAGGAACTTTGAGAGGTCCTTGCTTATGACATCATTATTCTTCATTCAGCTATAGGAGAATAGCTGGGCTTCTGTTCACTGTCCCATCTTCCCACTCTCCACTGATCAAGAAATTGCCAGGTTCAAGAGGCTGCTGCTGAGAAAAGGAATTTTTTTTGGAGGGGGTGAATTTCCATTGTTGCCTGGTAAGTACTGAATTCTGATCTTCGCAATGACCAAAAAAGTCAAAAAAGTTGTGATGGTGTAAGTCCAACTAATGCCATCATAAGTCACCAGTGGAATGTCAGACCTAATCTAATGTGGATTATGTCCATTGGTTTGGAATTATCAAAAACTGAATTCTTGAAGAATCTCCAGTGATCATAGCAAGATGACAAAGCGAGCAAATGGATCTTTACCACCTCACTACACACTACAGAATGCATGCCAAGGGCTGGAGACAAACTGTATGGAGCTGTGGCAAAGTCTAATTCATCCTTTCTCCATAATGTGAGTGTATTTTCTATGTTCTTTTCTTGTCATTGGGCTTTTTATGCCATAGATCCAAAAGACCATTGATTCTGGAAATAAGCAATTCCCATCTTAAAGCAAATAGAAGGTAAGATGGAAAGGGTGTATGTGGATCCTTAGAAGCATCCTCCACTATGAAAGAAAAGATTTAAGTTGTATCTGCACTATGCAGTTATATGAGTTTCATAACACTTTAGGTGTCATGGTTCCATCTTATGAAATTCCAAGATTTGTAATTTGGTGAGGTACTTAAAATTTTCTCCTAGACAGCATAAGCCCTGTCCCCTGAATTACAGCCCCCAAGGTATCTCAACTGCCTATTGATACCATAGAATTAATGGGGCTTTCCTCACTACACTGTTATAGTGCTGATATTCCACTGTCAACATCCTGTGGAATCCTGGTCCATTTCCGCACTACACTATTATAGTGCTACTATTCCACTTTCAACATCCTATGGAATCCTGCAGTTTAGGGAGAGGCATTTAGAATTCTCAGCCAGAGAGCTCTTTGGCCTCAGTATACTGCAAACCCCAGAGTGCCACAGTATGTTGAAAGTGGAAGAATAGCACTATAACAGTGTACTGTGGAAAGGCCTTAAAAGAAAATAGTTGGATGCTTGTCTGCTGCTCCCTTTCATCTCCACTGTCTAGGATATGGCTGGGTTTGGGTGGTGCCACTGAGAAAAATTGGGTTTGGGGGAAACTATTGTAGCAAAATCCCATAGCTATACCTCCTAATGCAGAGTCTTAGCCTAGATTGGCTACATCCTGCATTAAATCTGATTGCTTCAGACCAATCCAGATCAATTCTGAACTGAGTCCTGTCCTGGGCCTACTGGCATTCAACATCTTTAGAACTGATTTGGATGCAAGGATATTTTTATTAGGCCAAACAAAAATCATAGAATCATAGAAATGTAGAGTTGGAAGAGACCACACGAGCCATCCAGTCCAACCCCCTGCTATGCAGGAACACCCTCAAAGCATTCCTGACAGATGTCCATCTAGCCTTTGCTTAAAAACCTCCAAGGAAGGAGACTCCACGACACTCCAAGGCAGCATATTCCACTGCCGGACAGCCCTGACTGTCAGGAAGTTCTTCCTGAGGTTCAGGTGGAATTTCCTTTCCTGCATCTTGAATCCATTGCACCTTGTCCTGGTCTCTGCAGAAGCAGAAAACACACCCTCTCCTTCCTCTACATGGCATCCCTTCAAATATTTAAACATAGCTAGAAAACTTTCTGCGCCAGCTTTTAAATATGTTTCCTAGTAAAGGTATCACTAAATTACTTTGGTATTTATTTTATGGCTCAGCCTAGTTGCCTTGCATGTGGATGAAAGAGGGAATGCTCATCAAATTTGCAAAGGACACCAGTTTTGAATAGATCCCCTCTCCCCATTAATGTGGAAATGAGATGTACGAGTGATCATATATGAAAAGGATATGGACTGAAAATAGACTCATCCACTCATCTATCCATCCATCCATCCATCTACCCGTACTGCCTATTCTAAGACAGTGGTTCTCAGCCTTTGGCCCTCTAGATGTTTTGAACTTTAGCTCATAGAAGCTGCAGTCAGCATGGCCAGTACAGATGGATTCTGGAAACTGAAGTCCAAAAAATTTGGAAGACCAAAGATTAAGAACCACTGTTTTACTTTACACAAGATCCTTTGCATGATCTTGCAATGCACATATGCTTTGGACATGCAGTGGGATATGAAATATGTGGGTGGAGGCCAGGTACCTTGGGGTATACACACATAAACTCCTGTGCAGATGGGACCTTGTAACGTGAGCAGGTGGTACACAGTCAAGGGACAGGACATAATCTTGAAGCTCACCTTTGTAGAGAACATCTCTTTGAAACAGAAAAGAAAGGAACGCATCTTGTGGCTTCTTGCTTTTGTTTTCTGTGAAATACCCTGTCTGTATTTGATTGGTAAAAATCAATGAAAACATGGAAGCAGAGAGTCAATCATACATTTTGCTAGCGTGTGGGAGGAAAGACACCACTCCAAAGGGAAATGACTGTTCTGGGCAGCTTTTTTGCCTTGTTTCAGATAAAAAGATGAATCTCCTTCACATCTTCTTTTCCTCCCAGTACTATTTACTATGATTTACAACACAATTATACACATTTCTACTCTGAAGAAAGTTGTACCAAATTCAGTGTGTCTCCTCCCAGCTAAGTGGGCCAAGGATTTCAACTTTCATTTACAGATTAGCTACTCTGAACAAACCTATTGTTTTAAGCTCTCATTGGCAGGAGCCTTGGCTGTGTGTTTTCCAGAAAACAAAAGAAAACACAGCCAGCCCACACACCCTCTTGCATGCTATTGGCATGTTATATGGATAATGAACAGCTACAATGTTAAGAGTCATGGGTTCGTGCAGTCTGCCAAAACAGCTCTCTAGCTTTGGCTTTGTAAGTCTTTGAAGAGAATTAGTCCACATGTTCCTTCAAAAGATTGTGAAAAACAAAAAAACAAAAACAAAACAAAACAAAAACAAAAACAAAAACAAAAAAACAAAGAATGGGTGCAGATATCACCACTGATTTCACATGCCCAGGTTCAATTGCCTCCTTAGGTATGATTATGTGAATTCTGGCAGGTTTTACTTTATAATGGTTTGATTTAAGGGAAGACTTTTTTCAATCCACACTTACATTACTCAAAAAGTTGCTTTTGCATTGTACATTTCATCTGTGAACCACTTTCATGATATTTGCTCCTCATACAATAAATAATTCATCTCCCCAGTGATGTACTGGGCTCAGTGCTTAGTTCCAAATCCAGTCAGGGATAAAGAGGTGGCTGGTGACTTCCGTGTTCATAGAATAATGAACCCTTTCTGGGTTTTAATCTGAGCTTTAAAAGATCTTCAAAAGGTGCTGTATCCTCTCTTGTCTTGGAGAAGCTTTTTTAAAGATTTGACTTATATTTGGAACTAAAACCTGGAGCAGATTTGCCACTCCACTTACATCAGAGCCTTTCTTTACGAGGATACCATGGGCATAGCATGATTCTATGTTGGGCAAATTAGAAGCATTTTAGAAATGCATTCATGTGTGCTGGGGGCTTGGACTAGATTGTCTTTCCAATTCTATAATTCTCTAAAGTCCCAGTTTGACAAGGGGAGCATCCTGTGGTTAGATTACTGCTTTTTAAATGACTAAATATGTCCACAAGTCTCTCTCTATTCCAGTGACTTTACAATGCAATAAGGAAAATGGCTGAGATGCTGCATGGGGCATGTCACTACAATGTCATAGCTATGCTCTTCTCCCAATCTTACCCCTTAAATACACCTTAAAAGTCAGGTAGTGGTGCTGGTGAGTGAGGTGTGGAAGGATTATTCATCCAGCTCTATCTTACCAGTGACACCCAGTGTGATGAGGAGAAGCAGGAACACTTGTGGTGTCCTGTGTAACTGTTTGTTGCACACACCTTGCTGTCAGAAAGGAGCTGGATGCATCTTCCTTCAACACCCCACTTGCCAATACTGAAGAACTTTTTCTATCTGTATGGCTGCCTGACTTTTACTGTGGTTTTAGGGGCAGTTTAGTTGTATAAATGTGAATACAAAACAGTTTTGAGGTTATACGTATAGCATATTCCACTGTAAATGTTAAACATGAAGCCATTCATTTTGCCTTAAAATGTATATGTTGTGTATCAGTCATTTTGAACTATTTGCATATTGTCATCTTAAAGCTAGGCTTGTGTACATGCTATTCTAAGGAAATCTCAGTGTGTGATTTTTTATAGAATTTTAAAACTCTGGCAGGCAAGGCTACAAGTAGATATTAAGAAACAGATTCCTCCAGTCCATGTCCCCTTTCCTTTCTTCCTAAATTGCAAAACCTGCTAATTATCTTCTGTATCTGAGTTCAGAAACAGGGTCTTTCCTCGATTTTTTGATTTAATGGTGTATAGTAAAGAGTAGTGCTTCAAAAGTTCCAAAGGACAAACAGAAATAATAAATGACTGCACTGCCAAGAAAAATTGTGGGAACAACTGTACCTTGAAATAGTAGTTTCAGAACTGTAAAGATGATAAATACGATCTGGCTGATACAACCGATGAGTATCTTGGAACAATATAGGGTGTCCTGATCTTATCAGTTTTAGATTCCCAATTGTGTGGAAGATGACTAGACAAGCAATAATATTCTAATAGGATGGTTTTACACTGGACATCAAAAAAATGTTCTTTGGAAGGAGGGGTGGAATGAAGTAAATTGAAAATGCAGAGCCTATCCATTTAGATTGCCATTGTTTAAATGTCTCCTAAGCTCTCAAATGTTGATCCAGCAAAGATTTTAGATTAAAAGCAATCTTCCACATCAATATACCAAGATGGATCAGGAATCCCATGAGTAAGTGGCTTCCAGAACTTGTTGTATGCTTCATCTTCTGATTTAGTTGCCACTATATGCAGCCCCTGGCATATGTTCAGTGATCATTGACTCTTGAAGTCATAATAATCAAGCATCAAAGACCCCAGCGTGTTGTACACAAGGTTTTCTTCAAAGTCTACTTGAACTCTTCAGCTAATGTAAATTCTTGCCACTCACCCCCTGTTGTCTCATTCTTTGGTGGTTTTTAAGCAGAACCTGCATGGCCATCTGTTGGGAATGCTTTGACGAGTGTTCTTCCATAGAAAGGTGTTAGACAATGACCCCTGTGGTCTGTTCCAATTCTATGATTCTATGAGAAAGAATGCCTCAATTTAGGCACTTGGGAGAGGGTTAGCTGAACATGTAAAGATATGGAGCAGGCTGGTCCCAAGTTCCCTGTGGTTGCTGTCTCCACATGGACAGAAACAGGCAAAGATAGGGCAGAAGAATATATTGGATACAGCCCTCTCTGATATTCCTCCAGATGATGAACTGGAACTATTGCATTTATCTGATCTCTATTTGTTTGATGATTTGTGTTCACCTTAGTAATGCAAGATGGTCAAGAGTGCTGTGCTGTGCTTTCTTTTTTCTGGTACACACCTTCCCAGTGTGTTCTGCCTCCATGGCCACTTATACTTTTTGAACTTAGGAAACATAATGGGAGAAGTGACCACATAAAATCTTTCTCAGAGCTTTAACTGAAGTGTGGGAAGCCAGAAAGCTTGCAAGACATGTCTTTCAAGACAATGAAAGAGAAGACACAACACTTCATATGTATTTTTTTGCATGTATTTTTCCTGGCATATGTACTTTGTTAACTGACTGAGGTGTGTTTGTGCATATCTTTCAGTTCAAACCCATTTTTGGACATCCACATCTTAAAATGCAGGTATAGTTTTTTGTGTGCCTTATGTTCTCAAAAATGCACCACAAGCCTTGCCACTGACTATTCTTCTGAGGCACTTTTTGTCCTGCAGTGAGTTGTGGGTTACTTCCATCAAGACTCTTAACTTCAGCAAACGTATCTCACATTAGATGCATATAAAATTGCAGACCTAGTTCCCTGCTTTTTGAACTGCAACAGATTTCTGACAAATGCTGTGAATAATCATTCTTATGTATTATTCAATCAATTTTTTTTTTATTTTTTTTTAGTGCTGTGGGTCACAATCCAGATAGTTCAAGGTGGATTTCTACCTACTCAAGATCAGAACCTTGTTGTTCATCTGATGGCTTCATCTAGCTTTTCAACCATGGTGTGAACACCATTATGACCAAAGTTGACACAGTTAATTAGAACAGAAGAAGCATTTTTGATACAGCACTGTATTTTTACTCGAGCTAGCTGTGGAATAGAACCTAGTGATAATTCATATGTCCAGATGTAGGGGTAACTGTGTTAAGTAAATGGCTCATGCACAGATTTGTATGATTCTCAGCTCTGAGGTTAACCATCTGTTATATTTATGCTGCTCTGCTTATGATAATAGATACCTTATTGATAAAGTGGTAGTGGGATAGCTTGTTTTGCACAGTTGTGTAACGATTCACTTTCCCATAACCAAGGCAGTTATTGGTGACATCACTCCTATGGCTGGAAAACCTTCTGGAAATCATATTCCTATATTGGCTGTGTTGAATGGACTCTGACTATGATTTCCATGTACATCAGCCAAAGAAAAGAATTTGGCAGCAGCTTGAATATTTCATATAGCACAGATAGAGATGGGCATTGAAGAGCAACTAGTGCACAGTGAGAGTGGTTCACTGTTCCATTTTCTTTCTATGATTTTCTCTGCTACTGAACTCTCTGTGGCTGAAACCATGAGCCATTGCAAATATCTCAGTAATCACGTTGCCATGTTATGTGCATTAGCCAACAGCTTATGCTCACATGCAAGACTAATTCTTGCCAATATGCCCCAGTCATCCACATATGGTGGATTGATTTTAATCCAGATTTATGATAATAGGAACACCAGTGTAGACTGACATTTACTTGGGGTAAATTAATACAGGATTAAAGCAGACGGACAGACAGACATGATTAACAGTGGATTTTGAAGCTGAATTCCCTTTCCCAATTTTGAACTGCAAATTCTTAGTTGACAATCAGCTGCTCAGTGTGGGTTGTTGTCGAAGGTATACCATTAGATGTCAGTGCAAATCCTCTCACCAAGAATTATCAATTTAAGGCAACTGCCGTATGTTTCAACAGCATAATGTAAATCATAAACAGAACCTGGAAGAGTTATTTTTTGGAACTGCAGCTCTCAGAATCCTCCAACCAGCATGTTTGGTTGTCATGCTGGTAGAAGAATTCTGGGCGCTGCAGTCTGCAGCAGTAAATTTTCCAGTCTTTTTTACTATATGCACTATCAGTACATTTTATGAAATATACAAAAATCTACTGTGACCCTTTTCTTTTGTGATTCCTCCCTTTGCCAATCATGCAACTACCTGATTTCCCCTTGGGGCCAAGGGGAGGTTAATGAGGATTTAAGTCAGAAGTGTGATGACTGGCTGGGATGAGCTTCTGGGGATGAAAGCCAATCTTTGAATAATTTCCAATACTTACAGTAAAGAGGTGATTATTCTGGCTTCATCCAGAATGTTGAATGTGCAGATGGAGACTGATTGTACATGATGGTTGATATAAATAGGTCTGGAAACCAGATCCAATTCTGATGCAGACTACCATTTGGGCATTTATTGTATGAGGATGTTGTCATTTCCTCCTCTGTAATACAAGATTGCATCTCTCTCTCTCTCTCTCTCCTTCCCTCTCCATGTGTGTGTTTGGCTGTAACTATTGCTGACAAGGCTTATGTGATGGAATTCTTCCCATCAATGTATTGAAATGCAGAGTTATGCTAAAGGAAGGCAGGAGTCATTTGGGGATAATGCGTGAACTAATATCCTTGCTGAATTGTAAATCATATACAAATAGCTCTGGGCCAGAGTGAAAAAAAAAGATTAGCAGTGATTTTAAGTATTTGGGAAACTCTATTTCATTTTTTATTAATTGTACCTTTGTTTAGCAAATGTGCGCTGCAGTAATTGGCTGTTTATCTTGTTTGTCTTCTCTGTATACATTGTTAGCAGATAGTCTGGTTAAGCAGACTGATTAGGAGAGACTTAATTGTGTTTCAACTCTTGTTGGTCTTGCTCCAGGTAACAGTGAGGCAAACTAAGGGAGAGATAAGATGTTTGCTTCAAATTAGGGCACGATCTGACTGCAAACCTTTTACATCCTGAAAGCACCCCCCTTTCCTTCCTCAGCCATTGTCTGGCTGTGGAGATGCACATAATGTGGCATCATAATGCTGCAGGTGCTCATGAGGGTGGTGTCACTGTGCAAGGAGGTACTGGATACCCTTTATTCACAATAATTAAGAAAAAATATACTTTTGCTTAACAGGAGGTTAAACAAGCATTTGTCCCCAACAAATTCAAGCTAGTATATTTAGGAAGCCATTTTGTAGAAACTGAAAGACTGAAGCTGGTTTTATGGAGCATCCCAATGTATCTTGCATCAGTTAAACTGTACTTAAGAGATGTATCAAATAATTTCTAGTCTTGATTTTAGATGAATGCTGGCAGTTTGGAATCTATTTTTTCCTGAAAGATACTGAATTGGCAGGGATATTCACCCTTTTCCTTATATATATGCTGTAATTGGTTATCCAAAGCTGCTGCAATTTCCTTGAGGCAGCTGAACCAGAGTAAACAGGATGATATCACAAATGCACATAGTCACTCACGCCAGGATGTGTCATGATATTATTGTGGTAAGTACAAGCACTCTACATGAATAAGTGAAAAAAGGAGTGGGTTGAAAAGAATAGCTAATATTCTGCACCAGCTACTGTATTAAGTATACTTCTAACCTCTCCTGCCCCCTGTGACATGATGAATATATGATTCATCCACGCTCTGTTCATTGGAAGAATGGACCCCCTTCTCCCCATGCAGCTGAAGCCTGGTACAGTAGGTTGCAGGGGAAGTTACAATGCTGTCACAATCATGATTAAGCGGCAATCATTAATATGGAATGGTTGCCCAGATTTATTCATCTGTAGCTATTCTGTATGCATGACTGCTGTTTTGTTACAATTGTGACACTATTATCATGATTGTTTCTATGCAGATGTATTATTTCCAGTGCAAAACATTCTGTTTCCTTCACAGAAAAATACTATAACTGAGGATTTATTTTGCACAAAATTCATTTGTCTTTGATTTGCATTGAAAGCAATATTTTCTGCACACTGAACAATGTTTTCTGTTCAGGGAATAATACAGAAATATTTTTGCAAAGAAAATGCTCTCTACAGTACACACACACAAAAATTTGTTTCCTGTGCAAAATAACCACGGTCACATTTTGCATGGAATAAGTCCCAAATTGTGACTAGTCTACAGAAACCCTGTGGTTTTCTTGCAGAAGGAGGAAAATTGCTAAAATTACTCATTGTTTCCTTTGAGGATAAACTTAGTGAAGAATTACATCCCCAATCTAATGTCACTTTGCAAGTGATTTTGAGTCCAAACTTCACAGGAACTGTTCACGGTGCTAAATCCCAGCTCAAAAATAAGTTCAGCACCTTAGTTACTATAAAAGTTGGACTAAAACCTGATGTGGGCTCACCACTCGTTGATATTTAAGCCGCTATCTTTCACTGAGGGAAAAATAAGCAAAGAAAAGTAGCTGGGAAATGTTTATGAAAAAAACTTTTAAGTAGTTTCAGCTCAGCTATGCTTATGACAGCTGTTTCACACAGACATGCCATCAGATCACTATAATAATTACTACAAGGGAAACTGGGGACTTATCTTTACATGTAGTGTGAAGATGGACTACAGAAGAGATTGGTAAATTATCTATTGGCCATGTTAATTGGCCTGAACTTCTATATGGAAATAAATTTGACAGAACATTTTGGCGCTAGGAACAGACAAGCAGCAATGACATTTCAAACTGCTTGTCACATAGGCTACTCCTTAGGCTCACCTCCTGGTTCTTCAAATATTTCAAGTCAGGTATGCAAATCTTGCATGTCACATTCATGTCTGGCTTTGCATTGTGGTCTCTGTGACCTACTACCCTCCCTTCTTTTTAACGGTACATGTAGGAGAAAGTACGATCCAAAACAGCTCTCAGAGTCTAATCACACACAACATTAAGGGAATTTCTTGTGATGTCATTGTCAGAATCAGGAAACGTTCCTTTAAATATAGTGGCATGTGAAAGCCATCCATAACTGATACGTGGTGGGATTATGTTTTAAGTGCCAGGGCATCATCCTACCACTTAGTTATGGATGGCTTCAATATCTCATTACATTGGTTCTCAAAAGTAACATTCCAAATCCTATGTCTGAGGAACTATGTTCTCCACTATGAGCTTGCCTGTGTTTTGAGATCCTCTTCAGAGAGTCATCTCTCTGCCCCACCACCTTCACAGGTATACTTAGAGAGGACATGGGAGAGAACCTTCGCAGTGGCTGCTCTCAAGCTCTGAACTCCCTTCCAACTCCCTTGCTATTTTTCTGGACATAAGTTAAGACTCCCCCCCCCCCAAATTGGCAATTCTTTAAAGACTTGGCTGCTCAGGGGGACTGTGCTTTATAGAACTGGGCTGTACTGTAGATGTGTATTTTGTTTATTTTTCAATGGTTATATTTGTAAATTAGTTTTAATTTTATGGACAGTTAAATGGCATTTTAAATGTTTGTATGTCATATATTTACATATACATACATGTGCACACATACACATATGAAATACATGAGTTTAAAATACTGTTAAACTATCCATAATATTAAAGCTAGTTTATAAATATAACTAATAAAAACAACAAATAAACAAAATAACAATTATTCGTATCCCAACATTTTCCTAGTCTAACATTCAGCAGTTTAAAAGTCATAGCCTATATATATTCCAGCCCAATATGGAAAGATAAAAAGATAGATAGATAGATAGATAGATAGATAGATAGATAGATAAATATAAGCTATGTCTCTTTTAAACTGTTATTAAAGCTGCTTTGAATATCAGGCTGGAAAAAAGATGGGATATAGATAAATATTATGGCTGGAATCCTGTACGGGATTTATTTATGCGTAAGCACCATAGTTCCAGAGCTACACAGTGAATCTTTGCCTGATTCCCCCACCCCCATTTAGTGGGAAGCAGTCATTGTGATCAACAGGGTTTTGTTCCCCATCACTTGGGAAGGAGCTGGCTGCCACTTCCATCCTCTCTCACAAAAGGCAAAAACAGGACGTCTGTCACAATTCTCCCATGTGTCAGAGACCATTTGCACAAGGGATGGGTGGGACAGACAGCCAGGTGCTCTCTGATTGGCAGAGGAAGAGAGCCCATCAATCACAGTGGCAGCTTCCATGGAAATAGGGACTGGGGGACTTTCAAGGGCCCTCCATAGCCCCTAAAGTAGGGGCTACATAGAGATCATGAATATATACGAGTCATGAGTGTGTAACTCTAGGTTACACATTCATAACTGTCATAGAAGATTCCAGCCGTTATGATAGATAGAGCAATAATGGCTGGTAGGATGGATGGACAGGTTTTAATTTATTTAATAATAAGTGTGTGTGCGTGTGTGTTTTGAATCAGGACTGGAGAACACAAAAGCGGGATTTTCTCTCCTTCCCTCCTTGTGTTCCTGACAAAAATTATGTCCCTGTGCTGTCTTTAGCAAAACAGTGGAAATGCTCCCATTTGAACCAATGGGAGGTTTCTTTTTCTCCTTTCACTATTGCAAAGCAGGGGAGTTTTTTGTTAGGATTGTCACAGAGGAGGGAATGATTAAACTTTCCTCCCTTTGTGCTGTAGTCTTACTATTAATTTTTTAAATAGATCACACAATATTGTAGGTAATAAATTTAATGTCACATAAAATTGGGCCCACATCCTCAAGGCTCAATTCTGTATACTGCTGCACTATCAACAATACTTAGATCTTGCCAGATTATCTTTACCAGAGGAGTGTGAAGATTACCAGAGGAGTATGAAGAGACACAGAATGAATTAAAACCAAAGTACACCCATTGACATTTTCCTAACTGTAAAAAAATAAAAGTGGTGGGAGGGGACAGCCAAGGCCATTGCGGAATTAAACACTGGTAACTAAATGTGAGTTTCCTGTTCAAAACTAGTTTCATGGGTGTCAGCTAATTAATAATGTTTTGTTGATTAAGCATCTGCCTTTTAATTGTTGATATTTAAATATAGTTGTATAACCTCAGTACTGTCCTTTGTGATATTGTGGAAAATTTATGATAACCTTTATTAAATTGAAAGTTACTATTCACTGTCAGAAGCAAAGGCTATTCTTCCCTATTATACATAAATGTCACAACAAAATTCCAAATGCAAATAAATCTAGCAAGAGCATTGTTACCACACCTTACACCCTCCCATCCTATGGGATGGCAAAATTGGCAAGAAATATTTTCATATAAATCTGTACACTTATGACTACAAAAGCATATTGTAGCAGGACACTGACTGTAAGTGTGTGCTAGGTCAGGGTGACTTCAGCATGGCCAGGTCATAAATTCAAGAGGATTAGATAGAACCCCTGATATTAATGGTTTGAGATAATCCTGTCAGTGACCCAATCTCCAAATACAATAGTAGACGAAAGTGCCCAGGTACAGCAAGCAAACATCCTTGCTGTGTGCATTTCCTATGGAGACGTTCTCCATTCACCTTACCTGACCAAGACTTTAAGAGGCTGTCAAGACTCCCATCAATGTTCTGTCATCTAAAGGAAGACAATCAGTCTGTTGTGGACCCCTTTTGTTTACTCTTCCAAAGAACAATTAACACTCATCCTTTCAGGATAGGAAAAAGAGTATAAAAATCCCAGCTCCAGTCCAGGTTATTTGCTAGAACTTTGGGTGTCATGCTGCTCCCCAGACTCCCATTCTTCTGTGCTATCCTCAAACTCTTGTTTGAGCCTCTTGAATCCTTTGTTTCAGGACCAGTAAACATTACCCCTTCTACACGAGATCTCTCTATTTAACTTTTCCTGTCTCATTTTCTTTCTTTTTCCTTCAATAGCCTTGTATGGTTCAGGAGATTGCTTGATTTCTTGTGTGTATCTATTAATTTCCAATAAAAGACCACCTTCAACATTTAACTGAAGTCATCTGTATAGCTAGTACTGGTATATGCAGGTGAAAAGATCCTGCTATTACTCTCCAGTCGCAGGTCACCTTTGAGCTAATAATTCCCCAAATTATAAGGAGAGGCTAACAATGCTGGTGGATCTCAAGGTCCCCCACCTGTTAGGGCAACAGCATGGCAACCTGCTTCTAAAAAGTAGTTGATAACAGCTATTGTTACAAGACATCCTCTGAAGGCATTAGTTACTGTTATATTTATGATTTTTGTAACTATTTTACTATGTCTAAAAAAGTAACTAGCATAGTCAACCTTCATGGTGCTTAAAAAATGTCTTACTGCAAGAAGCCACTATTGCTTCTCAGCCTTTTGGCTGAGATTAAGTGTAGTAACTGCAAGAAGCCACTAACTTAGAGGACAGACATAATCTCTTGCCATCCACCTTGCCATTTCCTCAGCCTCCACAAGAAAGCATGAAACAGCAGAACAGAATACACCACAAGTCAGCACTTGACCAACATGACATTCTTCATCACCAGTTTGGCAATTACCCTTATAACTATCAAAGTAACTCAAATGTTATAATTATGTCACAAAAGAAGCAACATTCTCCATTGTTAAGTTATAATTAATCTTAGTTACAACTTTACTTTGCGGGAAAAAGAGTTAATTCCAAGAAACCAGTTAGGTCCAAACTCTCCCCCTAGTCCACAGCCCCACCAAGATCTGATTCTTTTGGAGTTGGTTGTAGGAATGGCTGCCACTCAGTATTTGAAAGAATGTGATAGTTTTAACCTCCTAGGTGTTTCTTACAATAAGAGAGAACCTTTCCCCAAAACTCACAGTGTTATTAAAACCCTGTGTTAGATAAGATTCATTTTAAAACATGTGTCATTATCAGAAATGCATTTCAGTCCTCTACCTATACCCATTCAGGCTGCTTTGATGTGTGGCCTGCTGGACAAAACAAACAATGAGTGACTGGATATGGTGCTATTGATATTCATATTGCAAAATGTGGCTGGTATTATTTACGCTGTGCATCAGATGCTTTGCTAAGATATGTCTGTGCATTGTCTGTGAAGCTGGCAGAAAGAAGATGCCTCTTGTAGCTGTTAATGTGCTTCTCTATCAAAACAGGATGGGAAGAGAATTTCAAAGGGACAGGGGGTCAAAAGCTGTCATTGAAATTCTTTTAGAATGCAGAGAAAAAGCCTGGCTCATTTGTTTTGTGTGGTTTGTTTGCTGTTGCACTGAGTAAAGAGATTTCATTTCTGGCTGTGCTTTGATGATGCATTTATTGATAAAAAAAAATGACTGAGATTCTGCCTCATCAGATGTAGCTACAATGATGGATCTCTGTTGTAGTTACTTCTGGCAGTGACACCTTTCCCTCCCACTCCCCCCCGCCATCTTCAGCCTGTAAACAACAAGTCAAAGAGTTTCTGAGGTGCTGCAGAGCAAGGCGCTGGGAAGTGATGCTTGCAGTGCTCTCCTAGTCATGGAGTGGGTTGAGAACATGAGTTGAGAACAAGTAGCTGGGAGAGACTCCTTGGGGTGCTGCTACAACTGCCCATCTCAATGTGCCCTGAAACTGGAAGAATGATGTAGATGTCACTTCCCAGTGTTATGATCTGGAGCACTTTGAAAGCCCTTTGTTTGGAGTGCTTCCAGGCTTTTAGGGGGTCATATTCAGTCATTAACAACTGTAAACATGAATCCCAAGCAGCTATGAGATTGTACATCCAGTTTATGATCTTGTTATTCTTGAACAAGATGCCAGGCAATGCTTATATACCACACTGTATCACAAAGTCATTGGGTGGCTTGCAATAAAATTATTTTAATTTAAAATTAAAAAAAGTAAACTAATTTAAACATTCCCAAATTGTATGAAACAATTTGAAAAGTGAAAACAGTGTAAAACCTTATAGGAATGTGATTTGGATGACTTCTTTAGGCCCCAAAAGCTTCAGCGAAAAGTTAAAGTTAGCCATAAAGCTAAGATGCTGCTCAAAGGCCTCTAAATGGAGTAAGGTACAGCATTTTAAACCTGGCTGGGCTGGTCACAAGGAAGGTATTCACCAGTATCAAAGGGACGAGATATAGGGACAACATTTGTCTCAAATTTGCCATCCCTAAACTAAACCCACATCCAGTTTCTGAAAGGAAGACTTCATCCTGTTGGCATCATGATTGGGCCAGGGACTACAGAGAGAAAACAGAAAGTTTACAGGAGAGAGAAGTGAGGGTGATCTCCTTTTGTAACCTAAAGAATGCTAATCAGAAGTCAGACCTTGCTACATGACTTTGAGCAGAACTTATTTGCCAGTTTTCTTTTTTTCTGTGCCAGTTGTAACATCAAAGTCTACAAAACTGACACACTCAGTGTTCATTAAGATGACAAATCTGCTGGAATTACTTTCCTTGGTTATTACGGAACATTCTTTCCGTGCGCTTCATAGAAAGGCAAAGGCACCCTGGAATACATTTTCTTGCCTCTTAACAGCTGGAGTTTAGACATCATCATTAAAGTGGACCATTTATTTCCCACACATCCCCTGCCAGCACTTTATTTACACCTAGAGAGGAGAGGAAGAGTGAGGTCCATAGAATCTTATACTTAACAATGTCTTGAAAATACATTTAAAATGTCTCAAATGTGCATTTAGGTCACTATGTGCTTTATGGAGATGTTTTTCATTAGAGTCAGCACGCTGACATGGCATGACTTATACTTCTAGTACTAGATTTGCAAATGAGATTCTGTTGTCCTGTATGTGGTAATTTCAGTCTTGAAACAGACCCTCATGTATGACATCTGTTTGAGTTATGGCTGTGAAAGCTAGTATGAATGACAGTCTGTCTCAGTGCATTAGACACTGGAAGATTATTGGAACAGCAGCGCCAGCGCACAAAATCTCATCAGGAATAATGAGGGAACTCTCACAGATCCAAACTCTGAAACCTCCCTTCCCCCAATTTCTGCTTTTGGCAAATGCATGCACAGAAAAACCTAATCACCAAGTGATTTAAATAAAATGAATCAATTTGGCCTTTTTGATCAGATTGTTTCAATAAACTTAGCCACCTTCCACATTTTAGAAAAAAAGTAATGGAAGATTACTGCAGATGACAAGGTGCAGGCAGGGAGATGTAGGGCAGTCCTGAAATCAAAAGTGTGCCAATCGACTTGTCATGTCATCATTGGCACACAGAGCTGAATAGAATTCACTTCCAAGCATTTCCCTAAAAATTCCACTCAGCAAGTGTTGATGATACACATTCTGGCAATTACAAATCTGAAATCAATATAACAGTCAACAACAGGTAGGGTGGCCAATTATGCATTGTACAGAGGAAGGGAGGGAAGGCGGGAGGGAATACAGAAACAACACATTGCTATGAATCCTTGTATGCATCCAGATTCAACCCAGAACATAACATAAAGTCCATTGTTTATGGCAGGAGTGGGGAATGTTTTTGAGTCCCGGGGCTGAATTCTAGTTTGGGAAGTATCCTTGGAGGTGGTTATTACAATTATGGTACTGTGATTCCACTTTAACTCCCATGGTTGCATTCTGTGGAATCCCGGAGTTTGTAGTTTGGGGAGTCACTTGGTCTGTTTGCAGCTGAAAAAACTCAAGGGAGCTCTGTGGCACATTAAAGAACTGTATTTCAGCACACTGAATCTTCCTTCAAAATGTGGTCCTCCCCAACACCCACCTTGAGGCCAGAGGGAGGGAAAACTAAAGTCCTGTCAATCCTCCTTCTCCTTAGGGCCTGCTATGCAGGGTTTTTTTTCTAGCATTTGCAGCCACAGATGTTCCTGAGGACCTTCCATCATTGTGCCTTCTCTGGTTTACAGCACGCACACATATGATGCACACATCTGTAGCACCACCTCCTCAGAAACCATTTCCACCTACCTCTGTTTGTATCGCATAAGACTAGCCTGGGCCTGGGGGGGCACAGCCTCAGAATAAATCCCTGTGTAAATTTCATAGATTGGAATGTTGGTGAGAAAGTGCACAGAGGCTATGCACACTCATAAAAACCATACTTCTTCAGATTCTGTGGTGGTGGACCTTTGAAATTCACACTCAGAATGATCTGCAATAGATTTTTCCAACAATCCTATTCACAACAAAGGTATAGATGCAGGAAGCTGACCCTGTGTCAGATCAAGATGGCAACTCTATCTTCATGTCTACTATGTCAACTCTAAAGCCATTTCTGCACTAGACTGTTACAGCGCTATTATTCCATTTTCAACATCCTATGGAATCCTGGGGTTTGCAGTTTCAGGAGGGGCCATTTGGTCTCCTCCCAACCATTAGGAACACTTGACCATTAGGAACACCCATGAAGACAGCGGTTGCCTTGCCACCCATTTCCTTCCACGGTGTGTAGCAGGCAGAGTGAGGCAGCATTTCAGGGCTGAAAGCTGTCAGCGGGATGGGCCCAATAGGCGGTGAGGGATATTGCAGAGGCCTGTGGATGGAGCCAGGCTCTGAGTTGCCCAAACCCACTCAGATACTTTCTGCCAGGTGAGGATGAGAAGGAAGGAGGTTGTTGAATCCATTTGGGGGAACATATGGCTCACTTAGCCCATTTCCTCACTAGACTGTTATAGTGCTATTATTCTACTTTCAACATCCTAAGGAATCCTGGGTGCTATAACAGTCTAGTGCAGAAATGGCCTAAGACAGCCAGCATGGCGAAGTGGTTTGAATGTTGGATTACAACCCTGGAGATCAGGGTTCAATTCCCTGCTTAGCCATGGAAACCCACTGGGTGACCTTGCACATGTTACACAACAACAATGTCAACACTATGACAACCCTAAGGCAAACCCCACACAACAACAACAATGTCAACAGTAGAACAGGACCTAATAATGTAAGCTGGAATGCTACTTGGTAGTTATGAAAGTTTTAATCAAGAGCTTCACATTCACAATCCTTATGTATCCCCTCATTTTGTGGAATATATGGTGACCATGAAAGTCTCCCAATCCCCACTTACTGGTTAGCAGCCACTGCAATTGATGCTGGTCTCATCCCCTGTTGATTGGGAAGCAGCTGGCTAATGATTCCAGCCTCCTTCACATGAGAGATCACCACTGTAAGGAGGCTTGTGGCAGGGACCCTCTTCCTGCTTGTCACAATAGAGATTGCTCATGCGAAGGCATAGGGATGTTAGCCACTTCCTGAGTGACAGGGGAACTTCCACTGATCACAGCGGCTGCTAACCAATAAGTGGGGGTTGAGTGGTAGGGCCAGGGTTCACTAAATTGCTAAATAACTACTGTGATTATATAGCAGAATAATGAATAGAGAACTCTGGTCATCAGCCATAACATCAGACATTCAAACATCTGCTTGTCTTCTGATGTGATGTACATGTTATTGTTTGTCAGCAATACTCTTCTGCATTCTACATAGAACAAATGCTCATGAAAATTTATCGTGAAAATTCATGAAAATTTAACTCAACTCAATGCCCTCCAAATATTTTGCTCCTCAGCACCCATGATCCTTCACCTGTGGCCATGTTAGATGTGGTTTATAGGAGGTACAGTACAAAGCATATGGATGCTACCAGGTGGGAGAAGACTACTTAAACAACAAAATCTAAATGGAGAGAAATTTGTCATAAGAAATAGCCATATTCAAAAATAACTCAGTTTCATCAGAGTGGGGTAGACTGTGACCAGGTGATCTATGCATCTACTATCTTCTTATTGTGAATGAAATACCTGAGAGTCTGTATCTTTATCTCATTTTTAATTTTTTAGCAATAGCTGTTACATTTCTATACTGCTTATCAGTATGAAGCACTCCCTAAGTGGTTTACAATGTATTTAGCTAATTGCCCTCAGCAAGCTGGGTACTAATTTTACAGACCTACGGAAGGATGGAAGGCTAAGTCAACCTGGAGCCCTGCAGGATTGAACTCACAGTGTTGTGGCTGGAGTACTGGCATTTAACCACTGCGCCACCAGGGCTCTTCAAAAGAGGACACCTTCAGACAGAGGACTGTTTTTTTAAAAATAGGACACATAGGGCAAGATCCTGCTTCAAGGACCTGTGGAAAGACATCTTGGTTGGGCTACCTACTTGATTACAGAATTGCAAACTTGCACAACAAAATACTCGTAATGTGCAATCATGTAATCACTGTACAATGAGGCTCAATATGGCTATAGCAGGATCTTTTAACCTGTGAATGCCAGGTGAACGGGAGAGAGAACTCCAGCTAAAAGTTAAACAAAGTATTTTATTGGGAGTTAACATGCACACAATAAATCGGACACTCTCAAGAACCATACAAGGCTAACAGGAAATGAGGCAAGAAGGGTTGGATAGAGAGAAAATGGTTGGAAATGGTGATAGTTACCAATCCTGAAGCAAAAAGTTGAAGTGGGGTGGCTTGGACAGTGAGTCTGAGGGTAGCACAGAGGAACAGAGACCTGGGCACCACGCACTATGTCCAAAGTACTATGAGTTACTGGGGTTGGAGCTGGGGTTTTTTATACCCTTTTTCTTACCATGAAGGAGGTGCATAGACAAAGTGGTAATTGCTTTCCCACCAGATGGAGTCCAGGAATGGATTTACTGTCTTAACTTTAGAAGACAAAACATTGATGGGAGACGTCTTTTAATATCTTGGTTGGGTAAGGTAAATATGAAAGGTCTCTGTAGCATATGCTAACAGCAGGGGTACATGACTGCTTCACTTGGGCAGTTTTGCCTTCTATTGTTTCTGCGAGTGCTTGTGCCTTACAGCCTTTTAAAAAGGTCATCCCAGGTCATTTAGCACTGGGCTTTCCCATCTAATCCTCTCTGAACTTATGACTTGCCATGCGTGTATGGTCAGCACTTCTCCAAACATGCTTTCAGCCATAAATATATCTGATTTATGAAAAATAACACACTTCTCAAAGTGGGGGTGATGGGTGTGGTAACACTCACACATACATAAGACACCAACTACATGCTAGCCATAGCCCCACTGCAGTAGGGCTATTTCTAGCATCAGGCAAAGTGAAGTGGCTGTCTCGGGCAGCTGGTTTTGTTTGCTATGAAAAGGAAGGCGCTGGGGGCATGTGAAGGTGGAACTTCTTCCCCAACCTTGTCTCAGAGACCATAGGATTTCTCAGCAGTCCCAAATAACAGGATAAAGCAGATCTCCCCCCAGTCCCTCTCCAATCTGATTTATCCCACAATCACTGGGACACCTTTTTAGGAACTGTAGAATTGCATCCTAAAACAGTCTATTCAAAGGCATGATTATAAGGGGAAAACAAGCCATCCGTGACTTTCCTTTGCATGGATGAACTAAATTTAGGGGGCACAGAAAACACAAGGCTGACTAGGAGAGTTGTGATTGATGAGTTGTTTGTCATAGCTGTCATTTGTATTCCAGGAATTCAGCTTTCCATTTCCTCAGGCCTGTTTTCTCTTCCATCATCTTCTGTTAAGAGATTTTGGCTCCCTCCAGGCCCAGAAAGAAAGAAAGAAAGAAAGAGGAGGGAAGGAAGAACTGGAAAAAGAAAAAAGAAAAGAAAAGGGGAAAGGTAAATACACTAGTATCCCCTCTCCTCTAAAAGTGACACCTCCTCAGTCAGGCAGAGAAAGAGGGAGAAAATCCCATGTGCTGAGACAGATCATAAACTGTTTCTCCAGCCTCCTGAGTTTTTCTCTCCTTGTTTTTTTTTTCCCTGTTGAACATGGTGGCCCAACAGAAGTAGGATTTTTAAAAAAATCTATTTCTATTTTATTCTTGAAAATATTTTCACTTGCTGAGCCTACCAGTAACAATGAGGGTTTTTTAAAAAGAGGAGACAAAGAGATAAGAAGATGCATGGAATAGATGCATGCTTTTAGGCACTGTAATAGCTTGCGTGCCTTTTCTAATTTGTCCCCTTATTTATTTATTTTTTTAAATGAAAAACAAATTAAAAAACCCCCTGATTTTACAAGGAACAAAATATTCAAACCCCAAAATTTTCAAACTAATTAGCATTAAAGCTGAGTAGCTGTCTAAGGGCCAGATGAAAGAAACATGCATTTCAGCCACTGGAAACTTAGCAAAGACACAAGCTACTGACTTTCTCTGGACAGCTGTTTCAATTTCCCAATAAGCTGACTTTGAGTTATGGCAGGCCTATGAATGAGAGACTTTTAGAAACCCGAGTCAACAGGTGGCCTGCTCAGGTCTGACAGACTCAGGGACTATGATGTCATTGGTAGCCTACTTATAAATTCTCTAGGCACACTCCCAGGTTGATCTTTGACCAATCAGATTCAAAGTTGTGTAGATGCATAGGTTATGTAGATTCATAGATTGTATAGAAGAGGGAAATCCAACATGAGTGGCTTGTTACCTGATTGCATGACAAGAAATACCTGCTAAAATTACCTCTTCCACATAGTTATTAAGTTACCAAAGCCCTCTCCAGTTTTCAGTCTCATAATCATAGTACTGATGACACGGAACACTAAAACTACAACTACCCTTACTGAGCAATCTAGAGCCGTTTGACTTACCATGGGCAAAGTATGAGAAAAGAAGAGAAAGACAAAATAATGGTGTGTTTTAGCATGACTTGTGATTTTCTTCCACAGACCTCATATCAAAGCTTGGAAAAATTACTCCAAGAATCCCTTAGCCAGCGTGGCTAGTGACTGAGTGGTATCCAGGAGTTTTAGTATATTTTCTGTTCATAATAGCATTGTGTTCCACACTGTGGTCTTCTTTTCCTTGGTTTTTGAAGCAAATGGATTTGTGCCCTTGGCATGAATACCTAGAAGACTGCACCATATCAATGACTAAATCTCAGAAGAGCGTCAGTAGCCTGAAGAGAACAATATGGGAAGCATTTATGTGAAATAGGAAGGCTGGGAAGTACTGAAGCAGCATTATCCTTCTCAAATTACTATGCTGATGACTGACATGGTCCCTGACTTGTATTATCATTTGCACGTGCAACATTCCTGCATTAATAGCCACACATATGGAATGGAAAACAATTTCATAGCACATAAGACAGCATTATGGCAGCAATTGAGAAGTTAATGTAGTGGTAGGTTTCTAGTTTCCAACATAAATACCTCTTTAAGCATAGATGGATGCAGGAGATATGGTGTGTGTCTGTCAGAAGAAAGCCATCAAAAGGTTGCATTCATCCTGGTGTGCAATTTTGTAGAACAAAAGACCAACATCCTTTAGTCTGTGATATTTTTTTGTTCGATTGCTGGGATCTACTTTGCAGTGTGATCATGTGAATGCTCTTGGCAGCAGTAGCAGCTGCAGATGTCCCTCCTAGCCATTTCACTTTTGCCTTTGAACCCTGGTTCATATTAATTAAAATAGCATTGCAAAATAATGCCAGGTACCTTAAGATCTGAAAATCTGTAAAGCTGAGCTTTTTGTGGTCCTCTGATTTCCACCTTGAAGCTTGTTCCAGCTCATTTCCATATCAGATTGCAAGATTTGTTCTCCCCATCCCATATTTTCATACCTTTTAAAAATGTACACATCAAGGCTACATATTTTTGAAATACACCCTTTTTGCCCATTTACTAAAGTGGCACTGTGCAGTTTTTCCATTTTAAAAACGTGTTTTCTCATGTGAGTTTTCCAAGCACATTTTAATTGTTGTACACATTGTATTGCAAAATCTGAAAGGTCTAGACTTCAAGCCAGAGACTCTGTTTGAGTCCTTGATCAGTTCCAGAAAATGCAGATTGGATAAATTCTACTCAAAAAGAGACTGAAACAAATTTCTCACCCAACTCTAATCTGAAGTTGTTATGTGCCTTCAAGTTGACTCCAACTTATGGTGGCTTTCCCCACATAGGGTTTTCCTTGCAAGATCTATTCAGAGGTTATTTGCCGTTGCCTTCCTCTAATGCTGAGAGAATGGGACTTGCCCAAGGCCACCTAGTGAGATTCTATGGCTGAGCAGGGCTTTGTACTCTGGACTCCCACACTCAAGGCACTACATCTCCTTGGCTCTGAGATAATTTGAAGTAGTTGTGTAAAAAAGGATAGTTTTCAGCAGGTGAAACATTCCAGTGGTGTATAATAAAGGAGTTTCCCCTCCATAATTCTGTGGTGTGGGGGTGGGAGCTGGTGACTCCACCACCATGTGCAGGGACGAGCCCACTTGGGATTTTATCATTGCTTTTCCCGGAGCTATTTCAAGTTTAACAGAAGGCCTACTGGTGCCAAACTAGGATCCAGAACTGGCAGAGCTCTTGTTCAATGCAAACCATCTGCAGAAAGAGCAGTGGTAAAAACAAGAGGAATATTTGCTCTTCCTATGATGATAGATACTTTAACTGCTCCAGAGATCCAGAGATGTCTGTCTGTCTGTCTGTCTGTCTGTCTGTCTGTCTCAACAGAATCAGTTCATCCACTCACTGTCATCTCCCTCCCCCACCCAGTTCCTTCTCCTTTTAAAAAGAAGTTTTTAATTACAGTTAAGTCATGTTATGTGCCATTCATTTCAGTAGAAATTTAGATTCACCTATCTTTAGACTGTGGACTAAATACCCTAAATAGCCATCAGATCCTATCTGAACTTTGATGCTAAACAGGGTCACCCCTGGTTAGCACTTGGATGGGAGACTGCCAGGTGCTGTAGGCTATATTTCAGAGGAAGGAACTTGCAAACCACCTCTATGTTTTCCTTACCTAAGAAAACCCCATGAAATTCATAGGGTCACCATAAGTCAACAGGCAATTTGAAAGCACACACACACACATATACACACATGCTTTTAGACTGCACCTTTATTTCAATACAAATTTAGATACACCTAACTTTCTTGGCATTATGTTGATGTTTTATACATCAGGGTTGAATATCCTGTCAAGTACACATAGGCAATTGTCCTCTGACCACTTCTTTTTTAAAAAAGTTTTCATGTGAGACTTTAGTACGATTTTCATGAAGAGCAGATTCTCTTTCATTGGAGCAGGGCTGGCTAATCATGGCCTTGCAGATAATGTTGGACTGCAACTGCCATTATCTTCAACATTGGCTGTGCTGGTTTGGGCAGTAAGACTTACAATCCAAGAAAATCTGCAGGGCCATAACCACTCACTCATGTACTAGACATAGATCAACAGATGGGGTGACCTTCATTTTTTATATGAGCTGTCTTTCACTAGCTATTTATAAACATTATCAAGCACTGTTGTTCTTTTCTAAAGGCAAGACAAGTTGAGTGTCAGGAAATATACAAATTTTGATGATTATAAGTAATTAAAGCTATTAGGAAATGGCAGGAATTATACTCGCTCTTGCATTAAGTTAGCATATTTGGATTTCACTGTCATTTCCACTCATTCCCTTAAAAATTTCCATCATCAAACAAAGGAAGAATGTTCAGCAATGGAAAGTGCAAATTGGGCTTTGAGTACAAGCAAATGTTCATTCTTGCTAGTGGAAGCGAAAGGACAGCTCCTCTTAACAGATCACTGTCCTCAGGTGGACATAGAAGTACAACTAGTACAAGTAGCTGGGATCCAAAAAAGGATAAACTCTTCCCACCTGACAATTGTTTAAACAATTGTCTGGAAATGCTGTGGATGTAATTTATCTGGTTTTCAGCAAAGCCTTTGATAAGATCCTCCATGATATTTTGATTAGCAAATTGACTAAATACGGAATAGGTGGAAACACCATCAGATGTTGGAAAAACATGTTCAAAGAATTCTCATCAGTGGCTGTGCTTCAAACTGGAAGAAGGTCTCAAGTGGAGGGCTGCAGGATTCTGTCCTTGGGCTGACACTTTTCTTTATTTTTACCAATGATTTAAATAATGGGGTAGAAGGAATCTTTATCAGATATGTGGATGATACAGAACTGGGTGGGGGTAGCTAATATAATGAATGATAGGAACAAAATTCAAAAGGACCTTGATAGACTAGAAAACTGGTCTGAAATTAATAAAATGAAATTCAGGAGACAAATACAAAATTCTACAATTAGGCCACAAAAAACAAATACACAGGTATAGGATGCGGAAATATTTGGCTCAGCAGTACTACATGTGCAAAGGATCTTGGGATTATTGTTGATGATAAGTTGAACTTGAGACAGCACTGTGATACTGCAGCAAAAATGGCAAATGCTGTCTTAGCCGTCATTAACAGAAGTATGGCTTCCTAGTTGAGAAAGGGAACGCTGCCCCTATATTCTGCTCTGGTGAGGCTTCATCTAGAGTACTGTGTTTAATTCTGAGTGCCTCATTTTAGAAGGGCAACAAGGATGATAAAAAGTGTGGAGAAAAAAACACAGGAGGAGAGGCTGAAGGAGCTAGGCAAGTTCAGCCTGGTGAAGAGATGACTAATGGGGTAGCATGATTGCATTCTTTAAATACCTCAAGGGCTGCTACAAAAAAAGGAGGCTGCAGGCTTGTTCTCTGCTGCCCCAGAGGGTAGAAGTAATCTAATAGTTTTAAGTTATAGGAGGACAGATTTTGATTGAACATCAGAAAGAACTTCTTGACAGTGAGAACAGTGGGGAAATGGAACCAATTGCCTATAGAGGTAGAGGATGTCCTTTGCTAGATGTCATTGAAAGAGGCTGGACAGCTACCTGCCAGGGATGTTCAACCTGGACATCCTGCACTGAGTGATGGGTTGGATCTGATGGTCAACAGGGCTTCTTCCAGCTCTATGATTCTATGTTTCTGGTTCAGAACAAAGCCTGTCTAGTCCAAAAGACAACAAAGACAAAAGACAAGGTAGGTCACTTTAGTAGGTCACTGTAGCTCAAACTAGTCAGCCATCCTGGCTGAGGAATTCCTGGAGCTATACTCCAAAAAGTAATTTTTCCAGGCTCTGAATCTGACCACTTTGAGTGAAATTTTCTTTGCCTCAGATCCAAAGAGAAATCGTAGTTTGGAAAATCTGGAACTTTATTTGTCTCCGTCAAAGATAATTTTGAAAACTGTTGACAGAATTGGATTACATGTGAGGTTAAAGTATCCACTGACAAACGGGTTAAGTTGCTCATTTTCAGACAAATACAGACAGGCCAGACCAGCTCCGTAATTTCTACAAAATGAGTTGAGGATGAGGAAGGGAGCTCTTGTGATAAGCCAACCTGATATTCAACAACTAAACCAACAGAGGAGAGAACAAGCTGGTAAGGTAGTCATGGGTGTTCTAGTTGAGGGGAAGACCAGAAAAGCCAGTAGTTTGACTGCTGTGCTTTCTATCTGGCTCATCAAACTGTGTCCTCTTACAAAATTATCCCCAGTACTGAATGAGGGACATTTTTATGTGGGTTTGGTCAGGAAGCAGCAGGTGAAAACCAATTTTCAGCCCTTCATCACTGTCACTAGGACAGGTTGATTGTGTTGCCTTCGCTGTAATAGCATTTGCAGGTATCATTGCCAGCGTCATTTTTTTGTCCATTTGACAGACCAGCCAAGGTTCCAAAAGCAACCCAACTATAGTATATCCCTTCTATGTGCAAAGATCTTCATTGCCTAAATAAATCATAAATCTCTATATCTCTTGTTTTTGAACATTTACTTTGCTTCCAAGTTTCAAACATACAGTTCTTGAGTTGCATACTTGGCAGAACTTTGGCTTTATTTTAATTAATTAATTAAAGTAATTGATTAATTAATTTTACCTCGTTTCTAAAGTATTTTAACCCTGCCCTTCTGGTAGAAAGGCTCTCAAAGCAGTTTTTGTAAGATCAATAGGAAGGCAATCTCTGCCACTGTCTAAAAGGCAAGACACAAAAGGAAAAAGAGATGAGGAGGGAAAATAGAAACAAGCAAATTCAACAATGATTTCTTAAAGCTGCAATGTATGTTTAACTGTTCATTGCCTTTCTAAGAATAACCTTAATTTCACTTCGTCTCCTAAATCAGATTTCTAAATAATGGATCTGGTTTTACATTTTCCCCTATCATCATGCAGTAGTGTAGCAGAGAAAAAGAATATTCAGTGTATCATCCCTTCCAATCTATGCTTTCTTCAATGTGTCTTCATGAACTGCTATTAGTGGCTCATAGATGTAATGCTTATATGCAGAACTTGGAAAAATTATTATTTGGATCTGTAATTTGCCTGGATCTCTCTGTCAGCATTGCCAGTGGCCCTGTATGGCTGTTTTGAGGGATTATAAGTGTTGCAGTCCCAGCTCTTTCAAGCTCTGGTTATGCTACCTCCCAGATCAGTATGCTTCTCAATTGCAGCTACTGAGGAATAAGAGCCACAGAGGGCTCTTGCCTTCATTTCCTGCTTGTGTACTTTGGCTGGCAACTGCCAAGGAAAAAAAAAAGGATACTGGACTCGACAGGCTTTGTTCTGATCCAGAATGTCTCTTATGTGCTTATGTCTTATGTACTTGATCTAAATATAGGATCAAATTATATCTATTAAATAGAAGCAAATCTATATGCCCATTCTAAATGGTGACTCCATAATCTCTAGAATTCTCTCTTCTTCATAAAGTCCACTAAACGTGTCAAATTAGTTTGGACCAATATACACACAGCTCCCACCCCAAAATAACAGACACTTGTCTATTAGTTAATATTTCATACAACTAATCCATGATCTGGCACCACAAACTTGTGTATTTTCTGGGCACACACCACCAATAGCCTCCAACAGCAGCAGCGTGCGTGGAGAAGGAATGGAGACATGACATGGGAAACATGGGTCAGTTGTACTAGAGAGAGAGCTTGAAAAAGTTACTCTTTTGGTCAACGCCTCTCAGAACTGTGGGCTTACATGGCCACTGGCCACTTTGGGTACACAGTTTCAGGAGCTATCATCCAAACTTGTAGGTTTTCCAAGCTCTGTTTGACTTGCTCTTTGGGGGATATTGTGAGTTGTAGTTCAAAAAAGTCACTTTCCCAAGCTTTAATTGTACTAGATGTGATGGAGGGAGAGTAGAACTAGATGCTCAATTGTCATTTTCAAAGCAATTACACATATAAAAGAAAAGAATAGAATGCCCAGCTGAGGCTCAGCACACACAATACACTGGAGGAATGAGGATCTATTCTGGAAAGTCATTATTGGTTGTAAGCACATCAGAAGCCATTTTAGTACTTTCTTTAACATATTTTTGGTTAAATTTTCTCTTTTGGCTCATCCAGGTTTTAGGATGATGCTCGTGAGACTGATCTTCCTGTAAGCCATCGCACAGTTTCAGCAATGGGATATAAATCTAAATTAATGAATAGATACATAACAATAGAAAGAAGCTTGCTAGCAGTTTCTGCCTGTTTGCTCATTAGCATGAGCTGAATGTCCCCCACCCACCACCGCAACCTCCTCTGTGATCTTGATTCACTGCTAGGAATGTGAATTCCCCATCCAGTTTAGTTTGCATGTCAGTTAAATCAGTCTGACATCAGGCATTTATTTTATTTTACATGATCAGGTTTACAACACATGTGGGAGCTACCCTCAGTTGTTTAGGCATGGCTCACAGCTTTTGCCTGTTTTTACAGCCTTGACTGTACTTTTTGATGGTTATTTACACTATATAGGAAAAAATAAGTACTTTTTTCCTAATAGCGCACCTGCAAATTATATTCAGAAAATCACAACACTCATTAAAGACCTTTGTGAGGTAATTAATTTCTCAGCAAGAAAAACAGAAAGGCATGTGATTATTCAAAGCGCTAAGAAGAGCAGATAAATATAACAATAGCTCACAGAGAATTTGTTGGCCTTCTGAAAGACAACACATCAGATTCCAAATCATGGAGATTCATCTGGAAAAAACATAGCTGGGTCCAATGTCAGCATGTTGCATCTTCGCATCTTTCTTTTTTCCAGTGACATCAGGTACAGGTCCCTGCATTGTCTCTGCTGGAAGGAGAGTGCAACAGGAATGCCCCCCCTGCACAGGCTGCCTCCATGAATGTAGAAAGCACGATAGTGCCACCTCTTCTTTCCACAGCACAGCCAGGTACTGTCCCAGGCTGCGCTGGGGCAGGAAGCACAGCCATTGTGCTTCGAGGACCTCCACACCTAAGGTAACTGCGGGTGCATGGCAGGATCGTGGTGCAATCGCTGGTCATTGATGGGTAAAACCTGTCAGTGATTTACTGCATGATCTCTGCACTGCCTGGGGATGAGAGAAGGATGGGACCTGGGTGACATCAAGCAGAGCCATTGCCTGGGTCCTGTCCTTCTCCAGTGTGGGACGATGATGTCATGCAGAAAGGACCTAGATTTGCAGGCTTAATGTTAAACAATTCCATCAGATGAGAACATAGAATTGCAACACATTTAACCCAGGTAGAAAAAGAGCTGGGGGAGACTAAATTGGAGTCCTGGGTGTATCATGAATGTGCTCAGGGAGCATCTGTTCAGTTCTGGTCTCTGATGGTCAGAAATACTTGCATGCATACAATAGTGTAAATATGTTTCTTCTGCACAAACATCTCTAAATTTTATCATTAGCTGTACCACTTCTAACTAACTTTTAATTTGGCGTATAAAGATAATGAAAGGCAAAAGACACAAGGACACTGGTATTTGTTTCTGGACCTACTGAATTAACCTGACATCACTTAGCAGCTGAATCATAGCTCTCCTGATGATACTCATTTGTCATGTCAATTAACACTTACTCCTGGTGATTTATGCCTGTCTTTCTCAGGAAATAGGACACAATTTGTGGCATTTTTCAGATATTCATTTCTGTTAGACAAATGAGAAGACTCATGCTTTACAAATCTTATCTCTGAAGTCACCCGACAGCCCACTCTTTGTTCTCAATGACATAGAAGTGATGTTGAGAGTCTCATTCTGCTTGGCAAGCCAAACAAATGCTGAACTTCCTTTTGGTGAAAACATGGAAAACACAAATACACTTTTACAGTGGAAGTATGTAAGTTCCCTGCCGTATTTTAATATCAAATGATTCTATCATAGAATCATGGAATCATAGAGTCTGAACAGAGACCACATCGAGTCCAACCCCCTGCTACGCAGGAACACACATCAAAGCATTCCCAACAGATGGCCATCCAACCTCTGCTTAAAAACCTCCAAAGAAGGAGATTCCACCATACTCCGAGGCAGCATATTCCACTGCCGGACAGCTCTGACTGTCAGGAAGTTCTTCCTGAAGTTCAGGTGGAATCTCCTTTGCTGCAGCTTAAATCCATTGCTCCTTGTCCTAGTCTCTGGAGCAGTGGAAAACAAGCTCACTCCCTCCCTGAATGAGATCCCTTCAAATATTTAAACATGGCTACAATGTCCCTTCTAAACCTTCTCTTCTGCAGACTAAACATACTCAGCTTCCCAAGACACTCCTCATAGGGCATGGCTTCCAGACCTTTCACCATTTTGGTTGCCCTCTTCTGGACACACTCCAGCTTGTCGATATCCTTCTTGAACTGAGATGCCCAGAACTGGACACAGTACTCCAAATGAGGTCTACCCAATGCAGAATAGAGTGGTACCATTACTTCCCTCAATCTAGACACCATACTCCTATTGATGCAACCAAGAATTGCGTTGGCTTTCAAAATACTTTTCAGAAAAGTATTCTGAAATCCAAGAGGGAATCTAAGACAAGCAAAACAGATAAAGCATGGGGAGGAGAGGAAAGACAAAGGGGGAAAAGGAGAAAAGAGTTTCCCATAAAAAGACATAAGACGTGACGAAATAAGGACTGAGGTACAATTAAATAAGAAATTCTACAATAAAGATCAAAATATAATAATTTATGTAAAGAACATAAAGAATAAAAATAAAAAAAAAAAAACAACTGAGTTCTTATAGGATACGGGACTGGATAGTGGACGCTGGGACAGATAAGAAAATAAAAACTGACGGAAGGAGAGACGACAAGGTAACAGTGTTGGACTGGTCAGACTAGATAGATAAAAACATTAAGAAAGTGTTGGAGGTGGAAGCTTGAAAGACTAAGAAAGCTGACAGAAGAGTGGGTATAGAGAAAGCTGAAAGAAGAGCAACACAGGAAAGCAGGAGAAATGAAGTGACTGTAGAAAACATCCAAGGACGAAAGAGGGAGAAACAAAATCGGGAAGTAAACAATTTTTTAGCATTAAACTGAGTTACTGAATTGGAAGACAAAGATAAAGAAAGACTGAACTGGATAAGAGAAATAGATGGTTGGAAAAAAAGTAGACGAAGGCTGTGAGAGGAAAAGACGAAAACAGAGGAAAAAGAGTGAGAAGAGAGGGAAAAGCAGTGGCTGATATCGGAAGGAAGAGAAGATAAAGGAAAGAAAAGGAGTCGAAGAAAGATAGAAAGAGAACGGCTGGGGGTGAAAAATAATCAGATTGTGGCAAAGCAAGGGGGAGATTAAAGTATTATAAAGACTGATAAAAGTGGGAATTTGTAAGATCAATTATATAGAGCACTGGGGGGGTAATTCCAGTTTTTGCTTTGTGTAAAATATATATATGGTAAGTGAAAATTATTAATTTAAATATATTTAAATAGTTGAGAAAGGGGGGAAATTGGTTGATAATTAAACTATTGCCTATTCTCTGTTAAGACAAAACGCTGAAGGATGGTAAAGAGAAGATAGTGTTCAAGGTTAAAAGATAGCAGTTGGAGGTGTCCTTGGTTGACTAATTGAAGTGTAATAATAAACATTGAAGTTAACCCATTAAGTGTAAGTAGTAAAAAAAGGAAAAGAGAAAACTTAGTAAATATTGCCATTGGTGGTAGTTAGAGGTTATTGCACTAAAAAGTATATTAAAAGAATAAATAAGGGATAGAAATAAAAAGAAATAGAGGTTAAATATATTAAATAGTTAAAAACAAAATATAAAAAGAAAAAAAATTATTACTAATTAGACATAAAATAGACAACCTAATATTTAACTAGAAAAGTTTTAAAGTTAACAAAATAAAGCAAGGTGATAGGGAGATAAAATATTTAAATATTTTTGAAGAAAATTAAAACAATAAAATAATATTCTTAATTAATTAACATACTTTTAGCTGTAAAAATATTTAGGAGTTGAAGTAAAAATATATATTATGTATAGGTTTAAAAACGGGGAAAGAAAAAATAAATTTCTTTTTTAAATATAAAGAAAATCAAGGTAAAAGAAATAAGTGGAATTGATAGAAGTCAAGAAAAAGGGGGAAAAAGTGTTATTGGAAGAAGTAAAGAAATAGGGAATATGTGAGTAGAAATGAAAGATCTTTGTGCAGAGGTTAAGAAAGAAGTAAGAGAAATGAAAAGAGAAATGGAACAATTTACACAGAATTTAAAAAAAGGTAACAAAAGATGTGAAAGACATGAATAAGAAGATGGAAGAAGCCCAAGAAAAAACGAAAAACTTAGAAAGTAGAACTGAAGAACTAGAAGGTATAGCCGAAAAAACAGAAGGAAAAAGTACATTGTCTGAATGGAAGTATAAAAAAATGTATAAAAATAAGAGGATTAGAAGAAGTGGAGGATGAAACCTTACAATAGAATAATCCCAGTACTGGTGAGATTTTTGGATGGATTGGAGCAGATGGACATTGAAATAACCAGTCTTTCAGATAAATTCTTTAATTACTAGAAAAAAAAAAGCCCTGAGGGCATCATGGTGTATTTTGCCCGTAGAGAGTAAAAGAGATTATTATCTACCAGAGTTGTACGAATAAACTGACTATTGAGGGGAAAGAGCTAAAAAATTTTTAAAAGAGTACCATCACAAGTACTAAAGAAAAGGAAGGTTTAAACCCTTTCAACACAAGAACTTAAAGGTCAACAAAAACATACAGAGGGGCAAGTTAGAAGAATATACTACATATAATCAAAGAAGATATGTAATAAATACTATAGATAAGGTGGAAGATTTTTTGAAAAGACTTAAAGAAAAAACAGGAAAAGACAAGAAAAGGAAAAAAAGAGGGTAGGAAGAAGAGAGGAAGGAGAACAGAGAGATCAAAGAAAAATAAAAAACAATATAAGAAGACTATGATGGAAATACAAGAGCAAAAAAATGAACAAGAACAGTTGGATACACAGAAAGAACAGGAAATAAAAAAACAAGAACAAGAGCAAGAAAGACAAAAAGAACAAGAAGAGACAGGAGAAGAAATTATATTGGAAGAAGAGATGAAGGAAAGGAGATTATTAAAAGAGAAAAAAAAGTTGAGAATTAAAAATGAGGATAAAAATTTTATCCTGGAATGTAGGGGGGATAAATTCAGTAATTAAAAGAAAAAATTTTTCATTATTTAGAAAAAAAAAAGTGTGATATATATTGCATTCAAGAAACACTTTAAAAAGGCAGGGGAAAAATTTTTAAAGAGAACCCCAAAATAGGAAAGATATTTGTATCTGGTATAGATAAGAAAAGAGAGGAGTAGCAATCTATGTGAATCCAAAATATGAGGCCTTAGAAATTTTAAATGATGAACAAGGAAGATACATAGGAGTAGAAGTGAATATATTAAATACAAAGATATTAGTGATAGGGATATATGGCCCGTTGGAAAACAAAGAAAAATTTTATGGAAGACTATGGGGAAAAATTAGAGATATTAGTTTAAAGAGATAGTAATTATGGGGGACTGGAATGGGGTTGTACAACCAGAAATAATAATAAAAATAAAAAACCAAACAAAAAATGAAGAGAAATTACCAAAAATCGTAATGGATATGACAGAAGATCTAATGTTAGTGGATACATGGCGAAGTCTGTATGGGTTACAAAAGGAATATACATTTTCCAAAGTTTAGAAGTCATGGTCGAGGAAGATATGATATGGAATTTAAAACAATAAGTAAATATGTAAAAAAGATGGAAATATTGCCAAGAAATATATCGGATATAGCCCCATGATCGTAACTTTGGAAGACAGGAAGAAAGAATTTAGTTGGAGGCTAAATAAGAATTTGTTAAAAGAAGAAACAATAGTAGATAAAGGTAAAGAGACTTTGAAGTGGTATTTTATGGAAAATTTAAATAAATGGGTACACATAGGGATGGATGGGAAGCTGAAAAGGCGGTTATGAGGGGCTTTTATACAGCAAGAGACAAAAATGAAAAAAGAGAAAAGGCTGAAAGAACAAAAAATAATTAAAGAAAAAAAAAGTTAGAAAATAAATTGAAAATTTTCCAACAAGATAACAAGACTGTAGAGGAAATTAAAGTGTTACAAAAACAAATGTTATTATAAGACACCCAGGAAATAGAAAAGAATCTAAAATTGGCAAAACAAAAAAATTTCTTCATGCAAACAAAACAAACAAATGGTTAGCATACAGAATGAGGAAGGAGAAACAGAAAAAATAAAACACAAAGAAAAGAAAATAAGAAACTTTTAGTAAAACAAGATGATATAAAAATGGCATTTGAAAAATAATATGCTAACTTATTCACAGAGCAAGATTTTAAGCAATGGAAAAATGAGAAGATAGAGCAATATCTAAAGGAGGAAGGGAATTTAATAATTACAGAAACTGAAAGAGAAGAATTAAATAGAAAAATAACTAAAGAAGAAATTATACAAGCAATTAGGAAGCAAAAAACAGGAAAAAAACCTGGACCAGATGGTTTTTCATTGTTATATTACAAGATATTTAGTGAGAATTTAATCCACTTTATAAGATAATGAATGGTATAAATAAGGAAAACACCCCCTTCATGGGGACAAGCTAATATTACGGTGATTCCAAAAAAAAAGGGAAAATTTAAGAAATAGGAAATTATAGACCCATTGCACTTTTAATGTAGATTACAAAATATTTTCTACCATATTAGCAAAAGACTAAAAGAGTGTTATGAATATGAGTAGGGCTATTAAGGGGGAAAATAAGAACATTGTTAAATATTATAGAATATTATCACAAACATAATGAAAAGAAAGCAGCTCTTCTGTTTTTAGACGCTGAAAAAAATGTTTGACAGGGTTAATTGGAAGTTTTTAGAAGAAACAATAAAAGAATAAATTTAGGGGAAAAATTCTTAATTGGATAAAAGCAATTTATACAGAACAAAAGGCACAAATATTAATAAATGGAGAAAAGACATGTGAAATAGAAATAAAAAGAGGAGTTAGACAAGGATACCCCTTGTCACCACTGCTGTTTATCTTAATTTTGGAAATAGTGAACAATAAGATTAGAAGTGAAAAGAGAATACAAGGAGTTAAAGTCAGGAATCAGAAATATAAAATAAATGCGTATGCCGATGATTTGGCGATTATACTAGAAGACCCATTAAACATATAAAATCTTAATAGATATATTAAAAAATTTGGAGTATTATTGGGCTATAAAATAAATAAGGTAAAAACAAAAATAATTACAAAAAACATAAGGAAAGAAGAAGAAGAAGATCTGATTAGATTAACGGGATTTACAACAGTAAAAAAAAATTAAGTATTTGGGCATTACAATTACAAGAAATAATATAGATTTATATGAAAATAATTATAACAAAGTTTGGAAAGAAATAAGGGTATATCTTAAAAAATGGGGAAAAAATTTGATTTATCATTATTAGGGAGGATTTCAGTAATCAAAATGAATAATTGCCCAAACTAAATTTTTTTATTTCAACATTTGCCAATAATAAAGAAAGAAAACCATTTAAAGATTGGAACAGAGATATAATGAAATTTGTATGGAAAGGAAAAAGACATAGGATAAAAACAAATGTTTTAGAAGATACAAAAGAAAAAAGGAGGAAGGGGGGCCCGCCAAACTTAAAAAAATATTATTACGGAATAGTTTGGAGTGGATAGTAGAATGGATAACATTAAGAAATAAGAGGTTGTTATACTTAGAGGAAGAAGAATTATATTTTGGGTGGCATGCATATATATGGTATGGAAAAACGTTAATGATAAAAAATTTAAAAACCATATTCTGAGAAGAGCCATGATGACAACATGGATGAAATTTAAAAGACAATTATACTTGAAAATACTACTGTGGATCTCAGCTATGAAGATTTTAAATAAGGAAAAACCAAGAACAGCAGCATGGATAACATATAGAGATTTAGTAAAAATGCAAGGGGGGGAAATAAATTTTAAAACTAAAAATGAATTACAGATGGAAGGTTGGGATACACATTGGCTTTTAATTAGACAGCTGTGGGAGAGATGTAAAAAGAAAAGAAGAAGAAGGATTTGAAATAAAGAAAAAGAATTTGACAAAATATTAGAACCCAACAAAGCATAGGGTAGGTCAATATATAAAATTTTGCTTACAAGACAAACAGAACAAGAAGTAGTCAAAATAACAATGGTAAAATGGGGACAAAATAAGTGTAATAACAATGGATCAATGGGAAAATGCCTGGAAGACAACATGGAAATTAATAACACCGGTTAGCTTAAGGGAAAATTATTATAAAATGTTATATAAATGATACATAACACCAGTGCAAATAGCTAAAATGCAGAAAAAGGTAAAGATACATGTTGGAAGTGTGAAGAACATGGCACATTTTTTCATATATGGTGGAAATGTAACAAAAAAAAAATTTGGGAAATGGTCCAATAAAAAACAAGAAACATTAAAAATAAGGTTTGTTTATACCCCCAAATTTTTTTATTTAAAATGATAGATGATTTAGGCATAAAGAAATCACACAAAAAAAGTTATATTATACATGATAACAGCTGCAAGAATTTGCTATGTCCAAGTATGGAAAAAAAAAAAATTTTACCAAGATTAAAGACTGGTTGTTTAAACTGTATGATATGGCTGAAGTGGACATTGTGATTGAGTCTTTAAAAGATAATCAGAAAAAGAATGTACTTGAAGAATGGAAAAAGGTACTCCTGATGTGGGAAGCGTGATGGGGGGAAAAAGGGAGTATTATTTATAAGTTAAAAATAGGCACTATAATTGTATTAATTTTTGAAAGAGGTAATGAAGAGAACATGATGTCTTAAAATGTTAATTATTTAAAAAATTTTTTAAAAACTTTGGAATAAGTGATATGGTCTAGAAATGAAATAAAAGGGTTTAAAAAATTTATGAAATAAATTTAGTTTAAGGAAGGAAAGCATAGATAAGGTAGCAGAACACCCTGAGTTTCAGAAGCGGGGGGGGGAAAAGGGGAAAAAAAGAAACTGGATAATATATGTTCAATGGGGAATTTGGGTGGTGAGATTTGATAAAAGCAAGGAATGAATTTTGCATGTTGATTTAGCGGTATAAATGTTGCACGGGTGAGGATTGTTTGTTATGGGGTATAGAGTTACTTGTATTTGATAGAGATGTTTTGGAATTGTGTTGTGTAATTGGAACGTTTTGTATGTTTTGTAATGTTTATAAAAAAAAAAATTGCATTGGCTTTCGGGTGCCATGTCACCCTGCTGACTCATGTTCAGCTTGTGATCTACCAAGACTCCTAGATCCCCTTCACGTGTACTGTTATCCAGCCATGTGTCCCCCATCCTATATTTGTGCATTCCACTTTTTCTGCCTAAGTGCAGGACCTTACATTTCCCTCTGTTGAAATCCATTTTTCCCCAATCTGTCACATGATGGTAAATCTAGAAGAAGGGAAACAGCACTGGCTTGGAGATGAAAAGACCAGAATCCCAGAGTGTGGCATAGTAGAATTACACTACAGCTAGCTATTCAACATTCCTGGACTTTCTATTGAGCTTCTCTAACCATTCAATGTGTTACCCTGCTTGCTTGGGGCTCCCTTAAGGGGATTCCCAAAAGCTATCCAAATTGTGGGGAAAATTAGCTCAGAGCACTGCTTTAGCTTTACGAGAGGCAGGGTAACTTAGCAGGATCTTGTAACCCAGTGTCTATGGGGTCAGGCCAAGCCAAGAACTAGACAAGTTGTTCAGTTTAAAGATTTTATTAAACTCTCAATAATTAAAGCAAACAACGACACACACACTCATGCACTCATTCACGAACTAATGAAGAAGAAAGTGAGGAAAATTAATAGGGATTTTGTTCTGAGGTGTTCTGGGGTGATACTCTACCTGATCCGGATGCCCAGGAAGCCAAAGTTGAAAACAGAGGATTGCGAGCAGTGAAACTCAGACGGGGGAAGGGGGGCTGAGGCAAAACAGAGTGACGGTAATTCAGGAGGAAAATGTAAACGAACCCCTGAACAGATAAAAACATGGGGTTTTTATAGAAAAAATATACCTGGAGGGCTAGTTCTCTCCTGGGAGAACAATAGCAAGGAGGGCTAGATCAAAGCCCTCAACAACATCTCCGGTTGAATGTTTCTCGGTGTTTCGTGAATGACTCTGCTTGAGTGAGACAAAGGCACAGGTAGAGTGGAAATTGCCCTCACTTGGCAGGTTGATTGTGATTCTACTGAGCTGCCATACCAGTGTGAAGGGCCCTTTGTCTGTTTGATGGTCAGAATGTCTCGAGGGGTCCCTGGCTACATGACAGGTTGAGTCACTTGGCTTGACCAAACTTTTCCTAACTTCCACCTTTCAGCCTTCCTGCCTACGTGCACTTACAGTGACCCTGTCAGACACATGGAATGATTTTTAACATTAGCCACATGGAGATATCAATTTGAATAGGTGAATTAATAAATTGTAGACCCTGGGAGAGAGCTATTAGCCATATTAACAAATGGCTGGTGGAGGGTGGGAGTAATTGAAGAAGCAGCTATGTCCTCTTAGGTAGATGCAAAATAATTACATCACTATTTGAGATTTGTAGGGTTTCTCTGGAAGTCTCAGCAGATAACGCCATCATTTTGCTTGTAGGTATGGAGACATAACCAGATTCTTCTCTGACATTCCTCTGCTCTCCACCAGCCACAGAAAGGTTGGCAGGAGGAGGGAAGCTGCATTGGCTCTATAGTAAGCCGAAGGACACTTTGGCCATTATGGACGAAAGAAGGGAACTTCTGCAGTCTCTGCAATCACACACACATTCCCAGCTGTAAATCTACTTTATGCCTGTATGTAGCACCAACAGGATGCCAGGGAAAGGCTGTAACCCTCTACTTGCACACTGCTTGTCCTAATGAACTGTTTCACAAACTGGAACTTGGTCCTAGATAAACATGTTTGAGATGCACAATGCTTATTCTTGGTTCGATTAGGTGTTGCTACATCACTGCCCAGAGTTGTTTAGACACACACACACACACACACACACACACACACACACACACACATATATATATATGATCACTCAGTTCAGAATGATTTTCAGCTGTGCTGCAGACTTTCAGTTATGTTGCACCTGGCAAATCGGGATGGTGATATCATAAGAAGCTGAGCTTGGAAAAATTAGGGATTATTAATACAGCCCCCAGAATCCTGCAGCCAGTAGAATCAGAAGAATTTGGAGAATATTCCTATACCAGACAAAGGAAAGTGAAGCATACCATTTGGGCTTTTTACTTCATATTAGAAAGGTAAATATTTGTAAATGTCATTCTTATGGGTAAGAATGAGTAATTTTCCGATTTTCTCCTTTCTGCAAGGAAATCATTGAAAACTGTGGAATATTTTCTGTGCAGAAAACAAGTTTCTAGCACAGAAAATAGTATTTCCTGAACAGAAAACAGCATTTCCTATGCAGAAATTTTATTTCCTGTTTTCTGTGCAGGAATTTTTTTTCTGTGCAGAAAATACTATTTCCTATGCAGAAATGTTGTTTTCTGTGCATGTCGTTTTCTGCACATAAGTCCAAACTGTGAAGATTTTCATCCATTGAAGGTTCTCTTTGTCAGGGTTTCCTAAGGTCTGAAAACCCCACTTTTTGACTATTAGGCATGTGATTGATGTTGGTAATTTCTTTAGCAAATTGTAACATTTACATTCAGTTCAGAGTGAGCACAATGGCCTTGGGCTCTTCTACAGTTATGATTTTAATCCAACCCAGGGAAGAATACCTACTTTCAATTTGGGTAACGTTATCAGCATTAATATCAAGAGGATGGTTTCAGTTGTCTCCTTCCTAAATATCTGCTGAAATGCAGCAACCTAGGTATAAGGAATTCAGGGAAATCCAGTTGGTCTAAGGCCATTTCCGCACAAAGTTGATACATCGTAGCAGTGTCAAATTCTTACCCTCCAGTCTGCACGTTGTATCGTTTTAGCACCATAATTTTCCTCATGGTTCTGCACGTTTTCAGCTCCTAGAATGGTTCACTGTGATGTGAAACCTCTGTATGTGAAAACCAGAAAAACTCCAATGTAAATTTCCCAAACCAGTTCTGCTTTGGTTTTCACCCACATACAGAAATGTAGCATTAATTCATATTGCAGAAGGGGCCAGTTATGGGTGTTCCCAGGCTGTCCCTTCTGTCATTTCCATCCCTATCTCTCTCTGCCCATCAAAGGAGAGGCTGCTGTCGTTATTGTCTTCCTGTGCTCAATGGACAGTGGGAAGAGAGTGGATCTGGCAATGGACTGTTAAAACATGTTTTTTTTCCATGTATCAATGAACATACATTCCTGTGCACAAATGTAGCAACACAGGCATGTGTTAAAAATGTGTGTACGTTTTTTAAAAAACAGACCAATCAGCGAAGGCAGGGCAAGGTGAGGGAGGGGAATGGGAGTGGCCAGGGACTTGCTGTGTGGATACAGCAATTGCTGTTCTCCGCAATAGTACAATGTAAAATGGGGCGGGTGGGTGGGTTCAGAAAGCACAGTTTCTGAATTGAAGTATTAAAAACACCGCTCTTGACATGCAGTGAACTGCTCCTCCCCTCCTGCACAGAAATGGCCTAAGGGTCTCAAATCCTTTGAATGGACATAAAGCACCCTGGAAAATAGATGTCCTCTGACTCCTGCTGTCAGAGACTCTCAGAAGGATTGGCACTTTCATGGAGTTATATTTCCCAAGGTTCTTGAAATTGCTATTTTGGCACCAACCTACCAGACACCAGGGAAGAAGACAGGGAGATCATGCTAATACCATCTCTGTGTCAGCTAAATGGAAAGGGGTGGCGGGGAGGCTAATGTGGTAGAGAGTTCATAGAAGAGTTGCAGGGGAATGATCTGACTTGAAATGGCCAAGAAATATTATTGTGATTATCCTTTTTTCAAGTGTTTAAAACTTCTTAAATAATTTTTATCTGTATGCTGCCATGAGCTCTTGTGATAACAGAGGAGGATATTTGTGTGTCTGTGTATGTGGATGGGCAGGATATGAACATTTTGATTAAATAAATATCAACCGAATTGTTAGACAAATGGATACCATTCATAGTCTGCAAGTCTCCTAACAAAAATGTGGGCTCATCTTTCCATTTCCCCTCAATGGGAAGTGGCAGTTTCTGTCTTCCTCTTCCCCATTTTTCCTATTACAAAATCATTTATAATGCACATTATAAATCTATCTGCACAACTCTCTATATTATCTGTGGGAAATGGGGGGGCATGAATACATTAAGAAAAATGCATAAAGAATGCATACACTGGGAAAATTGAGCATTACAATATCCGAAGATCTCTATACAGTTGCTCTCCTCTCAGAGCCTCACAATTTGATATGAAAGGGAGGATTGGAAGAAAAAGCAGGTGGAATGGGGAGAACCACAATGAAAAAGACTGAGAGATTTTCCTAAATGCAGACCTCCAAGTCATTTGAAGCTCTGGAGACTGAACTAGGCTCTGAATAAAACGAGTTATTTCCAAGTGAATGTAGTGCTGCTGAATCCAATTCCACATTAAGCTGAATGGAGTTCCACCACTCCCTGGAACTTGTCCGGTACCAGAAGGGAGTTGTGGTGGTGGAAATAGAAATGAGGTGAGATTAATGTTTTATCTATGCTGTTTGATTGGAGAGCCCATGTGGTGTAGTGCTTTGAGTGCTGGATTAAGATTTCAGGAGATAAGGGTTCAAATTCCCAGTTGGCTATGGAAATCCACTGGGTGATCTTTAGCAAGTCTCACTTTCTCAGACTAAAAGAAAGACGACGGCAAACATTCACTGAATAATTCTTGCTAAGAAAATCTCTCATGGGGTCATCATAAGTTGGAGTTGATCTGAAGATACAATTTGACCTATAATGGAACAATCTGTTTGTGGCTTTATAGTCATTAAATAATAGAGCCTGCATTTGTAAAGCTGCTTTTATAGGCTGAAATGCAATAGCTTGTCCCAACTAGAAAAGGTCCACTGAACCACAACCCCTCTGCTGCAACAGCTCCACTGGCTGCTGGTTTGTTTCTGGGCACAATTCAAAGTGCTGGTCATAATCTTTAAAGCCCTACATGGCTGAAGTCCAGGTTATTTGAAGGACCATATACTCCTATATGAACCACTCTGGGCATTGAGATCTACTGGAGAGGCCCTTCTCTCTGTCCCATCACCTTCACAGGTGCATTTGGTGGGAATTCAGGAGAGGGCCTTTTCAGTGGCTGCTCCCAGGCTCTGGAACTCCCTGCCCAAAGAGGTCAGAGAGGCACCCTCCCTGCCTACCTTCAGGAGACAATGAAAGATATTCTTATTTCAGCAGGCATTTAATACATAAATAGTATGAAGAAAGGTGCTGGTTATTTTAATTGTCATTTGTATGTTGTTTTTAATATGTACAGTATTTTAATATTGTTTTAATTACTATTGTTCATTTAATGTGTGTTTTAACTTTTGTAAGCTATAGTTTTAACTATGTTCTCTTTTAAATTATTGTAAGCCACTTTGAGTCCTTTCAAGGAGAAAAGCGAGGTATAAATAAAGATGATAATGATAACAACAACAAGAACGACAACCAAGTTGTTGATGTTAATTGCAGTCAAGTCAACTTTGACCTTATGAGTGAGAAAGCCTCAAGTCACCTTATCATCAACAGCTGTCTTGTTCAGGTCTTGCAGACTCGGGGCTGTGACAATTAGAACTTGGTTATTCAATATATCTATAATTTGCATCGATTCAATGGGTCTTCTCTAGTTAAGACTTGCCATTGAATTTAGGCCTTTAGCTTTAGGCATTAGGGTAGATATTGCAAAAACTCTGGCCTGTAGGAAGGTCTTCATTTGGCCTGCAAATTTATTCTACTGTTAATCATTGATCAGAGATAGCAGATAAGAGAGAAGATGCAATTTGGCCCTCATCCGGGCACACAAGGACTTTTTAGGCCTCTAGTGTCATATTTGGTTGTAGAATGGACACAGAATTAGACCTATAAGGTAGGCATTTTATGATACTGTTAGTTGAAGAGTTGCAAATGGTGGTCAGTATTATGTCTGTGATATACATAGAAATAGGTTGTGTTGAACACATGGAATAATTTTTTGGATTTTGCACAATGGCCATAGCCACCTGTCTGGTATAAGTGGAGTTGAGCATGTGGGACCACTATATGTGAAGTAATGCATGAAAGTACATAGAGTAGTGTGGCAATATACGTTACTTATACACATTATCTCTAGACATTGCAATTTCACAATAGATTGTTAGTCATGACCATTTCCTGTTGCCACATACATGGAACTATGTTTGTATTCAGTACAGAGGATGTGTACTGTAACTCAGGCAGTGGATATTTACCCTACACTGAAGTGATGGAGGATCTCAGCCGTAGTCCCCAAGTTTCATAGTCATCTGCTCTGCTCTGCTCTGCTCTCTCTCTCTCTCTCTCTCTCTCTCTCTCTCGTGTGTGTGTGCACGCGTGCATTTTAGACAAAAATTTGAGTCATAAAATTTGTGCTGGTTACTCTTTCTTCTGGGGACAAAAAAGCCTCTTCTGAAGGATGACAGTTACTCAGAACCAATGTTCCCCTTCATGTGAACCTGTGTTGTCTGGTGTTGGGTCTTTGGATATTGTGGAGTGTCCTTGATTCTGAATCCACAGACAGTCCTGGGGACATGGGCTGCTTTTACAACTGACATAATATTGGAATTTTCATTGGGGTCTGAAAATACCCCAGTTTCAGTGAGTCATGACAGGGGTTTAAGAATCTGCCTAGACAAGGATCAAGCATGGGAACCTTTTTGAGTAAGCTGAGCTCTGTTTTGTAATCTGACATGCTGTTGTCCTAGGACTTATTCCTGAATGCAACTGTAGAGAACTGAACTGTGCTTTGTTTACATTATGGGGGAAAATGTCCAAACTATCAAGAATTATAACCAACCCTGCTCAATGTGCCTTAAGGGGCACCCACTGCTGAATGCAGCTCCCAAGATGTTCCCCATATTGGAAGTTGGCACCGGTGTCAATTTTCTCTCTCCAAGCCTGCATTGGGGCACAGCCTTTAACTCAGTGAAATAAGTGGAATCAGACACCGAGTCTATGGTTCTAAATGGAAATAAATAATGTTGAACTCAAGATGAATAACATCTGTTTGCACACATTTATGATTGAGGATTCAGTGTATGCTGTTGGCTTTGAAGTTAGTGGACAGTAAATCTGTTTGCTGTTTCAGTCCAAATTTTGACAGAGGTATCCAACAGCTCCATCACCTTGTACAGCTTCTTAAAGTTCATTCTAAAACCTGGAGTGGATTTATGCCTTGGTGACAATGGAACCACTAACCTCCATTGGCTGGGAGGCCAATGGCACAAAACAATGACTTCATGTTCACCTACTTGAGAAGCACGGACACATCAGATTTAGAGCATGATGAAAACTCTTTGCTCACTTGATTCCTAATACAGTGACCAAGAAAGAAACAGAGAAGGAAGTTAAACTCTATCCCAAAAAAGTATGAAAAAAGGTTTTTTCCCCAAACTTTCTCAGTGGCTGCTATTTCCATGGCAACGGATCCTAGATGCACAAAAAATGGGGTAAGTACTTTACAATGGCAAAGATTAATCACCATTGCAATCACTGGTATTTTAAAACCTTACTGCTGGCAAGACACAAAGAGCTGCATTCCAAAAAAGCATAGATTTGCAGTGACTTGCACCAAAACTAACCCATGGCCAAATCCTATTAAAAACATTTGGATTAAAAAGATGTTAATCAAATACACAGTAAATCAATACAAACAGATCAAAACCCATAAGCCGCTGAATAATATTATATGCATGAAAATGTTCATCCCAGAAAGTCAATAAACTGTAAAATTAAATAACTCCCCTCACTCTTTTGATTAAAAGACCAAAGACTCAAACTGAAATTTGCTAACTCTAAACTGTTCTTAAACTTTCCATATTTGTGCTGTATCCACGTGTGTGGCTGTTCTAGAGAATGTCAATCCAAAATAAATTTAGATATATCATTATTAACTTGACAGAGACTTAATGGAAAACATGGATGGTTACTGGCAAGGATGCTGCTGCATCAGCAGTGCATTTCTACTGTTTTGATCTCCCCGGAGAGTCATTTTCAGGTTTGATTTTCTTTTGGCTATGGTGGGTGTGAAATAAAGTTCTTTTCTTCAAACCCATTTTGTAGATTTGTTACCTGTCTTGGCAGTCAGACTGTCTACATTGAGAGAGAAGAATTTAAAATGCAACAGAAAACAGCACCTATTGTTATAGGGCAGACTAGACGTATCTGCAGGAAATGGTAGGAAAGTGTTTTTGCTCTTCAGACAGTGAATTGTTTTAAGGATAATGATGATTAGAAGGTTTTTATGTAAAAGAACAGCTCCAGGCAGATGTCCAATGAAGGGTTAAAACAAATGGTAGGTGCTGAATCTAAGCAGGTGACAAAGGGTATGTGCTGAATTTTCACTAGATTAATTCTTAGGGGAAGTAACTTTTTTTTTACCAGTTTCCTTCCAGCTGTGACAAAGTCTTTAAAAACAGCAAGTTTTTGCAGTATATTCGCAGGTCAGGACTTATTCTGCACAAAATTCTCATGTGGTTTTCTGCAAAGAAAACAGCACTTTTTGTAAAGAAAATAATACATGAACAAAATTATTATTTTCTGTGTAGTAAATACTATTTTCCAAAAGAAAATTTAATATGAAAATGACTTTCCAGGGAGATCAACATGGTAGAATTGTAGCACTGACGTGCATTTTGCACAGAATAAGCCCCAGACTGTGAAGATTCTCATCAGTCTAGGTGTCTTCTATTCAGTTTCCCGACACTCAAGAATCACATTTTGAAATACTTTTTGGATTTTTTAAAAAATATTCTTTCTGTTTCTAGCTGGATTTTGATGTACATTATAGTAATCTGATCAGGAGGTTACCAGTGTATGAAATATTGTGGCTAAGTTATCTCTGCCCAGGTAAGGCTGTAGCTGGCACACCAGAGGAAGCTGGTGCCAAGAATTCAAGGCTACAAAGTCCAATTCGGCCTCCTTGGACAGGAATGGATCTAGAAGTAAGTACAAGCCATGCACCTGCTCCTTCAGGAGGAATGCAAATCCACCCAGGACAGGCTGTCAATCTAGTTCCTGGACTTGAAAACCACCATTCAACGGAGCAACTGTCTTGTCAGGATTCAATTTCTAGAACAAGAAACTAGTGAGTGATGACTGACTCTGCAGATTCAGGAACCTCATGAGTACTTAAGGTTGCACTTCTAAAAAAAAAAAAAAAAAGGAGTTCTTCTGCAGAGACTAGACCCCTCCCAGCCCATGAGAATGATAGTCACTGAAGGCACATTCTAGCCTGGATATATTCAGGTAAAGTGCTTAGAGAATAAGGGCCTTTCTGCACTACACTGTTATAGTGCTATTATTCCACTTTCAACATCCTATGAAATCCTGGGGTTTGCAGTTTAGGGAGGGGCCTTTAGAATTCCCAGCCAGAGAGCTCAGAAAACTCCAAACCCCAGAATTCCACAAAATGTTGAAATTGGAATAATAGCACTTTAACAGTGCAGTGCAGAAAGGCCCTAAGACTTTCCTTGGGAAAAGAAAAGGCCAGAATGCCAGCAGTTGAGCTCTGGATGGGGTCCCATTAGCTCAGCAATGTTAGCTTCCCTCTTAGTGCAGTAAAAATGTGGGAAATGACATTTCCTGAGTGTTCATCTGCTAACACTTCCATGTAGAAGCCTCACTGTAACTAGTTTGGTGGTATTTGAGCTTGGTCTGCATTTGCCTCCTGGAATTTCCCTGGCTGCTTGGAACTTGACGCTGGATTGTTATTTGGCTATGGCTCCTCCTCATCTGGCTTATGTTACTTGCTAGTTGGACAATTTGTTTTGATGCTGGCATTGTTTTCTGACTCTCCTTCTGGATTTTCTCTGTCTCTCTTGTCTAATTGAAGCCTTGGCCTTAAGCTGTAGGCTTTGCTAAGTCCTGCCTATGCTGGCATGATAGGCTGTATAAGAAGTCTCATAAGTGTTTTCTTTGGGAAAATGGGACATAACTTTTTCTTTACATAAGGCTGCTTCTCAGTTTATTTTTCTCTGCTTATGTGAAGATGGTAGGTAAAGAAGGAGGGAGGGGTGTAATGGTGTCTCTCCTTTCTCTTCCTTTCCGCCACCTCCTGTTCTTTCTTTCTTTTCACCTATCTTCCTCTAAGTCTCCAGCCAGTGGGCTACCATCCGAAGAATAGATTTCTTTTGCCAGAAGTCTAAACTAACACCTTGTAGATGTCTTTTGAAATTAGGCAAAGAGCCACATGACTGCTCCAAGCCATGTAAGTGCTGTTTGGCTATAAAAAGACTTTAGCCTATTCCCAGCTTCCTGACCTCAGGAGGGTAAGAGAACCAGCTGCTGGCCTCAGTTAAAGACCCTGAAGTGGGGTAGGGTAAGAAGGCCAATAAAAAACCATAACATAGCTATGAAGGAAGGGCACTGGAAGCCAGAAGCTACAAGATAGAGGGGCTGTGGGTGTTTCTTTTAGACCTGAGTTGTAAGGGGCTGAAGAGCAGTGAAAAAGGACTTGGGCAACTGTTGGACTCAAGCAGTTCTTGATTGCCAGAGCTGTGAGGACACCTAGGAATTTGTGCACCAAGGGGAATTTAAAGGAAACCTTTCTACAAGTGGGAAATCCAGTCAATGGCAAGTAAAGACTAACTTGGAGTGGCTGATGTGAAGTACTGCTTGTGTCTTAGCAGATAGCTTCCTCTCATGGGTTTGTTTGTGTTTTTTCTTGTTGCATAATCCTCAGACACAACCAACCCATTTGTGCCTGAGCTCCTCATCCTGCAACTACTTACCAAGATCCTACCAAGGGCTACCTCTCGAAGTCACTTATACCACTGAAGCTCATGTGGAAGGTATTTCCAAGGGTGCATTGGCTTTTTCCCTTGCCTGAGGACACTTTGGGCTTAAAATAAAGACACTTCTCCATACGTGAGAGGTTCTGGCTGTGCTTGAGATATCCTTTAAGCTGGGACATTTGATATGCCACTTCCCATGGAGGATACAGCCTTTGCAACAGGAGGTAACAAAGACAAGATTGGCATAGTGCCCTTCCTTACATACTTAATGAATTCCATTTTAAATTACTCAGCCAGGTACTCTAAAGTTGGGAGAATGCTGGAGGTGCTGGTTAGGAGTCTTGGGGGTTGTACTCCCACCCCATCCCCCAAAATTGGCCAGACTCCTTTGGAAGCATTATGATGGCATTACTTGTGGCTATACTAATGGTGGTACTATTTAGATACTTATGTAAGAAGGTGTTCAATAGCTTCTTGTGCAAGCCGTTTGCCTGTTCACATACTATACAGCTCAACCTTCCATGACTGAAATGGCCACCTGGAAGTTATTTGACAGTGGAATGACCTACCTCAGAAGGTGGTGGATTCCTTTTCGTTGGGGAGTTTTGAATGGCCCTCTGCCAGTGGTGCTTCAGCTATGGATACCTGAATGAGCAGTAGGTTGAACCAGATAAACACTGGGGTCCTTTCCAGTCAGACTATTTGATTATTCTATGAAATAATCTGTTACAACTCTTTGGCATGGTAATAAATTGCAGCAGAGTCATCTGCTTTGGCTCTGAACGTCTGCATGCTCTCACACTCCATTTTGTGTTGTTCTGGAAGAAAGTGTTTGCAAATGAATGCCACACCATGTCGTAACAGCAACAGCAAGCCAATGCTTTTGTGTGTGCCAGCAAGCTCTAAAACTTTAAGATTCAGTGTGCGTAATGCATTTGGGGTTGGCAGGGACAAAATTTAAAAACAACAACGCCAGAATCAACGTTTGTGAATGAATGCCACAGCATATTGCAATAGCAGTTATGCCCTTGTGTGCCAATGAGGTCAGAAACCATAATATTCTGTAAGCATAATGCATGCCGGTGGGTGGGTTAGGGAGCTGAACAACATACATAATAACTAGAGTTGGTGGTTTTGTCCTGATTTAATACCAGCGCCAAGCCACAAGAACAATAGAATTCCAAAATCACACGCAGTATGAAAAGTTCTAAAACACCACTGAAAAATGCAAAAATGAAGGCACCATATACTTAAAGTGCTGGATAGTTAGTATGTGATATAATTTTTTTAAAAAAAATCAACTTCCCTCTTTTGCTATCTCTCAAGTACACACCCAATGACCCCCCTGCATTTAATATTTTTAAAAAGTTCTCTCTCTCCTTCTCTCCTTCTTGCTCTCTCTCTTGCTCTCTCTCGCTCTCTCTCTCTCTCTCTCTCTTAGGGGTCAGGATGAGACTCATAATTCTGGTCTCAGAATGAGACCAAGCAGTATGAAACTTGGATCAGGTCCCGCTCAGTAAACTTAAATTGTGCCTTCAGCTTGAATCTACCAAAATCAAGGAGAACTCAGCTGAGTATATACTGTTTGGATTGCACCATTGGCTTAAAGTGAGAAATTGAAGAACAGTAAACAAAAGCTCTTTGGTCTGGGGTTCTGAGAATGTATTACTCTCCTTCTGGTTTAGGTAGTATTTTCAACACCTCCTGTGTGTGTTTTGGGGGAGAGAGAGATAACTGGCTTTCAGTGTGGTCTCTGGTGAGGGGTGAAGAAGAAATTTATATGTGGCAAGACTCTAAGGACAGTCTATTCTGCTACTTTGGGTAGTTGCTAAAATGGTGATGAGTCTACATGAGCATGAACTGAGAACACACGTACTTGAAGTCAAGAATTCTTTTGAGCCCATGCTCAACAAAATAACGTATATACAAGAAAGAAACAGATGAATCATGGGGGAAGGTTACTTAAGGTAGTGCATCTCAAGCTATCTGATGTGTGCGACCAGCAATGTTTTTCTAAAACACCAAAGACCAGTACCATATTTGTGCCCATTACCTACAATTATTTCTTCCCTACAAATTGCCAGGGACCATCAGGCTCATGACTTCTGTAGACTACCACTTTCAGTGGAGTTGAGTTTGTTGCACAAGCACTGGGAAGCATGATAACAAATATTTTAACACTGGGGTCATTGGAGTCTGTTGCAGGGATACTTTGGAATGACAGCCTCTCTGAGGCCATAATGCTTGGCCAACACTGAATGTTTGTAAACCTTTGGTGATGTAGAGCAACTAGAATCCACTGCTTTTCTCTCAGCACATAACTGTCTTGCTCACAGATGAATAACTGAAGGGTTCATCACCCTAAGATGCCTGTGGGATGACAGGAAAAGTTATCAGAGTCTTGTCAAGTCTTGGGCACTTTTCAGTTGTATTCTTTGGGTAATCCATGATTATGCCCTACAGGAGTCCTTGCATTTTCACTGAAAATGGAAAGGTATGATTCTTGGATTACATGCACTTATTTACAACTGGCCATGTTGGCTGGGAGCTGTCAAAAAGTAATGTTGCCAGCCTCTGACACAATCTGAGAACTGCCCAACACCTTAGTTAAATTTGCAGTTAAACTTCATAGATGTGCTACAAAGATACCTTATCTCAGGAAGTATTATACATTTTATTTTAAAGAAACAAAACACAGAAAGGAAGCTAGATCTTTGCATATTCTGACAAAAATCCATAGTAAACTCTGCTACTAGAGCCACCAGCCACCACTGTCTGGAGTTTTTTCCCCTAGACTTTATATACAGTTTTTGAGTGAAAATACATACTGCCTTGGTGCCATGTCATAAAGATGCTTTTAACATTTTTTGCAAGGTCACTTATTTAGTGCCATAGAAAGGTTGTTGCTTAAAATGCAAGGGAGAAAAGGCAACCTTCTTTGAGCAGGCACAAGGCTATCCACGCATGTAACAGCCTCTCTGGTTGCGCATTACAGCAACAAGGAACCATTTGAAAAACATCAGATTCATAGGGTTAATTTCTGTTCTAAATATAGGGGCAGGCATGGTATGTCCTATCAAATGGTGCAGAAATTAATAGAAACAAGTGATTCTCATAGCTGGCTTCTCTACATTTTACCATTTTGAGTAAAATGAGATATTCTAATTAGAGTTTGTCTTCTAAGAATAATGGCTGAAAGTAAGAGAAGTGGCAGAGAAGGTCAGCTATTTCAGAATGGCTTTGCTGATATAGAGGGTACAATTTTAAAGGGCATTCATGTTTGTACATTCAATTAGGGACTGGAAAATGTTTTTCCAAGTACCCAAATTGCTAATGTAACAACTCTAAACTAGAAGGGTCACCTGCAGAATCATTCTGCTCTAAGTGGCATGACTCGTGGTATGAAATTGTTGGCAAATGGAGTCGTTATTCTTTTTGTAGATTTTCTATAGGGCCAGGTATGTTTATTGTTGTGTTCCTATTTATGGGAGAGAGCATACTAAGAGTCTGAAAGGGAAATAAATCTATTTGTTGTTCTTAAAAACATGTTTGGTTTGTCTCATCCACTGGCAGCAAACATATATGGATGGCATAAGAAGACCCTCGTGAATTTTGAGCACACAGTAAGTGTGCTCTGAATGACTCCTGCTGATATGAAATAGAAGCAGCATTTTCTCATTTCCTTCCAGATTTCTTCAGTTTTCTTCCAGTTGCATGAATGGGAAGGAATGAATTTAGGCCAGCCTCAGAGCTGATCTAAATTATCAACTTGGTCACAGCTCTTAGATACATCCCTTTAGTCTCTCCTTGACCTCAGTGTCCCAGTGTCAGAGTCGGAAACCAGGGAACTTTCTTTCGGGGTGGGGAGAGGGGAGTTCTGTTTTGTCCGATAATCCTTGGGCTACTATTCCCATAAGATTACTCTGTTTATCTCTCTCTCTCTCTCTCTTTTTAAAAAATACTTATGTTTTTGTTTTCCCATTGATTTCAGTCATATCCTGCTATATCTCCTGCTATATGTAACTTAGCTGGTTTCTATACTGATGGTGTGAAACATGGGGTGAGGTTGTGGGGCTCTGAGGTGAGCATGCAGTCCAGAAACTGCACTCTACTCCCCACCTGTTATAGGGAAAAGAGCTTTCTAATGACAGTTTCACAGCTCGCTCTAGCTAACAGCATACTTCTCTTGTAGAAACCCCTGCTGCAATGAGACATGGAATGCCGTGTAAATTCTGGGCCCCTTTCACACTGCACCTTTATAACACACTGCATCCAATAGAATCCTGGGTTTTGCAGTTTGGTGAGGTGCTGAGGAGCACTCTGGCTTTCAATTCCAAATAAAGTAGAGTCACAGAGCTATAATTGTATAATGTGAAAGGGCCCCTGGTCCCCACTTATGAAAAAGGCTATTGTAGTGCTGAAGGAATTATAGAAAGGGGCAGTTACAATTATCGATGGAATGGAACAACACTCTTCTGAGGAAAGGTTTCAAAGTTTAGGGCTGTTTAGTTAAAAGAAAGGTAAGTAAGAGAAGAAAGACATTGTGTAAAATTAGGTCCTGTACAGAGTAAGTGAAGGGGGCATTTTTCTCTCTCTTTCATAATACTAGAACATGAGGGCACTCACTAGAGCTGAATAGCAATAGCAGTTACATTTCTATACTGCTTATCAGTGCAAAGGACTACCTAAGTGGTTTACAATGTGTTAACTAATTTCCCCCTACAAGCTGGGTACTCATTTTACTGACCTATGGAAGGCTGAATCAACCTGGAGCTCTGCAGGATCGAACTCACAACACTGTGGCTGCAGTACCAGCATTTAACCAGTGCACCACCAGGGCTCTTATAGGGTGAAATTCAATACAGATAAAGGGAAGTTTCTCACAGAATGCAGGGTTAAACTGTGAAACTTGCTGGTATAAGGTGTTGCCAACTTGGGTAGCTTTAAAGTGGGATGGAACAAACTCATGGCTGTTGCTGACAGTAGTCATGGTAGATATATTTGTTTACATGTCAGAGTGATATGTCTTTGCATATCAATTCCTTTGTGTTTACTCAGGCCTAAGAGCTCTCTGGCTGAGAATTCTAAATGCCCCTCCCTAAACTGCAAACCCCAGGATTCCACACAATGTTGAAAGTGGAATAATAGCACTATAAGAGTGTGGTGTGGAAATGGCCCAAGAGAAACTAAACTTGATAGATTGTTCAATCTTCCATTTCTAGCTTTGCTACAAGCCTCAACTGAGGAAAAGTTATATTGCAGGACTGCTATTTCTAGAATTCCACAGAGAGAATGGAGTTGCTATCCTCAAAAAGTAACTTTTCCAAGCTTTGGAAGGGTTCATTTTAATTGGAGATACAGAAGAGGGGAACCTGGAGCATTCTGTACACAAAATATATCCTTAACCATTCATAGTCCCTCTGAGTTTTTAAGAACATGGAAAGATTGGTTACATGTCAAGATGTAAGAGTAAGATACTGGTAAGATGGTTCTTGAAGGCACGAGTATTAGACGATATCAACACTGCAGTATGTCAAGAGGGACTGAAGCTCTGAAAGCAAAAGGCAGTGTAGTCCTTTTGGCACTTGGATTGTATCAAAGACAAGTACAAATAGAGCTGTGCTGGATAACACAAACAGCAGTAGCATGAAGGACAGAGTGAACAATGAAATGAAGAGTGAAAGGAATGTAGAAAAGAGCAGAGACAATAGTTTCAGTGCTGAACTCTGAGAAAGGAGAAACTGACAGGTGGAAAGAGAGTCAAAGTCCCTGCGCAAACATATGAAAATCCCAAACCGATTGGGTGGCAATGAACAATCGTGTATGAGATGGAGGAATATAAAAGTTAATTGAAATGATAAGAGAAATGGCATAGGAAGCAGAAATATCAGAAAGAATAAATGCTTTCCAGACAATGACCTACAAAAGCAATGTTCATAGTCAGTCCCAAAGAAATTAATAAGGTTTCAATGCGGCAAGCGAGAATGCTTCCTTAAAGAATTGTTTAATCTAAGAACCTATTATAACTACAATTTGTACAGAACTGAGAAGGCAACAGAGAGACAAGTTTCTAAAGCTTATTGTCAATCTCAAATAGACCAGAAGGATGAAGTCAGTGAATAGGCTGGTTAGTTCAAATCAATATGTGAAACTAGTCCCTGCCCTCATTGTCCCCTTAGGGTTACTTGCTTGTAAATCTACAATGGCATCTGAAGAAGAGGGTTTACTTCCATGAAAGCTCATGCTAAGATAAAAATCAGTTAGGCTTAAGGTTGCTCCCACATTTCTTCCCCCACTCTTCCTTCCTCATTGTAAAGGCAGGAAAGACACCAGTGGAAGAATTTTCTGTTTAGACAGCTCTTAAAGTTACATGACTCCTGTTAGGATTTATCTTCCATTTTCTTGGGTCCATCAGTCACAGTTCCAGAGTTTTTAAACCTCCTTTACCTGACTAACATTTCTTTGCTGCCAGTAGCGCACAGATTCTCCTGCTGCTAGTCTCCATGTAGTTTTTTTATCTCACCTCCTAGTTCCTTTAGTTCCGTGCCCTCACAACAGATTGAATCCTCATATCTCCAATTTCATTCCACTTGTTGCTTCATCACACTTCTTTTAGTGGCACTGTTTCTTGGACAATCTCTGTAGGACCATTATATTCATGGAATTCAGCCCTTCAAGTTCAATATGATGAGATCTCTTCAGTGGACATCTCTCATCCACATCTACCCATATTTTTTCTGCATTTTACTTTAAACCTCCTTTGAATTCACTTGCATTCCTACTTTTCCCTAAGCTTTCTTCTTCCTCAGTCTATTCAGTATTCTGATTGTTCTTTCATTTCCCTTTTCTCTGGCCCTTCTTTCCTTAGCTTCTGAATTTGTTGTTAATTTGTGCTCCCTGTCTTCAGCCTGCTCAACAAACACAATCCCCTTCCTTAAGTGTTGTGTGAAATTTAAATTCTTGCAGGGAAATTTTTTTTTATGTTACAGATATTCGGTTTCTTTTTTTGATTTCTTTTTAAATTTTATCCATCTTTATTGTGAGTTTCTTTGAATCTTTTTTAAAAAGTTCTTTGAAATATCAGTCTTGTCTACCAGAAAACATTTATTACAGAAGCTGAAATGTAAATATTCTGAGTACTTTGTTTCCTAACCAACTGAACTGTCTATAAACATTCCATGCTATCACCCTAGCTCAGCAAAGAGATGCTATTTTCATGTTTCCCTCCCAGGAAATGATTGATCAATAGACAGATAGATCAATCAATTTATTGAATTAGTCTGCTGGTCATTTCAAACAGTTACAACAGTTAAAATACTACAATATAGTTACAATACAATAAAAACATTGCCATGATACATTTACATTAAAGTTACATTGAGCCAAACTAAAACTATGCCCTTCAGTAAACTACACACTTCCCCCAATTTCCACCTCTTTCATTCCTTAAGTTGTTAGCCTTGATTGCAAAGAAGACAACTCTCTGGGATACACAATGGTTAGAAGCACTCAAAAAGAAAGTGAGTTTCTCCATCACAGACCAATTTCTCATGTGAGTAAAAAAGAATTACACATAATGCTCCCTATAGGTTGAATATAAACGGCACTCGAGTAGATAATGTACCAAGTCCTCTGTTACTCAGGCACCATACATATACAGCCTAACTATGAGTGAAATACCCTCAAATCTTCCCTAAAGGGTCTTTACATTCTTCATCTCAACCTGGAGATGGGTAAAAGCAATATATTGATTCCTCAAGAAACAGATATTTCTCTTCCTAAATTGTGACTTGGCTTTAGCTAGTCATTTTAAAACCCTTCCAGGAAATGAAACGGAGGGTAGGTTTAAATTTGTTAAGGGCTGAGCTCTTTTGCTCTGGGCAAATGTGGTCTTAAGGCATATATTTCCTTAACATTGGATAGAAAGTGACTTTGTCCTAAAAGTCTACTGTGGTTGCCTAGGACAAGAGGTGCTGCTGTACATGCATTGAGGATTACATTTGAATTACACATAAGTCAACTGAGGATCTAATATTTACAAGCCTAATATTTTCCTGAAGACAAATGCTTAGTTTGCAAATAGCTCCTCAGATATCATTCTCTGACAACGCTGTCATCATCATCACCTCCACCATGACCATCACAACTGTTTCTTTATTTCAAGATTCCTTGGTGAGAACTAACAGTCATTTTTTAAAAATTTCTTTTTATGCCAGCCTTTCTCTAAGGAATTCAAGATTGTTTTCCATCTCCTTATCACAACATTGAGTCTGGGTGTGTATTTACAACTGGATATCTATAGTCCTACTCTGATACTTTAACTACTTTATGACACTATCATGTGAGTGTTCTTTAATCAAAGTTAGTAAGCAGTTAAGCATCTTGACCAAACAAAAAAACTGAGTCCGATGGTCACAGTCTATGGCCCTTTCCGCAACTCACCTTTTTGCAGAGCTGGGGTGTACAGATCGCGTGAGCAGCCTCTAGTGAGAGGCTCTCACGTCCCGGTTCCTTCAGCTCCGCAGCTGCTGCCTGCTCATGTGAGAGCCCCTCCTCTTCCTTCCGCAGTGCAGCCTGGGAGTTTCCCAGGCTGTGCTGGGGCAGGAAGCACGAGCGCTGTGGCTCCAGAGCTCTGCATGCACAGCAAGTGCACGTGGGGCCTCAGAGCGATGTGTGATCGCGCACCATTTTCAGTTCACAGCCGAAAATGAAAAAGTACATGATCGGTGCCTGCCAGATCCTGGAGCGTCATGGGACTGAGAGTGCATTGTATGGACTGCTCCTCGCAGTCGCACGACACTTGAGGGGCCCTTTCACATGGCAAATGCCATGCGAAAAGGGTCTCTGTATAGCCACATAAGCATACCAATAGTGGCTTGTGGCTCCCAGGTCAGTGAAGCAGTGAATCCATTCTAAATTTTAGTCCAGGTTTTAAAGGAGTTCTCAGTAATGCTGAACCTCTTCCTAATTATGTTTAGCACTGTGTACAGCTCCTTTAAAGAAAGCCACTGACATGGAACCCACCACTCTCAAGCCACCACTTAACTATGCACTGATGAGAAAGATTTTCCTCATCTTGATTCAGAATTAGTTTGTGTGTATATAAACAAAATTAATTAACTTTTCCAGCAACACATTGGCATATAACAATTACAGAAAAGGATCCTGGTGACAATGAAAGTAAATAACATGCAGAAATGTAGTATTTTAATACATAAACTGGCCTTACATGTTATACCATCCCTTATCTTATATCTGAAATGTGCAGATTTCTAAAATCTAAGCACAAACAGAGAAAAAGTAGTGAAAAACCTAGGAAGCCATTCTTTGGTCTCACTCAGTCTTTTTTAATCTCAATACAAGATGCCTTTAAAGATCGCATCCCTTGTTTCTTTAATGTAAAAATGGCTTATTATAGCTTCCTGTCTAAATAATACATTGAACCCAAATTGGTAACTGGATTGCATTTTTATAAATTATTTGGTCCTTTGCAGATCAGCCTCCCATTTGTATAAGCCAAGATTTAAATTGCGGGCATATGTTTTGATTCCTATGCAGTCAGCCACCAGCACTGCGTGCAGAAATGAATACTTGATGTTCTTAAGAGTCTGCATGGTTGGGAGATAATCCTTGCATATCAAATGCAAAGTTGATTTGCATCAGAAAACAGAACTTATAGCTAAAATGTAGCAAACAAGAAAAGATTTTGCTTTGAATTATAACAACGGAGTGATCTTGTCCAAACAAGCAAAACAATAAGGAAGACAAACTTGCACAAAATGAATGCAAGGATACAATAAGGGAGGCAACAAAAAGCAGGAAGAGAATGTTGCTAATAACATTAAGACCAAAAATAAGTATATTTTCATATATAAGAGAAGCAAGAAACAGATTAGGGAGGGGGCTAGACCTTGTTGACAAACAGAAAACAGTTTCTAGGTCCAGATGGTGTCCGTCTATGAGTTTTCTAGAACTCTGATGTAAAATTCCTTATCTTACAACAAAAAAATTAGCATGGGCTTAAAATCAACCTCTGTACCAAAGAGCTAGAAACCTGACAAAATAGCATGAGATTTTAAAAAGTGATCAATGAAGGATATACAGAATGATAGATTCGTTAGGAGAACTTCTGTGTTGGGAAAATTGATGAACAGCATTATTTTTAAAAAGGGGGGAAATCAAGCAAACAAAGGATCAATCTTGCTGAAGAAGAATCAACATGGCTTCTGAAAAGTAGGTTCTGTCTCATGGGTGTGGAGGATTGGGTATGTTTTTTAATGTTTTTAATGTAATTAATGTATTAATGTAGTTCACTGCCTTGATCCATGGGGAGAGTCGGGATAGAAATAAATTTTATTATTATTTATTATTATTATTTTTCTGAGTTCTCTGAGAGGGTGAAAAGTGTGTGAATAGGGAGTGATCTAGTAGATGCTGTTTATCTAGGCCTTCCTTAAAAGATCATGAGCAGACAACAGACAGGGGATAAAAGAAAAGACCTGATGAAGAAATCCTCTTATTGATGATATACAAGAATCAGTGTATATGTTGAAACAGAGATTTGGCAATGGAAGGATGGAGAGAGTGGGGTCCTCCGAGGATATGTATTGGGACTGGATCTTCTAAACTGATTCATAAATGATCTATGAGTCTGTATGGCTAAATTGAGAGTGCCATACTTTGGATATCATGAGATGACATGACTTACTGGGAAAGACAAGAATGCTCAATAAAGTGGAAGTGGTAGGAAAAGAAGAAAATTGAATCAATCTACCTGTAATGCAACTAAGGAAGACATGGCCTTGAGTCTGCAAGATCTGAGCAGGCAGTTAATGCCTGGAGCTCTTAGAGATCTCTCAATCATAGGGTGACCACAAGTCAAAGTTGACTGGACAGCAAATAACCACAAATAGTGAGGTGACCACAATTTATATTTTGGAATTTGGAAGATTAAATGCAAATTATTTTAAAAATTTACAACAAAAAGGGACAACAAAAATCCCCCAACGAGTCTTTCCTTACTAAGGAACTTGGCATCGAGGTAGGAAATTCAGTTCTGTGGAACCAAATGCAGAGCATAGCACATGGGACCAACAAATGCTATACCAAATGCTACGGAGACATAGATGGAATATTGGCTAACCATGACTAACCAGAAATGTGATCTTGAACATACTAGTGGATAACTCAGTAGAAAATGTGGCTAAAGTGAAAAAGGCAAAACCCATTTTTAGGACACAAATACAAAAGGGAATGAAAATAAAACTGCCAATATCATAAGGCTGTTATAAAAATCTACGGTTGCAACCTTGTGTAGAATGCTATGGACTGTTCTGGTCACTGCACCTCAAACAGAGAAGCCTGAAAAGGTGTAGAAAAGAGCAACAGAAATGATTGAGGTGATAGAACAACTCTGACAGAGAAGTTACAACATCTAATTGCTTTTAGATTTGAAAAGAAAGTGAGCAAGGGGTGTAAACATTTTGTGGAGAAAGTAGGCAGGAAGGAATTTTCCATCTAATGTTAGAATGTAGAGTCATTCGATAAAAATGAATGGTATGAGATAAAGAACAAGTATACTGCATCATATAATACGTAGCTATATGGTAGAGTTCACTGTCAAATGATATAGAGATGGCCACCAACTTGACTGGATTTCAAATGGTATTGAGCAAGTTCATAGGCTTCTTTGAGGCGCTGTCTGGTCACTATGGGAACAGAATGCAGGCCTGGAGAGGAGAGATAGAAAGTCTTTTCTGCATAGAAAATAATATTTTTGCAAGAAATATGATTCCTTGTACAAAATGACATGTACAAATTTTGCATGGGCTAAGTCCCAAACTATGAATAGTCATCAAAATCCGTACAGTTTCCAAGGACTTTCTTGCAGTAGGAAAAAAAATGGCTAAAATTGCTCATTCATGAATGAAATCTGTGAAGAATTGCATCTTTTGGTTGATTGAACGTAGGTCTTCTTATATATTATTAACTTAATTTCAGATCTTCAATGAAAAATCTCATTGTCATCTTTCAGTCTTTACCTAAAGTCACCTTACTGCCTGTGATGGGCCTTTATTTCATATTCCTGCTTTAATATCCACTTTGAATTGCCATCTTTACTGTGTCACAGACTCTTATCTCTCTCATTCAGACATCAAATCTTCATTGATCTAGTTGCCACAAATGCTGCAAATGTTATTAGCAGGGAAAGCTGTACAAGAATTGCTGGACTGTGGAGAGAGGTGGAGGAGCCCCCAATAAACTGTCCATAAACTTCTAGCAGCCTAAAAGATTGCATTTGGAGATATGTTCTTGGTCTAAATGGGAAGAAGTGTTCTGTGCTATGGTTCTGTGCTAAGATCAGCATTTCTTTGGCCATTTCCACCTTTAGAGGCCTCCCTAAACTGCAAACCCCAGGATTCCATAGGATGTTGAAAGTGGAATAATAGCGCTACAACAGTCTAGCATGGAAATGGCCTTTGTCATGCTAACACCACCACAAACACATCATGTATTTTATGCTAGCTGCTTTGAAAGGGTTAAAAGTTTCTTAATCCCCCCAGGTTCTCTTTAGCACCCGCCTTGATGCTCTTGTTCTCTTTGTCATCTTTTCTCCCCCTCCCCTCTACTTCTTTCCTTCTTGCTGGTCTTTCTGTCTCTCTAGTTTGTTCAGACTTTCCCTGTGCTCACTCCACCCTCATTTTCTAGTTAGGAGGCAGCGGAAGCTTTGCATTCCTTTTAACTCTGAAAAATTTGGAAACCCCCGTAGAAAGATGCTTCATGTCCTCTGGAGAAATGAAAATCTGAGGCATGGCTTCAGTTTTGTTTGTAGGGAAGATTAGGAAGACATGCTAATTAGTGATTGAAGCTGGTACTGTGGGTTATAGATACAATTTAATTAATACATTAATTAATCAATTAAAATGAAATAATTCTGAGCTTCACACTCCTAGAATCTATATGTTATTTTTATTAATTTAATTTATATCTCACCTCTCCCATGATGGGATTCAAGGTATCGGATATTATATTTATTATCCATCTAGATTTCAGGTGTCTAGATTTCACCTGGAGTTATGCAGTGCACGCACACATGCACACATACATTTATTCTTATCGATTGTCAATGTGACAAGGGGGGAAATTGACAAAAGGAAAAAATTTCACTTTGAGCTCTTTCAGTGGTGAAAACTTATGATTCTTTCACATGTAGGAGAGGTAAGCTGTATTTCTGATGAAATGATTATTAGCCCTTTCAGGCCTTGCTAATAGCCTATATATCAAACTAATGGAAGAGTGGGATCATACTTATTGTTTCAGTGCTTGACTTCCATGTATTGATTTGTTGTATGCACAGACAATTAAGGATGCAAGAGAATTTTGTTGAGTTAGAAATTCAGGGTGAAAGTGTCTATTTGCAATCTCCCATCTTATTGTAAGATGACACCTCACAGATTTGTGAGGCTTGTAGTATATTTGGGGGAATGAACTACATACAAAACCATGAGATTGGATAAAAAGGTGTGCAACTGAAAAACAACAACCCTGAAACTGGAAAAAAAAAATGAAACCTCAGAGTACAGTGTCACCTTAACACAGGAATGGCGAATTTGTGGCCTGAAGGGCTGTTTTGAGTCATCTCAGTTGTCCCTGGGTTCTAAATGTTTGCCTCTAAATGCCTGCTGGGTTTGGCAGGCAACTTTGGCACTGAACACCATATTAGACCAAGTACAAGTCTTTTTTCTTCAACAGGAAGTCATCGGAAATGGTCCAGACTGGGCCAAAAAGTGGTTAAATTTCTTTCCATGGCTCCAAGGGTTGTTGGAGATATTCAGGATTTCCCCCCGCATTTTATGGGTGCTGCAGTCCTCCAAGGTCCCCTGCAGAGCCCCTACCCCTGATAATTGCTGACCACTGCTTTATAGACTAACTTTAATGAAGATAAGCTTTTATAGAGTGCAGACCACTTCATCAGATACCATCTCCATTACACGTATGATGTCTCTATGTTCCACTAGATTCTTTGTTAGTTCTGTTAGGGATCCGAAGATCATGAACAAGCATTCTTTGGCCAATAGGAAGAAATGCATATTAAAAACGCATACAAAATGTTACATTTAAAACTATGAGGAGAAATGCATTGATTACCTTGCAAGAAAGACCCCCCCCCCCAACCAAAGGAAGGTTGACAATGCAGGGGGATTTGGAGAAATGCAACTGAAAATTGAGAACAGAGGAGATCTTCATATAGCTACACAAAGCCTACGCATGTACATCTGCTGTGTGCAATGGAACTCTTTTTGCAGTCAAATACTTTGAATTTTAGGGGTTCCTGATCATGCATACAGAATTTGCATGAATGGTGCAGAATATTGTTTGTACACCAACAGAGCCTATCAATGCTATTAAACAATCAATAGAATTAAAACCATTTAAAAACAAAACAGTGTATATTTGAAAATACACTACAGTCAATTCCTAAAAACCTTTAGAATAAAAAAACTTTATCTGCCAGCAAGAGGACAACAAGGAGGGGGACATCCTAGCTTCCCTATGGAGTGGGGTGAGAGACCTGGGAGCAGCCACCAAGAAGGCCATTTTCCTTGTTTCCAGCAAACATACACATTCAAATATTTCACAAATGAAAACCAAGACATGTGTGGCCAAGCAACATCAGCGTGTGCTCAAGATGGCAAAAGTTATTGCAGAGAAAGGTCGTACCAGCTAGGAGAGGCTGTCACAGTCTTCTTTTGCCTAAGCCTATTGGGAAGGGCAAGATTCTGCCTTTTCCTCTCCTTTCCCCCTTGCAGAGTTATCTGAGTGCCAACTACTTTTGCTTTTTAAACTCAGTTTGCAGCAACTGAAGCAAGCCAAAGACAATGTAGGAAGGTGGGAGGAAGAGAGAGAAATCGAGGCATTAAAAAAGCACCTTAAAAAGTGGGACGGCAGAGGATTAATCAGGACTGTCCCTGCCAGATTAGGACAGCTGCAGGGCATGGAAAAATACCTGAGAATGTGGTGGGACTGAGAAAAAGGACACCCCAAAGATTTTAAAGCCTTATCAAGTTTGTACCAGAAGATATGATCGGGAGAGAGACCTTCCCTCCATTCCAACCACCATCGCTATTGTTTCAGGTAAAGAGAAGAGTAGTGTGATAGATGATGATGCTGTGATTGAGGAGCAACTGCTTGTGCAGGAGGTTGAGCCAGTGACTAAGTAAGTCAACCAGTGCAAACATCCCCTGCACTGGAAGGTCAAACAGAGACTGAGTTGCCCCGGCCAGCTCATGACAGAGAGGGAACCAGCAGTGATGCAGAGGAGTTGCAGCCAACTGTGCCCATCAGCCCTCAATCATGCAGAAGGCTGAAACGGGTTGCGGAGAGGGAGGCTGCTTGGACAAGGATGAGGAAACAATAACGAGCAGCACCTGCTCATAGGGGCTATTTAAGCCTGCCAGCTTGGCTGCGCCTCGCCTGCAGCAAATTATTAGCAAGCCCTCACGACCTTTGTGTTTCCTGCTCCCTGAAACCCTCCAAATGGATCTCTGCCTCCTGAACCTTTGGACTGGACTTGACCTGGCTTGGCTTGTGTTTTCCTGGTGTTTGGTATATTCGGACTCCCAACGTATTCCTGGCCTCTCTCCTTCCTTGCTGGCTGCGTCCCGGCAGGGAGAAATTCCTTACAAGCAGGCAGGCATTGGGCCTTTGCCCTAGCAGCTAGTGGAAGGCCCTCTGTCCATTTCAGCTACCACTGCTGTGGCCTCTGAGGGAGACAAGAGTAGGCAGCACCTGCTGTACTGAATCCTTTCCCTCACTGCTATCTCCTTTCCTTATGTTTCATGTCTTACTTAGATTGTAAGTCTGAGGGCAGAGTATGGTGCAGTGGTTCGATACCCTGCTCTGTCATGGAAACCCACTGGGTGGCCTTGGTTATGTCCCATATTCTCAGGCCCAGAAAACCCTGTGATAGGTTTGCCTTAGGATCACTTGAAGGCACATGACAACAGTGATAAGTCTGAGGGCAGGGAATTGTCAAATCAACAATTTGCATGTCACTCTTTTTAGTGGAAGAGTTGGGTATAAATATTTTAAACAAATAAACAAACTCTTTTAGAGAGGCTGGGCCCAAGCTGTATGGTATTTTATTAAAGGACAATGTAGATAAGGAAAGTTTATTTCTTGTTCATTCTGCAGTATTCTTACCTTTCAAGCCTCTAAAACAGGGGTGGTGAATCCCTGGTTCTCTACAACTTGTTGGATCCCTGCTCCCATCAGCCCCACTCATCATGATCAGTGCTCAAGGATGATGTGATTAATAGTCCAACAACAACTGGATAATCCAAAATTATCTCATCCCCCCCCCCCCGCATTCCCTCTCTAGCTAATCAGGAAATATTTTGGAGTAAATACATACTAGCAAAGATGTTAGGCTCTTTTCCAAATTCCATATGAATGACTCCTGGTCTCTATGTGTTTATTTAACAGAAAGACCAAATAACAGCAGTCTATATTAAGCATTTGAAATGGAAATATTTACAGGCTTGGGGAGCTAGGGCTGGTCTTTAGGGATTAGGATTATATGGGGAAAGCTGAAGCTATTTTAGCTTTGCTCTTTTTTGGGTAACTTGAGGAGATTCTTTTTTGGGAATTTTGCTTTGTTTTGACTCATATTGAAAGCCTAGAATTAGGTTGGTTTCAGGTTAGTTTTTTTCCCAGTGAAATTGAAATGGGGTGGGATGGCTTTTTTTCCTAAGGTGGTGAAGAGTTATTTTATTTTTACTCCCCCCTGCTTTTCAAAAACAACTTGATTGATGCTCAGGGTAGAAGTGAAGAGTCCTTGCACTTCCTAAAAAAGAAGGCCCATGGAACCAACACACCTTCCAATCATCACAGTTTGTCAGAGACACCTCAGTAGGAGGAGGAGCTTCAGGCAACCCTCACTGATGCCATAAGAGGCAACAAGGTTTTTCAAATGTAGAAAAGAATAGCATACACAGAACAGCCCTTGGCCATCTTTTAAAAAGAGCAGCAGCAGAACCAGTAACGAAATAAATGCAGATGGATAGCAATGTAGGTATGTTGCAGCAAAAGCAAGAATCTTCTGGGGCCTGCTGAATTTATTATGACCGAAAGGTCTGTTGCCTGGAGACCCTATAAAGAGATGATACAGATCATGTATATTTGGGGGATGGGATTGTGAAAGGTGAAGCCACAGGGAAGGAAATATAGAAAATACAAAAAATAGTCACTCCTCCTCCCGCTTCATCTACAGACCTATAATTCAAGATAACCTTTCAAAATTGTCAACAACAGTGGCTATTTTGCATCCCACATGCTGTGAAATTCTAAACAACTAGAGAGTAAGCCCCTTACTAAATACTAATGAACAAAGATGAATAAGATTGCTGTATCAGGCTTTCAAAGAGATGTTAACAATTTGATCTACATTGAATCCTACGTTTCTATTTGGACACATGTATAGTTGCTTCAAATTTAGTTGTTCAATGGATTTTTTTTCCCGGCATGCCATAAGAAACATTAAATTACTTTCTTACAGTGCCTTGAAGTGTATAAAAGAGAGAAAACCTTCCTTCAGTCCAGTCTAAATTTGCACATGTGTATTCAGTGTACATACCTTTAAACATTTAGCAGGTTTTACACACTTTTTTTTTGTTGGTGGTGGCAAGTTGTTTTGTTTTTGCTAATATGTTGGAAAAGAGAAATATTACCAACTGCATCATACACAAGGATGACACAAATTTAACATGCCTAGCTTCTTGGCTTTGCTACTTTTATCATGTTTAGACTAGGAGAGGGCAATCTGTGGTCCTCCAGATGTCATTTGACAATTCCCATTAACTTTTTTTCCCATTAGCTATGCCGCCTCGATTTGATACATACTTCAGTCTAACAATACTGGGAGTAGAGGTTGCCCTTCCATGCTCTTGACTCTTTTCTCCCATATCTTTTGCTCCCCTTTTTGAAGGCTACTGGTTGTTTGATTGGAACTGTATGCACACAACTTTGAATAAGATTTACTGAAAGTGGTGGGATCCAGCAACATATGCTATCACCTTAAAAGTCTCGTTCTCAAAGTAAAAAATTATCTAGGTCTCTTTTATACTACATAGTCATAGCACTATGATTCTCCTTTATCTGGCATGTCGACATCCTGTTGAAATTTCTTTTAATTGGTGAGTCAAAAGAGCTCTCTGGCTAAGAATTTTAAATACCCCTGTGTAAACTGTAAATCCCAAGATTCCACAGGATGATGCCATAAAAGTTAAAGTGGGATTATAGTGCTATAATTGTGTACTGTGACAGGACTGCTAGCTGCTTAGCTGTTGCTTCTTATACTGTAGCTTCAGTGGAGTATTTCTGAATGGAAAATGTTTTCAGGGCTAACTCATTAAATTATTTAATAAACTTTTAGTCTGTTCAAACTATCTTATACATTTTTCAATGTTTGATTTTTGAACTGTTTCTTGGATGTTGCCTTGAGAATCTGAGATGTACATTGCCTTAAGAACTTATGGCATGTATAGGTCTTTATAATAGAAGAACCTATGCAGCATTTCAAGTGTCCCATCATGTGGTCAATGTCACATATTTTTGGATTACAATTCCTTGTGCACTGGTGGTGATCCACAGGGTGAGTAGCTTTCACATGCCGTGATCTTTGACATCGCAGAGGATCCTTTGCATGTGACTTCACATACTGTTTTAAATGAGGCAGCAATAATGTAAGAACTTGCATTTAAATCCAAGTACCTGAATGCAAGTAGGTTGTGGGTTGAACTGAATCTTGAATCCCTTTATTAGTCCTGAATCCTTTTAGTAGTCCCAATAGAGGGGACCCATTAAATCAATGGAATTTACCTACATGTTGATTTACCACACATCAATTTATTATGTTGAGATTAACAGACTGCAGTTCTGTGTATATAGCACTTTCTACCTTTTCCCATAAAGAAGCAGGATAAAGTTGTTGTTGTTTTTTTTTAGTTGTTCTAGTGTTTATAGCTTTCTATCATCATTGCAGGGAGCTTGGACAAGTTCTTTTTTTGGAACACAGCTCTCAGAATTCCTAGCTAGCAGGTTGACATTAGCTATGGGATTCTGAGGCTGGTAGTCCGGAAAAAAAAAGGAACTTGTCCAAACTTTGCTTTTAATTATCTGCATGGTATTCTAATTAACAAAAACTGCATAAGCAATGCTGGTTGAAACCGTTGGCAAGTATGGAATGTATGTAGACCCATTATTTGGCAGATGTATTTTATAGCAAGCAAAAAATATTACTTTTATGATAAGCTATAGACATGGAAGAGGCTGAAATATGAAGTGAAGTATGCTAAAGACTCTTGCTAAATGCAACCTGTAGAAATATTTTCAGTGGATAGAAGCTTTCCCCCACATTTTGGATGACATATTTTTCAAATATCCCAAGAATGATCTACAGTCTGAATACATGTTATTTAACCGGAATGTCAAGCAGCAACAACCTATATTAAGCTTTCCAAATGGCAGTATTTACCATTTTAAAGCTGCATAAATACACATAAAAAGGTCATATTTGTTGAAAGTTAACTACGAGCTCCTGATGTGTGTGGAATACAAGCTTTGGATATTGTTGCTATAGGTGCTTTGCACAAGGAGAGGCTTTGGCACAGGAGCAGACATTTTTTCTGCAGGACCGGCTTAGTGTTAGAAATGTAAAAACATAGCAAGGAAATGCTTCAGTTCCACACCACATTTCCTCAAGAAACAATGGCCCTTTCCACGCAAGGCTGGTGAATCGGTTCGTGCCGTTTCTAACTGGATTTTCTGGGCTCAAAACAAGGTGGAATTTCCCTCATTTCCTTCCACACAGCTACTGCATATGTTCCATTCTGATTCGGAGGAGTGTGAGTTCATGAATCCACATTGCCTCCACTATGGCCACTCCCGCTACTCCCCTCCCCCTGCCCTGTTGGCTGTGATTGGCCCCCCCTTTTTTGGCATGGTTTAGTACATCATTGCATACGTGCGTACGTGTGAAAGTCCATACTATCCCCTGGCCCCTCCCATGAGCCCTCCCCTGACCACCAATTCACATTGGTGCGAATGTAGTCTGCACCACTGTGAAAGTATGAATCGGATCGATCTGGAAAATTGGAAAACTGATTTCTTCCAGTTTTCAAATAGTGCACTTTACCACCACATGGGGGCACATTTAGTCGGAATTATGTGCGGAACAAAGGTAAATAAACCAAAACTGGTCCACTCCAACGTACCAAAGACCTCCGTGGCAAGATGCATTGGCCCGCCTTAATAACCACGTGCGGAAAGGGCCAATATGAGGAGAACTGACTGCAAACAACAAAGCCCAAAGTGTTTTCATAGAGTGAACAGTGAGAAACTCAAAATGTTGCATTTCCATCAACAGATTGATTTTTCAAAAGGCATCTTCTCCATGTGGTATATCTCCCAGAATCTCCCAGCTAGTATTACCACTCTGGGATTCTGGGAGCTGTACTCCAAAAGGAACTTTTCCGAGCTCTGAACAGGTATATGGAGAGACTCTCATTTCCAAGCACATGCCTGCAGTTCTTTGACAAAGTGTTTTAGGACTCTCACTTTTGCTCTGTTACTTGACAGGGTCATAAAACCAGCACCAGATCCCAGATAGTGTACTTGTGTATGCAGTTGGTGATCAAAAAAATTGCTTCTAAGTGCCCTCTGCCACTAGTGAGAACTTGTTCTGCTTCTTAGTGTAATGAAGAGCTGCAGGCGATGAAGTACAAGCTACTCCTGCTTTTGCCCATGGAAACCACAGCTGCCATACAGCTCCAATGGGGCCGGGCAATTTCCTTGCAACAGAAAGTCTCCTCCGCTTCCCCTAGGACAAGTGAATAGCCTGTTCTTTTCCTAACCCTTTTGCTGAGGAGAACTGGTCAATGGGGTGAAGCAGAGCTGTTGAGCAATTCTGTTGTAGCAAAAATAAAAATACGTAAATGAATATATGACACACCTGCAACTTCAAGATTAATGAATTGGGGCTTGAGTTATGACAGTCAGGATTAAAAGGACTTGGTTTGAATAATAGTGGTCTTTTATCTGGTAGTCCCAGCCTGGGCTGTCCTGGAAGGAAGTCAGCAACTGTTCTTCAGCAACCAGAGGCCTTTTTACACTACACAATTATAGTATTTTGACAGCACTTCAACTGACATGGCTGCATCTTATGGAATCTTGGAGCTTATTATCTAATGAGACACTAGAGCTGTGAATTCTAAATGCCCTCTCCTAAATTGCAGATCCCAGAATTCCACAGGATGGAATGATGGTAAGTTAAAATGGAATATGGCACTACAATTGTAAACTGCAAAAGGGCCCCCAGGGCCAGGCCAAAATGTTTTGCTGCTGCAAGTAAAGGATAAGGTGTTCTCTGCTCTGTGACTGTTCAAGAAATTTTAAGTGGTGAAGCAAAATGTTCTTCCACTTCTCTTGATGGAATGGTGCGCTAGTGTGCCCAAGTGAAGCAGACTGGTTAAGCAGCTGCAAGAGGGGCAATATGGTACATATGGTGTTGTCCTTCAATACAGGAGAATGTGGAGGAAGGAAGGCTGCTGCCCTCCAGCATCTATGACTTGAAGTGTATGTCTCACTCTGTCTCCTTGCAGAACCAGTTCTGCCAGCAATCATAAACTGGACCAGGTGTAGCCATTTTGCAACTTGACATGGAAATGAAACATAGGAAGCCAGGCCAGAATTCAGTATCACACATATGGATACATAACCTTAAGTTAGGCATCTGTAATGGATGTGGATTCACAGTCCCTGTGTAGTCACAGTAGTGGCACTATTGCAGTGATCATAACTGATCTGATCAGACCTATTTTACTGGGCACCAGGCATGTGGAAAGAAGGAGATCTGTTGCACTGATGATCAGGGCAGAGGCAGATGATGTTTCCACCTCCTTCACACCAGCCAGTGAAGTTGTGATGATCAGAAGCAGGGACCCTGTTGCACTTCCTTGTCTCAGTATTGCTGACTGGAAAGAGGAGGGTGGAAACATCTGTTGCCCATGTCCTGATTGCCAACACAACAAACCCCCTCCAGTCCATGTGGGTGATGCCTGCTCAAGTAGGTCTTGGGGTGGGAGACAGTATTTAACTAAGGTAGTTAGGTAACTAAATAGCATACGTAGAATTCTGACCTTGTTTATGTGTTGAATCACACCGTTGTTCCCCCAACTGAGCATTAGCAACTCAAATTGGCACTGACTTTCCTAGATTTTGGGCTGGATTCTTTTCCAGCCCTACTTGGAGGCCCCTGGTATTCCCTAATGGTTTCCTGCCCAAGAATTTACCAAGCCCAACCATGCTTAGCAGACAAGATCAGGTATGTTTGAAGTGGTATGGACATACTATAGGAAACAGACACCACTGGTGTTCATTTGGTTAATATATATTATTAATATCCAAGGGTGGCCAAGTTAATTTGGCACCCGAAGCAGAAAATCCAACATGCATCCCTTGTGAATTATTGTGCGTAAAATACAACAAGTAACTATGATAACAGTTTGTGTCCTCTCATGATATTCAGAATCAGCTGCCTGCAATGTCTACCTCATTATTTTCCTGATGGTAGGACAAACCTAACAGATGCTCTTCCTCTCGTCGAAGTAGGAAAAAAAAGTAGTTAAAATAGTTGAAGAGCTGGCATAGGGGAGGGAAGATAAACATGAAAGCATTGAGTGGTTGTGACCTGGCCTTCAGTCCCACACTTGGCAGGAGGAAAGGAATATGCTCCTAATTTTGAAATTTTGAAATGCATGACTGGGAGCAGTCCTTGACAGCTTATCTGTGGTATTGGAGCTTGTGTTCCCCCTGCAATGTGTTTGGAATGCACATGTTCCCCACATGAAGACAAAGACATTCTATGGTGACTTTGGAGTGAGTGACAGACAAAGTAACCCAGTTCATACTTTCAAGTATACAGAATTGCTGAAAATTCAGCAGGGAAATCAACATTTCGGTGGTACTTTGATGCCCACTTGAAGAATAGGTCTAAAACATAGCACAATTATTTGTCCAGTTGTATGGCAGTGGTACTTAAATTTGTAAAAGCAAAGCCTCTGAAAAACTGTATTGTAGGTTAAATTATGATGCTGGAGATTAAGCACCTGACTGAGTGAGGAAAAGACTGAATATTGCAGAAAAACAGCTGTCTCCTGATGTTTGAAGATAGCTGCATAGCAAACAAGGAGCTTATTATGAAAGGTAGGTTTATCTCCAGAAGTGCACAGACAACTTCTTATTTGATGTTCTGTACATGGGCAATGTGTGACCCCAGGTCAAAACATATGCCCGCCTCATCAATTATGAAAACCACACACTTCTATCAGTGACTTTGGCTTTTAAAATATTCAGGAATAGGCGGAATATGGTCCCTGCTGATCTCTATATTAAATGGGAAAATGTGAATGATACAGTTGGGCTTATACCTAGTGAAACTCAGGAAAGTTATTTTTTGGACTACAGCTCTCAAAAAAAAAAAAAAAAAGGTCAAAATGTTGTCTGTGGGAGTCTGGAAGCTGTAATCCAAAAAGTAAGTGTCCCAAGCTATGATAGTTGTACATCCATTGGAAGTGGAGTAGCACTGGGTCAATACATTGTGTATGTTTGTGTTGTGTCAGTACAGTTTCTTGTTGCCTAAAAGGAGACTCCAAACACCCCCCATCAACTCTAGGATTTTAAATTGCCTTGTTGCACTACTCAGATGCCCTTTTCTGCCATCATTTCTCTTCTCATATGATATTTTCTGCAAACGGTCATTTCAACCTGTTACACTACAAGCCTGGTCCTGCATTTATGTGACAACAGAGGAATCATTCATGCCATGGTATTTCCAGTTTTTCTATATAGCTGTGGAAACAGTGAAGAAAACTGATGGGATAACAATCAACCCATTTGAAATGTAGTACTGGAGGGTGCTTTTATGAATACCATGGACTCCCAGAGAGACAAATAAATAGACCCAAGAGCAAATTGAGCCTGAATTCTCCCTAGAAACCAACATGACTGAAGCGAAGCTATGGTACTGTGGGCAAATCACGAGATGACCTAATGTGCTGGAAAAGATGATAATGCTTGGTAAAGTTGAAGGTGGTAGGAAAGGAAGAAGACTACTTCACAGGTGAATTGATTCAATAAAGGAAGCCATAGCCCCGAGTTTGTAAAACCTGAACATGGCTGTTGTTGTTGATCAGGCCTCTGGTCTCTAACTATACCGTAACTACAATTTGAGTCTGACTTGATGGCAAAGAACAATAACAAGGAGATCCACTATCTCATGTTTTCTTTTGGCATCCTAAACAGTGACGGAAGCATTTGTAGGGTGCATTCAGTGGGCAGAATGTTATAATTCTTCCTTTAACCTCTGTTCTCCCTTCCTATCTGCTTACTCCCACTTCTTTAGGCTCCTAGCTTCTTTTGTGAGAGATAAGTTACAGCTGAAGCAGGGGTTACAGGGGGAAATTGATGGATGATGGAAGAGTGAATCACCCCCATCTACCCTACTTGTTCTGTCCTGAAAATCCTCCCACTCAAAGGAAGGTTTGGGAATCTTATGGCTGTTGCCCAAGATGTAGGTCCACTGAAAGATGTAACTTTTTATGAATGTTAAGGATATTGCATATGATTTATTTGTTTCCAATGGTGGCCCCTATTAACCAGTTCTTGTGATCTGAATATGACAGTTTCTGTCTTTTGGAGCAATGACCATCTGCTAAAATGCAGGGAAATATTCTTGTTGCCTGAAAGGAGGCTCCAAACATTTTCTTGATCATTTGGTTACTGCTTATAGAGCAACCTTTAGTCCTTCAGAAGTTGTAGGACTGCAACTTCTTCTTTTTTATATATATATATTTTTATTGTGAAAAAAACATAGACTACAGACTAACATAGCACGTAGCTTTGTACAAACATGACATACACTTGGTAATACTTGGCATATCGACCGCAAGGAGAAAAAAAAGGAATAATGGAAAATGGAAGAGAGAGAAAGAAGAGAAGAAAGAAAGAAAGAAAGAGAAAAAGAAAAAAAGGGGGGCTTCCCTCACAGAGAAGAACACGGCTTTTTTGTATTATTATTTCCCGCCTCCCTCCAGAAACAGAAAGAGAGGAGTTTTTAGTGAAGAGATTACTGATCTACTGATTACTCATTTCCCACTTTGACGCAGACAGTACCATTAAATGACCCCAGTCTCTCACCTGGTTGCTATTTCCCTTCACATTATAATCACAATGTAGCTACCAAAAAAACCTCAGAAAAAACCCCATCTAATTTTAAATTAATCCTATATATATCACAAATATCTCCAACTCAGTGTTACAGGGGAAAAAAAATTGTTTATAACGTCATTTTTACATACAATTCGGTTCCCAAACTCTTATTTGAGTTATCAAAACTATGCTTATCTTTCTACCGTTTCAATCCATAATGTTGGTTTTGTAAGTAGTCTGTCAAGGGCTGCCATGTCCTTAAATACTTATTGTTGGATTTATTATTTAGCATATATGTTAATCTATCCATTTCTGCTACTTCTAACAGTTTTCAAACCATTCACCTTCTGTTGGGACCAACCTACTTTTCCAATATCTAGCAAATACAATTCTAGCCGATGTAGTCATGTACCATATCAGTCTATCTAGTCTCTCTTCCAATTTTTTTTTTCCAAATTAAAGATGCCCAGCAGAAAAAACTCTGGTTTTAAATCGATTCTAATTCCCAGTATCCTCTGCATTCTAGACCGGATCGTATACCAATATTTCTTGGCATGGCTGCAACTCCACTAGAGATGAAAAAAGGTTCCTATCTCTTTCTCACACTTCCAACATTGTTTCTTAATCTTCTTGAACATCTTAGACATTTTTACTGGTGAGAGATACCACCTAAACATAATTTTTAATGCATTTTCCTGCAACGTATATGATCAAGTGTAGTTCCTATGTTTTTTCCAACTCTTTTCCCATTCTTCAAAACTGATAGCCCACCTGATACCTTTAGACAATTTTACCATGTACTCTTTAACAGGTTCATCAGCAAGTTCGTACGTTAACAACAAATTATACAGCTTTGATAACAGATCTTTTTCCTCTTTAGGAAGTAAACTTTCAAACTCTTTTACCTCCAGATCTATACCTCCTGTTTTCATGTCTTTCCTAAATCTTTCTTTAATTTGTTAGTAGGGAAACCACTGAATATTATATCCTTTCTTTTTCAGCAGCAGTTCGTCTTTCAACAATATATGTTCCCCTCCCTGCTGCACTATCTTTCTATAAATCACCCATTCACCTTCCCTTCTTAGCCCTCTTATTGACAGGGCTTTAGCTGGGGAAACCCACAATGGCAATTTCAGGCAGAAAATTTTTTTGTACTTAACCCATATTTTATACAATGATTTTCGAAGTGCACGATTAAGGAATAACTTCTGTACATAGGCTTTGCCATACCATAGGTATGCATGCCAGCTGAAGTATAAGTCATGCCCCTCCAGCATTAGGAGCCTTCTGTTGTCCAACAATATCTACAGTCTTATCCAAACCAGGCAGGCTGCAACATAATACAATCTTAAATCAGGTACAGCAAATCCTCCTCTTTCTCGAGAATCAGTCATTACTTTAAATTTAACTCTCAATTTTTTCCCACTCCATAAAATTTTTTTGAAGGGCTTAAAAAAACAAACAAACCAGGGATGCAACTTGTGTCAGCCCTAGCCGACATAGTCCATGATGGGACTGGCAGTCCAACAATGTCCAGAGGACCACAAGATGCTCACAGTTGCTATTGACTTTACAGCTTATTTTACCATGGGCATATTGGACAAGTAGATTGGACTTAGCTGCACAAGAAGTATCAATCTTTTTCAGAAAGTCCAAAAATGAGAAAAGGAGGTTAATTCCACTAGCAATTGTGTTTCCTTTCTTTATTTCGAGCCTTGTACTAACAGCCCAGGCACCAATATATAGATAGCATGTAAATAACCTGTTTGTTCTTGTCTCACTGTATTTGAAGGAAAACACAGCAGGAGACAACCTTTCTTTTTCTCATCTGAATCTGAACTTGGCCTGCCAAGTGAAGTCATTTGGTCAAGGTTATTGTCCAGGATAAAGTCTGCCAAGATTTATCAGCCTACTCATACAAATTTTCCTTCTACAAGTAAATGCTATAGCAGTGGTTCTCAACCTGTGGGTCCCCAGATGTTCGTGGACTTCAGCTCCCAGAAGCCCCAGCCACTATGGTCAATGCTCAGGGCTTCTGGGAGCTGAAGTCCATGAACATCTGGGGACCCACAGGTTGAGAACCACTGTGCTATAGTATTACACATGTGGCTGAGTTTTCCAAATATTTTGATAGCTTTCAGTCAGATCCCTATCTGTGGGAAACAAGAGATCTTTCTAAATTGCCATACAGAGGCACTGACTCATTGCGGCTATAAAAAGGGATTCATATCTAATTTGATTAGAAATGGGAGGCCTAATATATGCACAAGGCATCATCATATGGCAATGATGATGGTGGTGATGGTGATGATGATAGTGATGATGATGGGGGCAAAATGGAAGCATAACAGCAATGAAAATTCTAGTCTTTCCAATGACAATTGCCTTTAATCTCCACATTTCTAGCACTGCAGTAGTTGAAATCTTCAGCTGAGTATTTACAAACACAGTTTAGGCATCCAAAGAAAAGTGGCCAACAAAGTTACAAGGAAATGCAAACAGCAAATATAAGGTAAACTAGGCATGAACTATTTTCAATGTCTCACTTTCTGCAATGCTAGGAATTTGGGGCATGAAGGAAGATTTCATTGAGCAGGCAGAATTTATATTTGGGGTGCAATGCCCTCATTTTGTCCCTCTCATAGCTATACTGATGATGATGATGATTTGTAATAGTCTCCACCATTGTCTCAACAGTTTATTTGAGAGCCAAGTACAGGTCATAGCCATTTATGAAGGGAAACTCTGAGACTGCTGTACTCTTGGATGTTTTCCTTGCTACTCAAGTGTGACTCCAGCTTCTGCTGTCCACTTGTAAGTATTGAGGGTGGGCCAGCCAGAGGCAGCCTTTGGGGAGAGTGGAAGCTCTAAGACTATTATTTATTCAGTTTCACATCTCTTGAGTCTCAATAGCAGTAAATAAGACTATGACGCTGTCTCAATGCAAGGTCATCCAGATCTTATCTGCTTCTTTTCAGGTGCTCATATCTATAGCAATGTGAGTTAGGGCTTCTATGAAAGAGACCATTCAGCATTTCTCAAGGTGTCATTTTTGGCCATGTGATTTGACAGAAAAAAAAGTAATAGAGCATTATGTACTAAAAAGTGGGCTGTGTACATTAACCCTTGAATCTGGATATCAGTAATTATATCTGATATATTTTCATGACCACTTCCTCTAGACTTCCCTGATAAAATTGCTGTTTCTGTTACTGAATTTGCTAATCCTCAGTGTTCTTTTTCATTTTCATCACAACAGTCACCATCCCAATTCACATTCAACATGGCAAGGCTGGGGAAAGTTTGTATATACATAGATTGGCTTTGGCAATTGAGCACTCTGCTGTTTATGATGTCCTACATTATGTGTATAGAGCATTCACCTAAATTTAGCTTATGCCCAATGCCTACTGAAAATCTGGTACAGCACCCCCTCCATGGTATATTCTACTATATACTTTGCAAATTGTATGCTTAGCGCTTAAGGTCTTCTGGATTCTACCTCCTCCCATTCACATACCTGTGGAAAACCAAAGGAGCCTCTCCCCTATGATCACAGCTTTGAAAAATTATTTTGTCCTACCCCAGAACCCAGAATCCCCCAGTTAGCCTGGCCAGTGGCAAGGCTAGCTGAGGAATTCTGGGAGATCTAGATCTAGCACTAAGCTCTGAGTGCGCTGCTGCCTCAGAGGGCTGCTGTATGCCTGTGAAATCTATAACCACAAGTATAATTTTTTTTTCCCCACAAGTCCCTCAAAGAGATGATGATCTGTCTTTGACTAAGGCCTTATGTCAGTGGAGGTGCTCTGTTTTGAGAAACTGTAGTTTTACAGCTCATTTTTCATTATTTGCATTTGTTGATTAGTCTTCAGATTCCCCAGTAGGTGGAACTCTGAGGGTATGGCAACTGTAGTGAGGGATGTTGGTACCATGTATGGGTCTTAGTATGAACTTTAAAGGTACTACCCAGGGTGCTGAATCCTCTTCCCCAAATAGGTTTGGCACGTTGGGAAGTTCCTTTGAAATGCAGGTTAAACCTCAGAGTGGATTCACTGCTCCATTTTCATGAAATCCACAGCTGCTGCTGGGCTGTTTCATAGATTTAATGGAAAATTCTTGTACATATGGTATGCATAGTATTCTTTGTCTAGGCTGGTCATGGAAGATTCAGAAAAGACCACTGGTGATATCCTCTAAAGATCCTGAGGAGATAAGACGTAGCTGTTATTTTGGCAAGAGTGTACATTGACGATTTAAGTACAAAAATGGAAAGAGAGATAACCAGAAATCAATCAAAAGCCCAGTATCTAATGGCACTAAACATATACTTCATTAACTTCAGCTACTAAATAAAATATATATATATCCTAAAAACTGTAATCAGATGGCATTGTTCAAATAAATTCTTTAAACAATGTAAACATAATAAATACATGACTGGTACTTGACAAATTATGTCTTCCTCATTTCTTTTTAAAAAGAAAAATCACTTAGAGTTAAACTGTACTGCCATGCCTTGACCTTTTGAAAGTCTCAGCTTGTGTTGATTTGTATTAACATTACAGAATCTTTTTTTTTTAAGGTAATGGTAGTAAAGACAGAGAGACAAGTCTCAACAGTACAGCATCGGCAGCCAGAATTCAGTCTTGTGGGTCCCAAATGCTCAAACACTAGCCAAGGTCAGATAATTTTCTCAGTCGGGCACAGAGGTCTCTGTTTCCAACAGATGGAGCACATCCATTTCAGTTGCAGTTGGACCATACTGAGCAAAGCTTTTCTTGCAGCTAGTGGCCAAATGCACTTTTACTGAAGCAAGACAGAAATACAAGATGTTACCCAGAATGCTGCAGGGTAACAAACAGATGTGGAACAGCCTCAACCATCTTATTAAGAAAATGAGACTAGAAATAACAGTTGCTCTTCTACATGTATGCCTTTCTGGAGATAAATACAGTACAAAATGTGAAGTCTATGGTAATATTCTTCAGTCTGGAATCTGGTTTCAAGTAATCTTCCTCAAATTCATGTGACATAATTTTTCCAGCCAATTGACTAGGATCAATTACGAGGAAAAGGTTCCTGTTTGAGGGCAGGCTGAGGAGAGACAAAGAGGGAGAGAGCAATAAGGAAAACAGAAACAAAGTTCCAAACTCCAAAAGCCTTAATGGCACAAAGTGGTCCATTATGCATACAGACTTTATTTAGAGTTATCACTTAGAGACCAGAGGACAAAAGTAAATTATTGTGATGGCCTGCTGGACTAAAATCTTTGGGCTGTAGGACAGGAAATCCTAAGTCTAAAGGTTTCAATCAGGCATAGGCAAAGTATGGTCCATGGTCTGCCTTTGACCTTCTACAGCCATTTTTGAGGCTCTCAAGTTCCAGTAAAACCACCCTTAGACTCTAAGGTCTCATTCACACTATATAATTATAATACAATGAATCTCCTTTAATTGCCATAGTTCCATCCTATGGAATCCTGGTATTTGCAGTTTCATGCAGTATTTAGAATTCTCAGCCAGGGAGCTTGTGTGCCTCAGCAAACTAAAAAGCCCAGGACTCCATAGGATTAAAGCCATAGCACTTAAAGTGGAATCATGATGCTATAATTGTGTAGTATGGAAGGGCCCTAAGTTGCCCTGTGGAGCCACACACAGAGGAAGGATTATCTCTCTGAATTATTTCATTGCTTGGCTTACATTTTCTTGTGTATTACTTTTGGCAAAAAACAAAATAAAGGGCAGCCTGTGTGATTTTCAGTTAGATATTTGTGTCTGTCCTTCAGCTTTTCACACAAATATTTCCATTTTAAACAAAACTAAAGAAATCACTGGGTCATCTCCATACTCAGTTAATTTCTCAATCTTCCTAGTTCCTCTCTGGATACAGCATGATGAAGACTGTGATAGTAGTAATCAGCCACGCACAGCAGCTACTTCAGTTTCCCAGATAACATGTTGGTCTGAGCCCATGGGGGGGTCCAAGTTCAAATAATTGCTCACCATAAGATCTCTGGATGGCTTTGGGCAAGTTACACTGTTGGCCTTAGTTCCTCCTATGAAAAATGTGTCTGTAAAATGGCCCAATAACTCCCCCTGTTTTCATTGCAACATGGAATAGGATAACTATCCTGAAGCAATTTGCACACTCAGCAGTGCTAGCTGTCTGATTAATGGGAGCTAGGGAAGGAACAGTTGAGCACAGCCTGCCTTTCTACTAATCTGACCTTGTTGATATGACAGGGAAAAGCTATATTTGTAAAGTAAATTTGAAATCCTCTCTTCTTCCAGAACGATAAAAATGCCTATCAAAGAGGCTGAAATATCAAAGGCAATAAAAGTGTTTAAATTCCAATAAAGCTCCAGGTGAAGATAGTTTCCCCATTGAGCTTTATAAATGCTTTCAAGCTCAATTGATTCCAATTCTTTTTCTTCAAAGGATATTTAGAGATGCTGTGAAGAAAAGTCTGCTTTAGCTATCTGGAAATGAAGCTGTTTTTCTCCCTTTCCCCACCCCTAAGGTGCTCAAATTGTTGAGCATTCTGCCTCTTATTTTGACTGAGGATATTCCTTTCAGTAAGAATTAGAGAGAAGGAATGTGACCACAATTTCTAGAATATTTTGGAAGAAATCACAAGAGCTACCTGTATGAGAATATTTTCCAGACATTTCCCTAATGAAGAGTTAAACTGCTTAAATATTGTGTGAATATCTTTCTGCTGTGCTCAAATTGTGTTTTGGAGTCAAAGGAGGTTTCTCAGGTTACAACTGGTCTTATAGTTTTAAATGTAAACGTGTAAGGAGATGAAGCAATTGCACTTTGTTCCACTTGTTCACTTCATGGCTCTTTCATCTTCCCTGCTGCTCCTCACCTTCTTATATGAGCAGCACCAGGGTCATATTTTTGTACAGTAGGCAGGAGAATGGTGCATGATAAGACTGAAGTAGAATTGGGCAGAAGAACCCACAAATCCTCCTCTCCTTTCTCCAAAGACATTAAGGGATGCAAGAGCCAGGCTGGGCTCTGTCAACTAAATTGAGATTAAAAATATTTGTTTGTGGGACAAAGGAAATCCACCAGACTTTTCCATCCAGGTTGAACCATTTTAGAGAGGAACCCTTTAAAATATAGGCTGGCACCTTTTTCAGCAGTTATAAGATTGCAGTCTGAATTTATGACACCATAACTGCTAGTGACTCATGCTTATGGTCATGAATGATCAAATGTAAACCCACAAAAACCTACTTTTGATGGCCGACAGCATCTTGGCCAAAGTGTTTCCAAGGAACCAAAGATCAAGGCATTGGGAAATGATGTTTGCAGTACTCTTCCAGTCAAGGGATGCTGTGGGACAGGCTGTCATGGCAGAATCCCGAGGGATCTCTCCAGCTGCCTGTTCTCAAGACATCCTCTGACTAGAGGATTTTCTAGTGATCTGATTTCCAGCACCTCAAAAATGCTTTAGTCAGTGCACTGCCAGGCTGCAGACATAAATAGAGAAGGGGCTGACATCATTAAGTGTAACTATCATGATGGACCTCCACTATTGCAATTATGTTGATGATGCAGGATCTTTCCCTGGTTTTAATTCCTTGTATACTCAGCCATGTCAGTGTTGAATTAGGGTTGCCATCTTCTTTCTGTGAGAAGCTCCTCATATATATCACCTGTGGAAAGGGACAATGCAGATGTAGGAGAAAGGAAATTCCTATCATCCTGCTCTCCCTTGCTTATTGGATAGAGTCGTACAATAATTTTACTGTAAGTGGCAGTTGGTGGCTTCCAAGTCAGTGAGGCAGTGAATCCATTCCAGGTTTTTGCTAGCTTTAAAGGAGCTCTCCAAGGTACTAAACCTAATTAGAAATAGGGTTCAGTACTTTGGAGAGCTCCTTTAGTGTTTGGATTAAAATGGACAGTAGATTCACTGCTCTGCCACCACCTTTCTATAATTGCTGTAATAAGGAATCAATAGGGTGTATTTTTGTCACCCACCCTTAACAAGAGATAGTAAGGTTCTGTGCCTGCTTACAATAAGCACAACGACTTGGAGAAAAGAGGAATCATAGATTTGGACTAGAAAAGACTTAGAGAAAATTGGAGTGTGTGGGAATAAGAATCTTTAGACCTTGCCCTGCTTGTATTTCTCAGGAGAGGAAGATGAATATGACAGCTGCTGCTACTACTCTTGTGGACAAATGAACTGTCAGTACTAGGAACTATTCCTATTGGTGAGAAGAACAGGAACCAAAAGGATCCCAGAACTCCACCTGTAGGCTGACAGTTCCTACAAGAACATGGCTCATGCACTATGGCCTGCTGTCAATCTGCTTTCTGACTGGGAGCCCTTGTTGTGATGCTCCTCAACAGCTGAGGCCTGCTGGAGCAAGATACTGCAGTGCTCTCAAATACTGTGCCTAGATCTCTTGCTGCCATCTTCTGGTTGGAGTCTTCATTGTGATACAACCCAGTTGCTGCTACAGAATCTGCCCGAGCTCTCAAACTATGCCACCACCTTGGGAGCCACATATGGGGTCCCACATGTTGGATGAATCTTTGGATTAACCATGAATATAGACAAAGACTTCTGTCAGCACATTGAGACATAGGGATAGATTGGGAATCATTGAACTAACAGATAACTCTAGTAGTTTCTCTTTGCTTTATATCTTTTGTTGCTTGTAAACTTTGACAAACATGATTAAATCTTTTGGGGTCTAACTGATTTTATCCAATTTGCACATATGCTATGGTCAGCATTATTTTAAATTGTTTTGGTCTTTAATTGTCTGGTTTTAAGTGATAAATAATTTAATGCATTTTTATTTTTTTAAAGCACTTTTGTTTTTATTTATTGTCCGAGATTGATTTTTTTGTACAGTTCCCTGAGATCCTTGGATATAGGGTGGTATATTTAATATTTATATATAATATTTATATATAATATAATTAATATAATATAATATATTCAGACCTTAGAATTTGTGTCCCCAGCTTCCTGGGTGAGAAGGGATTGAATCAGAACTTGAAAGAAACAAAGAATAATCCAACACTAAGCCTAATCCTGGATGCAACCCAAGAGTTACATTTGTGGGGTCTTACTTACGATTTGTTTTAACTGGTGAGGGGGCACTACACCATTTTTTGAACTGGTAAATCAGAATTCGAAACATTGCATATAGTGTAATCTGTATTCTGTCAACATGACCCTATTTTTTGGCCCGTCTTTTGGGAGAACAGGTGCAAATGTATGAATACTGATTCCAACAAAGCAATATTGGTCATCTACACGGGGAAGTGATGAAGGTTTAATGAAAAGATACAGTCTGCTGAATTTTTGTGTCAGGGACAGGTGCAAAGGCTATTCCACAGCCCAGAAGACTATGCTACCTTTATTGAGATGTGTACTCCAACAAACAATATACCCAACAGTATACCCACCAATTATGAGGAATGGAAGCTGGTAAGTCAGAAGAGTTACCTCCCAATAAAGATGTGAAGTTGTGGGTCCAGCAGAAAAGATGGAGGTTCTGCTTGGCCAAAATCAAAGACATATAATTTGTTGGAATGGAAAAGGCCACAACTTTATTGCTTACAACTGAAGAGATTTGGCCTAGCATGGCACTAAATCTGATTACCGGCTGACCTATCTGCCAACTGATAGAGACATCCCAATTTCTTACTAGCTCTGGTATGACAGACATGGAATGTCTCATGGATGGATGCCACTATGTGGTTCCCATGCCACTTAGGAGTCAGTCAAAGCTAAGGACTCCAGAGCTGGATCAAACTTGATCTAGTAACATGCTAAGTGGTAACTAATCAAAATTACAAATTCATAATAAACACAAAACTGAAGCATCAGCCATTGGAATTGCAATCAAAGACCCAAACTGAGGGAAGGAAGACACTTTGAAACTGACTATATCTGACTATCAATGCATCAGGAAGCTCTATAAAGCTACATGAGAGTGAAATCTGATATAACTAGGAGAAGTTAAAAGTAAGACCTGTCTACCAACAAGATTGTTTCTGGTTGACTGGTCTTTTCACCACTTTCCCAGAGCCTGCCAATAGCAGGGGTTTCTGGGGACCTTGTGTGCCTCATCAACAGCTCCTCCTTATCCCAACTGTGGAGCACAAAGGAACCCTCTGATAAAATTTTACTTTCCAAAAATCCCTCACTGATTTCTTAGAAAAAGAGATGTTACCGCAACCTAGGCCTACCTGGAGATAGCACCCGATATCGTTTTTGATATCAAACCATTCGGCTTTCCCCTGCCACCCTGCTCCATGTGTTTGCGAGGCCACCGAACAAGCACGCAAACAGACACGGCCGATAATTGCCGAGATATTCCTTTCTCCACCTAGGCAGGCCAGACACAGCCAGTTCGTTGCTTCAAGGACCTCTCCAGCAAACACCTCATTAAGTATGCGTGATACTAACAAAGGTTTCCTGCCCCAAACAGGCTACTGGACAAAGGTTGTACTGTCCACTGGTAAGCGCCGCGTATTTGCATACCGGCTACACCATTGTTAATTCAGCTTTGAGTCAATCATGCAAAGTTGTGACCTTTCTGAGACATTGTCTCGCGCCCAAAACTCATTGTTGTCCCCGAGTAAGGCATGGCCTGCAGTCACACCTCACCCTATAAAAACCCCTGATTCCAAGACCTTCCTCGGATCGCTCGGCCTGCTCCAGAATCCTACCCTGCCTTGCTGCCGCATCATTTGGTGAGCTCCTCTCAGCTAATCGAGCTGAGTTTCTTCTCTGCACCCCCAGATTCTTCGCAAGGTCCAGGATGACAAGACAGGTGTCGTATCACCCATTTTTCCCAAAAGTCTCTATCCCTTACTCAAGCTCTATTTTCTTAGCTAGCTGTGTGATTGTGGTGTCTTTAATATTTGTCTGTCTGCGATAAAGCATCATTTTTATTACTGTACATCTGTGTGGCTGCTTGGCTGACCTGACCCCGTAGACATTGGATTGCAAGATCCTGCTAAGTTACCCTGCCTCTCGCTAGCTTAAGTGAGTGCTCCAGCTAATTTCCCCAAAATTGTGTGTTGTTATTTGGTTGCTTAGGTGTCCCTCCCAGGACCCCCAGAGAACAGGGTAACAGAGAGGAAGGCCATCTCCACCTTACAAGGACAGATACAGAGGAGAAAGAGGACAGTTCTTTTACAATTGCTGTAAGGGAAGTTGTAGGGGAAACGTTTTAGTAAGTTTTATAGACCCATCCTGAAGCTACCACATCTCAGTTGAAAGCTGAGATTTGCTCTGGCAAATGTGTTTGGACTGGCAGATACTAGCAGCAGAGAAAATGAGGAGACTAAACAAAACAAAAAAGTCTTCAACTGCCTGTGAAAGAGTGCCAGTTTCAGTTCTCTAGGAAGGGATTTCCAGAGCCTAGATGTGGTTGTCACAGTCCTCTCCCTGGTTCCAACTAGATTTATCTGTGAGGGTGGTGGGACTGAGAGATAGGCTTCCACGGAAGATCTCAAAACTTTGGCAGTCTCAATACAAGTTCCCAAGAACTGATGAACTGTTACTAGTGAATATTCTCATGAGGGAACAAAGACATATCCTCCAATTGTCCTGATTTGATGGGGACAGTTCCTGGTTAATCCTCTCTCATCCCACTTTTTTAGCTGCTTTTAAAAGAGAGATGGGAGAAGGCAAAATCTTACCTTTCCCAGTAGGCTCAGGCAAAAGCAAATTGTGGCAGCCTCTTGTAACTTATCTTTTCTTCTTTGTTAATTTCTATCATCTTGACCATAGTCTGATGTTGCTTGGCCACATGTGTCCCAGTTTTCATCTATAAAATGTTGGATGGTATGCAAGGAAAGCTTCCAATATGCTCTCCCAGCTAATAAGGGAAATTTAGGAGAATGGGGAGAAACAAGCTGCCAGGAGACTTGTAGGAGTTCTGTATCCAACATGTAGGAACTCTGTTTGAGTTCCAGAATGTATTGCTGTGAATAGGGGAAAACTTAATTTCATTTCATTTTGGAAGAATTTACTAAATTCACAAACTTCCCTCATACTGGAAAGAATTTGAGAGTGAAACATTTGAATTCAGGAAAAAGCCAAAGTGGCATACTTTCCACCCCAACCTGTGCAGCCAATCCTAAAAACATCCCTCTTCCCAAGGAGGCCTGTAGCCAATGTTGAAGCTGAAAGCATTTGAAGTGAGTGGGTAAGGAGACTGTCAGTTATATTGCCTCTGTATCTTGCCTCTGCATATCCTACATAGAGCAAGGAACTGGACTAGGTGAGAATCAAGGGTTCTGGCCATAATTTATGCTTCTGTTGAATGTAATTGAGTGCCAAGTTAAAATAGATTAAGACTACTAATTACTAGAGGAAAACTCAAACTAAGATAGAACAATGAAAAAGAAAAGCAGAATAAACACCAACTGAAACAGAACAGATGAACAATGAGAAATGGCACGTCTTTTGTTTGTTTGTTGATTTATTCATTCTGACTGATCCATGGCAACTTGCACACACAACACAAACAGGTCTCTGCTCCCTAGAGACTATGATTATGAAACTACATAGTCAGGGAGGTTGTTTTCTATACAAAGGGCAGCAAGGGAAAAAGGGAAGAGTCATTTAAGGGAGCTGGAGATCTTTGGATAGCTAAGAATTGTAGACCAAACAGGGATATGACAAAAAATAAGGGCCAAGAAAGAGCATGAGGAAGGTTATGGATAGTTTTAAAGAGCTTAAAAACAGCTCAGTTCAAATGCAAGGCAAGTTCTAAGTTGTAATCATAAACATATTTCCCTCCTGAAACTTAGATTGAACAGCTGTTACCAGGTGTGCTCTTAGAATCCATGCATGAACTCACACGTTCTGAGCATATAGGCCTTTAAGGGATCTCTGGACCTTGGCAGTAGTATGTGTTGAGCAGATTGGAGCCAATAACCCACATGCACACAGAACTATCTAACAGGGAAGTCTATTGAGCATGCAAGAATAAAAATATGCACACCAATTGCACTGGGGAACATCAAATATTGTGGCAGAGCTTTAAAAATTGTTAACAATGAATGGAACATGCAAATAAGTTAGCTGATACAATACAGTTGCTTCATAATGGGTAAAATATTAATAGCAAGATGACCAGGATGAGAGAGTTTTAAGATCCAGTCTGCCATCAGGGCACCACAGAGCATTGAATTCCAGTTTCAGAGGGTGGGTAACCAATCCGGGGTTTAGAGGGAGCTAAGGGGAGGCAGAAGAAACAGAAGCCATTTCCACACTAGCCTGTTATAGTGCTAGTGCAGAAATGGCCAGAGAGCAAGACTTTGTTCATATAACGTTATTTCTACTTGGTATGGTTGTATTATCTATGTAAAAATATTTATTTTAAAAAGGCTCTGATAGAAAGCCAGTTTTGTTAAGCTTATTTTTCTCCCTCCACTGCCACCCCTCAGCAGGCGTTCCCTTGAGTAAGGCATGGGGGAAAAGGCAAGTGAGGCCATTTCTTCTGGCTGGGCTGAGAGACCACTAGCTTTTGCCCTGATGTCCTTGGAATTGTTTCCATTCTAGCCAAGCATGATAAGAATGTTGTCCTTAGAAACAGTGTAAAGCTTGCTTCTCCTTCCTATTCTTTACCTTTAGTATCCAGGCTTCTAGGTTGTAAGCCGAGGGTAGAGACTGTCCTATTGTGGGCTTCAAGCTCTGCAGCTGAAAGGCAAGAGTGAAAAGCCTGTCATATGGTGAAACAGTGAACGGAATAAGGATCTTTCCCTAACTGCCTACGTGTACACTGGAGAAAATGCAGAGCACTGTAGAAGTGGTAGATATTACCACTCCTAAATCTCATCAAACTTTACTGGGAAATTGCTGGGAAGTATTGTACTTCTAGTTAGAGCAATGGAGAGAAGGGGAAGGCAACCTAACCAACATCTTTTGTGGGTCAGAACCAAGAGTTTAAAGAGAATAATTATTTTTATGTAATTTTCAGAATAGGGGAAAGTTGAGTTTTGCTCAGCTTCCTCAGGCTTACAGATTTCATAGTTTTGTTATTGTTTCAGAGCTTTGGATCTTTTTGTTGAGTAAAGCTCACCTAGCTGAAATGGAAGAAATTATGGCTATATTTTGACTAACAAAAGAGCAAAATGTTAAGGTGCTAACACATTCACCATTCGTCATTTCTCTCCTACACTGTTGTAGTGCTATTATTCCACTTCCAACATCCTGTGGAATCCTGGGGTTTACAGTTTAGGGAGGAGCATTTAGAATTCTCAGCCAGAGAGCTCTTTGACTTCCATAAACTACAAACCTCAGATTTCTACAGGATGTTAAAAGTGGAATAATAGCACTATATCAGTGTAGTGTGAAAATGGCCATTGCCTCATATGTGACCTTCCATATCAGTACGTTCTCTTGTCCTGTAAGACATTATTGATCATTGTACAATGCCATTCTGGGAGACAGAACTCTTTGCCAGCAGGTATTCATGTTTAATATCTGACTGGTCACTATATTCTGGATGTATTCAATAGTTACTATGAATTAGGAGTTATATTTCTATAGTTTTCAATGGAAGTTGATTTGAAGATGAGAGGGAAGTTTGCTTTCAGCCATTTATTTAACCCTTCCTGTCCCAGCTATTTAAGATTATTGCAGTTTCAATGTAGCACACACATCTTGCCTGGGCATCTTGGCAGCATGGGTGGGACTTTTGTGGTGATGACAGCAGTGCCCTAGGAGGACCTCCTAATGGTGTCCACCTCAATATGGTATCCTTGTCCCTTGTGTCAGAACCATCTCCTAGGAAGACCTCTTAATCGTACTAGCAGCACAATCTTCACCCTTTACTACTGGCAGTGTGGAGAAGTGGGATGAGGGTGAAAAAAAGCCAATGGTTGGCAGGCAGGAGAAGCAAGAGAAGTGTCAACAGGAAAAAGGCAATCTGGCAGATTCCACTGCTGGCTGCACCATTGTAATTCTCCCATAATGGTTTTAGAGTGCCAACATCACATTGCTTCTGAGCTCCATATATGGGACTCCAGAAAAATTTTCATAGGAAAATTAAAACTTCAGGCACCTCTTACAGCTTACAGGAGGCTGAGACCCAGGTGGCTATAGGCAGCCAGTGGGCTTTCTTGTGAGGTGAATCCATTGGCCTCTGTCCTACAGTGGCAATATCTGATACAGTTGACCTGTCACCAGATCTTCTTCCAAAGATGCTTATTGAGGCTGCTCATGGATTTCATAAAAGCCAGCTGAGACTGAGCGTGTCACGAGGCTCCCGTGAAATGGGAGCACCCTGAATGTAGTGGGAGATGGCTTAATTTGCATTTTCTTTCTTTCTTCCAGGAAAAAAGGGCAATGCAAATCCTTTCCAAAGTATTTTCTGCTTCAGCTTAGTCTTGTACCACCCTACTCCCAAATGACTATTTGTCACAGCTATCAGAAGATGGTGAAGGGGGAGGAAAAGTGGCAGTATAATGCATATGGCAAGTACCATAAAATGTAATGTATTATGAGGTCCATGCCAAACTCCAGATGCAAGCACTTGCATTTCAAAGGGTATGACAATGCATATATGAGCTTTGTAACTCAAGGCCATTTTTCTGTTTTGTTTACTGCTCCATAAACCATGCTTTATTTCTGGCCACACATGGGGATTTACAACAAGAATCTTTATTTCTGGATGATTTTTGTAATGTTCAATGAGCAGAAGCAATCCTGGTTGAAATATTTTCAATAACCAGTTCCCATGGGTGCCAATGTTTCTCACCTTTGTGCACACTATTGTTTGTCTGATATTTCAGTTGGAATTGATTTTAAAATACAAAGAATAAGACTGGGCTTTTCCTTTTGACAACTTCAAGCATCAAGAAGCCTCAAATGGCTTGGGACTTTGATACTTGAAGCGTACCTCTATATATGCCTGCCTGAGGTCTGAGGTCTGCCAGGAGGGCCCTCCTCTGTGTCCCATCAGTCTGGGCAATGTGCTGTGTGATAACATGGGAGAGGGCCTTCTTCAGTAGTTATGGAATGTCCTCCACTCAAAGGTCTGAAAGGTGCCAAAATTGCTGTCATTCTACTGCCAAGTGAAAACATGGTCATTTGAAAACATGGCCTTTGGGATCCAACAGATTTTACACAAATCTTCACATGCGCATGGTTTTAAATTGTTCTAAACTATTTATCTGGTTTTAACTTACTTTTCCTTTAATTCATGTAGTGAGCCACCTTGGGTTCTACTGACAGAAAGGCAAGATGTAGAATGAACAAACAAACAGTTTTAGCCTTTTAAACTCATTTTTGTTTCTTATGTTCTTTCAAAGTGGGCAAGTTGATTTTATCGTATGCTGTTCTGAGAGGTAGGGATGTAAGTATTTTAATAAAATGGTACTAAATAAATAAATAAATAAATAAAAACTTTGAGGTAGTATAGATGGCCCTGCTGCCTTCTTTTGTCCACCACAATGTTACATTCAGTTACTAATTTGTACAAAGAAAATTCTAGATCAGTGCTACTCAAAATGGTGGCATGTGGACCAGTGCCAGACCTCCAGATATTGACTGGACGTCTCTGTAATGGGTTTCCCGGGAATTTCAAGATAATATATTAGCATAAATGTACTACTGGTCCCTGGTACATTCAGATTTTTTTTTTTCTAAATGTATCACAGCAGATAGATTGAAAAGCACTCTTCTAGATCATAGACTTGTCCTCTGACTTACTGTCCATCTTTAAGTCAAACATTCCATGACTTGCCTCCGGCATAGCCGCTGATCCCAACAAAACCCCTGCTACTCCCTTTGGCTCCTTAGCCAATTTGGGTTCTGTGATCCCCTTCTCTCCAGTGTGATCCTGATGACTCCTCTCTTGCACTACAATGAGCAAAACAAAAAAAGGTTTTGTTTTGTTTTGTTTTCCCTGCTGCTATTTGCAATGGGTGTGCAGGTCTGTTTGTGAGGGTGGTGGTGAAGGAGTAGATGTTTCTTTTAGGATTTTAGCAATGGTTATAGGATTAAGGCTTAAGGGTTGCTCCTCATACTTTGTTGTCCTGATTCAAAACAAGTATCCTGCATTTACTATTCAACAATTTTTTAAAAATACTGCTATGGCACAGAGGGTGAATTATTTCATACCTAGTATAAGTAGGACTTCAACTTGTGCTGGTTTGTTAGTAGGTGAAGCCAATGCTGCTGACAGCTGTGCACCTGAATTCATAAAATCATAGATTCAAAGGTACTATCAGGTCCAGTTTCTAGTTCTAATTTCTGGAGTGGCTGGAAAACAAGCTTTTCTATTATTTACCTTTGTACACTGATGGTACCTAACAATGTGTGTTGTGATGAAACCTTCCCCAGAGGTTATTTTCTCCTCTGAAATGAACTGTGCATGCGGTCTTGGATCTTATGAGTATTAGGACCTAGAGTGTGAAGCACACTGTGTTTGAGTCTTCAGTAGTAACAAATTCTATGGTAGAAGAATTATGTATTTTAAAAAAGTCCTCTCTATCCTTTCATTAAGCAGCTCAAAATGGTCTTTTAGATTTCGGATGTTTTAAGTAGAAAACCATTATTTTCTCCTAGATTGTTACATGTAGCTTCTCCAGAGAACAGCCTTAGTACAGGGATTGGGGTACTTTAAGGTAAGAGATGGGAAGACACTAGAAGTGAATACCATGATTAAAACCATATCTTTCCCATTTTCAGTAGGATAATGTCTGGTTTTATTTTTCATGTCTCTTGAATTTACATCTCTGTAGTTTAGGACTGTATTATACCATTTATTACTCAATTTCTAAGGAGTATAGCTGATGGTGGGGGAAATTAGATTTTGTCATGAAGGGGGGAAGAGTTCAGAAGCTGTCAAAATGCTAATAGCAACTAAATTCAATCACCTGTTTTTTATGTTACCCATGGTGATTCCCAATAAAATATTAAAGGAAACAGAGGGGGAGATAATCTTGTCTAAGTGCTAACATGATATAATTATTTTTGTGATTGCTTTAAGAATAAACCTACAGGTCTCCTTGAGAAATATGGACAGAAAAGTCAGAAAAGTCAAGCACTTTGTAATATTTAAGATTTGGAAAAGAACTCTACTCATCAGCTAAACCAGTATGCTTCATAAACTTTTTTACTAATTGTTTCTCCTGTTTACATCCCTACGTGCTTTTTCACAGTCCAGCTTCCATTCAACATGCTCTTAGAACAGCATAAATACTGACATGCAGACATACTCCACAGCACTAAACAACCCTCATGCAGAAGAGCAACAATGAAAAACATATGTCAATGACATATGCATAATACACAATACATGATGCAAAACCACAACTCAATAATGCATCTGAAGAAGTGGGTTTATATCCATGAAAGGTCATGCAAAAATAAAAACCAGTTAGTGTTAAAGGTGCTGTTACGTTTCATTCTTTTTCTCCTCCTTCCTCCCTCATTTTTATGCTGCAAGAGAATAACATGGCTACTTCTTTCAAGACTACCACAGTGGAAGGTACAAAATGCATAACTGAATATGTAATCACACTGCAAAATATAGGATGCACAACCACAACGCACAACTTGCAAAGACAAGGCACAGATGAACATATTGTACGTTCAGCTCTGCTCCCATTGTTTTCAGCAGCATATGGCTGTTATGCAGCAGGGAATTTTTGGTTCTGCAGGTGCAATGTAACATGTGTGGGTATGTCAATAAGTGAATTCTGGCCAAGGTCCCCTCACCAGGATAGGTCTCATGAACCCACCAAGAAAATCAAAGAGTATCTGAAAGAGATCTCAAGGATGCTCAGGCGAGCCTGGCTTTCAGGGTTACACCCCTTGTTGAGAAACCCACCATTGACTTATGTCCCCAGTGGAAATGGTTTTTCACTGTCTATGTGTATTGTTCTACACAGGGACATGGAAAGTTGCATGTTCTGCTTCAATACTGCTTATTGTTGGTTCCAGTAAATCTTAAATTGGCTGGAAAAGAAGTACATAGATGCAAGGAAATATATTTCCATAAGTATCCTCATGAGTATACTCACAGATTCAAACTGCTGGAAGTGCCATCTAGTTCAGCCCCCTACCAGTGCAGGAAACCATGGGTATTGAAAGGTGGCCATCCAATCTCTGGCCTTTTCCACAGCTTACCTGTCTCCGGCGTCATCCCAGCGTAATCCCAGCAGTGACTTTGCCAGGATGACAGCATGGACGTAAACGTTGTCCTCCATACTGGCTGGATCTCTGCCAAAGGAAGCACAGTGGACACACCTCTTCCTTCTGCAGTGCAGCTGGTCTCTTTCCCAGGCTGCATTGGGGCAGGAAGCACCTCCATTGTGCTTCCAGTGCTTCTGCAGGCCAGGTAAATGGCCTTCACATGATCATGGGTCACTGACGGGGAAAACCAGTCAATGATTTAATCTGCATTTGTGCCTGCTGGGAATAGGAGAAGGACAGGGCCATGTCGATGTCACGCAGATGCATTGTCATAGTCCTGCTCCTCTCCTGTCCCCAAGCCAGGATAACAGCCTCCTGTGGAAAGGGCCTCTGCTTAAAAATCAAGAAACAAATGGCATATAATTAGGCTTAAGCCCCTACAGGGTTTGTTTGGGAGGAGTTCCACCCAGTCTTTGTACCCTGGTAAAATCTAACCTTGCCTCTTATCCCATAGCTGAAAAGTTCAGTCCTCCTCAGGGGTATACATGTCACTTTAGTTTTTATTTAATAGTTCTTTTTTTTTTTAAATCTCTTCAGACTCTGCTGATTCCTTTGTGACTCTGAAGTGTATATTGCTTGGACTGAGGGAATACTTTGGGAATTAAAGCAACAAGCCTTAATTGAAATTCTTAATTGAAATTCTCATATACAGCAAATGTAAGTAAAATATGAAGAAAGACATTTGTTCTACAGCTGCGCAAGATAAATACAAAGCTTTGGGAGGGAAATCACAAGGGTGTAGATGACTGCATCAGCAAGCTCTTGAGTTATGAAAGAGAATGAGGTAATATCTTTTTTTCCAGATCAAATTCACAAATTCAAATGGAATAGTAAGATCACAAAGAACCCTTTACATTCTGAAGCTTTAAACAGCTGGAGTTTCTCACTTTCACAAAGCTAAGAAAGTCAGTGGCAATTCCTTCAACTATCACAGAGAAACTGATAATAGGATGAATGTTTTTAAAAAAAGTGTAATGAGCACTTACTAAGCCTGTAATGTAAATTTTATCAAACCAATAACTTCATTGTGAGGAAAGATTATAAATAGGCATAAAATGATGATTATGTCCTTGCTGTGTCAGAGATTCAGCACACATTTCTCTATATTTCTCAGGAAGAACAAAACTGAATGTGTAGCATATCTAACAGGTAGCATCTTTAAAACTTTGCCGTGCCTTCTGACTGCCTGTTGTTCTGAGCTGCTTCTTTCTAGCACTCCCAAGTCTTAGGGCATGTCCCCTCTTATCTGGTTCTCAGAGCAAGGAGGAAGAATTTCAAAGCAAATGTACTGCCTTGAAAAATATGTTGTGCGTATGTTCCTCAGTTGTTAGACTCAGACCATTTCCGCACTACACTGCTATAGTGCTATTATTCCACTTTCAACCTCCTGTGGAATTCTGGGGTTTGTTGACTAAGCCCAAAGAGCTCTCTGGCTGAGAATTCTAAAGGCCCCTCCCTAAACTACAAACTTCAGGATTCCATAGGATGTTGAAAGTGGAATAATAGCACTATGACAGTGTGGTGCAGAAATGGCCTCAGTGTTGTTGTTGTTGTTATTATTTGAATGGCATATTCTGTCCAACTCTGTCTGATGTGTAAGTACACCAGAGCTGCCCCTTGTGATACCACTCACCCTCACAATTTCACATCACTCTTGTAACCTTACCAGGGGCCACCTCTCAGGTTTTGGGACTGAGATCCCAGATCCTGGCATTCTCATGACCTGGTAATCCTACCCACAAAAAATGTAATGATACATTGAATAATTACTTAAAAATGGTAAAGGTCCAGTACAACACACTGGTAAGAATTCCCAGTGATGTCGTGGCCAGCTGCTGATCACCAAAGAAGGGGGAAAATTTGCACAGATATTGAATGTGTTCAGACTCAGATATGAACATCATTGTTGTAAGGTCAACAGAAATGCAATAAAAGTGGCCCTACTAAGGAAAGCTAGTTTTTGTTCCTGCTCAGTCTATTGTTTGGGGATTCACTGTCAAAGGGCAGCTTCATGGCCCCTTTTCACTTATTGTCTGTATTTTCTTTCTCTTTAAGTCAGGCTTGGATTGGACAGTCTTTCAAACAGCAGGCACCTTCAAACAATGGACTGCCCTCTGTAAAGTAAGGCATGTGGGCGATCATGTTCACTCAACTCTAATGTAGCACGTATGGCACTACAATTGTCCACCATTTTTGGCCATCTAGATGGTGTCACTAGAGTTCAAATATTTTCCCCTTTCTCCTGCTGGATTTGATTGCACTGTTGTATAAAAAGTCAGTGTAGTTTTTGTCCTATTTCTTGTGAAAATCTCTAAAATGTCTGAAAACTCTAAGCCATTGACACTTGGTTGTATAAGCTCAGGAAATCTGAAACCTCTTTGAATACTGCACACAATGTTGTCTTACCAGACTTACCAACAGACTGTGTTCCAAGAAGAGAAAGGTGACTCATCCCACCAATGTGGGTTCAAAGGATGCCCCACTCATACCATAGACTACACACTATTGGTAACCAGCACTGACCTTCTTCATTGAACCTTTCCTGATGTGATGCAACAATATTCCCCATCTCAATGGTGTGGAAGATGTGTTTGGTATTCAGAATGAGTTTAATCATGCAGACTTAGCAACACCAAGCATCTGAATTGAAAATAAGCTTCCTGAGGGTAGCATGAACTAGGCTAATATGTGTTTGAGCAGACAGAAGATTCTGTGTCTCTGCACTGGATCTGAAATTAGAACAGATGATGATGATGATGATGATGATGATGATTTCTCTTTTGGTCTAATGTTTGCCAAGGGACCTTGGTGAGAGGAGGGTAGAAGAAGACAGAAACTGGTCTTCTAAATTGGCTTGGTGCAATCTCAGCTCATCCCTACCCTAGTTGAGAAGGAAAACAACAACACCATTGTAGTAAAGACTAATAGATAAAAGGGAGGGAAATCTAAGATACAGAAATTGACTAGCAGGGTTTTGTTTTTGTTTTTTAATATTTTATATCCAACTTTCAAAAGGTGTCTGGATAATACAAGAGTTTTTTTTAAAAAAAATCAATTAATAATATTAAAAACATTAATTTAAAACAATTTTTAAAAGACCATCAAGAAATAAAAATGACAAAAATACAATATAATATCCCTGAAATAAAAGACCTTCTGCAACAGACAGTTAACACTTAAAAACCAGGAGAAACAGAAAGCTCTTCACCTGTCAGTGGATAGAGAGCAGAGAGGGGGCCAACTGGTCTTCCTGCAGGATGGAGTTCCATAATTTCAGAGAAGCTACAAGAAAGCTCTCTCCCATCTCCTCACTGAACAGACCTGTGATAGTGGTGGGATTGAGAGAAAGTCTTTGTCCCAGGCAGGCTCACATTGTGAGATACAGTCTTTCAGATAGTCTTGACCCAAGCTTTGGGACGGAGCTGCTGAGCTGAGTGCTAATGTGTAAAGAGAGGGGGAGAAACAAGGTCCCATAGGACATTGCAATGTCTTGAAAGAATGTGTAAAGGGGTTATTAATCCATGTGGAATAGTCATATGACTTCAATGTGCCTAGGAGTTGCTTTCTTCTTTTCTGATCACAGCAAGCTGGTATGTCCTCTACATATTCAGAGTACATTAAGGGGAGTGTGTGGACAAACTGATCCTCTATTCTCCTTGTAGTAGAGGAGTCTGACGAGACCTTTCATTGTGAGGAAGAGTTATATGCATATGCACCAATATCTAAGCAAAGCTCCTTTTGACATATGACAAGTGTGTGACGGGGTCATCTGGTACATGAACAGAAGCAGTAGATGGGTTTCTCTTAAGCAGGGCTTGCAAAAGTTGCTTTTGAATAGATTGTTCAGGATCCCCTAGTGAACATGGCCACTGTGCATGTTGATTGAAGGATTCTGGTGTTTCTAGTTCATGAAAAAGAAATCAATGTTTCTCAGCTCTAATGCTATATGGCCCCACCATTTGCTTGAATATTCTTTCCCACACTTGCAGGAGGTTATATGATACACATTTAGAGTTACATGCTGATGCTCACTAGTCACTTGCTGGCATTATAATGACTTTCTGTTGTCTTGTTTTACCATACCCACATTCTTCCTACATCACTCCAATCTGTAACCATTATCTTTTCCCCTTCCTCTCCTTCATTAGAGCACATATTTGATTTTCCATAAGCATTTGTAAGGAAAGCTACTTTCACATGTTTTACAAAGAAGGCTTAGATTATTTCTTTTCTCTACTAGTTCATGTGTGTGGGTAGACAGGCATGGGACTAGCTGTTGTTCAGTTTCTGCTTTGCCAGTGGATTGAGAGGCCTTACATATATTTTCCAACAAGACAGATATTGAATATGAAAGAAAGAGTTGAAAAGTGATACAGAGAGAGATAGTTGAGAATGAAGAGTAAAAGTCTGAACAGTAACTTTCCTTTTCTTGTTTCTTTCTATGTAAGAATTATGAACTGGATTTCAGTATATTTGGGGTGTCCTCTGAACTTAGTTTTTAATTTAATAGCAGACCAACTTGTTCTCTGCCCAAAACATTTTAAAAATGTTTATTAATTTTCTGTCTGGTTATTACATTTTCAGGGCAAAGAGTATGTTAGCCAGACATAGAACAAGGTGACAGAAAATGACCTTGTGATAAAGCTGGAATGTTAGCACCTGACTGCTAGTCATTTAGTGGCTCATAGCAGCAGCCTTCAGGAAAGAATAGAGTATTCAAATGTTTCATTCCCTTAAATACAGCTCTAAAATGTTCCCTTTTGCAAGTGGCAATGGGAAAGAGATTTAATGGAGCAAGATTTATGGCAATAGGACTAAAAAGGAAAGACCATAAGATACAAAGAGAAAGCTTGGGGAAATTCTTTTAATTATTTTTTTCAAAAGTAAGTTCATTTTTTCAATTATGTTATGAATATCGAACTATATGAGTTTCATTAATTTCATTTCTGAAGAATTGTTATGACCTTGTATTAACCTTGGAGTTCATCCATTATCAGCTGAGTTTTTTAAAAATCCTTTTTTTAAAGGCTGAATTGAGCATAGCACATTTATCAGATACTGTGCATTTTATACACTCTTCATACTTTTATCTGTTTCTATCAAGTTTTATGTAAGATGCCTGAAACATAATTTTATCTTTCAAGTTTCCATCCTAATTCTTATTGGCAGGGTATCAATCCATTTTCTTTATGCAATTCTTTTCAATTGTGACTTTTCTGATTATTTTGAGAACTATAATGTTTTAATGCTGATGGATTGTTTTTTAAATAATTGCAAGAGAATATTGGTTTCCTTAAATCTGAAAAGACTCCCTGGGATGCACTGCAGAAAATTACCTCCAATCCTTAATAGCTTATTTTTTGTAAATTCAATTGTATTGAAAGTAATTAGCTGTGCAAAAAGGTTACACCTAGGTGCAGAACTATTCTCCATAATTTGAAGGCTTGAAAATCAAGAGTTATTATTACAGCTTGCTGTATCACATAGAGTTGATTAGATTTGGGTCTCTATATTTCAAATAGATTTCAACATCCTTACTGGAGTAGCCATAGTTGCCTATTTTATTTCCCTTATTGACTCTCTACCACCTACAGCCTAACCACTGCTGTCCTCTTAATCAATTTCTGATTCTGTGTGAATGAGACCAACAGACAGCAGCAACAAATCAGCAGTTAGACTTGGTACTGTTGTCACCAGGACGTTAGGCCAACCTGGAGGTGGAAAGAGTATTCAAAAATATTGAAAAAATGGTCAAAAACATGTCAAAAAACATATTTTTTTGAGTGCTGAGAAACTCTAATGAGAATAATCCTGGAATGACAAGAATCTTTGCAGTTTGGGACTTTTGTGTGCAAAATTCACACATGGTTGTTTTGGGCAGAAAATAGCATTTTCTGCTTGGGAAACAGTATTTCTTTTCTGTACCAGATCAATGAAGAAATATTAATTCTTGTGCCAAAAATGCTGTATTTGGGAATTAAGTCAATGTAAAAGTTGCACATGGCTTTCTGCATAGGAATTAATATTTTTGCTTCGAAATACTATTTCCATGCTGATGCTATTTCCTGGACACAAAATACTGTTCTTTTTCTTTTTGAAAACTTTATCACCACAAGAAGACAAATGCTAAAATTACTTGCTGCTTTTCTCAAGAACAAAATTAGCCAAGAATTGCATCTCTAATTTACATTAATTTTCCACCAGGGTGATGAGGGGCAGACCTGTATGCCCTTTTCCAATTAATTGTCTTTGGCAGAGATGTTGGCTTGATGCCCATGCTTTCAGCTACTTTGTAACTTGGGTTCATGGCCAAGTACCCCGCTGTTAACACCATCCATGTCATTCACACAGGAGTTGTGAGGGTAAGCCTTGATCAGCTGTTCCAGAAATTGCTCAAATATGCTGGGTAGTCAGTCCTTTTGACTTTACTGTTCCTCTTATGGTCTATGCCCCAGTTTCTGGGCCTCACTTTTTCCCCATGCCTCCATTTTATATACAGCCTGTTGTTCCAGTAGCAAAAAACTGGGGCGGAATATATACCACATATAAGCAACCCGCCACATCAAAGGTGAGAGTATTTGCTTGAAACCATAACACAAACTATTCGCATGGCTAAGGAGATATACAAGGGAAGGTGAAAAACATGCCAGTGTTGAAGTCTTTCTCAGTATGAAAAGAAAATGCTTCCTGGAACTAGGTGATAGGTGTCTACTTTGGGCACCCCGACACTGATGGAAGGTTGGTTGGTGATGCTACTGCTCAGCTGAAAATGATTTGAAGCCATATGGGAGCAAGTACTATATGGGCCTTCATTCTGACCTAAGTTTGAGCGACATGAATCTTACAAGGGCCAGAGCAAGGTCTAGTCTACTAATGCCTTGTAAATACTACTGACCATTGTGAGTATTCAGATTTGCCAATACTGGACTAAAGTGAAGTCTCAGACTGTCATGGGACTTGCGCTGCCAGCTCTTCTCTTTCCGTTCTTTAATTAATTCCATTCTTCTCCACAAGTCTGGTCAGATGTTTTGGTCTAGTTATCAATCTGTTGTCTGTGGACCATTGGTGGTCAATGAGTCCTGATCAAGTAGTCTGCGGAAAGCTTCACAATTGCCATAGCAAAGCCAGAAAAATGTAGACAGTGTTCTGAGGCTAACACTAATAAATATTATAAAAACATCATGCAACTTTTCTCACACAAATGAACAGGTCCTAGAAAGCAAGCTTATGCTTACCAAAATGTGAGCTATAGATGTGTTTTAATTTGTAAAACAACACATGTGTTTAAGTGATGTTCAGGGGAAAAAAAAGTTTGAGAACCACAGATGTGGGAATATTTGTCTGAGTCACACAAACGGTTGTGACAGAATCTAGGAAAATGAGAACTAGTCACATAAATTAAGGCTGAAGTTCTAAACACAAGTAATAAAAGGTGGCCTAGAAAACATGCCCACACTTGTGTTCCCATTATATAGCTTCTAAAACAAGGTGTGTTTCTTATTCTCCTTCCTCCCCCATTATGCTACAAAGGCATAATGCAGTACCTGTGTTTGCCGCTTCACTTTAATAAAATCATGTATTGCTTTCCTAAAGTTTGTGACAGTTTACAATTAGGTATGTAGTAATATTTGCAAATTTTCTCATTCTCAATAAAAGTGATGAGAAAATTTCAGAAAATGGTCAAGTATTGTGAAAGGGTTTTCTTTGCATTTTTTGAACTTTTTTCCAAAACGAGATGCAAAGCTCACTTTTTGGGCAAACCCCTTCTTATGTGCAAACCCCTTTAATGCGCAACACTCTTTTTCTCTGTGTAAAACACTCCTCTTGTTTTCTGTGAAAACATTAGCACATTTTACAAAAAAGATGAAGGTTTGGGAGGGGACAATAAGATTTTGTGCACAAATGAATTTTCAAAAAAAAAGTAATGAAATGCAAAAATTGTTATACAATGTGCAAAAACTGTTAGGAGTGCAACAACGTTTAGCCCCAAAGAATCCAGAATGCTTCACAGTGGGCAATAGTAATACAACTGGTTAGTGTGAGTGACCTGAAGTGTCCTCCTTTCTTGGCTCTACTGTCCTGACCCCTCTGTGATGTAAACTGATACTCTTAGGGATGTTTCTCTACTTCTTCTCATTACCTCTCTCTCCTCAGCTCTTCCTAAGAATGTAGCTAGATTAGGATAGCACCCTGAGTTCCTTTCCTTTCTTAGAATGGAGTTTCTATAATAAAGCTTTTACTTTATTTCTTAAGCCATTGGTATCTTTGCTCCTTAATCAGTATAGATGCTCTACTGCAGACATGTACTCTCTATCAAAAACCTTACCCTGTGAGAAGACAATTGAAATTATTTGTCCTTACATACGAGTAAAGATGTATGCAATGACTTTCACTGGTCATTTAAACAATAAAACAATTAACAATCAAGTTCTCCACACTATCTACATAAATCTGTATTTTTCACTTGGGCCCTTTCTGCACCTTACCTTTTTCCGGTACTGGGGTGTGGGGATCATGCGAGCAGCCTCCAGTGAGAGGCTCTCCCATCCCTGCTGATTCAGCTCCGCACGAGCTGCTGCTTGCGCAAGAGCCCTGCCTCTTCCTTTCGCAGTGCAGCCTGGGAGCTGGGGCAGGGAGCATGACCAGCATGGCTCCGGAGGCTCCGCACGCCAGGTAAGTGTGCGCAGAGCCCAGGAGCAATGTGTAATCGCACACCATTTTTGGTTTCCAGCCGAAAATGAAAAGATGTGCAATTGGCGCCTGCCGGCCCCTGGAGCATTGTGCGATTGTGAGTGCATCGTGCAGATCACTCCTCACAATCGCATGACGCTCCAGGCACCCTTTTGCGTGGCAAATGCCATGCAGAAAGGGCCTAAGAAGGCAAACAACAGTCTTGTCTTCTTACTTCAGAGTGGAAATGGGACTGATCTGATTGAAGGTTCTGTTGTATGGGGGTAATGGCACCCTCTTTCCCTCTACTCCCTCTTCCCCACTATCCTTTCTCACTTAGTGGACCGCTGCTCACTCTTACAGAGACATAAACTAATAACTTGCAGAGGGCTTTGAAATTAGGCTGAGGACTGAATGGGATGAAGCCAAGACCTGCAAGTAGCTTGAGGGTGATAGGTGGAAGGTTGTTCTCCCTTCTACTTTACTAACATTTCTCTTCTATACAGAAAGATAGTGTATTAGAGAAAAGGCTGAACTGGGACCCATCTTCCTGTTTTATCCATATACAGTTGATGGATGGCCTTATTTATGTGTACAAAGGAATACTTATTATGTGAGTTGCATGCAGCCTGAAGTGCTAGGCCCAAGACACAGGTTTACCAGCTCAGTGAGACCTCGACTTATGAAAACTTATTAATCAAACACTGCTTCTTTTGAAACAAGAGCCTTTGAAAACGTTTCTTGAAGGCAACAAGAGAAGAACCATTCTGTAACAGAATGGATGGTTTCAAATGGTTTGAGGGCATGGTCTGATTGCATACAAGGCTAAGGTGGCGTGCAGGTAGTGTGATAGAGAGCAGGCCAGATTAAGGAGCAAAGAAACCAATGGCTAAATGAACATACTAAAGGCTTTATTGTAGAAGTCCATTAAGACAAGAAAGCTGTCTAAGCATGCCAAGCTGATACAAAGCTAAGCAAGTTTACCTTTTTGGTAGAAGTGAGAGAATAAGGGGGTGGAGAGAGAAGAGGTGGAAAGATCCCTAAGAATATAAGTTTGTATCACAGAGAGAGATGAATGGATAAATGAATGGATACAGTGAAGAGACTTTGGGTCTCTCTAATGCAATCACTGCAGCTTTCTCTATTTCGAAATATTTAGTGCTAAGTGTTGTTGCATTTCTAATGCTGTGTGAATATGGTGAGATGATGGAAGACAGCAGTCTGAGAAATCTCATTTACATTTCTATGAGTTCCGTGATAGGAGATGGGAAGGATATGAATTTACCAAAGATAAACGTCAATACTTAGGAAACTAAGGACATTATTGGAGGTCATCAATATTTTGCCCTGTCCTTGTTTGTTTCATTTGATTTATCCAGAATGAGGTTCGCTGAACACATTTTGCTGCCTGAGGTAAAGAAGAAAACAGCACACACATTTTCAGTCAAGATACACAGAACAGTCAAGATTACTCAAGTTATTTTGATACATGAGGGAGCAAATCACATACGTAAGAAGATCTCCTCTCCTTTGCAGCAATAACAATATAATAACAACAACTATATAACAGTTTGCTGCTGACCCATGCTAACCAAAATCTCCCAGTTGAAGCAACTGATACAATCTTTAATCTAGGCCTAAGTGAAAACTTCCATGCATGCTATAGCTTGAAGACATCTCTGCTCTTATTGTTGACCCTTCCCATTTCTTGAAGTTCATTGCCACATTTAGAAGCAGCTGCTTCTTATTACCAGATTCCAGCTTGTATGGTTGTATTAATACAACATACACCACACCCTTGCTTATGTTTTCAATTTTTATAAAACTTATGTTAAAATGCAGCACTGTCATATGGATGTGTATTGTGAAGCAAGACCGATTGAGTTCACTTAGGCTTACTCTCTGGTAAGTGGGTAAACTACAACCTTTATTTCCAGTAAGTCCATTTTTCTTTCCAGAGTGGATACAGCAAAGAAAATCTCAGGTCTCCAAGGTATCCCTTCCTTTGCATACCTGACCAGTCCCATTTTTAGAACCAGAAGGTGGGTACTGATAACAATAAATTACAGAACTCTGAGTCTGTCTGTCTGTCTGTCTGTCTGTTTATCCACCTATCTATCTAATATCCCACCTTTCTTCCAAAATGGGATTCAAATGAGCTTGTTACATAGATAACCTGAATTCTTAAACTGAAGATGCCGGGGGAAACTTTGAAGTCTCCCTTGTTTCTGTCCCATATATCTTTGCAAACCATTTTTTTAAATTTCTAAGTGAGTAGAGAGGTATAAAATGCAGTTATTCAGCAGTGCAAAAATATTCTGCACATGCTCAGAGACACTATGAATATTTCTGAGTAAGAATTCTCAGCTTTTGATTATCCAACTGATCATTATAGCCATTTGTTTGTGTATTATACTGGATCAGAGGCCTCTAACTGTAATAAATAAATAATCTGTTATTCAGATCTTCAAATCTGAATGAACAACCCAGGGCATTTGAAAGAGGAGCTGACAGCATGTATTAGGCTCATCATATTTTGGAAAGCAAAACAGAAGATATATTTACTGACTATGTCAAACCAACAATTGCTATGATGACTCTCACTTCAAATGCCCCATAAACTCTAGAAAGTTCAAAGAGGTTCCACTGTTCTTCACCTGAATCAGTCCAACAGACCAGATGAACCTTCCTTGGGTCTGGGCACCATCTGAGCAACGGTGGTGAGGCACCTTTCTGCTTTCACCATCTTCTTGCCTAACAGACCTTTCCCACAGGATGGAGCAGGATGGTGGCCACAGCAACAAGAACAGCAGCAGAGATTGTGACCCAACTGGAAGCTGGTCAATCATTTGGTAGCTCCCCATAGGATTACGGTTTGGTCCTTTGGAGGCTTTCCTTACCCTGCTTTAAGCTTGCAGGTCTCTGTTCTTCCTCCTCAGAGCTCTGCTAACTGATTGCCCACTTCCTCCAGTCTGGTCCTTGTAAGACAACCTGCACATTTTTTAAAAAAATAATTTCAGACAGAAATTTTCGCTGGAAAAAAAGACGTGTCCGGGAAACTGGAGAATGGGAATTTTATATCTGAAAAAAGAGAACATGTCCTGGAAAAGGAGGATGTATGGTAACCCTAGTATATATATTAGTAAAGATAGGCAACAAGGTGCAGGTCACTAATCAAACTTTAATGAAGAGATTGCTAGAATCCATGCTTTAGAACAAGCCTTTCCCAACCAGCCAAGTTTCAGATGTATTGGATAACACTCACCACCAGTCTTAGCCACCATCACATTGAGGGATTTATAATCCAAGGAAAGTACCAGTTTGAGGAAGACAAAAACTACAAAAACATTACTTTTGAAGAAATTGAAAAAAATAAGCCATCAGGGGCAAGAGTGACAAACTAACATACCAGTCTCTGGAAATCCCGCTGTTTACTTACAAATGAATGCTTCAATTAAAGAATAAGGGCCTTTCTGTTCTACACCGTTAGAGTGCTATCATTCCATTTTCAACACCCTGTGGAATTCTGGGGTTTGTAGTTTACTAAGGCCAAAGAGCTCTCTGGCTGAGAATTCCAAAGGCCCCTCTCTAACATGCAAACCCCAGGATTCCATGGGGTGTTGAAAATGGAGTAATGGTACTATAACAATGTAGTGTGGAAAGGCCCTTAGTTAATAATGCAGTGCATTGAAGCCTTCCTCTCTCAACATAATGGAAATGAATTAACCTCTTCAGTTTCTAACAGTCAACACCAGTGAATGCATTTTTGGACATAATACTCCAAGTACAGCAAAACATGAAGGATGATTGTGTAACAAGCTCAATTGCTGTTTTTCATAAAACAAGTTGTCACTTGAATGTGTAATGACAAACAGTCTTGGCATGATAGAACTGCTTATGAAAAAGGAAGATGCCAGGATTATGAACTGAAAGATACAAGGGAAAAATATTTTAATGAGGTTCTTATAGGATGAGAAAGAAAGAGTGAAGGATAAAGTCTAGCACAGCACATCCAGAATAATGGAAGCATAATTTCCACAGTAGGCTAAGGAGACTTCATTAGTGCTCTCTAGACTTCTGGCTTGCAATCCATCAAGGCATATATTCCTCTGAAAGAGCGTTCATTTTTTAAAATAATTGTAATTGTTTAAATATTCTGCCAGGTCTGAAAGGTAAGACATAAATTCCCATCAATTAATGTTCTGCAGTATGCCGAGTGGGAGGGATGCGTGAAGAAAAGGGAAGATTGATGTGAAGTATTCAAGCAATCTATTCCAAACTGCGCCAAGGCCAACTATTTTAGTGTATTGTCAATCCATCAAAGAGCGCCGTTTCCAGTCTTGTTGCACAGAGGTCTACAGTGTCAGCTGTTATTGGGAATGTTATATTAAAGCTGATTGAGAATGTGATCGCAGGCTTGTGGTTTTGGAAAATAAAAATGAAAATTGTTTGCAAACATGCTTTACATCTTTCGATAGCCTTTTTTTTTTTTAAAAAAAACTATAATAAAAGCACATCTGTGTTTTTTTTTAAAAAAACCCTGAAGATAAATGTATTTTGTGTTCATTATTTAAAAATAGATTAATTTAATAAGTCTTGAAAGTCAGACGTTCAAATGGAAAATAATAGTGCTTTTTGTGGTTATAATGAATATGAAAGATGTGTGTATGTGCCTTCAAGTCCCCTGTCAACCTGAAACTGAATTTCACAGTTTTATTATTTTTTTTTACACAAGAATACTCAGAAGTGGTTTGCTCTTGCCTTCCTCTGAAATATAGCCTACAGCACCTGATATTCCTTGGTGGTCTCTGTACAAATACTAACCAAGCCTGACCCTGCTGGGTTAGACTGATAAAAAGACAGATAGGCCTTGAGCCCCTGAAACAGGGTTGTTATGAGAGCTCATCCAACCATTTTCATGCATCCTAACAGATTATTAATACCTAGGTGGTGTGCTGAGAGCCAGTGTAGAGTAGTGGTTTGAGCATTGGTCTAGGACACTGGGAGACCAAGGTTCAAATCCTCACTCTGTCATGGAAACTCACTAGGTAATCATAGGCAAGTCACAGTCTCTCAGCCAAGAAAACCCCACAATATCTTCACCTTAGAGTCAGCCTAAGTTGGAAACAACTTGAAACACCAGCAGCAACACATTAGGTGTGCTCTACTAGATTTTATCTATTGGGCAAATTTGTTGTTGCGATTGTTAGGTGCCTTCAAATCCACCTCAGCTTCAGATGATCCTATTATAGGGTTTTCTTGGCAAGATCTATTCAGTGGAGGTTTCCCACTGGCCTCCTCTAAAGCTGGGATGTATCACTTGCCAAAGATCACCTCCTGGATTTCCATGACTGAGACCCTTTCTGCACCTTATCTTTTTCCGGCGCTAGGGTACGGAGATCGCGCAAGCAGCCTCCGGCAAGAAGCTCTCACGTCCCTGCTGCTTCAGCTCTGCACAAGCTGCCTGCTTGCACAAGAGCCCTGCCTCTTACTTCCTCAGTGTGGCCTGGGAGTTTCGCAGACTGCGCTGGGGCAGGAAGCATGACTGGCGCAGCTCTGGAGGCTGTGCACGCCAGGTAAGTGCGTGCAGGGCCCAGGAGCAATGCGCGATCGTGCACCATTTTCGACTTCCAGCCGAAAATGAGAAGGTGCACAATCGGCGCCTGCCGGCCCTGGAGCATCGCACAATTATGAATGCGTCATGCAGATTCCTCCTCACAATCGTGTGATGCTCCAGGTACCCTTTCGCATGGCAAATGCTGTGCGGAAAGGGCCTGAGAAGGGATTTGAATCATGATCTCCCAGAGCCCTAGTCTAACCCCCAAATCATTATGTGATCCTGGCTCTCTCACTGGGCAAATACTTATCTATCATAGGTTGACCAGATATCTTTACAGAAGAAAGCCCTCTATCCGAAGACACCTTCTTTTAGAAGGATTGTTCAGCCAAGAACAATAAGAAGGAATGACAGAGCCTTCTACTAGTCCACCAGAAGTCAGTAGCAGATTGAAGATTCAGGTGATCTACTCACGGTTTCTCCCTACTATGCTGAAATATTTTGTATTTGTATTTAGATTACAGTAATTATGTCTAAGTCTGCACTTATGTAACACATACCGCCCTTAGCAAGTAGGCAATTCTTCTCGCTTTCTGAATCCACTCCACCTTTTTCTGATATGTAGGTAGGGAGGAGGGAAAAAAATTCAGACCAGATGAGACTTTGGTTCAGGGATCCTGTTGAAAATTTTCCTACCCTACTGAGAGTCCTTGCCTCCAGCACAATACTGGGGTACCAAACAGTTTTTTCCCATTGTATTTTGGAGAATTTTTTAAAAAAATGTTTATCATGTACAAATGAACCAAGTCATGCTTTGTATTTCTATATGAAAGCTGACTTTGTTAATGTATGGATTCTTATACAACCAAAATGGCACTATTCACGCTATAAAAATCTTGAGCTGATTTCAAAGCAAATTGAATAGTGCTTGCTATGGCCAGATTCTCAACAGTTCATAGGTATAATTGCTGCAGGCGTCTCATTCGCTAGGAGCCCAGGACTGAAGGAAAAAGGTGCTGC